>CP025659.1:49123970-49136162 GCA_003576665.1 Ipomoea trifida
GAAATTGACCAAAATTTTATAAACGTAATTCTCAACCAACGTCCAAACATATGCCGTTAGGTCAAGTCAATTATTGAACCATTTCCCGCACGCAACTTCAATTAGCTTACCAACTTATTCACTTAAAAACTTTAAAAAATGTCAAATCTACTATACTAATAAGAGCCAAAGAGAGTTAGGCCTAAAATGGGTAGAAAAAATGGCGGTAATCAAATGGATGGTTCAGATGAATTATTTAATCAAATAGATGGCTAAGATAATTCAGATTAATATTATTATAGAGATTACCTAATTTAACCTTACTTTTATGATTTTCCGTTAAGTTTTCCGTTAAATATTCTTCTCTGTTAATATTCCGTTAACTTTTAACTTACCCATTAATTTCTATAAGAAAGGTCTTAGGTTCGAACCTCATCTCAATCAAATTTGACATAATTAAGTTTTTCACATCTATTTTACTCTTATTAAATTAAATAAATTAGTAGCTACAACAAAAAATGATACATATGTATTTCTTTAATTTAGAATTATGTGTCTACAATACCTTTATTTGAAAAAATTATTCATTATCAAAAAATTAAATTAAATAAGAGAAATAATTTCATTAGTTATATTGTCTTTATTTTCTCTCATGCAAAGATTCTTTACATTCAAATTTATCAATTGATATTCATTACATTGTCCATTATCTTATTTTTACAATATCTTGTAATTAAATATCAAAGTTATAGTACAAAATAATGTTATATTTTATTTACCAAGTATTTTATTAATACTATGAAAATTTTAAAAATAATTTGAAGCTAATTATATTAACTACTTGGGGATTGGTTGACAAAGAGAGTACTCAAATAACCCAACAAATTGAAGCGGAATCACTCTATTTTACTCTTATTGAATTAAATAAATTAGTAGTTACACAAAAAAATGATACATATGTATTTCTTTAATACCATGAAAAAAATAAAAAAGAATAGTTTGAAACCAATCATATTAACTACTTGGGGTTTGTTGACAATGAAAGTACTCAAATAACCCATTACCCAGCAAATTGAAGCGAGAAACTACCTTTTAATATCTTTGGAATACATAATATTTTAAATTTTCAAATTTTTATTAATTTATTTAATCTTTTTTTTAAACTAGGGATTTCTTTATCCACAATAACTCATTCAACAATAATGGTTGAACCAAATGAACCCCAAGCAGAACACCTAAAGGAAAGTCCATAGCTCATATCATAATCTCATTGCATGACGTTGTCATCTATGCTACCAACAATAACCGAATTGCAAATAACACACTACCAACAAAAAGGAAGAGAACAAATAGTAAAGATGAAGACAATGACAATGTTACTCAAAAGAAATTAAGAACACTTAAAAAAAATTCAAATTAAAAGTAGTATATTTATTTAGACTATCATTTTAGACCAAATATTTAGACTATCGATTTTACAAGGTTGCAAACATTTATTTTAGTAATAATTATAATGAATTTTCTATATTATCTTGGATTCATATACTTTGAGTTAGATATTTAAATAAAAAAATTCGACATTCAATTACCCATGAAAACTTATATAATCTTGCATTGATATATTTTAAATTTTATTTAAATATAAACATTGGGCATTAACCCATTCGCGTAATGCGCGTATAAAAACTAGTCATAATATTAATCATTAAGGATTATATTTAATTTATATCAAGAAAATGATAGTATATATGATTGAGCATAAGCATTTTTTGAGGCGACGGGTATATTATTAGAAGATGTGTTGGAATTAGGGTGAGGCTCTACAGAGGCAGGATTAGATAGTTTCGGGGACCTATTACGGTTGAAGTACTAAATCAAATACATTAATATCCATTTAACATACTTCAAAATAATCATTACATTATATTAGAAATTTATTAAAGTTTAGAATAAATCATTTATAATTGAATATAACCAATATTAAATTATTTTGTAATATGATTTTCGATGTACATTATATTGCTTTGTACGGTTGAAGAATGAAACTATTCACGCATGCATGTTTTAAAAGACTATTGATTATTTCTTGAAAACATAATGTTTTCTCAAATATAAATACTACAAAAATTTTTATATTATTACGAATGTTACATTAAATACATAATTTACCACATACCATCAATCTGCATTTTTTTAGAAAACTACAAATCTGCATAATTAACCAAACAAATACACCTTGATATCCATTATATATTTAAATCAAACAAAAAAGTATTTAAAATAAATAATAGAATATGAAACAAAAACTAACCAAATAGATAGAAACAAACAAAAAAAAAAACAACCAAAAAAACAAAACAAAACAAAACAAAAATTAACTTGAAAAATATGCATAGATTTTAATAATGACAAATTATCTTGTTATAGCATATAAAGCGTATGTATGTATGGTTCTAACTGAAAGAAACTAGTAAGTAGGTTAAATGAGATTTGAATGTGAGCCAACAATATAGGAAAGACATAATTTGAAATAGGAGAGAAGTGGAAAAATTGAGAAGATGAAGAAGTTTATAGTTGAGCCTATTATTATTATTACCACATAAGCGCGAGCGCACACACATATATAATTAAGTTCCCGTGTGGTTGGGTGTCTCATGTGGCGGTGAAATTTGAGCCATTGATCTTGCTTAAATCAACGTAGGATTACGAAAATTTAAAAAAAATGCGTGGTGGCAATTTGATAATTTTTGCATTTAGATCAAAATTTAAGGTGCGTATTTTGTGCTTAAGATGCGTGGTTTTTGTACTTAAGGTGCGTGGAGTTTTGTGCTTAAGGTGCGTGATTGTGTGCATAAGGACATAAGGTGAGTAGTTTTAAGTGTGCGTGCATGGTTTTTGTACTTAAGATGCGTGTTTTTGTGCTTAAGGTGCGTGATTGTTTTGCTTAAGGTGCGTGGTTTTTTGCTTAATTTGAGTAGTTGTTGAAACTTAAGTTGTGCCAAAATGAAGCTTAAGGTGCGGATTTTCCTTCTTAAGGTGCATTGTTTTCCTTTTTAAGGTGCGTCAGTCCGAAACTTTAAGACTTTTCTTTTTATATATACAGTTCCAAAAACACAACTAATATTCTTTATAGATTTTCTCTACAAAGTGTTATTTATATTTTTTTTTTTTTTTTTTTTAAAGTAAACACAGCTATTCCATTAATTCATAACATAAAACGTTTACATCAATGATCAATGAAATGGTAAACCATTCCGTACAGTCAGACATAGACTCACAACTTTTCTAACTATGCTATAGAAAACTTGAATCGCAGATTGTTTCATAACTATGAAGCTATGTTCCTTCAAGGACCTTAAAGCTTCATCAAAGATCCGGGTCTTCGTCATCATTCTTTTTTGCTCGCCCATGATAAGATCAACACTTGTCGAAACCAAGTTAAACGGTTTATGCTAATGAAAATGAAAAGCTCGTGAAAGTAACGAGAGGAAAAATGCTCGTGAAACTAACGAGAGGAAAACACAATAATAGAGAAAATAAAAAGTGGGTAAACTCAAAGTAGGGTTGGGAGTTCAAGACTACCAACACAAACCCCAATACCTACCTACTATTATTTTATTTAAAGGGAGAGAAAACGGAAGAAGAAGATCTGTGGCGGTGGTCGGAGGCGGACGGAGCTGCGACGGTGGTCGGGGCAGAAGAAGAGCGAGAGCAAACATAAAAGGTGACCAAAACCGCTGGCTCAAAGCTCCATTAGAGCTCCGGTCGGAGGCCGGCGGTGGAAGCCGAAGTTGAGCAGCAGAGAAAGGCGTTTGATTTTAGAGAGAAAAGGAGGCAACATTAGGGTCAATTTCTTTATTTAATTCATTCTTATTTCTGTGCAATAGAATTCCGTGAGAGGATATATTCCATTAAAAAAAAAAACAATAATCATTTTACAAATGATGATTTTGTTACGCAACCTTGGTTGATCCGGAGCATCCCTTTTGTTATTTTTACTGACCCTATTACTAAGACTCAAACTCATAACCTCTCATCTGAGGGTGACCACTACATGCCAATTGGGCACAAGGTGCTTGGCGCATCCCTTTTGTTATTAAAATTAGCTATTCCCATTAAACCCATTAATCATATATTTGACTTATCCTAATCATATGAGAACTATGCGCCCAAGTGAGAACGTGAGGACAAATCTAAACCATTGATCTGTAAGATCTGATAGATGAGAAATCAAGTAAAAAATGAGCGGGGTCATTTTCATAAATATTATAAAATTTTATTTATTTCAACCGTTAGATCTACTAGATCAATGGCTTGGATTTGTCCTTAAGTTCTCACCTGATTAAGGACGACCTATATATATATATATATATATATATATATATATATATATATATATAAAATTATTATTATACCAAATAGACAAAAACATCACATACTAGCTGACTCATTCCAATTTGTATTTTTCAATAATTTCATCATACCCATATCAATTCACAAACAACACAAAAAATCGAAACCAGCTCAAGATTCCCCATGCTTTACTGCCTACAACCCCTTCTTTATTTATGGGAGAATGGAACCCAGTATGGGAGAATGGAACCCAAATCCTTCAATGTAGTACACATGTCCCAAACCACCATACCAATTTACTTCTTGAGTAATCATTTACCAAAAATATATAGAAATATAAATATAAGTCCGAAATATATTTTGGAAATATAGAGAAACATAATAATTTCTTTTTATAAGAATACTTTTAAAAAATTCTTTTGGGGTAAGCTAATATAAACAATATTTTCCCAAAATACTCACGAAAATATTTTTAAATAAATAAAAATTTTCAGGTGTTACAAAGGCCATGGGGGTGGGGGGCAAGGCCCCCCATGGCATATATATACTTGCCTCCACTCCTGAGCTCTAGGTCCAAGTTCAAAATATGTATAAATAGATCCCATACATGGGAAGATGACAAGAAATCTATACTATTGACAAAAGTCATAAAACCAATAACAATGATTACGCATATCTACCGCTAGGAAAACAATATAATGTGCCTGACACCCTCGCTAAGCAGGTTCTTGTGTTTTTTTTTTTTTACATTTTTTTGTTTCCCTAACAAAGTTGGCTAAGCAGGTTCTTGTGTTTTTTTTTACATTTTTTTGTTCTGAACCTAACAAAGTTGGCTAAGCAGCTTCTTGTGTTTTTTTTACATTTTTTTGTTCTGAATCTAACAAAGTTTGTGTTTTTGTTTTTTACATTTTTTTGGTTCTGAACCTAACAAAGTTGGCTAAGCAGGTTCTTGTGTTTTTTTTACATTTTTTTGTTCTGAACCTAACAAAGTTTGTGTTTTTGTTTTTTACATTTTTTTGGTTCTGAACCTAACAAAGTTGGCTAAGCAGGTTCTTGTGTTTTGTTTTTTTGAGTACTATTACCGACTCTGTTACAATGTTTTTTGAGTACTAAGCACAAAGAGCCAACAATTGTAGTTGCTTCTACTGAGGCTCGAACCCACTCCCAAGTACTAAGCACAAAGAGCCAACAATTGTAGTTGCTTCTACTGAGGCTCGAACCCACTCCCATCATCCATGTGAGAGTGTTTTCAGGGACACCGGATGCCACTAGACCATAAGGTCTTTGGCTTGTGCCATTAAACATAATATCTCATTGCAGACACGATTGGTAGAAGAAAAAAATATGGCTCAAGGCAACCAAAAGTCACATTTTTTTTGAACCTGACCAAGTTCAATCATTATCCAATGGACCATGATATACACATTTGTATGACCCATAAATAAAAATAATATTTTTAATATACTAAAATGCATTATTTGTATACCTAAAGTACATTATTTTGAAAATACATGATTTTTATATAATATTAAATAATGTGCATTAAGTACACAAATAATATACTTTTAGTATATTAATATATATTTCATTCATTGTCCACACAGCTATGTGGACCATGGTCCACAGAATAATTTGCGGACAAAGTTGGCTAAGCAGGGACAAAAACTGAGGAAATATTTAGTGCCGTTCATTTAATAACACTTCAAGCCAAACAAGGAGTGGAAGAAATTAAAGATGGGGCACATTTCAGAGACTTGGATAGATCATAAGCTTAATTACAACCCATTAAAATGAATATAATTTGAATATTTTCTATAGATTTTTGTAGTTAGGGAAAGTGACATTTTTGTCCCCTAAATTATATGCTTATAGTACTTTCTCCCCTGAATTATCCATATATCCACATTATCTGACTTAATTATTTTAAAGTGGTAATTTTTTCCCTCTATATTAAATAAGCATTTGTATTGTTAAAGATAAAGGCAAAATAGGTATTTCAAGTCACTTTTCTTCTCTAACAAATTATTCCTGTGGAAAAAGAACAAACACCAGTTACAAATATTATAAATTTTTAATTATAATTTTAAGCTAATGTTATTAAAAAAATTAAGAGTTAAACCACAAATTTAGCTCACCATTTGTAAATATTATAATTATCATTTGTGTTTTATGTCTTAATTTTGTTAATGGCATTAGCTTAAAATTATAATTATAATATTTGTAAATGTTGTTTGTTCTTTTTCGCATTTATTTGGATTCCATATATAAGCAATAATTTGTTGGAGAAAGAAAATAACTTGAAGTACCTGCTCTTATTTTTAAGAGTCCAAACGCCTATTTAACATAGAGTGAGAAAAATCGTCACTTTCAAAATAATTAAGAGTTAATGTGGGTACATGAATAATGTAGGGTGTCATTTTTCCTTTGTATTATCAATCAATTGTTTTTTTTTTTTTCAAACCTATGTGATCCCAACTTTATCGGACTAATTCTAAGCTCACAAAACTCATCCCTAGAGTCACTACAGATGTAAATTACTATCATCATATGTGCGATCTTGAGCTTTTTTTTTTTTTTTCCATACATACATATATATAAATATATATATATATATATTCCAAATATATTCCACTAGAATGCCGCCTCCCGTAATAACCTTTTAATTAAGGCGATGAACCAAATATGATAAGTCAGAAATAAATTTTGTATATATATATAGATTTTGGTTCAGGTGCGGCCGTGCGGTCACACACCACTCAATGTTACGAAATACACCACTCAATGTTAAGAAACACACCACAATGTTAAGAAACACACCACAGTGCATATTTGTGTGGTGTGTTTCTTTAACACTGAGTGGTGTATTTCGTAACATTGAGTGGTGTGAACCGCACGGCCGCACGGGAGAGCACGGCCGCACCTGAACCTGACCCTATATATATATACCCTTTTGGTGTGATCTATGCGGTCTGTGCCCTGAAGTCGAACGGAACAATCAAGATAATGAATCTCTTCATGCATTATTATTCCCTTTTCCCTTTGTTTATCTTCATTTTTTTCCTCTACAAATTCCTATTCTCATCTCCCAGAGACACAAAAAACTCCCCACCATCACCCCCAAAGCTTCCAATACTAGGACACCTCCTCCAAATTGGCTCCTACCCCCATCTCTACTTCCACAAACTATCCAAGCAATATGGTCCGCTCATCCTACTCCAATTCGGTTCCGTGCCGGTCCTCGTGGCTTCCTCTTCTGAAACCGCCAGAGAGATCATGAAAGACCACGACTTAATCTTCTCCGACCGCCCCAAATCCACCATTACCGACCGCCTCTTCTACGGCTCCAAGGACGTCGCCTTTGCCCCCTACGGCGAGTATTGGCGACAAATGCGAAGCATTTGTGTTCTCCATCTTCTCAGCAACAAGAGGGTGCAGTCTTTTCGCAAAGTTAGAGAAGAGGAAACACAATTGATGGTCCAAAAGATCAAACAATCATGCGGTTCTGAGATAAATTTGAGTAATATTTTTATTGAGTTGACGAATGATATAGTTTGCAGGGTGGCGTTAGGGCGGAAGTGCAGTGATGAGCTGCGGAGAAATGGGAGAAGGGGTATCAAATCTTTGTTGGAGGATGTTTTTGAAATGCTGGGAATGTTTGATATAGGGGATTACATCCCTTGGCTTGCGTGGGTGAATAGAATCAATGGTTTTGATAGAAGGGTGGAGAAATTGGGTAAAGAATTGGATGAATTCATGGAGGAAGTAGTTGAAGAGCACTCGCGTGTGGAGAAACAAGAGGCAGATGGGTTAGACTTGGTGGACATTTTGCTTCAACTACAGAGAGAAAACACTATTGGCTTCCCCATTCATAGAGATTCTGTGAAAGCTCTAATCTTGGTAATTATTAATTTTCCTTGAAGAATTCCATTTATTTAGAGATTTTACATAACCTACAGAAATCCCATATTCTTGAAAATCGAAAATTTTTTATAATATAAAGTGAAAATGGCGTTTTTTGCCTTGAATTATATGCTTCTAGCATTTCCACCCTGAATTATTCACATAATAAGTATCCATATTGGTCTCGCGATTATTTTAAAAGTGGCGATTTTTCTTCTTTTATTTAAAATGAATGTTTTTACTCTTAAAAAAAATAAGTATTTCATTCATTTTTAAGTAATAATTTTTTAGAGAAAAAAAAACTCCACTAAAATATTTATTTTAAGGATAAAAATGTCTACTTAACAGAAAGGGGAAGAAAACTGTCACTAGACCACAAGGTCTTGGCATCTTCTTCCCGACTTAACTGGAAAATTTATGATTGAAAATTTACATTATTTGTGGATTAGGATATGTTTGCAGCAGGAACTCACACCACGTACACAGTTATTGAATGGACAATGACAGAGCTAATAAAAAATCCTAGAGTCATGGAGAAGTTAAAGAATGAGGTAAGAACAAAATTCAAAACTGCCGAAGACTTAGAAACCATGCAATACTTGAAAGCAGTCATAAAGGAAAGTTTTCGGCTCCATAGTCCTGCACCATTGCTAGTCCCTCGTAAAGCATCCCAAGATGGGAAAGTAATGGGTTTCCATGTAGCAGCTGGCACCCTAGTGCTTGTCAACAGTTGGACCATAGCGAGGGACCCAACAATATGGAAAAATCCAGAAGAGTTTAAGCCAGAAAGATTCTTAAATTCTAATGTGGATTATAAGGGAATGCATTTTGAGTTGATTCCTTTCGGAGCTGGCAGGAGAGGTTGTCCTGGTGTGAATTTTGCGATTTCTTTTCCTTTGTTTATCTTCATTTTCCTCTACAAATTCCTATTCTCATCTCCCAGAGACACAAAAAACTCCCCACCATCACCCCCAAAGCTTCCAATACTAGGACACCTCCTCCAAATTGGCTCCTACCCCCATCTCTACTTCCACAAACTATCCAAGCAATATGGTCCACTCATCCTACTCCAATTCAGTTCCGTGCCGGTCCTCGTGGCTTCCTCTTCTGAAACCGCCAGAGAGATCATGAAAGACCACGACTTAATCTTCTCCGACCGCCCCAAATCCACCATTACCGACCGCCTCTTCTACGGCTCCAAGGACGTCGCCTTTGCCCCCTACGGCGAGTATTGGCGACAAATGCGAAGCATTTGTGTTCTCCATCTTCTCAGCAACAAGAGGGTGCAGTCTTTTCGCAAAGTTAGAGAAGAGGAAACACAATTGATGGTCCAAAAGATCAAACAATCATGCGGTTCTGAGATAAATTTGAGTAATATTTTTATTGAGTTTACGAATGATATAGTTTGCAGGGTGACGATAGGGCGGAAGTGCAGCGATGAGCTGGGGAGAAATGGGAGAAGGGGTATCAAGTCTTTGTTGGAGGATGTTTTTGAAATGCTGGGAATGTTTGATATAGGGGATTACATCCCTTGGCTTGCGTGGGTGAATAGAATCAATGGTTTTGATAGAAAGGTGGAGAAATTGGGTAAAGAATTGGATGAATTCATGGAGGAAGTAGTTGAAGAGCACTCGCTTGTGGAGAAACAAGAGGCAGATGGGTTAGACTTGGTGGACATTTTGCTTCAATTACAGAGAGAAAATACTATTGGCTTCCCCATTCATAGGGATTCTGTGAAAGCTCTAATCTTGGTAATTATTAATTTTGCTTTTCATTTATGGGATGCTTACTTTGGTGCAGGGATTTTTTTATTTTTGTTTTTGTTAATTAATGTGATATTTTCAAGAATTTCATTTATTTATACAGAAATCCCATATTCTTGAAAATCCGAAAAGTTTTATAATATAAAGCGAAAATGGCTCTCAACCTGAAGCACAAAGAATTAATATCGCCTCCACTGAGGCGAGAACCCATCTGTTTTTATATGGGAATTCAACCGGGTGCCACTAGACCACAAGGTCTTGGCATCTTCTTCCCAACTTAACTTAAAAATTTATGATTGAAATTTTGTGTTATTTGTGGATTAGGATATGTTTGCAGCAGGAACTCACACAACGTACACAGTTATTGAATGGACAATGACAGAGCTAATAAAAAATCCTAGAGTCATGGAGAAGTTAAAGACTGAGGTAAGAACAAAATTCAAAACCGCCGAAGACTTAGAAACCATGCAATACTTGAAAGCAATCATAAAGGAAAGTTTTCGGCTCCATAGTCCTGTACCATTGCTAGTCCCTCGTAAAGCATCCCAAGATGGGAAAGTAATGGGTTTCCATGTTGCATCTGGCACCCTAGTGCTTGTCAACAGTTGGGCAATAGGGAGGGACCCAACAATATGGGAAAATCCAGAAGAGTTTAAGCCAGAAAGATTTTTAAATTCTAATGTGGATTATAAGGGAATACATTTTGAATTGATTCCTTTTGGAGCTGGCAGGAGAGGTTGTCCTGGTGTGACTTTTGCGATTTCTGTGATTGAGCTTGCAGTTGCTACACTCATACATGATTTTGATTTTGCATTAAGAGATGAAGAGTTGGATATGAGTGAAACAATTGGCATGACATGTCACAAGAAGGTTCCTCTTACTGTAATTGCTACTCTAAGGGTTGGCTAGTAGAGTACGTATTTGCCATAGCAGCGTATTAAAAATTTCTAATTTGGGCATTCTAATTGTCTTGTAATAGTAATACAATTGTCTATTAAGAAATGAAATTTTATTATTTATTAAACTAGCGTAATATTCTAGCAATGCTTCTTCATGTAATATTTTATTGTATATTCTATTGCCAAACGACCTAATGAAATTCATTCTCGTCGCTGATTTTGTCGCAAAATCGCGATAAAAATATCCGCCGTTGTCTTTTTTGTTGCAATTAGCGACAGAACTTAATTCCGTCGTAAAATTCATCACCAAAATGTGGGCGCCAATAGCTACGGAATTTAATTATGTCGCAATATTGTGACAGGATGCATTCCGTTCAAAAACCATTGCAAAACAACAACGGATTATGTTCCATCGCGATTTTCTTGCAGTGAACATTATTTATTACAATAATTAATTTATCATGTTTCTAATTGATTTTTTTTTTGGGTTGTAGAACACTTTAATTTTAGAATGTACTTTTGTAGATTTAATTTGGTTTACATTAGACTCCTATATATTTATTATATAGAGAAAATACCAATTTTAGTTCCATGAGTATTAACAAGATGAAAGTTTTGGTCCACATGTTTAATTCTTACAAATTTTCATCAATGACTATTGTTTTAGTACGAATTTTCATTAACGACTATTGTTTTAGTACCAATTCTCATCTAAGACTATTATTTTAGTGTCAAAGTTCATCACGCCGGTCACCCTTCTTTCAAGACATGCCGAAATATAAAATTATTAAGGGTATTTTCATCCTTTTCAAATTAAGATCCAATTTGAACCTGAATAAAGGTAGGATGAGGAGGAGAATTGCGAATTGATATCAATCTTAGGGCTTAAATCCCTTTATTTATGCCCAAATTGAGATCTTAAGTTGAAAAGGACGAAAATGCCCTTAAAATTTTAGATTTCGGCATGTCTTAAACGGAAGGGTTACCAGCCTGATGAATTTTGGCACTAAAACGATAGTGGTGGATGAAAATTTGTACTTAAACAATAGTCGTGAATGAAAATTGGTATGAATTAAACATGTGAACAAAAATTGTTATTTTGTTAATACTCGTGGGACAAAAATTGGTATTTGATAGGTAAAAACTCATATTGTGAAGGAACTGAGTGATGAAATTGGGAAGGAACTGAGTAGGAAGAGTGCAGCAGCTGGACTGAGGTGGGCATATTCATATTTTAGATAGTTCTTGAAGTCATTCCAGCCAAGAGGCAAAAAGTGGATAATAGATGCCACTTCAAA
>CP025659.1:49137162-49147619 GCA_003576665.1 Ipomoea trifida
CCAGCTCTAACTCATTCTCAAATTCTTCCAGAAAATTTAAAATTTAAATACACCTGATGCACAATTGCCTTAACTGTAAGTGCATTTTTAATCCACATTTATAGGTACCAATTTATTTTTAGTCTTTTTTTTAATATTTACTTTTGATCTTAATATTATTATGGCATGATCATTTTTTATCTTATATCAACAAAATAGTTTAAATTTCGATAAATACAAAGGAATTTAAATCTTCAATTATAGATTTTTAAAAAAATAATAATAAACATAAAAAATATAGCGGGTCAATCTATTTTGTATTAAAAAAAAAGATCAAAATGTTCTTGTATTTAACTGCATTTCAATGATTTTGTTGACGAATGATAAAAAATGATCATGTCACAATAATACCAGAACCAAATGAAGATATTTTGATAAAAAAAAAGAAAGATTAAAAGTGGACTATTACCTATAAATCTAAGATCAGAAATGAAATTAACTCTTATTTTAGCCTCACGGATTCCTCTCAAACTTCACACATGTGACCAGTTGAGCTGCCCATACGGGCTAGACTTGCGAATTCTTTTTCATGAGATAGGTTGAGTTTAGATAAAGTTAGAGTTAATTTTTTTTTTTTTTTTGTCATAGATTTATAGGTGTTAGTTCATTTAGTCTTTTTTATTAGAATATTCACATTTGGTCTTAATATTATTGTGACATGACTACTTTTGTCCTCTATTGACAAAACAGTTTTAATACCGTTAAATACAAAGGTATTTCGGTCTTCAATTATGAATTTTTTCAAAAAAATAAATAAATAAATAAATATAAAAATATAGCGGGGTCAACTTATTTTGTATAAAAAATGATCAAAATGTCTTTATATTTAACGACATTTGAACAATTTTGTTGGCAAAGGACCAATAATGGTCATACCACAATAATACAAGGATCAACTGTGGATGTTCCGATAAAAAATGATTAAAAGTGAACTGACACCTATAAATCTAAAATCAAAAATTAAATTAACTCATAAAATAATACTACTTTTGTGAAAAATATAATATAAGATAAAAATAAATTAATTGTCATTTATGAAGAAAAAATGCAATACTTTTGATATAAGTGTAATACTTTTGAATCAAAATCTAGTATTTAGAAATTAAAGAGTTATTCATGAAAAAAAAATTGTAATACTAATCAGGATAAATTAATTGATTATTACTTATAAAGAAAACATAATACTTATAAGGAAAAGTGTAATATTTTTATTTTTGAGGGTGCAACCGGGTGCCACTAGACCACAAGGTATTTGGCTGGAAAAGTGTAATATTAATCATTAATAAATTGATTATACTCATAAGGGAAAGCGTAAAACTGTAATATTTTTAAATTAAAATATAATATTTAGGAGTTAAGGAGTTACTTTTGAGAGGAACTATAATTGTTGGTTTTACGACTGCAATGATAATCTCGGCTAGCCAACACTACCGTAAAATTTAGGGAAAATAATAATATGAAACGCAAGAACAATTGGACAGAATAATTGTACTTGTATTAAAATCAAAACCCTTAACAATATGACCCAATGAGGTATTTATATAAGACTAGCTAATAGGCATTGAAAAGGAAACAAGAAAGAAACTTAAGAAATTTAATATTAAGAAAGCTACTTAAAGTGCCAAACCACAATAAATAATTGTCAAATCTAAATTAGGAAAGAATCCTCTCAAATCCGCCATAGTCCACGGTTCCCCTGCTATCATCGCCTATGAGACCGCACCCAATCAGGCACCGCGACCTGATTACCTACATCAGCTAGGCTACTTGAGCCTTTGCACTCGACCCACTACACGAGCTAAAAAAGGGAAGTTGGTCGGCGGGCTTCAGATACCTAAGCCCTCCAAGTTGGGTACACCATTTAGAGGATATCCATCAATAATATTTACGAGCAAAAGTATAATATTTATGAAAAAATCAAGATGATCTCATTAGAGATTTTATTTTTGTTTTATAATTAATGATTAATAATTAATAATAAATAAAAATCAAATTGCTCACGTATTAGCTATTATTAGTCTTCCTAAAGCCAAAAAGGAAAAAATGATTACGTATTTGTTATTATTAGTCTTCTTCAAATTTTAAAAATTTCTTAATGTACGAATTATAAATTTAATTTTTTTTAGAACTTTTAAAAGATAAATTATATTATATTATTTGGTTCGTTGAATAAATAGATTGTAGGTGTTGGAGTGGGTACTAGTATCTGGGCAATCGCCTTGACTTGACATAGGTGTCGCCGTGTCGCCCCAAGTCTTCCCTTGGAGCAGATAGTTGTTAAAGATGGCTTGGACGACGAGTAACTTGCCACGCAATAAAGCGATTATTTTATTTTCTTACTATTATATAATTGTCGAATTTGTTGAAAGCTCTGGTTTTTTTTTTTGCTGAGGCAAGGCCTCAATTGCCCATTTTTTTGTTTGGTCGGGGTAAGGCCTCGACTGACACTATTGAGGCGATGTCTCAACTGCCTGCCGATGCATGACCTCAACTATTTATTTGTATTTTTGTTTTTATTATTTTTTTGAGGTATAGGCATGATTTCTCAAAGGAGGATTACAATAATAACAATAATATTTATTCAAGATGATAGTTTAGGCGGACCATGATTAATCACTTACATCTATAGGAAGACTATGGTATTATAGGAAAATGTTATTGATAAAATTTTATTCAGTGCTCCGAGTTCAATACCTTATCGACTATCCTACCTCTCACCGTCTTCAATTTGTAAATGCCCTGGCAAACAATCTCAACAGTGATGTAAGGCCCTTCCTGCTTTTTCACGAGTTTTCTCCCTTCTAAAGGTTGGCTTGCTTTTCTCCTCATTGGCAGATACTCGCCCATCTAAAAATCTAAGACTGCACTACTCTTGCATGGTGGTAAGATTTGAGTTACCGGTTGTAGTTTTCCATTCGACAGAACGTCGCCTCTCTCCTTTCATCCTGCTGTCGTGATACTGGCCAAGGGCTTTGCTTCTACCCACTTAGTGAAATAATCCACTGCAACAGTGATATACCTTCTACTTCCTACGCCCGTAGAGTGCCCACCAAGTCAATTCCCCATTTGAAAAAAGGGATGACTATGCTGATTGGAGTGTAATTGATTGTGGGTTATCCTAGAAGCTTCTAGAACTCTTGATACTTTGGGCACCACTAAGCATGCTCAACATAATCCCTCCACATCTTGGGCCAAAAGAACCCTTGGAGCATGATTCTTTGTGCAATGGTGTATGCCCCTTGGTGCACTGAGCACACTCTTACATGGGCTTCCTTCATCATTAGCTCGGGCCTATTTGGGTACAAGCACATCAAAAGTGTGCTATTATATCAGTAGCCTCATATTTGCTAGTTACCCAACCCACCACCAACTTGGAATTGCAGCGTATGCAGATCCTTTCCGCCCTTAACCCTACTGTTAGTTGGAGTCCATTAAGAAGGGATTCGTATTGTGCCTTGTTATTGGATAGCTTGAAGTAGAACCATAGGGCATAGTAAGCCCGGAATCCCTCAAGGGTAATGAGCACTACCCCTCAATCGCAACCTTTATTGTTGGAGGAACCATATGTGGATAAAGTCCACCATCTTCCGTATTCAATCTCGACCTGCTCCGTCAATTCTCGAGTCGTGCACTCCATTATAAAGTCTGCAAGAGATTGGCTTTAAATAGCTTGTCGTGGCTTGAACTCGATGTTGAAATGGCTAAGGTGCATGGCCTATCTTGCCATCCTGACCAAGGTGTTTGTATTCTGCAAAAAACTTCCCAATAGCTGATGCGAGAGTACATGGACTGAGTGAGCTTAGAAATAGTGGGCCAACCTCTTTGAAAACAATGGCAAATATAGTCTTCTCCACCACAGTGTATCGGAGCCTAGCCTCATGCAATGCTTTACTTACGTAGTAAATAGGATGCTAAGTCCATCCTTCCTTTTTAGTCAGCATGGAACTGATCACACCCTATGACACATCCAAATACAAGAGTAAGGTATTTCCTGCCTCAGGCTTCACAAGCAAGGGTAAGGACAACAAATACTTCTTCAACTCCTTGAACGTTGCCTAGCAGTTTGGGATCCACTCGAACCCTTTACTTTTCTTTAAAGTTTGAAAGAACGTGAGGGACCACTCAGCCGACTTATTAGATAAGAATTGACCTAGGGCCATCAGTCGACCATTGAACTTTTAGATTTCCTTAATGGACCACGGGGGCTCCATGTCAAGGATGACCCTCGTCTTTTCCAGGTTTGACTATATCCCACTCTTAGTGATCATAAAGCCCAAAAACTTATCCCTTTTGAACCATAAAAGGTGAATTTTTTTGGGTTCAAATGTAAGTTAAATTTTTTCATGATGGAAAATACCTCACTAAGATCCTCGATGTGGGAGATGGCCTTGCGGCTTTTGACGATCATGCCATCCACATAAGCTTCCATATTCCAACCAAACACCGTCCCGAATAGTTTTGTCACCATGAGAGTGTAGGTGGCCCCATAATTTTTTAGGCCAAAAGGCATGACCAAGTAGTAGAATACTCCATCTGGGGTGATGAAGGTAGTCTTCTCGACGTCCTCCTCATGCATGTAACTCATCAATTCGCAACCTGTGATTTTTTCCACTAGTTGATCAATGTTTGACAACAGAAATTGGTCCATGGGGTAGGCTCCATTAAGGTCCGTGTAGTCCACACACATCCTCCAAATAAAATCTTTAGGAGCCAGGACTACGTTGCTCAACCACTAAGGGTAGTAAATTTCTTTGATGTGTCCCACCTGTAGCAGTGCAACCACCTCTTTCTTCACAAAGTCCCTTCGTTCACCCACGAACTCTTACGAACAGACAAAAGCAAATTGATGCAGAGGTTGTAGCAACTATAGCTTACTATGTTAATTTTCTTTGGTGCGAAAAATAAATACAGAGTATTATTTATTTTCTGAGTTTATGTGGTTGAAGAATGCAATATTTTGTGGATGTTATGGAAATTAGGGTTGTTTTTAGTTGATTAGGGTGCTGAAATTAGTATAAATAGGGGAGATTTTTCAGTAGCAGGGCAATCAATTTTCACATACTAGTTTTTGTTTTCCTTTCTTGTTGTAAATATTTCGTTATGATGTTCTGCTAAATTTATTTTCCAACCCAAGAATAATTGAAGTTTTGGTTCTTCAAGAATTGTGAGATCTAATTTGATTATCTTTTGTGCTACACTATTTATATGTCTTCTATTGTCATGATACTGTTTTGATTAATTGTACAAAAATGATCTGTTGTTCAGTTTTCAATGCACTAAATTGCCATTTAGAATTCTTGAATTCGTAATTGTTTAAAAGTTCTAAACCTGAGTGGTAAAATAACATATTTGATTATAAAATAGATTTTTAATAATGTTAAGGAGATATTTAACCTAGTTTAAATTAACCAAGCTTACGAGTTTGTTGGCTAAGTTGGTTCCAATTTTTACCACTCGGTCTAGGCAAGCGGGGTCTAGTGTTATATCTTCCGTCTTTGCCACGGGCTTGGCGTAGGGCCAAGCTTCGTCACCGTTAAACATTTTTTCTGCTATAGTGTGGACCGTTAAGTCTTTCTGGTTGATTTTCTTACACGGCCTTAGGTAACAACTATGGGTTTCTCTTTGGTCTCCTTTAACGACCCCTATCCCACCCGAAGTGGGAAACTTCATGCAAAAGTGTTTTATTGACACTATCGCTTTGAGGACCTCTAGTGCTAGTCATCCTAAGATGACATTATACACGAAAGATAATCTTACTATGATAAATTCCACTTCTAACTTGAAAACGTTGGGGTAGGCGCTTATCTCCACCGCAAGATCAAAGACCCCTCTATTTCAATCAAGTTCCCAATAAACCCGGAAAGGGTCGTCTACACCTCCTTCAATTGGCTCCTAGCCAGCCCCAACTGTGTGAAGGCATCGTAGTACATCACAGTAACCAAATTCTCTATTTCCACTAGTATGCGGTGCACTATCATGTCTTTGATGTCCATCTTGATCACCAGCGCATCCCGATAGGGCAGTGTATCCTCGGGGAGGTCATCGTTAGTAAGATGATACCCTTGAACTTCTGTTTCTTTTCCCTTAGAAAACGTGTAACCTATCCTACGTATAATTGGCGGCTCCACTTTTTCCTTTCAGCGGGTGCGTTACCTTTGGCGGGCCCACCGTAAATGAAATGCTTGATCCGCTTCTTATCTTACCTAGGTCCTTCCTCTATCTCCTTTTCCTCTTACTTTGATATTTAGCCATACTTTCTCTTCTTCGTGCAAAAGGTGTGGTTTGGAGCCATCACTCTTCCTCTACACAGTTTTTGGATGGTTGTGTCGCGACTACTATTGCCTGGGGCGCTTGAAAAATTGGTTGAAGTAACCCCTCTAGATGATGAGTTCCTCAAATTTTCGCTTTTGTACATTGCACTCACTCGTGTCGTGCCCGACCTACCGGTAGAATTTATAGTACTTGGTCTGATCCATGTTTGGGGAGACCTTCATGCACTCAGGTGGGAATTTTACTATCTCCATTTCCTCGGCTTGATCTAGAATCAAGCTAATAGGATGAGTAAGCAAGGTCAAGTGACACAATAGAACCAGGCAAGGCCGTTATTAGAATTAATCTCTGTTGCTCTTCTTCGTCGATGCTTGGCTTGGGCGAGGTGCTTGGTTGGTCAAACCAACTTTCTCAAGCCTTCTGCTTCCTTTAGCCTCCTCATCTTCTCTCTTCTTTCTAGGGGTAATCAAAGTATTGGTTAACCGCCCAATAACCGATAACCGAACCAACCGAAAAAATCGGTTATCAGTCGGTTTCGGTTATTGCTATAAAATATATCATTTTTTTGGTGTTTCGGTTATCGGTCGGTGACCAATAACCGACTAATATATATATATATATATATATATATATATATATATATATATATATATATATATTAGTATACGTAGTGTTTCAGTCTGCTGTCTGCCAATGTCCAATAAACAATAGTCCATAGGCCATGCTCATCTAAATTTCTAAATCTAATAGCCCAAATAATAGAAAAAACAAATCCCCCAATTAATAGAAAACACAAACACAGAACCTTGCGAAGTTGCAATTCTGCCTTCTCCATTTGTGATTCGACCGTTCCTTACTTCCACAGCTTCAGTTCATAGACGCAACCGATTGCCCTCAGCCTGACCCTCGCGCTCTCTGCTATTTCTCGGTTCTCCATCGTCTCTACTCTCACTGGCTTCCTCCGCTGTGCCTCTCGCCTCTAGCTCTCACTGGCTTTCTCGGTTCATGTATTTGTATAATTATATTTGTATCTATATGACTATATCTTCATTTCATATATTAATGGATTGACAAATCATGGAGACAAGTAATCTTTCAATCAACTTTTGTATCTGTTTATGAAGATGTATTTGTATTTGTATATGTATTTTCATCTTCACCATTATAGGCACATTGTTAATCTTTCGGTTTTCGGTTAACCGATATAACCGACCGAAACCGACGGTCGATTTTCGGTCGGCTAGAGCATATACTTCGGTCGGTTTCGATCCGTTACGAAGGTTGAAAATTGTAGTCGGTTTTTCGACCGTTTGCTCACCCCTACTTCTTTCTATTGGCTTCCTCTTATTTTGTGTACCAGTTCACTGTTCTCATTAGATCTTCGTAGGAGTGAGAAGGGTGGGTGTTTAACTGTTTTTGAAAGTCGCTGGACCTAAGCACCTAGATAAACATCGAACTGCTACCTTCGAGTCGAAGTCATATACGTTATTGGCCTCTTTCTTTCACTGTCCACGAAATCCCTTAGACTTTCCCCTCTGTTCTACCTTACTATGCATAGGTGAGAAAAGTGCTTCCTGCATTGAATGTTATTGGAGAAGTAGGTTATGAAGCTATTCGATAACTCAAAAAAAATTTCTGAATTGATCCATCTAGAATTGTGTTGAACCCATCCAATTAAGGTGGACAGGATTGCCTTACATGTGGGTCGGAGGTCCCCGTGTAGGCTTTGATGGGCGAGAGCCTAAAATCCTTAGGAAGGGGTGTGTCCATAATACTCGGGGTAAATGGTGCGTCCATTCTTACCTCGAACTCAAGCGATTGCTCCCTCGCCCTCACCTTCTTCTCTAACTCCTCTATCTTCTTTTGTAATCGCTTTACCATCTCCTTTTGCACGTTTGGGGTTTACTTTTGCATAGTGGACCGACGCTGAGTTGGCCTTCCAAACTCACCCACCTTTTTCAACCATGCAACCACTCTCCCTCTTTCCTAGCACGGTCCCTTGGTAGATGACCCCTCAGCCCTTAGTTGTGGCCCTAACCTTTGTTGCACAGAATCATTTCGCCCAACCACTCTAAAACATGCCTAGAGGTGTTGCCCAACCAAGCCGCTCCCTTGAACTCCTTTGTCCCAAACCCTCACCTTGGAGCGAGGTCTAGTTTTAGGGCGGCCTCCAATTGTGTGGGTCGCACCGCGATGTTGGGTTCTCTCTCTTCGAGGTGACACCACTTCAACTTCCAATGCTGGCGATAAGGGCATTTAACCCTACATCCCTGCCACTAATTGAGTCAACGTTGACACTTCTTGTTGAATAACCTAAGTAGTTACCTGGAGGTCCATATGTGGAACTAGTGCCTCGAGGCCTTGTTACCCTCTATCATGGTTATTGTTGAGCTGGTCTCGGAGGTCACAAGAGTTCATCGGCGGGGCATCCATGTTAGTGTTGCCATTGTAATTCAACTTTCAAGAACCATGGGAGCTGCTTAATCCTGATCATGCCATCTTCAACTTTGCATAATGAGAAACGTGAAGTTTTCAACCTGCTTGAGAATTGATCTCAGGCTCTCAATGGAAGCACTAGTTGACAGTATAAATGCTACTAAAGAGTATTTTGTGGAAAGAGTAACAAGGCAAGTAGTTAAACAAGTATTGTTTAAAAGCTCCGAGTACAAAAGTAATGAGTGTCCCCTTCTTGTTATAGGGTCTATTATTTAAACAAATGTGTACAACATCTCTTTGCTGAGTATAATGGACTCGATAGTAATGACGGAGTCTACATTAAGTGTCTAGTCCCATCATAATTGCTTCTTCTTCAATGGGGCCGTCCTGAAGTAAATATTGCGGTATCCTCTTAAGTGTGTATGCAGCCGCTACATGGCCTTTGGTATCTTCTGGTCGGCTCTTCGGATTGGGTGCACCTAGCCCAATTATCTTGTCAGACAATTAAGAAAGAAAGACCTAAAACCTTGTGCTAAGTATAGAAAAGCTAAAAATTAAAATTAAATTATAATTTTAGGCCTAAAAATTTGTTAATTCAATTTGAAATTTCAAACAAAAAACACTCATAAATCTCCAAGTATGCATCTAACACTCATATGGTTGAAGTGATCCATCGCTCTAACGGTTAAAATTTTGAATTGAAAGGGTAAATATCAAATGAGAGTGATGGACCATTCTAATATCATTGTCACCATTGTATAATATTTCCAAATTTTTTACTCTTTCTAGTACACCAAGCTCGATGAACAAGAACACCAGGTGAGCACTCTGTACAATTTACGAAATTGTTGGCAAAATTTTTCGAAGCAAAGAGTTGAGAGTGATGGAGAGAAGACAAAATAAGAATTTTGAAGTTCTCAAAGTCAGCATCACAAACAATCTGCCAACAACAAGGTTTTTATAGGATATGAGGAAATTAATAACATTAATCAATGGCATTAATCATCTTAATTAAATTAGATTGGACCCCCATAACAACAACTTTAATATGGTATTTAACATGATTGTTACGATTGTTAATTCTCTAAAATTAAATTGAAATTAATTCCTATAGATGAGAATTAACACTGTCTAGAACGGTACTCTGAAGAGTACTTCGAGCAGTACCCACGAACAATTGCCTAAAGGTTACATCTGAATAGTCAATTTTACTACTCAGTCAAACTACGTTGATTGAATAGTAACACCGACCATTATTTAGACACATTCGAATGATAAACAAGAATTACTACTTAGACAGTGTCTCTATAAATTTAGAATAAAAAATGAAATAAACTCTTTTTAATAATATACAATAATAATAATAATAATAATAATAATAATAATAATAATAATAATAGATGTCATATCATAAAATTCAAAAGAAAAAAAAATTTCAATACCTCATCCAAGGACATGCATGATGCAACACTATCAGAGTTAAATCCAAACCAAAATTTAAAGTCACGTGAAATTAATGAAACTGAAAATTGCATTCTTTTTTAATCTACACTACCGAACGGAACAGAAATGGCCGGTGAAGAAGAAGAAATGGCTGGTGAAGCTTTTGGTTTCTTCAACTACCCTAATCTTCATTTCGGCAATTTACAAACCGACCACCTTTTTCAAACATAGTTAATCTACCTCCAGATTCTTTTGGTTAGGAAAGTTGT
>CP025659.1:49176508-49188576 GCA_003576665.1 Ipomoea trifida
TTGGTATCTGATTATGATTCGTATGCCTTATGCTTTCGTATTGGTTATTGGATTTATTGGATTGAGTCTTGGTTTATGATTCGTTCAGTTTATCCTTGTTGAGTATCGATTTGCACTGTTGTACGGTTCGTTGGTGTTTATATTCTATATGGGTGTGTAAACCTATTTCGAAGCTTATGTATATCTATATCTCCTTGCGGGTGTGAATGGTGGTTGCTTAGCATTCTTTTGCTAATGGTTCTTTGCGTGTTTTCCAGGTATGGAGTAGTTACGCGAGAGCGCGCTAGAGCTTTCCTATGGAGGTTTAGCCTTAGTTAGTCTATGATTAGACTTGTTTGATGGCCTGTGAGCCTTTGAGATCTTTTGATACTCTGATTCAGTACTTTGAGTATTTCTTCTGGATTTATGGATTGTTGAGGATTACTCTTTGGATTTTATGATATGAAGCTCGTTAGTTTGTTATGTTTAGCCTGTGCATCTAGGCTTTGTTAATACCTAGGTGTGGCATGACGCCCTTAAGTTTAAATTGCTTCCGCTGTTGTGCACCCCAAACCTCACATAGGCTGAGATAGCTAAAAACTTAACGTAAAAGCTGCCAATCTCAACCAACAAACCAACACAGCGGAAGCAATTTAAACTTAAGGGCGTCATGCCACACCTAGGAATTAACAAAGCCTAGATGCACAGGCTAACATAAAGCAAACTGAACGAGCTGTCATATCATAAAATCCAAAGAGTAATCCTCAACATAATCCATAACAATCCAGAAGAAATACTCAAGTACTGAATCAGAGTATCAAAGATCTCAAAGGCTCACAGGCCATCAAACAAAGTCTAATCATAGCTAACTAAGGCTAAACAACTCCATAGGAAAGCTCTAGCGCACTCTCGCGTAACTACTCCATACCTGGAAAACACGCAAAGAACCATTAGCAAAAATGCTAAGCAACCACCATTCACACCCGCAAGGAGATATAGATATACATAAGCTTCGAAATAGGTTTACACACCCATATAGAATATAAACACCAACGAACCGTACAACAGTGCAAATCGATACTCAACAAGGATAAACTGAACGAATCATAAACCAAGACTCAATCCAATAAATCCAATAACCAATACGAAAGCATAAGGCATACGAATCATAATCAAGATACCAATCAACACAATCCAAAAGGGAACATCCCAACTCAAGAGAATGACAAGATAACAACCGAACAATCCAAAGAACTCATAAGGACCAACAAAGAACGACAACCCATCATCAACCTCCCAAACCAACCAAGCCAACCATCACCCAAGTCAACCATGTGTCACAAGTCAAAGTCAGATAGTCAATAGTAAACGACATGGACCGCAGTCCGTACCAAGGCGCAGCCCGAACAACAGTAAAGGTCAGATAGTAAACGACATGGACCTCAGTCCGTACCAAGGCCGCAGCCCGAAGTCAGATAGTAAACGACATGGACCTCAGTCCGTACCAAGGCCGCAAGCCCGAAGTCAGAAGTCAAATAGTCAAAGTCAATAGTAACCAATAAGCCACCATAAGCCACCATACTCCACACCAATACAACCAACCAAGACGTGGTTCATCTCAAATATGAACACCAACCAACTCCCAGATCATGAATCAAAGAATCAACAACCAAGGACACCAACAAGAGGAAATCAAAAGACATGAATCAAGACTCCAAACTAAGGCATCAAAATGCTCAATGAATAACACGAATACATACTCCAATAACATGGTAAAATACCCAACAAAACAATCAACAATAATCTGAAACAAGGACCAACAACAGACAACAACAGCAGAAGATCGCTCACTGGAAATCCATTCCAGTGAACTAACGGAAACTCAGCAACGGACCTCTGTCCTCCGCCGAACCCTCCGCAAGGAGGAGCCGGGCTCCCTCAACGGGCTACTGAGATTGGCAGCTTTTATGTTAAGTTTTTAGCTATCTCAGCCTATGTGAGGTTGGGGTGTCACAAAGGAGCTAGCCTCAAAGCTAATCACTAACATGCTTAGATTAAGGGCTTAATCATCCAGGGGATTGGCCACAACTCTTAGAGTGCAATCAAAACAACAATTAAGAAACAAGAATAGAAATTACAAAAAGAGTAAATCAACTTCCACAATTGAGAATTAAAGATCAACACTAGGCATCACAACATTGCACAATTCAATCCCTAAATAGAAATTAGCTACTCATATTATGAATTGAAATAGCAAAACCTAATTTCATCCATGGAATCTAAATTGCGATCGAAATTGAAATAGAAACGAGATTAGAAATGAAGACTCCCTAATAGAATTCAAACAGAAGGTTAATCATTTCAAACCATAATCAAATAAGAGCCAAAGATAACTAGGATCACTTAATTGGACACTCGGTCAGTAAAAAATGAATGCAAAAGCTACATTAGAGGGGGAAATCCCTCATGCGATGTACAAAGAGTTTTAGCTAGATGTCATACAATTCAAGAAATATTCTCGGGAAGCAAAAACTATTTAATGATAGACATTTAACCATCGGGAAGACACCTCTCACACCAATTCCAAGCATAGAAACCAATTTAAGTTCACCACCTATTTAGCTAGGGCCTTAAAGCCGATCCCACTAGTGGGAACGATGTACACCAATCAATAAACCCTTCCAACCGAACGCCTAAGCCTTGTGCGTAAATAGAGATGTCGGTCTCGAAGGAATCACGTCGGAAGATTACTTAGCGATTAGTGGACTTGGGAGGTTGTCATGGTTCATAAAGTAAAAAAGCATTTTTTTGTAAAGAAATCAATCAAAGAAAGTAAATAGGTAATGAAACAATCAAATGAATGAAACAAGGGAACGAATCGCGCTCGGTTGTGATGCCTCATCGTGTAATTATTGCAATGGAAAGTTGATTCACCTAAATTGGCTATTAGATGGTGTTTATTCCCAATTCCTTTCCACAAATAGTGTACTAGGGGTCTCTAAGTAAGAAATGCTTCTTAGGCAACCTACAAACCTAAACTTAGATATCCACAGGAATCATGATTGTAAGGAGCTAGCCTCAAAGCTAATCACTAACATGCTTAGATTAAGGCCTTAATCATCCAAGAGATTGGCCACAACTCTTAGAGTGCAATCAAAACTACAATCAAGGAACAAGAATAGAAATTCCAAATAGAGTAAATCAACTTCCACAATTGAGAATTAAAGATCAACACTAGGCATCACAACATTGCACAATTCAATCCCTAAATAGAAATTAGCTACTCATATTATGAATTGAAATAGCAAAACCTAATTTCATACATGGAATCTAAATTGCGATCGAAATTGAAATAGAAACGTGATTAGAAATGAAGACTCCCTAATAGAATTCAAACAGAAGGTTAATCATTTCAAACCATAATCAAATAAGAGCCAAAGATAACTAGGATCACTTAATTGGACACTCGGTCAGTAAAAAATGAATGCAAAAGCTACATGAGAGGGGGAAATCCCTCATCCTATGTAGAAAGAGTTTTAGCTAGATGTCATACAACTCAAGAAATATTCTCGGGAAGCAAAAACTATTTAATGATAGACATTTAAGCATCGGGGAGACACCTCTCACACCAATTCCGAGCATGGAAACCAATTTAAATTCACCTCCTATTTAGCTAGGGCCTTAAAGCGGATCCCACTAGTGGGAACGATGTACACCAATCAAAAAACCCTTCCAACCGAACGCCTAAGCCTTGTCCGTAAATAGAGATGTCGGTCTCGAAGGAAGCACGTCGGAAGATTACTTAGCGATTAGTCAAGTGAATGCATAGTGGACTTGGGAGGTTGTCATGGTGCATGAAGTAAAAAAGCATTTGTTTGTAAAGAAATCAATCAAAGAAAGTAAATAGGTAATGAAACAATCAAATGAATGAAACAAGGGAACGAATCGCGCTCGGTTGTGATGCCTCACCGTGTAATTATTGCAATAGAAAGTTGATTCACCTAAATTGCCTATTAGATGGTGTTTATTCCCAATTCCTTTCCACAAATAGTGTACTAGGGGTCTCTAAGTTAGAAATGCTTCTAAGGCAACCTACAAATCTAAACTTAGATATCCACAGGAATCATGATTGTAAGGAGCTAGCCTCAAAGCTAATCACTAACATGCTTAGATTAAGGCCTTAATCATCCAGGAAATTAGCCACAACTCTTAGAGTGCAATCAAAACTACAATCAAGAAACAAGAATAGAAATTCCAAATAGAGTAAATCAACTTCCACAATTGAGAATTAAAGATCAACACTAGGCATCACAATATCGCACAATTCAATCCCTAAATAGAAATTAACTACTCATATTATGAATTGAAATAGCAAAACCTAATTTCATACATGGAATCTAAGTTGCGATCGAAATTGAAATAGAAACGAGATTAGAAATGAAGACTACCTAATAGAATTCAAACAGAAGGTTAATCATTTCAAACCATAATTGCCAAAGATAACTAGGATCACTTAATTGGACACTCGGTCAGTAAAAAATGAATACAAAAGCTACATGAGTGGGGGAAATCCCTCATCCTATGTAGAAAGAGTTTTAGCTAGATGTCATACAACTCAAGAAATATTCTCGGGAAGCAAAAACTATTTAATGATAGACATTTAAGCATCAGGGAGACACCTCTCACACCAATTCCAAGCATGCAAACCAATTTAAGTTCACCTCCTATTTAGGTAGGGCCTTAAAGCCGATCCCATTAGTGGGAACGATGTACACCAATCAATCAACCCTTCCAACCAAACGCCTAAGCCTTGTGCGTAAATATAGATGTCGGTCTCGAAGGAAGCACGTCGGAAGATTACTTTGCGATTAGTCAAGTGAATGCATAGTGGACTTGGGAGGTAGTCATGGTTCATAAAGTAAAAAGCATTTGTTCGTAAAGAATTCAATCAAAGAAAGTAAACATGTAATGAAACAATCAAATGAATGAAACAAGGGAACGAATCGTGCTCCGTTGTGATGCCTCACCGTGCAATTATTGCAATGGAACGTTGATTCACCTAAATTGGCTATTCAAGGGTGTTTATTCCCAATTCCTTTCCACAAATAGTGTACTAGGGGTCTCTAAGTTAGAAATGCTTCATGGGCAACTTACAAATCTAAACTTAGATATCCACAGGAATCATGATTGTAAGGAGCTAGCCTCAAAGCTAATCACTAACATGCTTAGATTAAGGCCTTAATCATCCAAGAGATTGGCCACAACTCTTAGAGTGCAATCAAAAGTACAATCAAGGAACAAGAATAGAAATTCCAAATAGAGTAAATCAACTTCCACAATTGAGAATTAAAGATCAACACTAGGCATCACAACATTGCACAATTCAATCCCTAAATAGAAATTAGCTACTCATATTGTGAATTGAAATAGCAAAACCTAATTTCATACATGGAATGTAAATTGCGATCGAAATTGAATTAGAAACGAGATTAGAAATGAAGACTACCTAATAGAATTCAAACAGAAGGTTAATCATTTCAAACCATAAGAGCCAAAGATAACTAGGATCACTTAATTGGACACTCGGTCAGTAAAAAATGAATGCAAAAGCTACATGAGAGGGGGAAATCCCTCATCCTATGTAGAAAGAGTTTTAGCTAGATGTCATACAACTCAAGAAATATTCTCGGGAAGCAAAAACTATTTAATGATAGACATTTAAGCATCAAGGAGACACCTCTCACACCAATTCCAAGCATGCAAACCAATTTAAGTTCACCTCCTATTTAGGTAGGGCCTTAAAGCCGATCCCACTAGTGGGAACGATGTACACCAATCAATCAACCCTTCCAACCGAACGCCTAAGCCTTGTGCGTAAATATAGATGTCGGTCTCGAAGGAAGCACGTCAGAAGATTACTTTGCGATTAGTCAAGTGAATGCATAGTGGACTTGGGAGGTTGTCATGCTTCATAAAGTAAAAAGCATTTGTTTGTAAAGAATTCAATCAAAGAAAGTAAACATGTAATGAAACAATCAAATGAATGAAACAAGGGAAAGAATCGTGCTCGGTTGTGATGCCTCACCGTGCAATTATTGCAATGGAACGTTGATTCACCTAAATTGGCTATTCAAGGGTGTTTATTCCCAATTCCTTTCCACAAATAGTGTACTAGGGGTCTCTAAGTTAGAAATGCTTCTTAGGCAACTTACAAATCTAAACTTAGATATCCACAGGAATCATGATTGTAGGGAGCTAGCCTCAAGCTAATCACTAACATGCTTAGATTAAGGCCTTAATCATCCAAGAGATTGGCCACAACTCTTAGAGTGCAATCAAAACTATGAAGTAGAGCAGAAGAGGACGGAGTTTTTCAGAATGAAGTGTCTGTCTTATGAGAAGAAGCACTTGGAGGAACACTTCAAAAGGATGACAAAGGTTTTCTATTTCTTGGGATTCGACAACAATCTCAAGCAAGCTTTTGTTTCATCCTTACCATCTCTGTTAGCAGACAGCACAGACCAGCTCATCAAGAAAAATTATGGGTCTATAACACATCTTTCAACTGGGCAGATTAGGCAGGCAATATTTGAAAGTCTTGAAGGAATCTGTCAAATTCACAACAAGTTCCAGACCCTGAAGAAGCATGAATCAATTCTTTCCAGGGCTTGCCAGAAGCCGAACCTTATAATAGGTTCTTCATGCAATGGAGTATGTGGAGATAAACCCAGAGCAAGAAGAAGAAATTTCACCCGCTTCAGAAAGAATCCCCAAAATACCAGAAGGATAGGGTGGAAGCCAAGAAGGAGATACTTCAGAAAATCTCAGAACCAGAAGGCCCAACCAAAAAAGAGAGGAAATACAGCATCTAACAAATGCTTTGTTTGTGGAAAGCCTGGACACTACGCCAGAGATTGCAAGGAAAAGCAAGCAGCCAAAATGATATCAGAAATCATGTCCCTTATTGATGATGATATTGCTGAAGAAGATCTTGATGGCTATCTCAGTCCAGAAGACGAACCCTCAGTAGAAACAATCTTTTCCATAGAAGATGAAGTTCCAGAGGAGGATTTTATCTCATACAATTTTGGAATAAAAGAGGAAGAGGAGTTCAAAGCACCCCATGTCAAAGTCCAGATCAAACACCGGACAAACAAACCGTTCGATGTCATAGCCCTTGTTGATACTGGAGCTCAATTCTCAATGATGAACCCAAAGTTGTTACCTCGAAATGCATGGAGGCCATCCCAGAAACGTCTTACATCAGCATCTGGAGATGATTTTGATGCAGGATTGGAAACGAAGGAGCCATTAGAAATTATCATACTCCCTAATTGCAAGATCCAGATCCATGTTCTTGGATGCGGCCTACCAAGAAGAGATTTGCTATTAGGCTTTGATGCCTTCAAAATGATGAATGTATTGGTTCAAGCACGAGGAATTAGCAAAGGCCCCTACTTCAAGCCTTATGAAGGAGATTGTAGATTGTGGCAACTCAACTTCATGGATACCATAACCCAGATCAGACAACAATTGGTGGAACAATTATGTGCAGACTCCCATGACGAATTCATGAAGAAACACAATAAGCCCCTCTGGACCAGAGAAGAGTTCTTCATTGAACTTCCATTCAGAGAAGGAAAGGTGATTAATCCCACCAAAGCCAGCCACTCAGGAATGAATCCACAACATCTCAAAATGGCGGTTAAAGAGTGCAAAGAGTTGCAGAAGTTAGGATTAATCACAGAATCCAAATCCTCATGGGCATGTGAAGCATTTTATGTGAACAAACGGGCAGAACAAGCAAGAGGAAAATTGAGACTTGTAATCAACTATCAGCCCCTGAACCAATGTCTCAAAGATGTCAAGTTTCCATTACCAAGAAGATCTATGATGTTCTCATATCTCCCAGGAGCTCAATGGTTTTCAAAGTTCGATCTCAAAGCAGGATTTTGGCAGATAGGAATCAAGCCCGAAGAAAGATACAAAACAGCCTTTTGTATCCCAGGATATCATCTTGAATGGACGGTAATGCCTTTTGGTCTCAAGATTGCACCAAGTGAATTCCAGAAGGTGATGACCAAAATCTTTGAGCCAATTCTTGACAAAGCCCTCATTTACATCGATGATATCTTACTATTCAGTAAGACCATGGAGGAACACATCCAGTTGATCAGACAATTCATGGAGATATGCCAAGAATTTGGAGTCATGCTATCCGAGAAGAAGATGATTCTAGCTCAGCAGAAAATCCAATTCCTAGGTATGGATATTGACCAAGGAAAGTTTCAACCAGGAAAGCACATTGCCCAAGAGCTACTCAAATTTCCTGATGAAAACCTCACTAAACAGCAAGTTCAACAATTTCTTGGTATAATTAATTATATCCGAGATTTTGTTCCCAACATAGCCCCTCATGTCAGTACCCTCACCAAGATGTTGAAGAAGTCACCACCAAAATGGAGCACAGAACAAACCAAGGCAATCCGATGGATGAAGGAGCACACCAGGGAGTTACCACCATTGCACATTCCAGCAGGAGAAGGACTCAGAATCCTACAAACAGATGCCAGTGATTACTATTGGGGAGCAGTACTCCTACAGGAAGTCAAAGGAAAAAGACTTGTTTGCGGATACTCCAGTGGCAGATTCAAAGATGCAGAACTCCATTACCACTCCACTTACAAGGAGATTTTAGCCGTGAAAAATGGAATTAAAAAATTTAATTTTCATTTGATCGGTTATAAATTTCTTATTGAGTTAGACATGTCAGCTTTTCCAAAAATGTTGCAGTTCAAAAGGAAGGAGATTCCACAAGCTCAAGCTTTAATGTGGCAACAATGGTTTTCCAGGTATAATTATGATGTTCGCCATATTCTAGGAAAGAAGAATGTGGTTGCAGATTTCTTATCCAGACCACAGCAAGTTCCCCAACTCCAGTTCCAGCCCAAGCCATGTGAAGTTTACATGTTCAGCGAAGGAAGTTCCAGCCAGAGCACCTCATCAAATGCAGATTTCCCACCAGACATTGATGTCAACCAGTTCCCATGGAGCCATGAATACCTTGAAGAAAGGAGAACCGATTGGGAAGTCAGACTGTTCAGATACCATGGAGGTCACATGCTACAACCATATGGTATTCATCCTAAATATCCATTTGCTCAAATCTTTATTGCTCAAGTCCAAGATTGGCCAGAAGAGTTAAATTGGATATTTTGGTATTTATGCCATGAATATCATATTTTAATGGAATTCCACAGGCCTAGCTTAAGAAAAGAGTTAGATCTTTCTGTTGAGAAAGATTTAATAAAATTCTTAACTTGGTTTTATCCATTAAAGTACTGGAAGAAGTTATGCCAAGATGGTCCAGAATTCTTCACAGTTCATCTGCATAGAGAAGTCACAGCATGGGTATCCAGATTTTTAGAAGGACATGCAGAACCATACATGAAGATTTATGAGCAACACATGGAATCTATCATAGTTCAAGAAGAAGACTATCCAGAATTTCAGAGGTACATCTTCGCCCAGAACAAGGCTATTCCAAAGGAAATTTGGCCCAGAGAAGGAATTCAGCCAGATGTCAGGCAAGATGATGAAATCTATTATGAGAGGATCAAGTCAGCGAGAAATCAGTATTACTATGAATTAAGCCAGGTTAAGAAAGGAGAGGATATATGGTCACAGGACCCTTGGAACTTTGATGATATAGATTCAGTTCTTGAAGAAGTTGAAAAAATTGAGAAGGCTTATGCCCAAAAGTCTCGAAAGAAAAGGCCAGAAGACAAGAGCCAATGGAACAAAGATGTTTGGAGAACAAAGAGAAGGCAATCTGGTATGGATAGGCAAGAATGGGTTAACTACATGGGTTACCCCAGTTACTCCAGCTACTCCACAGAAAGCGACACAACATCAGATGAAGACTCCGTAATGGATCTTCAATTTCGAGGAGAATGGATGATCACGAAGGCAAATCAACCAGGGTGGAACCCACAAAACTGGAAAGGAAAGAGATTCATGAACGAAGGATAAAATTTGATCTTATCTCTCCAGCAAAGCAAATCTCATCTACTGCAGAAAATCTTATCTTTAAAGATAAGATTCCCGTCCTGACAGGGTCATGTCAGAGTTATCTTATCTTATCAGTTTGGCATGTTGTGTGAATCATTAGACAACTTTATTAAAGTAGCTTTACTTTATGTCAACAAGGCCATCACACTTTGTCGGCCACATGTATTGTGATAATAGTAAGCAGCTGTATTGTACTTCAAGAACCATCCTTGATCCCTATAAAAGGAGGTTCAGTTTGCTTTGTAACATATCGCAGTTTGAAATATAAAATTTCCCAGTTTGTGAAATCATGAGTTTCTAAGATTTTCAGTTGAAGGTTTTAAATAGATTTATGGTTTCGTTCCTGCTATCGAGTCTCAGATAAACTCATCATGTAGAGAAGTTAGATTCATAAAGCGGTTCGAGAGTCTTGTTGTTATGCCCAGAAGAGGCTTTTAAGTTTTCTCTCACCTTACCTTGAACCTAATTCTCCACTTCTCTGGTGGTAAATCATCAATTGTAAAGAATTGATAATTTACTCCTTTGTGCATCACCATTTCTGTGGCATTTTCAACACCAAAGTATTCCTCCTCTGTGTGACTCATTGGTTGATCAGTAGGTTGTTGAGTTGTGTATCCACTAGTTGATGATTCTGCCGGATCTGCCATAAAAGCCGGGTTTTCAGAATCTTGATCAGAGATGGAAAAAGATTCTTCTTCTTCTTCTGAGATCGTATATCCTTCTGATTCCATGACTGGTAGATCCTCTTCAGGCGGGTCTGGTCCTTTGATAACAGAATCAAAAAGATCTTTATCGGTAATTGATTCATGGAGCATCATTTGGGTTGTGTTTGGTGGAGGGTAAAGGTCATCTGGTTTTGAGGATACAATTGGCTGGGATGGAGTGGTAGTTTGTTCTGAAATGGTGAAAGGTCTAAAAACTTGTTGGTGTAATGGGTGTGATGGATTTCTGACTTTCCAAGTAGAGAAAAATCTTGTTTGAGAATCAGGTTGGGCTTGAGATGTGGGTAATGGTAAAGTTGGCTGTGGTAGAGGTTGTGGATATTTTTGCTTAGGTTTATTTCTCCTATGATACTCCTTTAAAATGGAAGAGTCTGTAGGAGGGAACATGGGGTTTCCAGATTGGAATGATGGGCTTGTTAAGGAACTGGTTTGGTAAAATGGTGTTGGAATAGGGGTAACCGGGCATTTCTGGGGTGTTTCAAACAAGTTGGGTTGGTAAGGCTGCTTAGGCTTGATTTCGGATCTTAACTGATCTATCATGCTTCGGATAGAAGCAGTTTCATTGGCTTGGTACTGGAAATGGGCTTGAAGGGACTGCCCATAAGAAGGTCTTTCAAAAGGGATCTGCTCCAATCTTTTCTCTAAAATCTGGATCCTTGAGTCAATCTTTGAATAGTATTCTCCAGATTTATGGCTTAGCTCAACAAGGTTGTTGGAAATAGATTTGAGAGTGCGGTTTTGAGCTAAGGCATTCTCCGTTTGCCAGTTTAAAGTTTGCTCAATAGATGGTTGTCCTCTTAGCTGGCCTGAAGGTAAAACTTCATTAGGAGCTGGGATCTTTGGTGCATGCATAGAACCTCCTCGCTGAAAGCTTTCCAAAGGAGGAAAATCCTCCTCAAAGGATTCTGAGATCACCATTGCTGGGATGGCTGGTGGAGCTGGAACTACTGAGGGATCCTTTCTTAAATACTCTTGCTCATAGCACTTAAGAGTTCTCTTCTTTCTTTGCAAGGGCATCGGTGGTGGTGAAATCATGAGTTTCTAAGATTTTCAGTTGAAGGTTTTAAATAGATTTATGGTTTCGTTCCTGCTATCGAGTCTCAGATAAACTCATCATGTAGAGAAGTTAGATTCATAAAGCGGTTCGAGAGTCTTGTTGTTATGCCCAGAAGAGGCTTTTAAGTTTTCTCTCACCTTACCTTGAACCTAATTCTCCACTTGTTGAGCGACTCTGTGACACCCCAACCTTACACGAGCTGAGATAGCTAAAAACTCAACAAAACAGCTGCCTATCTC
>CP025659.1:49189576-49201620 GCA_003576665.1 Ipomoea trifida
AAAAGAATATATTTTATTAGGAATTTTATTTCAATTTATAATTGTAATAGGGATAGGAATTGTATGACCATATTTTACAATATTACGCACACCAAAATATTATAGGTCTGTTTTGGGCGGGAAGTTAAAACTGAGGATATTGTTTTTATTAATAGTATAGATTGGATTGGACGAATCCAATTGATTAAAAAATATGGATTAAGTCAAACTGAGCCGAACAACAAAATTTTTTATCTAGCCCGACCAATAGCCCAAAAGATTAAAAAGCATTTAAGTTTTTTTTTTCCCTTCAATTTCTTTAGTTTATAATTATTATATTTATGAATGACCAATTAATATATGAATTGGATTGAGATGGATCAAAGAATAAAAATCTTGACCCAATTTAATTTATTTTTAGAAAAGAAGAGTATTTTCATCCTTTTTTTTTAAAAAAAATAATTTTTAGAAAATAAAATTATATCTAATATTATTATAAATATTTTTATATTCTAAATAAAATAATTAAAATCTTTAATTATATAATTCTACTCATTTCTAGAAAATGAACCAAACACAACAAAGCAATTTTTCATAACGCAACCAAACACAGGAAAAATGTTTTCTGAAAAATGACTCATTTTCCAAAAGTCATTTTTCTGCTTTCCAATCGGACCCTAAAATAGATTAAGAGGCATAAAACCACTAATATAATAAGTGAAAAATTATTTAAAACTTCATAATAAAGAATATAGAACGAAATAATTGAGTGTGTTTTCTATCCAACAAGAAACTGTAAACATATGCCTAAACATATGCCTAGAGCAAGCAATTAAGTCCTTTAACCTAGTTAAATATTTTATTATTATTTACTTATGCTTTTATGTAATTAGGGATTCCCCATCATATCCCTATTTAATCCTCATGGGACGGAAAGTGCAAAGGATTTCTTTTCACAATGAAGGCGGGCAAGAACACGGGATATATCATATCCTTGCATATTCCTCACCTCGTGGGCATCCCTATATAAAAATATGCTTCATTCTAAATACTTAGATATTGTCATTATAATAAAAACATGTTGATATACTTCATATATACATGAAATATAATCAAATAGTAATAACTTGCCCCCAATCAATTATGTATCGGAGTAACATGATGAAAAAGAAAGTGAGCGATCGAACTCGACAAGTCACTTATAATATGATCATTGAGACTCGCGCTGACGGTGTGAGTGTCAGCGTGAGGTTCAATGATCAGTTTCTGATCAATATACTCACGTTGAGACTCACACAACGTGAGTCTCCTGATAAGAAAACTCAGCTTCTGACTCACGCAGATACTCACGGTGTCCGTGTGAGTTCTGGGATGACCTTTACGCTATTGTTTTGCTCCTTCGTTTCTCGAGTGTTTTCCTTATGCTTTAAAGCCTCGTGTTTTTCAAAGATTAGCATCTTTTCATGCCATCTTGCTCATTACTCAGTCCTTTCTTCCTTCAATCAAGATACACCAAATTACGCATTGTTCCACGTTCCTTTACCCAACATTTGAGCTAAAAACAAGCATAAATGAACACAAATATAAGGCTATTTAATGACATACATATCATCATAGTCTTTCTAATCATCAAAATCGTCTGGTCTGTTGTAATGCAAAACGTTACCCTTCAATATACTAACTGACCTTTAATAATGAATTGAAGAAGAAACGTTAGTTAATAAATTATTAGATTGGAGCCAATAAGATTTGGAAAAATAACTCTTGTCCACTATATATCCATAATAATGCAATTGCGCATATCGGCATATTTGAGAGATCATATAATTCAGAATGGCATTTGGCTTGAAAACATGCATGATAATATGGCTTTCAATTTAATGGCCAATTGGTTTTGCAGGTTGAGTGTTGAGGATGACAAATGTTGCATGTTTGATTTATTAGCCTCTGATATTGATAAGTGTACGTAATGCTTTGTTTGAAACGCCGCTCCACATCGACTATTATATTGTTATTAAAAATACTTGCTTTTATTTCAAAAAAAAAAAAAAAAAAAACAATACTTGCTTGTTGTTATAAATATCGTTGATAGGCATTGTGGTAAAGACTATATATATATATATATATATATATATATATATATATATATATATATAGTGTCGCGATAGCCGATATGTATAATGATACAAAATTCTTAACGAAATACGCTTATTATTATAAATATTGTTATATTGATGATAGCTAACTAGTTGATAGTGTTGGATAATACTAACTTACAAGGTCAAGTCCAATGAGTGTGGACTCAACTCACTTTTTCCAAATTAGAAAGTTTAATGATGAGGTGAGTTTAATCGGGAAGTGGGTTGGGGCATAGAGTTGTACAATTGTTGTTTGAGGTGTAGCAGTCATGGGAAATGATGAGGAGATAAACAGAACCGGTAGGGAAAAAAGATATCGCTAGAGGATTGGCTCCGATACCATGTAGGATCTGTAAGCGTGATGTTTATTCACACAAGAAAGCAAAATATATAGCGTACACAACCACAAGAAAGCAAAATATATAACTTTGAAGTAAAAATCATATATTTTACGTATTGATTTTAAAGATTGCGCTTATACTTTTGGTAAAGCCTCATTTATTTATAAGAATAGGGTCACAAAAATCTAAAAATCAGCTATGGTAACAAAGGTGCCATCGTACTATAGTTGGCCACACACTAACTACTTAAAATGTCATATTTTGCTAAAATTTCTAACATCAATCACACAGGTTAATTTGGCATGTAATTAGAGACCACAAAATCAGGGCAAAAGCTTGTCTGAAACCGTTCTAAGGATCGTTGTCCGTAAGATGGGTCGTGTCAATATGAAATATAATACTTATACCAGTAAATGTAATACTAAATCAGAAATAAAATGTTTATTATTTATATATATGGAAAAATAATGTAATACTTATTCAAGCAAATGCAATCCTTTCAAATGTAACTCCCATTCAAATTAAACATTTATTATTTTCAGTATAGAAAAAAGATATGTTTCCTCTTTTGCTCATTTTGTCCACTACAAATACAACCCATCCAATGCATTTCTATCCAAATCATATCATCCAACATGGCATTTCACTCCAAACAATGCACGATGTGGTTTTTCTTGGCACTGGTTGTTTTTCAGGTTTGCCAAACCTCGGCAGCCGCCATAGATCGAGTCCAGAAGCTCTGTAGCTTCACGACAGACCCCTCTCAATGTCAGCAACTACTAAGGCCCGATCCACGCGCGGCTAACGCGACATACCCACAGCTCGGGAAGGTATCTTTTGAGCTGGCGGTGGGGGCCACGGTTTCCGCGCAGGAGCTGTCGAGGTCTCTGCTGGAACAGGAGAAAGATCCGAAGGTGAAGCCCAGGTTCGCAGGATGTGTGGAGGCGTACCAAACTGCCGAGTCGAGGTTATCAGGGGAATGTGCTAACGAGGTTGTTAACGGCGAGCTGTATTGTTTGCTGGCGCTATTCGCTGGAGTTCAGAACTGCGACGCGATGTTTGAGGCGCCGTCGGAGGAACCGACGGCGCTTAAGAATGTGGGTGACAAGGTGAAGTTGCTGGGGGATATGGTGAGTCTTGGGTTTACTCGCAAAGATTATTATTAGGGCCGGGTTTGATCCTATTACCACCATTTGTAATAGTAACAGAGTTGTCATTGTACTACAGTTGGTCACACAAAACTACTTAAAATGTCATATTTTGCTAAAGATTCCAACATCAATCATGAAATTGAATCTTGGTCTTGACACTTAAGGTTCTACTCAATTTTAATAACAAATTAATTTATCCTTCATTAAGATTAATTTAACAAATAAAAGATAGAATAGAATCAGGACACAGCAAATGGTAACCCAGTTCAGAGCTAAAACTCCTACATCTGCAGGACACTCACGACACCCCAATCCACTAAATGTTTGTCAAGATTACAAGGGGATAAAATGATAATCATACACAAAGGCCAACGCCTACTACATCAACATTCATCAAATAATCTTCTAAACATCGTCTCAATTCTGCAGCCTCAATTCTTCTTAATCAGCACCACGCCACAATTCTTCTCAATCAGCACCACGTCACAAAGCATCAACATAGAGATAAATCAGTCATCTAAACTCACTCACAATCAGATTATACTCACTGCAATAAGCTGTACGAATTACTCAAGGAATGCGTGAAAATGAAACTCCAAAATACCTCCTTTATATAGCACTCTTAATCAACAAACTTTGCCACATATTTGCTGCTAATAATTCACCACAAAAAAATACTGATCTTTCATTTAAAATTTAGGCTAAAACCTTGCTGAATTAAACAAAAATCTGTTTGGCAATTTTGCTGACAGTACTAACTCAGTTCCAGAACGTCGCAGGTTATGATCCAAGGAACAAATTGTGAGCTTTGATACTTTCAAACTGAATTACGGACCAAACTAAGTTAAAGTAATATAAATAAACTATAGCCTAAGGTTTGACAAATAATTTAGCCAACTAAAATACTACTCCCTCCGTCCCATTTTGGTTGTCTGGTTCGTTTAACGAGGCTTGACTGAAGTTATTTTTAATCCAATTTTTCATAATATTAAGTTTAGTATTAATATATAAAATTTATATATTTAGAAACTACATCAAAAGTACTATTAAACACAAAAAATTAAATTTAAAAATAATAAAAAATTACTAAAGAAAATAAGCAATGAAGAAAGAGTTGGTTTGACCAATGAATAGTAAATAGGACAGGTAAAATGGGACGGAGGGAGTAATGTGCATCATTTGTGCACTTATAAATCACATATGTCAATTTGGCATGTAATTAGAGACAATAAAATTGAAACAAAAACTTGTGTGAGACCGTCTTACGGATCGTAATCCGTGAGACAGGTCGGGTAGGTCAATATGAAACGTAATACTTATACTAGCGAATGTCATACTAAATCAGGAATAAAATATTTTTTTACTTATATAGAAATTGAAAATGTAATACTATTAAGTATTGCATTTAAATATTGACCTGACTGCCTTACTGAAAATTAAACATTTATTATTTTCATTATAAAAACATATATTTACTTGATCACAAAAAAGATATGTTTCTTTTTACGCACATTTTGTCCACTACAAATACAACCCATCCAATGCATTTCTATCCAAATCACATCATTCAACATGGCATTCCACTCCAAACAATGCACGATGTGGTTTTTCTTGGCACTGGTTGTTTTTCACGTTTCCCAAACCTCGGCCGCCGCCGTGGATCGAGTCCAGAAGCTCTGTAGCTTCACGACAGACCCCTCTCAATGTCAGCAACTACTAAGACCCGATCCACGCGCGGCTAACGCGACCTACCCACAGCTCGGGAAGGTATCTTTTGAGCTTGCGGTGGGGGCCACGGTTTCCGCGCAGGAGCTGTCGAGGTCTCTGCTGGAACAGGAGAAAGATCCGAAGGTGAAGCCCAGGTTCGCAGGATGTCTGGAGGTGTACAAAAATGCGGAGGCGTCGTTGTTGGGGGAATGTGCTAAGGAGATTGTTAAGGGCGAACCGTATTGTTTGCTGACGATGTTCGCTGATGTTCGGAGTTGCCGCGAGTTCTTTGTGGCGCCGCCGGTGGAACCGACGGCGCTTAAGAATGTGGGTGACAAGGTGGAGTTGTTGGGGAATATGGTGAATCTTGGGATTACTCTCAAAGATTAGTAGTGTATGTGTGGTTTGAAAAGCGAAATAAATGTTGTTTTTCTTCTTTCAACCTTTTAAATCAAAATAATGATGAAAATCCTAACTTTGAAAGGTTTTATCTAATGAAACCCAATGAAAGGTTTCAGCTAAAACCCAAAGTAAGGTTTTATCTCACAAATTCAAAACATATCACTTTCATCCAAAGATAAAACCCATTGGTCGGTGCAAACAATAAAATAGTAGGAAACCTTTGGATTGTTGTATTGATGGTTTGCAGCTATTTAAGATCCTCTACCCCTCAAGTACAACTCAGAACATTCTGTGTCATACACCATCTAGTATAGTACGTAGAAGTGAAGGAAAAATTACTAAGATAAGCAAGCAAATTCAGGTAACAACAAATATCAATTATGTTTGGAGGTTAAATCATATATATTTTGTGTTATTTAATTTTCATATCGAAATCATTCACATTTCTCTTATGGTGTTGAGCATTCAGTAATACTAAAAAATGACTTGATATTTTAGTCAAATTATTGTAATGGAATCAGTAGTACTAAAAACAAAAGAAAATAACAAATATATATAATAAATGACTTGATATTTTAGTCAAATTACTGTAATAACTTGTTTTTCAATTTGACGTGATTTCCTCAAAAAAAAAATTTTTGACTTGATCAACTATGTATAGGTCAAAAGATCAAGCTGGATTATGCACGCAGGTGCACGTGGACTGCAAAATATATTTAAAACCCCAACCAGATGCACATCACTTAATTAAATATTGAAAATGAAGATTAAAGCTAGCTTTTAGTGGAATCCATAATTAAAGGATATGATGTTTTTAGTCTCAACTAAAGCTTAAACTGACAAGATCATTTTCTTATGACAAGTGAAATTTACAACCATTGCTCAAGAATATGTATAGGATAAACTTTGGAATAGAATGTAAACTAGGCTCTTGTGCGACAGGCTCAATCAAGAGGGTACTAGCAAGAATCAAACTCATGATGATTTTTTAGTGTGCGTGCGAACCATCCTCTACTCACTCAGCCAATCCTTTCGGGACAATCATATCCTATCAAAAAATATAAAAGTGATACAAAATTGAGATATGTGTTCTGTGTGAATTAAAAGTTTAATTAATTAAATTTTCAAAAAAAAAGTTTAATTAATTATTTCACTCTATATTTATTATTTATATAGTGTATGCTCCACACCCATAAACATAACTGAAGAGCTTGAATGGAACACAAAGAATCATATATGCATAAATGTTACAAGATAATGTATAGTTGATGGAGAATCAAATTAAAAACACAAATGATAAAATGTTAAAGTGTATATGGAGGTGATGAAGATTTAGCTAGTGTGATGATCTATCTGGTGCAAATAGCCACAATCTTGATTTGTTCATCAAATCTGGACTCAACCTAAACATAAGAACACAAAACTCCATCTTATTCAAACACCCATCGCCGTCCATGTCCCCTTCCTTCAACATGCACCGCACCTCCTCGTCGCTCATGGCCGGCAGCCCCAGCAGCGCCGACGACTTCTTCTTCAAGCTCTCAAACGTGATAACGCCCTTCTCCTCCTCCGCCAGCAGCCGGAACCCGTCGCAGAGCTCCTTCATAAACCCCTCCGTCCCCAAACTCTCCACCATCGCCGGAAACAAATCCTCAAACACCACCTCGCCGCACCCCACTCCCGCCATCTCAACAACCTCGAACTGACAGAGCAACTCGCGATTTACCTCTTCCAGTGACTCTTGAACAGGAATTTTGAAAGTTTAAAATTAATCTGGTTTAAGCTGAGAAGGAAATAAAGATGATGAGATATGAAGGATGGGAGATGGAGATCCAATTAATATAAATGGCGTTGATCTGATAGATGAGATGTGAATGTATAGCTAGTTTTTTGCTGGCAATTCAAATACGTGGCGGCAGCGTATACACGGAAGAGAGGGTGGTGGTGCGGTGTTCTTTCGTGGAAGTTGCTGGGGAACCTATTAAAGGCCGGCGGCCGTTACTCTCACCGTACCATATATCTATTATTCTGCAACAACAAATATGATACTATAGTTTCCTAGAAGCAAACTATTTAGATTGATTCCTAGCTAGCTTAGCCCATTTGATTTACCAGATCCGTGTATTCCTCTGCAAGGAAGATTCCTGGACTCTTAAACAATAATTCTTTTCTTGCACATAATAATCAATAAAAATAATATAATATGTATAACGTAAGATAAATACTAGGTCAACCCTAAGAAATTTGGTCGAAATGAAGAACCTATGTTCATATTTGTTTCCTGGAAATTCAACAGATTATTATCTCCATAAATTTCGGGGAGCGCCTAGGCAAGAATTATTTTATTATTTTATTTTATTTTTTAAAATATGTTTAAGTTTTTTAATTTTTTAAAGACTAATAATTATAAACTATATAATACTTTAATAGTTAATACTAAAATATTAAGAGCAAATACCAATTTTGGTCCCACGACTATTAACAAAATGACAATTTTGGTCCACATGTTTCATTTCTACCAATTTTGGTCCCACGACTATTGTTTAGTACCAATTTTGGTCCCACGACTAATGTTTTAGTGCCAAAATTCATCGCGCCGGTCACCCATCCGTTTAAAACGTGTCGAAATCTAAAACTTTTGAAGGTATTTTCATCATTTTCAACTCAATATCCCAAATTTGAGCATTAATAAAGAGATTTAAGTCCTAAGATCGATCACAATTTTTTGTGGTTTTGATGTGTCAATCAGAGAAGAAGAGGAAGAGAAGAAGAAAAAACAAAAATAAAAGAAATATGAAAAATAAAAAAATATCTGATTAACGCGTCCAGTGAGCACGTGCACTGTCTGGGCAATATGGTGCTCCGCATGTGACACATGCAAGCTTTAATTATACATGGTGGACTCACTTTTATGAGAAAAACTATCTCCTTGAAGGAGGATTTTTCTCTCTCCACTACCTCTCTCCTCCACATTAGCCACATTTCCTCCAAAACTACACCACAGTCCACTAATTCTTGAAAATTTAATAAAATTAGTATGTCACTTGTGTGATGCACGGACGTAAAGATTTAAAACTTTTAAATTATAATATGTTTTTAACACTTATAAAAAATAAAAAATAAAATTAAGATGATGATATGAGCTTTGGGCATTTATTATGTTGATGTGATTTAATAAAATTATGAATATAGGATGATAGGGAATATACCTTAGTATGCGACTTGTGTGTACTAAGGACTTGATGATCGAATCCGAATAACTATGCGTTATGGATACGTTATCAACTTGATCCGACCTCGGGAAAGTACTAACCAACCCTGATCCCACCTGATGATTGATCCCTCTGTTACATTTAATTGTATTGAAATTAATGAATTTCTGATAATCTCATCAACCCCCTCACCTGATGATTGTTCCCTCTGTTACATTCAATGTTGTATTGGAATATGAATTTCGGATAATCTCATCAACCCCAACTGCTGATTGTTCCATTAATGAATTTCGGATAATCTCATCAACCCCACCTGTTGATTGCTCCATTAATGAATTTCGGATAATCTCATCAACCCCACCTGATGATTGTTCCATTAATGAATTTCTGATAATCTCATCAACCCCACCTAATGATTGTTCCCTTTATAAGCCCGAAGCTTTCTTTCTGAGCCAGATAGTTATTGGCTAACTGTACGTGGACACCTCTCCTGTGGTGTACAAGTCGGCCCCGCCCAGAGCATGAATAACACGTGGTGAGCAACTGTACCGTAAAGTAACCAATCACATATACAAGTACGAATACCCGAGAGTATTTACACTATCGTAGGACTGTTCATAGCTACTTTCTCAACCAAAAGCACGTAATTATTTTTTTGTACTATTGACTCTGTTACAATGTAGTATCTGTTTAGACTCAAACCCACCCCCTCCCATGTGGAGGTGCAACGGGTGCCATTAGACCACAAAGTCTTTGGCAGATCCGTAATTATTTAAAACAACTAATATTTTATTAGAAATGTAAAAGAAATTTTTAAAAAACTTCTCGATAAACTACATTAGTTGTTTAAGCACAATTCCGTCTAGAGTTACCGCAAATCAAAATTGTGAGACCCAAAGGATCATCATTTAATAGAATATATTATATATTACTCTCTCCGTCCCATTGTATGTGTCTGGTTCGGTTAACGAGGCTTGAGTGAAGTTATTTTTAATCCAATTTTTCATAATATTAAGTTTAGGATTAATATACAAAATTTATATATTTAGAAACTACACTAAAAGTACTATTAAACACAAAAAAATCAAATTTAAATGAGACATAAAATGAGACAGATGAAGTATGACAAAGTTGGTTTGACTAATGAATAGTAAGTATGACAAGTAAAATGAGACAGATGAAGTATATAATAACGAGTTTAGAGCAATCATTATTACGTGGACTGTGGACCACGGTCTAAAAGCACATAAAATACATTATTCTAACTCATAAAATGCATTACCTTATCCTAAAGGTTCATTATTCTAACACATAAATCCGCAGAGCACAACTTTTTTTTTTTTACGTCAAAGTTCCACACAATAATTTGCCAGTTTATAGATGCTGCGCTTTGGGTTTGGGTTTACATTGAATCCCAAATAATCATCATTTATTGATCTAATGACTTAATGAATATGGCCCAACAGATTTGGAGTATTTTACTCTTCTTTTTTTTTAAAAAAAAAAATTCTTTCCAAATTCCTCTATTTTCAGATTAAAAAAAAACATTATACAGAGTTAATTGGATTTATAATAAAAATATTGGTTATATATAAAATTAAGATAGTGCAAAATTAACCAAAAATGCAAACTATAATGGCCAATATGTTCTCATTCAAGTATTATGTTCCGCTAGTTAAATAAATACATTGTACATAGATTAAAAATAATATAGCGTAATAGTTAAACGAGGGAGCAATATAATCTCATTGAATTCTAAGTTCGACTTCTTGCAAGGTTAGCTATAGGCAGCGTTGCTAAGATTATCTTATTGTCGCTCTTTGCTAAGCCAGTTATAAAGTGTGTTTAATTCAGAGTGCACTTTCGAGCCAAAGAATTGAAGGATATGGTTAGTATTAGGACACAATGTATTTGAGTTAGATTATGACTCTTAATTTAGGCTGATTTCCCTATTTCTAATCTCCTGAAATTCTCTCATTATATATACCTCTGTAATATGTATCTACCAAATCTCATTCAATACGATACATTTAGTTCTCATCGTTACCTTGACCCTAGAAAATGAGTACAAAACACAGGTAAGAAACTTAGCCTTTTACAACCAAATTCCATTATTGTCTCATTTAACCTAACCATCCAGCCAAAACGGTGTGAAAAAATGTCACCCACCTAGTAGCTAGTCAAGCAAAAAAGCATCATCATATCAATAGCTATCGCCAACCACTTCCAGCTATAAAATTAAAGGACCTCGTTGAATAAGGCTATGATAAATTATCATATATTATAATATAAAATTGTTGTATTATCTATCGCTTTCACATAAATTATGACCAAATAAAGAATCATTTTTTTCGAGATTATGTTATGGTACAAAGGGTTTTAATTAATTAAATTGCAACTTGACTAGTAAGGGGTAATTTATTATTTGACCCAATTTCACATCATAAAGTTTAGTTTTGAAAAATTCATTATAATTGATCGAAGTATTAACTATATTTTAAATTTATCAATGTTGTAAAAATCTCGCTTACGCATTAGGCGCCGGTCGACCGCATAGTGTATCACCTTAAATGGTGGTCTAGCCGGCTAGGCGACCGACTAGGTATAGGCCGCTTAGACGTTGACCGCCTAAGTCTCCTAGGCCCCGACTAGGCCGTCTAGTCAGTCGATTAGTATTGTTCTTTTTTTTTTTTTTTTAAATGGGTTATGTCACTCAAAACAACATCGTTTTGAGCGAAATAACCATAAATTGTATAAACTATAGACATTTTAAGGTTAATATTTAATATTTTGAGCAAATACCAATTTTGGTCCCACGACTATTAGCAAAATGACAATTTTGGTCCACATGTTTCATTTCTACCAATTTTGGTCCCACGACTATTGTTTTAGTACCAATTTTCATCCACGACTATTGTTTTAGTGCCAAAATTCATCGCGTCGGTCACCCATCCGTTTAAAACGTGCAAAAATCTAAAATTGTTAAGCGTATTTTAATCATTTTCAACTTAATATCTTAATTTGAGTATGAATAAATGGATTTAAGTCCTAAAATCGATCAAAATTCGCAGTTTCCTCCTCATTTTACCTTAATTTGAGGAGGAAAATTGTGAA
>CP025659.1:49202620-49214632 GCA_003576665.1 Ipomoea trifida
GTGGAAACTAACTCTCTTACGGTGATCAAGAATCTAGAACAAAATGGAGAGTCCTACTTTAATCTTATTATAACTAATGTATAAAATTTATTGAACAATTTCTTTCAAGTGTTTTTATTGTTTGTCAAATGATCAGCGAATTGGGGCGGTCACACTGTTGCTAAGCAGTCTGCTTCTAAGCCTAGTTGTTCAGAGTGGTTTGATAGCCCTCCACCTTATCTTTGTAGTATTTTGTCTTCGGACCTAAATTGAATGAAGTAATCTTTTTGTTTTCAAAAAAAATTATAAGGAGCATAAGTTATAAGTTCTATTGTTCTAAGATATAAAGTTGTGCATCCTAATTGATATAGTACTTATTTTCACCTTATTAATTTTGTAATGAACAAATTTCACTTTTACTTCTCAATTATTGTGACATTGTCACATTTAGTCATACTCTTTTAATTTTGCTATATTATATCATTGAGTTTTATTTGTTTGTCACAATTAGTCTTCATTTTAAAATTTTGTTATTCTATTATTTAATAAATATGCCTAACAGTGATTTAATCATTCAATTAAAAGAGTTTACAAAAGATGAGAGAATTATGTGTTGGGACAAGACTCAAGAGGCTTAAATGATAAATTTACATGTTAGCCATCTTTATTAAATGGTGAAACGATAAAAATTTAAACGGACAACTAATTGTGACAAACAAATGAAAACTAATGATGTAATGTGACAAAATTAAAAGAATAAGACTAAATGTGGCAATGACGCAATAACCGATGACTAAAAGATATTTACATATTGATATATTACATATTGTGATTGGGACATAATTAATAAAGTTTAAGAAAATGTATCAAATAAACCCTTAAATGACACAATAGTGTAAATTGAACTATTTAATTTTTTTTTATAAAAAAAAAAAAAAAAAAAAAAAAAGCAAAATCCCCTCTATATAACCCTTTAAATTAACAAAAAGTGCAATTAAATCATATTATGTGTTCATCAGTTTACTATAGATTTGACAAACACATTTCCTTTTTATGCTCATGGAATCTAAGTATATAATTAATTTGTTTTTTTTTTCTTTTAAAAGTTTTATCCATATATATGTACGTGTTTCTTCTTTTCCTTTTTTTTTAAAAAAAAAAATTGTTTAAACATTTGGATATCCGATTCACAAACAACTATGGCTATCAAGGTCCATATATGAACATCAATTTGAAGGTCCAAATGTGGACCTTAGTAATGAAGGCAATCACTGCTCTCTTCGTCTCTAACAACTATAATTATTACGAAGTATTTATTAATTTATTAATGGATAGTTGTAGTTGTTTATTGACAACCACCTATATCTTCAAAGATACGGAGTAATTACTTAGTAGCCTAAAAAAAAACTTTAAAATTTATATATTTGAACAAACATTTTAAAAATAAATTATTCACTTAAATTTCAAGTAAACATAAAAAATCCACATATTTATCAATTCAACAATAACTCACTAAATCTTTCCAAAAAAAAAACAATAACTCACTAAATATGTAACAATAAAACCCCATTACATTTTTTTTATTAGTTTAAGGAAACTATATGATCTTTTTTCAATTTTTTTTTTTAAGGAAACACTCAATTACACTATTATAGTATTATGTCAGTTGAAAAAAGTTTATTTGACTATTTTATAACATAATTGTAATTTGAACATCGTTGATAACTGATAAGGTGCACACAATTGTAATTTGAACACTGTTGATAAGGTCCAAGTGATTATGTATTCCTAAAGTTGGCACAAATATTCTCCTTTATACCAATATAATATACTATCCTATTACTCCAAAGAAAAAGCACAGCAACATGACTTATAAATAAAAAGAAATACAAAGTAAAATAGAGAACATCAAACATAAGGCGAAAACTGAGAAATTCAAACTACATCTTTGAGAGAACGGTCCTCAAATAGGGCACAACCGAGACTAGACTAGACTAGATTGGATTAATCTCATCGGGATGCAAATGCTAGTGCAGAATTCAGAAAAACAAAAACGCAAAACAAAAACTAAATCTACGAAAACCAATCCTGAACAGATGCACTTTATGAAACCAGAAAGACATCAGAGGATGGAATCAAAATAGCGGGCTAAATCTAATGGAAATCGAAAGGACAGTAGTAACATATTCCACAATTCACACAACTAAACAACAAAAATCTTCCAAAAATAAGAAACCGATGTGACAAGAAGAGGAGTGTTAGAGATTTTGAGTGGTTAAACACAGTGAGAAGCATCCCTACGAGGCCTAAGTTTAATCAGGATGTGATGAATGAACGAACATCCAATGCAAACTAACTTCAACTGCAACTCAGAAAGTTACAAAAAAACCTGCAAGTCTGGCTGTGTTGCAATAGTATTCTGTTCTCTTTAGGGAATGACTACCCCAGGTCAAAATGGGGTTTCAACTCTTCCCCTCCAAGAAAAAGTGAATAAGCAGAAAGATGTCCCTCAGCATCCATAGCTCTTTACCGTAAATATCACTAAAATTTTGTCGAGTCTAGATAAGGTTGGCCCTCTTCAAAGTCCGGATTGCTCTGCAGTAATACGGCCATATTGATTCCGCGAGATCCAAGTATTTCTCTGCCAAAATGACTTTCAAATCCTCCATCCTACTTTTCGCTACCTCTTTGTAGTCTATGTTCTTAATATCTAACACAGGCTGCAAAAAGCGTGCTCTCATTTCTTCCTTGAGCTTCCCTTGAACAATATATTCGTTAGCCAACATGTAGTAGGTCGGGAAGTTCTTGACGACTCTTACTGTCTGCTTGAAACAGAATACGTAAAGTGCACAAATGCCTTGGAGCATCTTAATATACAATGCAACAACAAATGGTCCAAGAATCCATAATGGCATCAACTCCTTCGAAACTTCAGCTCCGTAAACTAAATTAACAGCCAGGTAAAAGGGTACGCTGCAAAATACAAGAAAGTTAAAATTAAAGATTCATATTAAAAGCAACTGAAGTTTACCCTACCCTGTACAACATTCGTATGCTTTAAGCATGATCTTTAATTCTTTAACTACGGAGTATTATTTAATTTCTTCAAGATACTAATCAAAATAAAATAGTTCAAGTATAAAAATGGCCATTGATTACATTTACTCATATTCATCATTCAAGATGCAAATACTCAAGTTTCATAATGAGTAAAAGGATTTAGCTCAGTGGTGCTTCTGATTGGCTATATGGCCGAATAATTTATGGGTAGTCTCAATCAGCAGATATCAGAAGACTTTGAGCCATGAAGCCCCAAATTTGAATCCATTGACTGAAGAACCATAGTTGTAGATGTAAAAGGTAGAATCAACTAACCAACTCATTTGATTTAAACAAATTACTCAATATATTTATCAAGATGAAATATTATCAAAATTCCATCCTTCAATTTCATGTTGGCATTGATGCTGCATTCCAATAGAACAGAAATTCCAAAACTCAGTTCCTGATTCCTTCACAAATGGGATGGCTAGTGAAGCCCGTGGAGTAGTTCATATTTCCAAAATGCAGAGATCAGTCATAAATAAATTTAGAAAATGACACAAAATCAAAATGGCACAATCTATGATACACTGAGACGGTCATGACTGTTGTGTCTAGACACAAGATATGCCCTTATAATCTCAGCGAACCTAATTGACGTCTTGAATTAACCCAATTATGCAGATAGAGATAACGTTGTGTCAAGACAAGTAATAAATTAACCCGCTGTAGCCAGTTTATGGAACACTGCACACACTGAAAAAGACAAGAGAGAGAGTCATCATACTTACAAGATCAATAAATTTATCTTTATTGTTGCATCCAGACCGATAAAATAGCTCCAAACTGCCTGTAGGATATTGCCTCTTTCTTTGTGTTGCACCAGGTTTTGTGGCTCAACAGCTTCTGTTGAAGATGGTCCTTCAACAGTTTCACTGATTGCCTGGTCTGGGGATGGTGTACGAAGTATTGCCAACCAGTGTTTGAAAATTTTCTGTATAGCGAGAGTGCCACTGGTGGTGTCAACTGTTTCAGAAGTATAAGAAATGGGAAGATTCTGTGCCCTTGGAGATTCCACTGACGTTTCCTCACTCCCTTGGGATACAATAGAAAGCTTGATAGATTCCTTCTTGGTCTTTGATCCACTACTGCCCGCAGAGTTATTTTGGCTACTACTTTTGAATGCCAAGATCTTCAATACTTTGGCTTTTGGTTTAAGGAAAAGCGGAGCTCCTCCACTGCAAGCCACATATCTGGTCAATCCGACACAAAAATTACATTCTCTAACTGTAATTGATTATTCATTATAATCTGAAAAAATATATACTACGTATCTTTTTCCATTTGCTTTTATATACTTTTTCATGAGCGGGACCATAGGGTGAGGGAATAGACTATATTTCAGAATGACTAAATGATAATAATTGTATATAATACCATAATGAATAAAAAACAAGAAGCTTAATCGACTTCAAAATCAATAGCTATTATTGGATTCTTCATTTTTTTTAAAATGATGATGCATCATGCTTGACTAAACAATTAAAAGCTCATGGCTGTATGTTAGTACAATTCATTACACCAACTTGGAATGTCAAAATTACTTTTCAAAATGAAGGACAAGGGCAAAAATGCATACATTTCACTTTAATTTTCCATGTGTTTGTTTGGGCCATGCTTTAAGAGTTTAAGCATTGAACTAACCACCTTCCTATAATTACAACTTTGCTTGTATTCTTAAGTACTAATAAAAACATTTACTGCCAATTTCTGTAACTTTTAAGACAAACTATTCTAAAATTTAGTTTTTTACCAACTATTAAACTCTACTTTTTAAAAAATAAAAATTGAAACTGATATTGTATTGTGTAAATTCAAGTAGCCAACTCCACCAAAATGGATGCACAATACAATATCAGTTTCAATCAGCCATGTATACATCTAAATCATATGTATTAAAAGAAGAAGAAGCAGTTCAAAAATCCTATCAGACTTCACCATTTATTTTAATTGCGCAAGATTTACATGTGATAGTGGTATAATGTCATATTGGTTATTGAATTATCAGCACATAAAGTCAGGGCTAATAACACTCCCGTGTAGACAAATAACCCTATTTGAAAGTAATACATTAAGATACACTATAATTTCCATATAGAGTTCAAGAGTAAATAGGATTAAAAATATGCAAAATTAATCTTCCTGAATAGGGCATAGGATTTACCTATAAAAGGATCTGCACTTCAACGAGGTAAATTTATCTTTCCTCCCAACATAACGAACCGTTGTCACAGAACGTGTCAATTTGTTACCACTGCTCGACGATGAAGATTGAAAAGGATTTGTTTTATAAGAATGCTGCAAACAATTAAATAAACACATAAATGATTCATTAATGGAGTGAAAGAAAACTTGCATTCCATTGCTAAAAGAGTTCTTTGGACCTCAAACATTAGAAAGTGAGGCAAGACAGCGTGTTCACCCAGTGTCTATTTCAAGGCACTTAGATGACATCAATACAAGAAAGTCAACAATAAACAATGAGCTTACAATCAATCAACAATGAAACTAAATAAATTGAAACACAGTTATAGACCAAACATAAATGTTTGTAATATATATAGTTTCTTCAAATGAGGGGTGAGGTAAAAAATATAACATGTTCATCAATGGAGACCAAAACATACCACAGACAAACTAACACTTGAAATAGTTCAAGCAACTTAGCATTTTAATATTGTGTAAAACTTCATGTGTTAATCTAAAATCTAAATAACCAATAAAAACATCTAAGTTTTGTGCAAAAAACAGAAATAACCCCCAGGTCGTCATATCATCTTCAAGATGCCACGGACCAGTGCAACTACTAAAGATGTTTTTTCTTTCTTTTATCAATTCTCACAGAGTTAATCAGAGTGTTCTATTTTTTAAGACCTACTAAATAAATGTTACAACTGAACTATGATGCCTATGAAACTTTAGTTTTAACATGAAATGGAAAAGCATGCATAAATGCAACTACTTTCAATACACAATATTCGATAATAAAATTCCATTTTTTTTTCAATTTTCTATCTCTATTTTTTCAGTTTTTCATTTCTCCAATTTTTGATTTCATATACAAATTTCATAATACGGAACAAAAGTACTACTACTATATAATAATAAAATAATTTCATTTTACAAATTTAATTTTTAAATAAAATATTCAAACACTAATACTAAATGTGCAATAGTCGATAAAAACATATTACTAAATAAATTACAACAATTTTTAATCATTTTTAGTAAATAGTTTGAATACATAATAATAAAAATTAATAATAATAATAATTAAAGGAAAAAACCGCTAAAGATATAATAATAATAATAATAATAATAATAATAATAATAATAATAATAATAATAATAATAATAATAATAATAATAATAATAGGTAAAGACATATATTATAATAATAATAATAATGTTGTTGTTGTATTGTTGTTCAGAGGGTGCTGTCCGCATGGGACGGGAAGGAACAAAAGGGAAAAAGGAAGCAAGTATGCATATTGCTGGTAGCTGGAATCGGTGCAGGGCAGTTCTTATATCGTGGACGGTGGTCCCAAAACGACGTTGTTTCAGTAAGTGGAAGACATAGCCCGTAATTGACACTACAGTTCATCTCAAAAGATACTGTCTTATATTTGTTTTGATATTATTGAATGAAACTGTAGTTATATCGAAATGTAACTGTAGTTGTGTTGAAATGTAACTGCAGTGTATATGAACTGATACTGAATAACAGTTTCACATTTGTGTTTTATATTATCGAATGAAACTGTAGTTATATCGAAATGTAACTGCAGTGTATATGAACTGATACTAAATAACAGTTTCACATTTGTGTTTTTTATATGATCGAATGAAACTGTAGTTATATCAAAATGTAACTGTAGTTGTGTTGAAATGTAACTGCAGTTGTGTTAAAATGTATCTACAGTGTATATGAACTGAAAGTGAGTGGTGCGAATTCATCCGTCTGTTTTCATTAATCAAAACGACGTCGTTTTGATTAGCGGTCCACAATGCATGGTGGACCACGGTCCACGATATATTTTGCGGATGCAGGGACCTCTGCGACAGAACACTGTTCACACGCAAATACTCCATTTCTCCATTTGGAGAAGTTGGTTTTGGCTCTCTCCAAAATTTTAAGAAAGATGGAGAAAGGAGATGGAATCACAATTTGGGGTGTGTTTGGTTGGTGGGTTTAGGCATAAGGAATGTGTATGAAAGTGATTGTTTGTGTTTGGTTGATAGGTTTTGTGAATGCTATTATGGGTTTGGAATACCCCATTAATGACAAAACTCATACCCTTATTATATAAGGGTTTCATCTCCCTTCCTCCTTTCTTCCTCACTATTAATAATCATTCTCATTCCATCCAATTACCAAGCATGTTAAATACTTTCATCAAAACTCATTACCATTACCAAGTATTTGATACCCATTCTGATTCCGATTCCCATATGCGAACCAAACGCACCCTTGGAAGAATGAACTTAGTAAATAACTTCTCCAATTTTTCTCTTTCCACTTCTCTTAATCTCCATTTTTTTGGAAAATTTTTCATTTTTTCAAGTTACTAAACGACCTCTTAGTTTTCTATTCCTATTATGATAGATTTGGTATATAGTTCAGTATATATAGAGGCATAGAAAACAACCTATTGCACTCTTCATTATAATATATTCATACATTTTATTATTCTCTGATTTTCTCACATACTTTGCTTTCGCCTAACTGACGGGTGGTTGTTATTCTCCACTCGTCATGTCTTTCAATCCCTCAATTTCAACAGTTTTGAAATATTAAAAGTTACTTTTACATATCAGAATTCTTTTTGAATATCAGATGCTCAATACATAATAAATTTAAATGGAAGATGATTGTTGGCATCTTCAAGACTAAATATTAATTTTAAAATGAATGCTGCTTAAACCAAACACTATAAATAAGTCTAACCATGGACAAAAATTGAAATGTTGTGGTGACGGATGACCGAATCTCTCCGAAGAGGAGTTGGAGCCTGCAAGGGAAAACGTCAAGAACCTACTCCACAACCGTATCCAAATCACATGGAAGCCAATGGAAATATCTGTGGAAGAGAAGCATATACTCGGAGATGAGAGAGCCGAAGCATAAGGAGATGGGAAAGGTATACACTTGCAAAATTCATGTTATTTGATGATGAAGATATTCCATTCTTTACTAATATGGCTGCTGTGTACTTTTTGTGTTGATTCTTTTTCTCATGTCCTATTCATTTTGAAGCAAAGTAAAGGTAGATCTAGACAATACAATGCAACCACTAAATATCTAATTTCCACAATCTGCATGTCAATAAAAAACTCATGAATAAAGTGTAATAAAAAGTTAAACTAAAATATTTGAATAGTATATGATCTAAAGTGAAATTAAATATACAGTGACAAGGAGGACATATATTGAAATAGATGCAACTGTTTAATTTCCAATACAATGGATATCAGTAACCATTAGCTTCAGGAGGAAGAAACATATAAATGCAAATAATACTATAAATGCATTATATTTTTAGCAGTATATCAACTTGGAATTGCTCTCAAACAATCATTTTAGGGATTCTAAAATATTCAAACAATCTTACATAGCATAGCTGTTATCTAGTAATACATTTTCTACATTAGCAAATAAACTCAGTCAACATTTTCTACTCAAACAATATTTTCATTCAAAAGTACATGCTAGGAAAGAGGTCGTAGGATGTAAAACATTAGCAAATAAACTCAAAAAAAAAAAAGAAAAAAAAAGAAGCTTTTACGATTAGAGTGTTGAGATACATTAGCAAATAAACACAGTCCAAAATTTTATTATTTATATTGTAAGTTGAGAAAATATTTATAGATCAATTCATTCTCAATCTTCCTGATCTATAAGAAAGGACTTAGATTTGAACCACATCCCAATCATAGTTGGCATAATTGTTAAACATATACTACAAATATGTTAGAGTATATTATTGAAAATTAAGTACCCTACTCTATTACTCTTATTAAATTATTAGTTGTCACACGCGCGTTGCATGATTAAACCAATGCCCAATGCGTATTTTTAAATTAGTGTTTCTTAATTGGTTAAAGTAGTCATATAATAATGAAAGAAAAAAATGTTAGATTAATAAAAATCAAAGAAATAGTCTCGATACTTATATATTTTAATAAAACATAACGAAATTGTAAATAGCTAAATTGCAACTAATGTAAGTAGAAACAAATAAATCACTTACATGGGAGCAAATGACGTGTCACCATTGTCACTTGTGTCACTTGTTTGGACACCGGTCCAACCATTTAAAATACATGTGTAATTGTATTTGTGATCAAGTACTTTATAATTCGTCTGGACAGGTTTGACAATGACATTTGAGATGATGTACCATTTGTAAAGTGATATCATACATTCCAATGTCATTATCAAACACTATTGATTGAACCTGAGTTCCTTGCATTTACATATTGCATTTACAATGATGTTAGTGGTGGATGAGAGCATCTTCATAATAATAATAATAATAATGATAAAAATAAAATAAAATAAAATAAAATAATAATAATAATAATAATAATAATAATAATAATAATAATAATAATAATAATAAAGGGATAAATTTTTTACTATTTACTTATTGTTTCATCTTCAAGTATGATGAGCATAAACTTTTTCTTAGGCGTTCCAATAGCGTTTTTTGGTTCGTTTTTCTTAATGTCATGAACTGTACAACTCCAGCCCACTGTTTGTGTGTCAATATCAATTAACTTTACTGCATTTATCATGACTAATATCCTTGTGCCATGGGAAATATGTTCATAAAGGATGTTATGAAATAATATAATGAGAACCACAACATAAATTCAAAAACCATGGATTAGGGAGTTAGGAGTAACTAAAATGTGTAGATTATAGATGAATATAATGAGAACCACAACATTACATACAAAGATACAAGTATAGATGAATAGATTATACAATAGATATATTTACATAATAATATTGAAGTTACACTAATTAATGAGTGTACCATCATTGAATTTTTTTTGAAACTGTAATCATTATGAGTACAAATACAAATAATAGAATTAACATGATAATATTTTGACAATCATCATACCTATAGAATGTCAAGTAGTCCGCCGGCGCGGGTTTCCGGCAGCCAGAAACCAGAACCGTTAAAAAAAAAAAAGAAAAAAGAAAGGGTGTCGCTGGTGGAAACCAGAGCAGTGGCTGCTGCTATGGTTTTCGGCGAATCCAGAGCAACAACACCTTCTTGTTTTTATTTATTTATTTATTTATTTTATTTATAATAAATATTATTGGTTTAATATTTTTTATATTTTAAATAAAATAATAAAAATATACATTTCTACTCATTTTCCGGAAAATGAACCAAATACACAAAGACAGTTTTCTAGAATGCAACCAAACACTGAAAATCAAACTATTTTTCGAAAAATGACTCATTTTCTAGAAGTCATTTTCCTGTTTTCCAAACACATCCTTAATAGAAGTTATACTCCATGAAAACCACCTATCATTTTCCCAAGGAATAAGGTACAAATTAGTCACTAAACATAACCTGAAAATGCAATTAGGACAGAAAAAAGCAATTAGACCACTGAATGAAAAAAAGTGTAATTAGGTATTACAATTTCACTTGATAGCAGATTGCCATCTATTTTATCAGATTGCATGCTTATGTGGATAGTAATGATTGCATTTTTTACTTTTTAATAATAAAATTTAAAAATAAAAATAAAAATAAAAAGAAATAAAAAATAAAAAAAAGGCTGCGGGCCACCCCTTTCCCCTCCTTCGTTTCCGTCGGGGAAAGGGGATAACCTAATAAAATAGATGGTAACACACTATCATATAAAATTGCATGTATTTAGAATATTTAGTGGTCTAATTATAACCTTTTTTATTCAGTGACCTAATTACATATTTAAGTTAGGTTCGTGTGGCCAACTTGCACCTTATTCCTCCCCCAATAGTTTATTCCGATTATAATCTAATATTTCAACCAAATGGATTATCAGAGAAATATACTCCGTAATATAAATAATACTCGTAGCAAATGTAAATGAAACTTGCTGTTAGTTTTAAAATCCTGTGGGAATTAAAAGCAAGGGTTTTTACGTTTCAGTGAGAGGGGATTCATATCACAATTCTTCCACAGCCGCACCATACCTTTACCGCATTTCAATCTCCAGCCGCCGCCGCCGCCGCCAATCCATTTCCCCGCTTACACGCCGCCGTACGGGACTTCAGGTAAACTCTCTCTCCATTTCTCATGTGTATTCCAGCCATTAGTACCTTTCCTTGCTGTGATTGCACTCGTGTATATGGTCTGCGGGAAAGGGATGGATGAGGGAACATACTTGAAATTCTGGTCCCATGACTACGATCTCTTGCTTGTTTAATTTCCTCCTGGACAATATCTACATTAAGAAGTTCATAGTTGTTAATTGTTTAAATAAAATAGATAGTAGTAACTGTAAATTTTGGAAGGGTTTAGCAATATTTCACTTCATTTTCAAATGAACTATTTGGCTGGGAAGTTTTACCATCAATTATGTAGGGCAAAATGGATTCAATTGTAGTGGAAATTAGATGTGTTATTGCAAATGACTAAAATTTGAGGTTTTGACTTAGATTGCTACTGTTTTTCTTTGTGACAGCAAAAGCATAGCTCCATTTCAAGCAGTCACCAATGGACAACCAGGCTCCTCCAACTGATGCTGTGGAATCACTATCTTTGAACGCCTCCTCTTCATCCAGTTCCATGTCTCAGTAATGGCCTTCCCACCTCTCTGTATATCAACATATGTTTCTATATGCTAATATATTTGTGTAATTTACATAGTGTGATTCCTTATTTCTCTATTTTTCTTTGTGAGATTTAGTCTTAA
>CP025659.1:49215632-49227615 GCA_003576665.1 Ipomoea trifida
AATAAGATTTTTTTTTTTTTTTTCAAAAAACCTCCTTGTGATCTATAGTGAAAAACAAGAGGATGAGAGAGCGAGAGAATGGGAAGTCAAGAGAATGAGAGTGCGATTGTGAAGAGATCGAAAGTGAGATTGAGAAATCAATCGATGGTAATAAGAGAATGAGAAATTAGGCGGGGGAGGGGGAGGGGATTGTTTGTAGATCTTGGTGTTATTTTGTCTTTATTACCGACTATTATTTTTTAAAGTCTCCACTTATAATAGATAGGAAAGAAAAAAAAATCATATGACTAACAAGTCATCAGTTATTGACTAAGTCATTTAGACTCAATTAAATTATTTAGTTTGTTTAGTGTGCTTATACAAATCTTTTTTTTTCTTTTCTTTTACTTACATAGCAAGCCCAATTGCAATATTGCACCATCTCTTTTAACTTAGGAAACCGATTTGATTTTTTTTTTTCATTTTTTAAAATATTTGAAATCCAATGTCTAAGTACTAGATTTTAGCCAAACTCAGTTGGCACCCTGTGGCTCTCCTTGGCACACGATGGAATCACAATAATATGAGTACATAGAAATTTTACTAACATATTCCATCAAAAAAAAAAAAAGAAAAAAGAAATTTTACTAACATATATGCATTCCATATATACAAAAAAGCGAAAGTTTGTAGTTTGTTCTCGATCCATCATTTTTCTATAATGAATTTTATTGTAAAAAATGAATATATATTATTTTATAATCATATTTACGTGTTCACTCATAAACTCCACCTTAATTATGCGTGTGTACATAAATATTCACAAATTCATTGATAAATGATATAGAGTCTACGAAAAAAGATTGAAAATTTGTAGTTTAGATTTCCATTTAATCTACATTACATTTTATGCAATTATTCAAGGAGTGAATTAAATTGGGGAATGTAAAAAAAGTCAATGAATTATTAGTTTAAATAGTAAAGTTTGGAAAAAAGAAGTTGAAAGAAAAATGTATGTTGTGAGTGTTGGTAGCCCATTTCAACTGCTAGCTACACAACAAAGAGAAAACAAAAAGTACAACTCTCCTTTCGTTTTCATGCAACCGCAATGCTCCGTCACCATTCAACTAACTTCCAAACTAAACCAACTTTCTACCTCATCACTATTTATTTATTTATTAATTATTATTATTAATATTAATATTAATATTATTATTAAAATTTATTTACTTCAATTCATTTATATTTCTCTCTCTATGGCCTTGGTTTGACAATTAAATGGGTTAACGATCAACAGATTATGCTAGTGGTTAGTTATTAGTTGATTGCATTAGCATATTTAGGAACGGGTAATATTAGAGGTTTGTGAAGAAGTATTTTGTAAAATTAGTTGTTAACTTTAACTAATAACATGTAAAATAATTTTTGAGGATGTGAATTTATTTTATAATAATAATTTATTACTTATTAGTAAATACATTTAAAATAAAAAATATCTTTTAATAATTTCTCCATATTTATTATAATAATAAAAATAAAAATTAAAGAAAATTTAAAAAAAAAATTATTATTTTCACAATATTTTTCATAAACAAACATTTTTTAAAGAATCATGATTTTTTACAAAATAGTATCTATTCATGGCCGGCTATCCCGCTCGTAGATTAACGTTTTAACTTCATTTTGAAGGCGGCCCCCACTGGGGACCTGTGACCTCTCACTTGGGAGGGTCACAGCTATGCCACTTGACCACAAGATCTTTGGCATTTAGTAAATTAGTTGTTAGCTGATAGTTGATTACAAGTAAAATGATTTTCTCAAAAAGTTGATCGAAAATCTAATTGGACCAGCTTTTGAATTTTAGCGTTTTGGAGTAATAAGCGGTTACAAAAAAAAACCAATTTAATCAAACACTTAGCTGCTTAACCAAGTCAAACAGCTAATAGTGGTCAAACAAATCAAAATTGGTTGATAAGCTAACTATGTTACCAAACATGGCCAAAGTGAAGATAAGGGTCAAACATACCCTACCTTAAACTATAAACCAAAGTGCAACTAGCCCCATAAACTAACAAAAAATCCAATTAGGCCCTTAATATCTTCACTTTTATGCAATCAAGCCTGTAACTTCTTAAATTTGTGCAATTAGCTCAATTTTTAGGTAAACACGAGGTAATAGCAAGTAAAAGTGATTTTTTAAAAAATAATTATTTTTTTTTAAAAAAAAAAAGACAAAACAAAATTGACCGGTTTCTCTGTCCAACTGGACAGAGATACCATACCGACTTCTCTATCCAATAGGACAGAGAAGCCATGGTCTGCTTCTTCGTCCAGTTGGACAGAGAAGCCATGGTCGGCTTCTCCGTCCAACAAGACGAAGAAGACATTGTCGGAAGGTTTTTTTTTTAATATTAATTTATTTGAATTAAAAATATATTTATTATTATAATTAATTTTTTAAATTTTAAAAAAGAAAGAAATTTACGTGTGACCTAGATGTAACCTGTTAATTAACTTACTTGCATAGAAGTGAAGAGATAAAGTGTCCAATTAGAGCTTTTGTTAGTTTAGAGAGCTAATTGCACTTTGGCCTATAGTTGAAGGGCCTATTTGATCCTTATCCCAAAACTATTCTAAGTAGCTTTTTCAAAATCAACTTTTAATGTCAAAAGTTATTTAATTACCAAATATCTATGAGTTGTTTGACCATCTCAAACAATTAAAGTCAACCAAAATGATAAAAGCTATGTCAAAATGCTATTTACCAAACAAGATATATATATATATATATATACCTAGCGATTATACCCAACAATAATAATCTTAAATAAAATGATTAATGGCCCAAAAAGAATGACTAATTAAATGAGTGTGACATGATTCTTGTATCTGAAGATAACAATTTCAATTCTTGTCACCACTCTCTTGATCAAACTGATTGCACATGGTCTTTCACTCAATTCACATACTTGAATAGCGATTGCAGATTTACCTCGTCAAAAAAAATATTAAAATGATTAATTATTAGAGAATTTATGGTATGCTATTAAGTTGCACTCGTCATCGCCAACCGCAAGGGTTTCCCTTATCCAAGTGATTATTAGTCAAACGTGCACTCTTGATTAAGGTTTGGAGTTGATGATGCCTAAATTATCATAACCACTAACCTCGCTTTTAAGACAGGATAATTCTTCTCATTTCTCGTTTACTAATAATTGCCGTCAAACATGTGATTATAAATTAGGATAGTTTTTTTATTTTTTTAAACCATCATAGTTGTTATTTGTCATACAAGAAAGTTTTTCAAACTTACTTTCTAATAAGAAAATAAGAAATAATAAGTAAAATATTGCACTTGAACTTTAAAGGAAGAAGGGCAAGAAGATATCCAAATGCTACAAATACTATTCTTATTCTTCAAGAAAAAAAATGTTACAACCTCATTCGCTTATTTCTTCTTGATATATGAATGCTTTTTTTTTTTTTTTTTTTTTTTTGGATATGGCAAATTTGTATTTCATGTATTACTAGCTAGTAGTTTTTTAGCATCTATAAATGAAAGAGTAATTCTACATGTATTTTCATTCTATAATTTCATTTTGTACTCGAATCTCTATAATCAGGGTCAATTTAATGAGGATTGATTAATCTGACGTGAATAGTTCAGAGAGTAGTTACAAAGATAATATAAGACTAGACTACTAAACTAGAGTCCTAGTGTAACACAAACATATAAGCCCTAATACTCCCCCTCAAGCACAAGGGGTAGTAACATTGAGCTTGCTACGAAGAAACTCAAAACGTAAACTAGACAATGGTTTAGTAAAAATATCAGCTAGTTGATCCTTCGTTGAGATGAAATTAACCAGCAACTCCTTCTTCGAGACTTTATCACGAACGAAATGGTAATCGATCTCTACGTGTTTCGTTCGAGCATGAAACACCGGATTAGCACATAAGTAAGTCGCACCAAGATTGTCACACCACAACCGGGGTGGCGACGACGACGGCATCCCGAGCTCAGTCAGAAGTGAAACCAGCCACGTAACTTCAGCAGACACATCAGCTAAGGCTTTGTATTCAACCTCAGTCGAAGAACGAGCCACCGTGCGTTGCTTGCGACAGACCCAGGAAACCAAATTGCGACCCAAGAACACCGCAAAACCACTGGTGGACTTGCGATCAGTTGGATCTCCAGCCCAGTCAGAATCCGAAAAAGCATGAATATCTGATGAAGTGGACTTGGAGAGCTTCAAACCATAGTGCAATGTACCTTTAACATAACGAAGAACGCACTTGAGCATCGCCCAATGCTCAGTAGTAGGAGCATGCATGTGCTGACACAGCTTGTTGACCGCAAAAGATAAATCCGGACGAGTCACGGTCAGATACTGCAATGCACCAGCCAAACTGCGATAATGCGTGGGATCAGCATAAGGAGTAGAGACCCCGTCAACTACACGAGCCGAAGAGACCGGAGTTGCAAGCGCCTTACAGTCAACCATTCCAGCACGCTTCAGAATATCTGTCATATACCGCTGCTGAGACAAAAGAATACCATCTGTATCTGAAATAGTCTCAATGCCAAGAAAAAAAGACGGAGAGCCCATGTCTCGAATCTTAAACTCAGTGCCCATCTTCGTAACGAGACTCGAAACCGAAGCGAGATCAGACCCCATGACAAGGATGTCATCAACATACACAAGCAGGTACAACTGAATGGCACCACGAGAATAGATAAACAGTGAGACATCGATCTTGGAAGGAGTAAAGCCAACTGAAATAAGAAAGGCATGGAGGCGATCAAACCAAGCACGAGGAGCCTGCTTAAGGCCATACAAAGAGCGCTGTAGCCGACAAACATGATCAGGAGAATCCTTCGCTTCATAACCGGGAGGCTGCCGCATAAACACAGTCTCAGCTAAACGACCATTGAGAAATGCGTTGTGGACATCCAACTGCCGAATAAACCATCCACGGGACACAGCCAAAGAGAGCAGGAGACGCACGGTAGTCGGTTTGACCACCGGACTGAAAGTCTCGAAAAAGTCTTGCCCGGCCACTTGGTTAAAACCCTTGGCCACCAACCGTGCCTTATGCCGCTCTACCGAACCATCAGCCTTCCGTTTAGTACGGAAGACCCACTTGCAGCCGACAACATTCATACCAGGCTCAAAAGGCACCAACTCCCAGGTCTGATTCTGTAACAAAGCGTTGAATTCAAGATCCATGGCCTCACGCCACTCTGGATATTGAACCGCCTGCGAAAAACAAGTAGGCTCCGGAACAACAGTCTGAGAGGCTAAAGCAACCATCTTAGACCCCTGAGAGCGACTACGTGTAGCCATCACATGAGTCCGAATCATAGGACGCTTAACACGACGCCCACGAGGAGCACGAACAACAGGCGGGGCCCGATCAGACACAGTACGAGACGAAGATGGCTCAGCAGGAACAGGAGGTGTGGGCACCGAAGGTAGACACGGCGCTGGTAAAACAGTGGGAGACTGCAAAGAGGGCACCGTCACACGCCCAACACCCCATGGCTCATCAACAGAAGCAGGAGCACCCTGCACAGAAACACTTGAAGCAAACGGATAAACAGTCTCATCGAATCGCACATGGCGATAGATAAAGACTTTGTTACTGCCGCTCCACCATACTCATCGGCGCAAATGAATTCCTGGGCAATAAGATAGTCCGACAACTCTGTTAGCGTCACCAGAGCACCACGCGTCAAGCCAGCAACAAAAGGTCGGAATTCCGGTCGGAGGCCCCGAAAGACGTAAAGATTTTGATCGTCTAACGAAACCGGCCGACCGGCCAAAGCAAGATCCTCAACCAGAATCCTTGCTCGCCCAAGGTAGTCGGTGATCGACGCATCCCCCTGCCGGAGCGCCTGGAACTGGGTAAGTAAGCTTAGAGCCCGCGTTCTCGTCGACGAACCAAGCGACTGCTCAAGAGCAATCCACAGCAGCCGCGACGTCTGCTTCCCAATGGCGTGGTGCATGACATCCTCGGAAAGCGAAGAGATCAGCAACGAGAGAACCGCCTGATCCTGCCTAAGCCAAGCCGCCCTCGCCTGAGACGCCGCCGACACAGCAGCAGCGTAATCACCAGTCGACGTCGCTGCCGGCCTCGCCTGAGAAGCTTCCGCCGCAGCAGCAGTAGAACCGCCAGTCGACTCCACAGCAGCATGATCAGCCGGCGAACCAGCAACTCGCGGCAAAGGAACGACGGGGCACGGAATAGATCCATCAACGTACCCCAGCAACTCTTGGCCACGCAAAAAAGGCACCATCTGTGTTCTCCAGAACAGGTAATTGTGGGAAGATAATTTTAAGGAGACGAAGTGGTGGGCAGACGAGAGAGAAGTATGAACCGGAGATGGTGGAGTGAACATGGTCGCATCGGTAACAGTCCGTTCAGAGGAAGCGGGAACAGATCCGTCAATAGAACCGATGGCTGCCATGTCAAAAACCTGAAGAGAAACTGATACCAAATGAGGATTGATTAATCTGACGTGAATAGTTCAGAGAGTAGTTACAAAGATAATATAAGACTAGACTACTAAACTAGAGTCCTAGTGTAACACAAACATATAAGCCCTAATAGATTTTTGGATTTTTGTGGCTTCATTCTTGTGAATGGATTAGTAGTTAGTGCTTGATACGCTCCGCTTTCTTGTGGATCGATAACCTAATACTCCAGGTATTTGTTTGTTACAAAATATGCTACAATCAAATTGCTCCCGTTGCGAGGAAGTGTCGTTTAGTATTGAAATTAGTGAAAGTTTTATTCTAGGAGTCTAATCCATCATTTTCTTTATTTACTTTATTTTTACTAGCCGGTAACAAGTTTGCTTGGTTTAGTAGTTGTGATCTTGTATTTAAGGTACTTGTTGTTGCATGCACACACGGTCCATGGGAAAAGAAGGATTATTACCGTTGGACCTCGAGATTGAAAAGAGAGCTAAGTATCTCAGAAAGCAAAGAAAGATGGCACACACGCAAGGAAACATCGACTTGAATCTCAATGGAGATGGAAATGGTAATGGAGAGGGCAATGGAATCAATCAACCACAACCCCCTAGAGAGAGTCATGCCGTACTACATTGCACCCGACGTGGAGGAGCTTGATAGCATAAACACTCCGGGTGTGGAGGCCAACAACTTTGAAATTAAACCGGCCATATTGCAAATGATTGCATCCGACCAATTTGGAGGGTCACAATGGAAAATCTTAATGCTCACATCACCGAATTCCTCCGGATTTGTAGCACTTTCAAGATAAATAGAGTCCCTCATGAGGCAATCAAGCTCTGAGTCTTTCCTTTCTCACTAAGGGATAAGGCTCATGGTTGGCTCATATCTTTTCCGGCTAACTACTTTGCTACTTGGGACCAATTGCTCAAGGAATTCTTGAAAAAGTTCTACCTGATTTCTAAGACTCAAAAGATGAGGAGAGTAATCCAAAACTTCAAGCAATTGCCGAATGAATCTCTAGCGGAGTCTTGGGAGAGATTCAAGGATCTAAGAAGGCAATGCCAGCACCATGGTATCCAAAGTTGGGATTTGATGATGGCGTTTTATGAAGGATTGTTTGACACTTCAAGGACCTTGGTGGATGCTTCTTTGGGTGGATCATTCACAGTTCTCGAACCCATTTAAACCGAGGAATTATTGGAAAAAATTACAATGAATGGGTCTACTTGGTACTCCGATAAATCTTCACAAAGGTTGGGAGGAGATGTCCATAGAGTGAAGCAAATATATGCTTTATCAGCTAAAGTGGATAATGTTGCAACAATGGTACAAAAGCTAACTCAAATCATCCTCAAGAATCAAAATGTGAGCTATGTTTCTACTACCTCTACTCCTTCAAGACCAATCATGATGTGTGAACTATGTGGAGGAGAACACCTCAATGATGATATGAATTTTCAACTATGTGAATTCAAGACCCTCAAGAATTATGTTCTATTATCCCTCATTCTCCTCACCTTACAAGAATTTGCTATCTTTCACAGATAGTCCCAGAGATAATTATAATGGGGTTTGAACTTCATTGCTTTAAATTGACTTTAAGAACATGAGTTGGACTAGGCTCTCGATAGTGAAATTGAGTAATTGACAATTGGGATAAGTTTAGGCAAATTGATATTGAAAATTGATAGCATTTACATACCTCAATTGCAAATCTTTACAATCCAAACTTGAATGGATGGAATGAATGTGGTGTTTTTTTTTTATTTTTTGTTTTTATTTTTAATTTTTTTTATTTATCCTATCTATTAGGATTCTTAAGTGATCGTTGAATTTGTAGTTTTTGACATGTATTTGCAAAAATATATTCTTAATATTTGAGTATTTGTTACAATTTATCTTGTTTTGGGCCTTCAGCTAGCGATAACCTTTTTTTTTTTTTTTTTTTTTTTTCTTTTTCCATGTTTGGAGAACAAACTAGCATTAAATGCACCGTAAGTTGCTTAGGTAATCTCTCATTAAATGGTAGGAGGGTGTATTTAGAGGAAATTACAGCATTGCCTCCTTTGTTTATGCATAATAAATTGTAAGATTGACCGAGGGTATAAGATGGTTACTATTGTGTGGCCATTTAGATAGTCGATGGGTTAAATTAAAAACACTCTATATAATCAAAGGTCACAGAGTGAAATTAACTCTTAATTTTATTATTAATGTTAAGAAAACCTTATATATTGTAAGGTTCAAAAATATTAGTTTGTAACTTTGCATATTAACCAAATGCTAAGAAATTTCAAATATTGTCAAAGAATAAATATTTTTCATGCTCTTCACATTTTTAAGAAGAAACCTCAATTTTGAGAGATCATCTTATTTTGCTAGAAAAGGGGTTCATACTTCTCTAAACGGCAGCCAGGAAATAAGTTAAATGGGTTAAAACTTTAAAAAATTAAAGTAAATATGATATTTCATAAACTACTAAAACTATTGATTGAACAAAAATAATTTAAATATAAGACCCATTATAAATCAAAATTCAATGTTCATTAGTAACAACAAATTATAAGATTACACCCATCCACATTTTTTCATGAATTTTCTTTTAGCGGTAAGTATTTGATGTTCTTTTTTTAATTAATTTAAATACAATGACACATACTAAAATTTTTTGGATTATCTTGATTAAATAATTCCTCAAAACTATTTTTTTAAAAAAGTTCCGTCCATAACTAAATTTCAAAACATATTTAGAATTTGTTTACTAACTCCACGAAATTTGTGGACAAATAAAAAAAAAATTTAAAAACATGTTTATTTTTTCCCTCTCTATTATTATAGATTAAATTCAATCTATTTGGTGCAATTCTAAAATTGACTGCACCACCACACAAGTATTCTAGGTTAGTAGAAGTAAATGCATGTGGTGGTGTCAAAGACCTTGTGGTCAAACGACATGAAGTGACTTTTTCGAAATGGGAAGTTATGAGTTTGAGAATGAATCTGGTGATTTGCTGTAGCTTGATAAACTTACAATGTTCCATTCTTGTATTACATAAAGATTTCTTAGCTAACACGTGAGCCGGCATATTACCACCACGATGCACAAAACTGAGGGTAACCGAGTCAAGTTGCTGCAATATCGTGCAAATAGAAAGACAACGAGGTCAAAGTCACGTGAGAATTGCTTCTCATTGGTGAGCAGCCAGAAGCCAGTAAATTGGATTGGGCTAATCTATGGAAGCTCAAAGTCCCTCCAAAGGTGAAATCCTTCATGTGGCAGGCGTGCTCCTCTTGTCTCCCAACTACTGACTTGCTCCGTATCAAAAAGGTTAATTGTATTGCTAATTGCCCACTGTGTCACCAAGCTGATGAGAGCATTTTTCACCTCTTTGCACAGTGCCCTTTTGCTTTACAATGTTGGCATCTATCCTCCATTTAGATTTCATATTCAGGTGTGCCTTTCATTGGTGAATGGCTCACCAGCAATATGAAGCAGCTTGATAAACACAGTTGCTGCCTCATGCTTACTATCTGCTGGTATATCTGGTTTGCACGAAACGACATGGTCTGGAACAATATCAACCACTCTCCATCGTCCATTGTGGCTAGAGCCAAAACTCACCAATCGGAATGGTCCTCCATGCATGCTAGAGACGAGTTCGCTCCACTTCAGCACTCAGCCTCCATCATCAAATGGAAGAATCCTCCTCCAGGCCGACTTAAATTAAATGTGGATGCAGCGGTCAACATAGCCAGAGGTCGCATGGGTTTTGGTTGGATTTTGCGTGATGACCAGGGATCATTCGTGGCAGCTGTTAGCACACCTTGGTATGGTCTATTCTCGGTTAAGGAGGCGGAAGCTATAGCAGTTCGTGAAGCGCTCAGCTGGCTAAAAACAAACCACATCTCTCACTGCGACGTTGAGACTGATGCCCTTCAGATTACCCAGAGTCTCAGCTCTCCTCTTTTTTATTCCCATTTTGATCTTATTTTACTTGATGTTAAAGATTTACTGTCATCGATCCATGATGTTTCTATCTCTCATGTTAAACGCTCAGCGAATAGGATTGCCCACTTGTTAGCTCGGGAATCCCTTTCCATGTCTGAGCGTATGGAGTGGAACTCCTCCCCTCCTGTTTTCATTGTTAATCCTCTGTACTCTGATTTAGTTTAATGAAATCGCTTTTTCAAAAAAAAAAAGAAAGACAACGAGGAATAAAATCAAAATACTCAAACAACTCGTTGCTTGGGTTTTTCAAGAAAAAAAAAAGTTGGATTACATAAAGATTTGTTAGCTAACACGTGAGTTGGCATATTACCACCACAATGCATAAAACTGAGGGTAACCGAGTCAAGCTGCTGCAATATCGTGCAAATCTCACTAATAATAAATTGTCGCCCTGATCCACCGCTTTTGTCACCACTGAGCATCAATTTCTAGGATCACTCTTCACCACCCTTTACTTTTAATCCAGTTCAACGCTTCTGCTTCACGAACTATAAACTGACCTTCAACATTTGTCATTGCCACCCCTTGCACAGTACTTTCATCATTTCGAACCACTCACCTGAAGCCCATACGCCTAGTGTCATAGTCCATAGCAACACCTATGTTTACTTTTAGGAAATGCAATGGAGGAGGACACCAATTCTCGAATTGTTATTGTTGACCGGGATGTTGAACAGGACGTCTAGGAACACACTGGGCAGATTTCCAGTTATTTTACAAACATTAAAGCATGCTGAACCAAACTTGCAGGATCCTTTAGCTGATTATTCCATATCATGGTGTTTCGATTTTCTAAAATAGCCCAACATACCACCACAGCCTTCTCACACATCTCTCTTGACAAAGAACGCTACATGTCATTCACCCTAACTAGAATAGACTCCATCCAATCAAGACCCCACTCCTTATTTAGAACCCGTCGACATGCATGAGCAAAACTAGAATTCGCAAAGATATACTACGTAAATCGCAATCTCATCTTCTGTACCACCCAAAGGAAAAATAAGATCACATCTCACCTGTTTTATAACCAAAGCATCTTTAGCAGGTAGCCTCAAAGTACACAAAGTCTGGAAAAAACATTTTATATTCGACGATATTTTTGAAAATAGATTTATTTCGTCGTTTGATAAGTCATTTTATTCTTGAAATTATAATATGTTGTGAATGATTTATTGCCCTTGCAAAGAGAATATCTATAACGAGGGGATCTGATATTAATCTATTCCTAAACCCTAAATTCTTAGGAACTTGATTTGATAATTCCTAATTAATCATTATTTAATTTTGTTATTGACTCTATGTATATTCTACAATACTAACAATGACGACGGGACAACAAGCATGCTAATAAACAACTCATTTCAAGAGTTTAAATTTGAAATTTAATAATTTTATAGTACTCAAAAAGTTAAATCGCTCAACCAGTTCGATTAGAGTTATTTAGATGTTACGAGTAACACGATTGTAAGTATGGAATGCGTGATGATACGTTGGAAAGTCATACATT
>CP025659.1:49228615-49240570 GCA_003576665.1 Ipomoea trifida
TTATTTATTTATTTATTTATTTGAAATCTCAAGCTCATTTGAACATTTTAATTTGCTTTTAAAATAAACTTAGGGTACGTTTGGAAAGCAGGAAAATGACTTCTGGAAAATGTTTTTTGGAAAATGATTCATTTTCCGGAAAATCAATTCATTTTTCGTGTTTGGATGCATTCTGGAAAACTGTATTTGGGTGTTTGGTTCGTTTTTGGAAAATGGGTAGAATTGTATAAATATATATATTTTTATTCTATTTAAAATATTAAAATTATTATAATAAAATAAAATAATATTTTAAATCATAACAAAATTAAAAAAAAAATAACCCCCCTCTGGTTTCCGGCGACGGAAACCAGAGCACTGCTGCTGCTCTGGTTTCCGCGGAAACCATGGTTTAAACCAAAGATTGTGTTCCTGAGCGTTGTATTTTCCGGGCGGAAAATGACTTCCCTCAAAATTTGGGGAGAAGTCATTTTCCCCCAAATTGCCTCATTTTCCCAGTCACGAAAATCATTTTCCGTTGACTGAGTTTTTCAAGTGGTGCCAAACATGGGAAACCCGGAAAATGACTTCCAGAAGTCATTTTCCGGGTTCCCAAACACACCCTTATGATCATATGAAAACTTGTGCTAATCAATTATGCTATATATGGAAGACTTTTGCTCAAAAAAGACTTTTGCTCAAATATTATGCTGCATAGAGAACTTATGAAAGAAAAAAAAAAAGATTATTATATAGAAAATTTATGATACTTAGCTCATTTCAATTGTCTCCCTATCATGTCTTATATTAATAAATCTTATCTTGGTTCACATAAGGACCTGATGAAAATATCTAAGCTACAATTTGATTTTTAGTGGTTATATGACCAATACTTGAGTTCTTCTTTTGCACATGGTGTCTTATGAAGTGTTGTTGAATATCTGTCCCTGGTTGTTGATGAAGCACTGGATTTGAGTGATAATAATGGCACTAGTATTATCATAGAAAACTAATTTTCTTGCAATCAATCCTATAATCCTTTAATTGTTGCTTCATTCAAAGAATTTGTACTATGCACAACAGCTTCATGCTACTATATATGTATATATTCTACTTCTGCATTACTAGTAGCAATAGACTTTTGCTTTTTGGTGAACCAAGAAACAAGCTTTCCTCCTAAGATCTGGCATGCCCAAGAAGTATTTTTCTATCTATTTTGCAAATTGCAAAGTCAACATCTAAAAAGTCGGTTAAAATAAAATTACCTTATTTAGGCCGGGTACCACGATCTTACATCGATTGTGCCTATATCTTATAATTTAATCTTCTTTGTAGTAAGGGAAAAAGCACTTTTGGTCCCCCAATCATTATCACATTTGAAATGTTATCCTATCTTTCAATTTGAACAAATTTGGTCCCTCAATCATTGAGACGGTTGTCAATTTAGTCCTTCTGTTAGATTATTGGCTTAACACCGTTTATACCATGGGCAAAATCGGAATTTCACATTGAATTGAATATACTAACGTGAACTAAAGCAATATGTCTGTGTACTCAAACAAAGTGATATTTTAATGAATATCAATGGAGTGATGGCGTATAAAGATCTTGATTTGTCTGCACTCACGTTTCACGTTTTGGCGTCGCCTTACTACATTGATTTTGTTGTGTACACGGGGATAGTGGGGTTTCGCAAATCAGCGTTTGCCCGTCTGATATGAGTAGTGTTTGGAAGAAGAATGCTATTCTGAACGGGGTGGAGATTATGAAGATGCTGAATGTTGTGGGTTTGCGAGATGGGTCTAAGAAGAAAAATGTTTGGATTTTGGTTGTTTCGGTTATTAGTGGAGTGGCTTTGGTGAGCTTGGCTTTGTTGGCTATGTTAGCATTGTTCAAATGTAGAAAAAGGAAACCAAAGCCGAAGCGCACAGAGAGTGCTAGCTGGACTCCTTTACGCCAATATGGAGGAAGTTCCCTTGGCACGTTGTCTGAAGGGAATGCCCTCGTTCCTCTCGCCCAAATGGATATCTCGCGATGAGAATTCCATTTGCAGATATACAAGTGGCCACGAGTAATTTTGATAAGAGTCTGATTATTGTTCCGGGGGGTTTGGGATGGTTTACAAGGGAGTTCTTAAAGACAACATAAAGGTTGCTGTTAAACGGTGTGTCCCGGATAAAAATAACTTTCTCAAACTTTTTTATGAAAAAGCATATATCTTATTTTAATGGATGTTTGTTCTTTAATATGTCACATATTTTTATTTTTAGAAGAAAACCATAGAAGCAATCGTCCAAAAATATGGGCGAAGACCATAGAGGTCTTCGCCATTAATTTTTTTGGCTAGGGCCAATGGTCCTCGTGTCGTCCATATTCTCTCTTTTTTTTTTTTAAGACTAATTCTAAGTTCACATATTTCATTTTTAGACTCACTGTAGAGGTAAATCATGAATTGCGCAATTACGAATCAGTTCACCAGTCAAATCCTAATCTTCATGTGTGCACAAGAAATTCAAACTAAAATTTTCATTTTCCAACATCATTAAACCCTTTTCGCATACATACTTCTAATGAGATTCGAAATCTCATACTACAGCCTCCAATCATGATCTTTAAGTAACCAATCACACTAAGTCTGGGTCCGGAACTCGTCGTCGATATTCTCGAACAAACACAACGCACCAAAATTTGGACAGAGGCCACAGCTCCAAGTCCCACTTGGCCACTGGGTAGTCTTTGTCTAATAATTAAACTTTTGGACGACTATCTCCTTAATCATTTTTGTCCAATTTTCTATATGCATGAGGATTTCCATATATAATAAAAGTTTTTGTTCATATTCTTTTTTTTTTTTAAAGCAACAGAACCACTTGTTCATATTCAGTTCTTGAGTTTTCATTTTTTTTAATCAAAGTATTTATAATAAATATGTAATTTGTAAAAACTAAATATACAACCTGAAATTTTTTTTTTAATCAATGAAAAAAAAATTAATTTTTAAATTTAACCATAAATGCTAGACCCTAAGCAGTAAAAAGGGAACTGCTAAACTAAATTAAAACAAAAAAATTCAGTCATAAACTCTAAAATCGGAACCTCAAGTGCAATGCACTTTCATTTTTGCAAGTTCAATCTTCTGATACTAAATCTGCAAAATATTAATACTCAATGTGCAAACTTGAAAAATTGTTAGAAATGCAGATTTTAGTATTCAAGTTTTCATAATAAAGTTGGTGATATATAATTACGAATATGTCACTGCGTCTTTTTTTTTTTTTTTAAATCTGATATGGTTTTATCGATTTTTCCAAATGTAAGGCTGAGATTGGTTCTTAATGTTCTGCTAAAGATTTGTTCTCATATAATTCAATACATACACACACACACATATAATGGCAAAAACTTGTGTGAGACCGTCTCATCATGAGACGGGTCGGATCGGGTCGGGTCAATATGCAAATGTAACACTTATATGCACAAATGCCATACTTATATGCTCAAATGTAATACTAATTAGGAATAAAATTTTTGTTACTTATTAGGGTAAATGTAATATTTTAAAGAAAAATACAATACTTTTACATTTCGATTTAAAAGTATTACGTTTTTCCTCAAAAGTATTATATTTGCCCTTATAAGTGAGAGACACTTGTCAACATTACTTATTATGAAAAAGTATTACTTTTTCTCCTATAAGTAACAAAAATTGTATTTTTGATTAGTGTTATATTTGAACATATAAGTATGAGATTTGCACATATAAATATGATATTTGCATGGTGCGTTGACCCGACCCGACCCGTCTCACGAATAAGGATCCGTGAGACGGTCTCACACAAGTATGACCCATATATAATTAAAAGCCCGCGGAGTAGCATGTAGGCCGCAATGCCCGCATTTTCGCAAGTAAAAGAATTTAAGCCATAACTTGTCCCATTGTAGGACAATTTAGAGCTGGCCCGCGGGCTTCAAATTACTTTGACACCCCAATACAATTAAACTTACGAAAGTATATAAAAGTAAGGAAAAGTCTAGACAATAAGTAAAAAAGAATTTGAGGTCTACAAATCTATCTGGGATAAGGGCTAAATAAGTTTTTGAACTATTCATGAAAGTTAGGAAATAATAGTGGTGAGCCACCTTGTAAAATCCGGGTAACTATTGCACCTTTCGAAAAAGTGCAAAGATTTGCATGAAGGTAGTTGGCCCAATGGTTTAACTCTAGAGGTAAAAAAAAAAAAAAGTAAAAAAAAAATGTGGTTTGCACGCTTAAGTCAACCGTACCACATCACCTTCACTTTGGTGGCAAATTATTGTATGAACCATGGTCCACACAGCTATGTAGACCATAATAAAATGTACATTTTTAATGTACTAAATGTACATTATTTTTGTACTGAATGTATATTATTTTTATACTATAAAAATAATGTACATTCAGTACACAAATAATGTACATTCCCTGAATATAATGTACATTATTTTTATACTGAATGTACATTATTTTTATATTGAATGTGCATTATTTGATAGTATAGTCCACACAATAATGATTGCACATTGGTTAAATAGGCCTTTGAAGCCAATTGGGGCAAAGTTCATGAGCTCATGAGCATTGGTCCTATTCTTGAGGTGCAGAATAAGGGCCGCATGTGCAGTATTAAATTGTTTATTGCTTGCTGGATTTCAGGTAGATTTAAGAGGAGGCTTTATTTATTTATTTTGAAATCTCAAGCTCATTTGAACATTTTAATTTGCTTTTAAAATAAACTTAGGGTACGTTTGGAAAGCAGGAAAATGACTTCTGGAAAATGTTTTTTGGAAAATGATTCATTTTCCGGAAAATCAATTCATTTTTCGTGTTTGGATGCATTCTGGAAAACTGTATTTGGGTGTTTGGTTCGTTTTTTGGAAAATGGGTAGAATTGTATAAATATATATATTTTTATTCTATTTAAAATATTAAAATTATTATAATAAAATAAAAATAATATTTTAAATCATAACAAAATTAAAAAAAAAAAATAACCCCCCCTCTGGTTTCCGGCGACGGAAACCAGAGCACTGCTGCTGCTCTGGTTTCCGGCGGAAACCATGGTTTCCGCGCGGAAACCAAAGATTGTGTTCCTGAGCGTTGTATTTTCCGGGGCGGAAAATGACTTCCCTCAAAATTTGGGAGAAGTCATTTTCCCCCAAATTGGCCTCATTTTCCCCAGTCAACGAAAATCATTTTCCGTTGACTGAGTTTTTCAAGTGGTGCCAAACATGGGAAACCCGGAAAATGACTTCCAGAAGTCATTTTCCGGGTTCCCAAACACACCCTTATGATCATATGAAAACTTGTGCTAATCAATTATGCTATATATGGAAGACTTTTGCTCAAAAAAGACTTTTGCTCAAATATTATGCTGCATAGAGAACTTATGAAAGAAAAAAAAAAAGATTATTATATAGAAAATTTATGATACTTAGCTCATTTCAATTGTCTCCCTATCATGTCTTATATTAATAAATCTTATCTTGGTTCACATAAGGACCTGATGAAAATATCTAAGCTACAATTTGATTTTTAGTGGTTATATGACCAATACTTGAGTTCTTCTTTTGCACATGGTGTCTTATGAAGTGTTGTTGAATATCTGTCCCTGGTTGTTGATGAAGCACTGGATTTGAGTGATAATAATGGCACTAGTATTATCATAGAAAACTAATTTTCTTGCAATCAATCCTATAATCCTTTAATTGTTGCTTCATTCAAAGAATTTGTACTATGCACAACAGCTTCATGCTACTATATATGTATATATTCTACTTCTGCATTACTAGTAGCAATAGACTTTTGCTTTTTGGTGAACCAAGAAACAAGCTTTCCTCCTAAGATCTGGCATGCCCAAGAAGTATTTTTCCTATCTATTTTGCAAATTGCAAAGTCAACATCTAAAAAGTCGGTTAAAATAAAATTACCTTATTTAGGCCGGGTACCACGATCTTACATCGATTGTGCCTATATCTTATAATTTAATCTTCTTTGTAGTAAGGGGAAAAAGCACTTTTGGTCCCCCAATCATTATCACATTTGAAATGTTATCCCTATCTTTCAATTTGAACAAATTTGGTCCCTCAATCATTGAGACGGTTGTCAATTTAGTCCTTCTGTTAGATTATTGGCTTAACACCGTTTATACCATGGGCAAAATCGGAATTTCACATTGAATTGAATATACTAACGTGAACTAAAGCAATATGTCTGTGTACTCAAACAAAGTGATATTTTAATGAATATCAATGGAGTGATGGCGTATAAAGATCTTGATTTGTCTGCACTCACGTTTCACGTTTTGGCGTCGCCTTACTACATTGATTTTGTTGTGTACACGGGGGATAGTGGGGTTTCGCAAATCAGCGTTGGCCCGTCTGATATGAGTAGTGTTTGGAAGAAGAATGCTATTCTGAACGGGGTGGAGATTATGAAGATGCTGAATGTTGTGGGTTTGCGAGATGGGTCTAAGAAGAAAAATGTTTGGATTTTGGTTGTTTCGGTTATTAGTGGAGTGGCTTTGGTGAGCTTGGCTTTGTTGGCTATGTTAGCATTGTTCAAATGTAGAAAAAGGAAACCAAAGCCGAAGCGCACAGAGAGTGCTAGCTGGACTCCTTTACGCCAATATGGAGGAAGTTCCCTTGGCACGTTGTCTGAAGGGAATGCCCTCGTTCCTCTCGGCCCAAATGGATATCTCGCGATGAGAATTCCATTTGCAGATATACAAGTGGCCACGAGTAATTTTGATAAGAGTCTGATTATTGGTTCCGGGGGGTTTGGGATGGTTTACAAGGGAGTTCTTAAAGACAACATAAAGGTTGCTGTTAAACGGTGTGTCCCGGGTTCCAGGCAAGGCCTCCCCGAATTCCACACAGAAATCTCGGTTCTTTCTAAAATTCGCCACTGCCATCTGGTTTCACTTGTTGGATATTGCGAAGAGCAGTCTGAGATGATTCTTGTTTACGAGTATGTGGAAAATGGACCGCTGAAGAAGCACTTGTATGGTGGCCGGTTGCCCCCGTTGTCTTGGAAGCAAAGGCTCGAGGTGTGCATTGGAGAAGCAAGATGCCTCCACTACCTTCACACGGGTTTTGCACAAGGGATCATCCACCGGGACATTAAATCAACAAACATTTTGCTCGACGAAAACTATGTTGCTAAGGTTGCTGATTTTGGTATCTCGAGGTCTGGTCCCTGTCTCGACGAGACACACGTCAGCACCGGGGTAAAAGGAAGCTTTGGGTACCTCGATCCGGAGTATTTCCGGAGACAGCAGCTTACTGATAAATCTGACGTTTATTCATTCGGGGTCCTGCTTTTCGAAGTTCTATGCGCAAGGCCCGCTGTAGACCCCGTGCTCGAGAGGGAGCAAGTGAATTTGGGGGAATGGGCATTGTGGTGGCAGAAACGAGGGCAGATAGATCAAATCGTTGATCCAAACATACGAGACCAGATAAAACCGAGTGCTCTGAAAAAATATGGCGAGACAGCGGAGAAATGCCTCGTTGACTATGGCGTCGATAGGCTTACAATGGGAGACGTGATGTGGAACTTGGAATATATACGTGCTTCAGCTTCAAGGGAATGGAGGTCGGAGCTTGGAGCTTGACTACGCTGTTGTTGCGGGTTAGGGCGGATATGGCAGACCAGGCGGAGGAAAGGGGGAAAAGTTCACGTTAGTATATTCACTTCAATGTGAAATTCCGATTTTGCCCATGGTATAAACGGTGTTAAGCCAATAATCTAACAGAAGGACTAAATTGACAACCGTCTCAATGATTGAGGGACCAAATTTGTTCAAATTGAAAGATAGGGATAACATTTCAAATGTGATAATGATTGGGGGACCAAAAGTGCTTTTTCCCCTTGTAGTAATAAAATGACTTTCTTTTAGCTTTGATTGAAATCTAGAGCATACTCCTATAGAATAAGATATATCAGGTATGATATGCTTATTGTGAGATATAAGAGAGACCCAATCATTCCTATACACTTTGTTTGATTAATACCATTTCCTTCATCATCTTTGTCTTGCTTTAATGATGTGCTCATGGAAATTTTGATTGAGAATTTCCCATCTAGACTAAACTTTTTAATCAAATATCTAGTGTATTTAGCTTGATTGATGAATATTCTTTCTTTTAATTGTTTCACATAAAGTTTCAAGAAGTAATTTAATTCACTCATCATGCTCATCTCAAACCAAGCTCGATCTTGGTGCTTGTTTCAACCCATATAATTTCTTTTTTCACTTTGTAGACTTTTTCACTTTCGCCTTTTACCTCAAATCTGGTAGCTGTAACTACCTCTTCAAGTAATCTATTTAGAAATGCATTTTTTCTCATCCATTTGATATACCGTGAAGTTCTTGAAGGCAACATAAGTTAGGAAGATTCTGATTGCTTCAAACCTTGCAACCAGAGCAAATATTTAATAAAAAAAAAATGTATTCATTCTTCTTGTGAATAACATTTTGCTACTAGCCTTGCCTTATTTATGATAATAACTTCATCTTCTAACATTTTCCTAAAGACCCACTTTGTAATACCTATGACATTATGTATTTTCCGGTCTTGGAATCGGTTCCCAAACTTCATTTTGTTTCATTCTTAGGATTGAATAATTGTTATTTGCATGTATCTTTAATGGTCAATGATGTCCCTAAGGGATCCATAAAATCCAAGTACCATTTCCTCACTGGTTGGTTCCCTCATATTTGTTTGTTTTTATTTATTGCTTAATCATTTACTTCCACTTTCTCTTAATTCTTTTTCACAATTTCTTTAGACTACATAATTAAACAACGGATAATACTAGCTAGTATTTGTAGTCCATGTGGATACGATACTCATTACTCCACCCTCTATACTCTGAACGATAGGTGCACTTGCCTATATATATGTTTTTGTGTAGTTGCAAATTGAGTATCAACTCTTTACATGAAAGTTGTAGAGGATTGTCATAGCTTTCCATGAACACTTGAATCATCTTAATTAAGTTACATGTATGAAACAGATATGCACCTTCCTTTTACAGAAGAAACACTTATGCACCTTCTTTATGCTATCTTGAGAAGAAATTTTGGTTTTCCTCTTAGCTTTTGAAGTGGAACCCCGAGATTTGCCAGATTTAGATTTCTTGTGTGCTGTAGCCAGCATGGTACTATCACCCATTTCATTCACCAATCTTATTTCTTCTTGAGCACACATGGTCATTAAATCAGAAATAGACCATTTTCCCTTATGTGTGTGATAAGAAATTTAAAGGGTTGATATGTGATGGTAAGGTATTCAAAGCATAGTACACCACGAAATCATTTTTGACATGTCTACCCCAAGAGTTTTGAGTTGAGCCACGATGTCCTGTAACTCTATGATGTGTTCACGCACACCTTTAACGGAAGTGAGGCGGTGAGAAGAAAATATCATAATAAGGGTGCTAGCTAAAAACTTTTCTAAAGTGACGAACTGGTCGTCAATAGTTTTAAGTAATGCTCTAGACATATTTATGCTTTTCATTAATAAAACCCCGAATCTCATAAGATATTTTCGCCTTGATATACATTGTATTGAGCGAATTGGACCTATCACATCGCTCATATAACGCAATGTCATCTTGGGTACTGTCTTTAGTGGGGACGGTGGTTTTCTCATTATGTATAGCATATTCTAAGTCATTCCACCCTAAATTAAGGAGAATTCTTTCTTTCCATATTTTATAATTGTAACCCCTAAGTTTTTGAACTTCAATGTTCAGATTTGTACGATTAACAGATTGAGATGCTGTAAGGAAATAAATGCTTGGTTAAAATTTTTGAGGCAAAATATAGAGAGAGAGAGACTGAAGTGCATATTGTTACCAATGTAAGTTATGCAAAAGATAGATTCGTATGCATGTCCCTTCTTTTTTAATTTCATTATTTACTATACTTTGATAGAATTTTTGATGTCTTTGTAAGAATAAAAACTGAACTGAAGTATATGAAATATAGGATCTAACCTCCAGCCATAGTTATTTGTTTGATGATTGCTTGAACTGCTTGCTGCCGTTGCTTGAGCTTCCTAATTATTTTTCTCTCACTTGACTCAACTCTCTCAGATGGTGTATGAGACTTAACGTCAAGCAGTGAGGGGATTAGATGGCTTTATATAGTTGCATTCCATCAATGCACTAATCCTGTAATTTCCCACTTTAATTATTTGCACCACTAATGAGGACAAAGACAGATTTAGTGGATCCCTAATTTAAGGTGTTAGTGGATCCCTGATTTAAGGTCATAGTGGAGTTAGTGGACTCACACTTTTGACCTTTCAGAGTCTTGTCCTTACAGTCTTGTGTTAGGAATAAGTGTAACTAGATTTTTTATGAACAAAGAATGTAGTATATGATAATTAAATTAGTCGGGATAATGATCAAATAAGCTATTGAACTATTTATGAAAGTGCAATTAAGCCCTCGAATTAGAAAAAAAAAAAAGAAACTATAATTAGATACCTAAAAAAAAAGTTCAATTAGTCCAATTTAACATTTTATTGCATGTAACCTTCAACACATAATATGTTTTGGTGATTAATTGTATGCCCAATTCATATAATATGTTTTGCTGACTAATTTTTATTTTTTAAAGAAGCTTGACCGCGAACCACGGCAAAGGTTTTTTATTTTTAAATATTTTAATTGAATAGGACCGATGCTCATGAGCTCATGAACATTGCCCCAATTGGCTTCAAAGGCCTATTTAACCAATGTGAAGGTAATGTGGTACGGTTGACTTAAGCGTGCAAACCACATTTTTTTTTTTCTTTTTTTACCTCTAGAGTTAAACCATTGGGCCAACTACCTTCATGCAAATCTTTGCACTTTTTTGAAAGGTGCAATAGTTACCCGGATTTTACAAGGTGGCTCACCACTATTATTTCCTAACTTTCATGAATAGTTCAAAAACTTATTTAGCGCCCTTATCCCAGATAGATTTGTAGACCTCAAATTCTTTTTTACTTATTGTCTAGACTTTTCCTTACTTTTATATACTTTCGTAAGTTTAATTGTATTGGGTGTCAAAGTACAATCGTTATACCCTGCACCACGGTGCACATAGCAATGTGCACCACGTACGTAAAACGACGTCGTTTTGGTGTTAGTAGACGCGGACGTAAATGACTCAGGGAATTCATTATCTATAATACACATAATCATTATCTATAATACACAGAACGTTTGCCTAGAATACACAGAATGTTTGCCTAGAATACACAAAATATTGACACAAAATACACAGATGTTAGTGGACACGAATGACTCCAGAGAATTCATTATCTATAATACACATAATCATTATATAGAATACACAGAACGTTGCCTAGAATACACAGAATGTTTGCCCATAATACACAGAATATTGACGCTAAATACACAGAACTCATCCTCCTAACATTCGAATGCACAAACACATAACAACTTGTGTTAATAACATGAATACACATAATATTTACACAAAATACACAGAACTCATCCTCCTAAACATTCGAATGCACAAACACATCACAACATGTGTTACTAACATGAAATCACAACATGTGTTACTAACATGAATACACATAACGGTTGCCTATAATACACAGAACGGTTGCCTACAATACACATAATGATTGCCTGGAATACACATAATATTAACATAAATACAGAGACCGGTCGAAACGGGAAACATGATTTCCAAAAAAACGGACGATTAATTTACAATGCTCAAAACGACGTCGTTTAGGTACGTGGTGCACAGTATAATTTGCCGTCAAAGTAATTTGAAGCCCGGGCCAGCTATAAATTGTCCTGCAATGGGACAAGTTATGGCTTAAAATTCTTTTACCTGCGAAAATGCGGGCATTGCGGCCTACATGCTACTCCACGGGCTTTAATTATATATGGGTCACACTTGTGTGAGA
>CP025659.1:49254525-49266431 GCA_003576665.1 Ipomoea trifida
GCTTATTTAGAAAATACAACAGCTGTAGACTAATTCAGTTGGTTCGACCAATAATTTTAAAATCTTACTTTAATATAATTCTAACGGGAATATGAGTTATTGGGAGACATTAACCTATCAAAGTAGATGAAGACCATTTATGTGCATAATGTAGGGAACTCCTCACGACTCACAAATTTACTTCTAATTTTTATTCTTTATTTTTAAATTATTTTAAGTTAGTGTTTTTTTAGACCCTCATAATAAAAACGTCTTTTAAATGATTGGCACATAGAGAGTTTGATTAAGGCAATTAGCTATTTAGATGAAGTTTGGAAAAAAAATGGTTAAAGAGTCATGTATAACTCTGATGAGGTATATACCTCAACCTGTTAAGTCTAACTTAATATTAGCGAATTACGTCCATCATGATTAACATATGAGGCTTAACCAATGAAGTTTTAATGGCTTCTTTTAGTGGCTCGATCATTTGTTAGCCTTAAGTGGTTATAATTACTATACCATTAAAGTAGTTAACAGGTAGAAAGTAGACTAATTGTACGCCAAATAACCATATAAGATGACGATAAGACAACAATGACAAATGTCCCAAGAAGTTAATTAACTCGGATCAGCTGAGTATAGGCTCAAAGCAAATATATAAGGTCTCAACTTATGAAGTCCCATATGGAGTTGTTATTACATCCATAAATTTTGGGCTAATAATCAAGCATGCATGAGGTTAAGTTGTACCTAGGCTAGTTGATTTGCTTAGACCATATTGCTCTTGTCCATTATATCTACACTATATAAGCTCTAATTATTGTATGAAAAGAGACATGACTACAGACTACTTGTCTTCTTACTCACATCACACTTGTAATAACATCTAAAAACATAATAAGTTTCAATCAAAGTTATATCCCTCATTTATGTTCATGTTTTTAATGCTAACCATTCTGTACATTGTGCTTTTAGAGTTATACTATACAAATTTTTGGACAAAAATACCCTTGCCGTTATAACTTCCGTTATCTTTTCCATTAACTTTACCATGCACATGCATCCACCACATATTTTATTATATTCTTTAATCATAATAATATTTGTAGACATTATATATTGGATTAATATAATAAATAAATTTTTTCATTTAGATTTTAATTAATAATAATTTGTTAGTTATTTTTTAAAATATATATATTGGGCATATGTTTTTGCGCATCGCGCATAGAAAAGACTAGTTATATAAATACAAAAAGAAACTTTTAAAGTTTTGCCAAATTAAGACCTTGTGTTCAAGCGGCATAGTTGTGGCCCTCCTAAGTGAGAGGTCCTCTTTTCATTTTCGTGAAGTTGACTTTTGATTTGAGACAGATAGTGGATTCGATTTATCTTAAGTGAGATGTTTCTTTTGAAAGGATTTTAAGTAGTATTTGTCCAATATTAAAAAAACATATAGATTTGCATTAGTAGTATATATGTAAATTTACTTTAGAAATTACTTTCTCTTACAATTATATATGGGAGTAGTGCAAATCAAAATATAAAAATTAGTGCTAATTACTAAGTGTGATCGACCCACCTCAAATTAACTAGACCTGGCAATTCGTGTATACGAGTTCGTTAACGGGTCGACACGATAACGACACGAACACGATAAGGCTAAACACGAACACGACACGTTAAGGTTAACGGGTTCAAAATTGTAACACGAACACGATTTGTTAACGGGTTAAACGGGTTGACACGATATGACACGAAACCCGTTAAAACTGTTGATATATTAAAAACTAAAATTTATAGTTAAGTTATATAAAAAAGAAATAAAACATACAGTCCAATCCATCAAACAAACTAAAAAATATTCAATTTATAACATTCATAAAATTATAAAATAACATCCAAAAATCATAATTAAAGAAGTTCATACTAGTTTTTAGAATAAAATTGAACACAATAAACATTCAAACTTCATATTGTTGAACATCAATAATTGGTGTATGATCTTGGCATAATGTAGTAAATTTATTCTTAATCATGTTCATGATATATTTTGTAATGACAACTTGGTTCATTCTTACCTAAATGACAATGGTTCTTAGCGGGTTCTAAACAGATCTGTGTAAACAGGTTAACACAATAATATTAACGGGTTAAACGGGTTTTTAATCGGTTTATTGGATTGACATGTTAAGACACGAAAACATAACGGGTTCTTAACGGGAATGACATGGGACATGTTAAGGCTAAACACTAACCCGATATTTTCGTGTCCGATTTCGTGTCGTGTTAACGGGTCGTGTCAATTATTGCCAGATCTAAAATTAACCAAACTATTTTTAATTTTCAATTTTGTGAACCAACTAAGCCATATTAAGCGGAATCATTATTATATTATTAACAAAATTCTTCCCAGACAATTCTTTGCATATAACTTTACCCAATTGGTCAAATTCAATGTATGCATGCATCACATTGTTCAATATGTGCACGCATCACACTTTTAAAAAAAATATATATAACAAAAATAGTAACAAATCAAATTACAAAATTGTATGTAACGACCATGCGGGAAGTTAGGTCTAATCCTAACAGAAACCCCAAAAATTATTGAAGCCAACAAAGTGAGTGGAAAGTGAGGGAAGGACGGTAGGCAGGCAGCGCCTTCTATCTATTCCATTTTTTTTTGCTGTCAATTATATGAGTTTTTATACGTGGCAGCAGAACAACCATGCCACGCCCAGGTTCCCGGTCGACAAGTGCACCACTCACCACTGTTGACTTTCCAATAAGATAACATTCTTTTCTTTTGTGTTCCCAACACCTCCTTTTGTTCCCTTTTTGTTGAGTTTGACGTAGGATTAGTGGAGTGGTGCAATGGCAATCTGCCAACAAATTCATTTCTCGTTATTGCAGTGTATTATGGTGGGCCACAATGATGTGAAGGGGTTGGTTTTAGATTTGAATGGAAGATTATGTAGGTTATTATAACGTACGTGTAAGATAGGTTCTAAGAGCACACTTTGTGCGACGAAAATTGTTATAATATGACTAACTACCTTGTTTTAGTCAAGAAGCCAACCATTGTAGGTTCATTGCCTGAGGTACGCCGAAATTTTGATTGACCTGCAATTACATGTCACAAATAAATTCAAAGGTTTATTGGATTCAAAATAACAAGTTTGATGGCTTAATTGAAGCTTTTTAAAGTTGGAGGGCCTAACTGCACAATGGACTATAGTTTGAGGGTCTATTTGACCATTATCGCTTAAAATAATAGGACTAAATATGACAATAGTTGAAAAATAAATGTGAGATTTGTTAACCATTTAATATAGTAAATATGATTTATGAAACTTAATTATTGATGAAACTTCAATTACTTAAAGTGGGATTTGTTGTGTAAAAAGAATGATCGAGTGAGTGTGCAGTGTTTACTCTGAACACCCTCAAATAGTGATTTCGAGTTTTTCTCATTAAAAAAAAACACCCATTACTTTGCTCACATTTCAAGGTTTCTCAAGCTACGTATGATTAGCAGCTAGCTAGCATATTCTATTTCGCAGTAACTCCGTAAGTAATCTGATAAACCGTTTGATGCCAGTCACAAATGAACTATCAATACAGTGTCGAAATATTAAAGATTTTAAGATTAAAAAAAATCAAATATTGTTGAAAGATATGTAAGAAAAAATGGTAGTTCATTTTTTTTTTTTAGTATTACAGACTCTATTATAATGTAGCTTTAATTTTCCTAACGAGGTAGCAGCAAATCATCTTCTTTCACAGAACTGCGACGAGAGGTCTGCTTCTTAATAACGCGTTCCTGCGGACATTATATCATTCACAAATTAAATATCAGACATGACAACATGTATAAAACATCATTATTTTGTTTATGTACGTACAATCTATAATCTAATATAATCTAGTTTAGTTTGTAGTGTTCTTACATCACTGAGGAGCAAGTCACGAGGCTCTAGCATGTGGATCACTTCCCCCATCTTGGGCCTGTCGCCGGCATCTGGATCAACACACCGGAGAGCGATGAGTATAATGCGCTTGAATTCCACCGGCGACGGCATTTCCGGCAGCCTGGGGTCCACCAGCTGATCATATTTATGCTTCTCAACCATGCTTTTTATCCAATCAATCAAACATTCCTGCATTATCAGCCATGAGTATAATTCGAACTTTTTTAATCACTACTACACGAAAACACTGACCTCGGCGGTTTCTGTAGCGGTGTCGAATATAAGAGCCTTTCCGGATATGATCTCCATGATAAGTATGCCGAAGCTATACACATCGCTCTTCTCGTCTAAAACGAGAACGTGAGATGACGCGGTAGGACTCCACTCGGAATCTAAGAGCTTGGTTATGCCAAAATCTAAGACCTTGGGATTCCATTGCTTGTCAAGTAGTATTTTGCTTGATGTTAAGTTCTGGTGCACCACTGCAGGCTCTGTATCCTCATGAAGGAATGCTAAACTGCAGTAATAATTCACAAACCATTCACATTATATATGCTCCTAGGTTGGGATTTCAAATTTTGAGTGCCCAGGGAAGGAGTGCACTGCGTGATGAGTTTAAAGGATCCTAAGAAAGTAAACTAACCAGCCTAGATTAGGTTGCGTGTCCATAATTAACCAACTCAGCTTAGTTCAAATTAAGAAGGGCAATAGGCATGGCCATAAGAAAGTAAACCCCAGTCTAGTTTAGGCTACGTGCCCATAATTAACAAGCTAGCCTCAATTCAAACCAAGAAGAACAAAGGGCAGGGCCATAAAAAAGTAAACCAACCGGCCTAGATTAGGTTACGTGTCTATAATTAATCAGTTCAGCTCAGTCAAACCAAGAAGAGCAATGAGCAGGACCATAAGAAAGTAAAAGTAAACCAATCAGCCTAGATTAGGTTGCGTGTCCATAATTAACCAGTTCAACTTAGCTCAAACTAAGAAGGGCAATGGGAAAGACCATAAGAAAGTAAACCAAACAACCTAGATTAGACTAGGTGTCCATAATTAACAGCTCAGCTCAGTTCAAATCAAGAAGAGCAATGGGTAAGACCATTAAGAAAGTAAACCGACCAGCCTAAATTAGGCTACGTGCCCATAATTAACCAGCACAGATCAACTCAAACCAGGGGACGAAACATACCCTTTTGCGACGCCTAGAATAATATTCATCCGGATGTTCCATGTTAATGGGCTAAGTTCCCATGTGCATTCATGAAGCCAATGCTTTAGAGTACCATTGTCTGCATATTCATACACAAGCACCCTATAACAGATAATGGTTAGTGGCACTGTGCAGTTTGGTAACATAATTCATTAGAACATACAGATTGTGCATTCTAAACATGATTTCCTTTGCAAAATATCAAACAAAAAAATATTATTCTTTTTTTTTTACTGCACGGTTTCAGTAAATTCAGAGTTTGAGTAGAAAAGCTGTGGCACCTGTAGGTTCCTTCCACACAGAAGCCTAGCAATTTCACCAAGTTTTTGTGTCTGATACACCAAACTGCCTCTACCTGTCTCATAAAGTCCTCAGCTTTACCCCTGTAATTCATTGTTAAGTAGGAAAAGTTCAAAAATTCTAAAAAATATTCCATTTCCCTGACATTTTGTCAACTGCATAAGCTGATAGTTGGACTACACATTTATATTTAATCAGGGTAACTAACCTGTTACTCAGCAATCTTTTCACAGCGACTCGAATGTTATTCAACAACACACCATGATAAACAATGGCATGATCTCCACAGCTGATCACATTCCGGGGATCAAAGCCATTTGTTGCAGCTTCCATTTCATCCAGGGTGTACCTGTGGCTAGGCCAACCCTCTTTATCCTCCACACAATTTCTCATCATCATCATCATCTTTTCACTCGCCCCCCGAAGGTTGGATGAATGAGCAGAATCTATTGCCTGCAGCTTCTCTACACTCACCAAATCGAGCTCGTTCTCCTTCCCATTCCGCGAAAGCAGCCTTCTATCCATTGAAGGGCCACTGTAAGAGCAAAGGCAGCCAGGCTGCTTTGATGGCAGGGCCTTTCGTCGTCGCGAACAAGTGATCCAAAGAGTGGTGATGAGCAGAGAAAATGCTGTGACAAAAGCCATCCAAATCAGGATTGCAACCCATAGTTTTGTGCCAAAGAATGAAGTTGGCTCCCTGAGCTTGTGGCTAATGGATGATGCAGAGAAAAACATCATATCACCCTCTGCTCAGTTGGTTCCTGTGTGGTAAATTGTACGGTCAATTCAGTTGGTTATTGAATGGTAGATTGTGGGGAAATACTGAAAAGTTGCATAGAATTTGGATAGTGATGAGATGCATGCATGGTGGTACTAGGAAGAGATTGAACTGGAGTGTAATTCTAGTTTGAAATTCAAATCATCAAAATAATCAACAGAACCCCACTTATTCAGCAATTCAAGTTTATCTAAGTCATTGTATATTTCGAAACAATAATTTTGTCCAAATTATAATGGATATATGCAAACAACTGAAACAAGGCTATTCCCCATCAGTTGCTGATCTATATGTGTTTTCTAAGTTTGTAACTCCCAGGCAAATATGTTGGGTTAGAAAATATAATGTAAAATATGAAAACTTAATTTTATATATATTTGGTTGAAATATAATTCTTGAAATATAAAAATGAATATCTAAAGTAATAGGTTTTGTAACCCTATTTGATTGGTTAGTTAAGAAAATTTTAAAATTATACGGAATAATAAATTATACTTTTATATGTGAATTATGTTTTTAAAGTAACCTTATTATTATTATTTTTTTTATAATTTATATTTTATTTCTTTTAACTTTATAGGTGAGTCCAAATTCACAAGATCTCAAAAAAAAAAAAAGTAAGTTTGTAAAAATTAATACAACTTTATTTGGGCAGCCTTAAAGCTTGATATGGCAAAGGCTTATGACAGGATGGAGTGGCCTTTTGTGAGACAGATGTTATTGGGTTTGGGATTTGATGTGAAGTGGGTTAATCTGGTTATGACGTGTGTTCAAACCGTGAGATGGGTTTTGATAAATGGGAAACCTAGTGAAGTTATCACTCCTACAAGGGGTTTGAGACAAGGGGACCCTTTATCTCCCTATCTATTTATTATCTGTGCTGAAGGTCTATCATTGCTCTTACAGGATGCTCAAGCTAAAGGCCTGTTGCATGGATGCAGGGTTGCCCGTGGAGCACCACCTATCTCTCATTTATTCTTTGCAGATGATAGTCTCCTTTTTTTCAAAGCTAACATGCAGGAGGCCATGGAGGTGAAGAGATGTCTTCAGTTTTATGAGACCTATTCTGGTCAAGCAGTAAACTTCCACAAGTCAAATATTTCATTCAGCCGTAACACTAGGGCAGATGTGAGAGTTGAGGTGGCGGGAGCATTGGGGGTTGTTCAGTCTGAGGATTTTGGGAAGTACTTGGGGCTACCTTCTGTGGTTGGTAGAAACAGGAGGGTTATTTTCTCCTACATTGAGCAGAAGTTGAGACAACGATTTGCCTCGTGGAATAAACGTTTACTTTCAAAAGCTGGCAAGGAAATCCTCCTAAAGACGGTAGCCCAAGCAATGCCAACCTATACAATGAGCATCTTTCTCTTACCTAAATCTTTGTGCCTTTCACTTGAGAGATTGATGAATAGGTACTGGTGGGGTAAGAGTACTTCTGTTGATGGTATCCATTGGCTTTCATGGGATAAAATGTGCATTCCTAAGAAATATGGTGGTTTGGGGTTCAGACGGCTACATGAATTCAATCTAGCCTTGTTAGGCAAGCAAGGGTGGAGATTACTCACCAATCCCACCTCACTTGTGGCGCGTATTTACAAGGCTAGATATTATCCAAGAACCAATTTCATTGATGCTACTTTGGGAGGTAATCCTAGCTATGTTTGGCGGAGTATCATAGCTAGCCAGAGCTTAATCAAGGTGGGTGTTAGGCGTAGGATTGGGGACGGTCAGTCTACTAATGTCTGGTTACATCCCTGGTTGCTTGATCCACTTGATGCCTACGTACACACAACCCCATCAACGGTGAGTCAGGTAGTATTAGTAAGAGATCTCATTAGCCCTACGACAAAAAGCTGGGACACTGACTTGGTTCACCAACTTTTTGACCCAAGGGATGCACATTTAATTCTTCACACCCCTGTGAGTATTGAAAGTGAGGACATTTGGTTCTGGCATGGAGATGTTAGAGGATGTTACACAGTTAAAGATGGCTACAGGAGATTATGTCACATTACCACCACATCTAATGGAGTTAATGCTGTTTGGAATAGCTTATGGAATCTCCAAGCACCCCCAAAATGGAAGTCCTTTCTCTGGAGAGCCCTCACATCTATCCTTCCTACAACAACAAACCTGATTAGGAGAAGGGTGGATGTCTCTTCTTTATGCCCAGCCTGTGGTTTGGAGGATGAAGATATCATGCATATCCTATGCTCTTGCTCATACGCACGCCAGGTGTGGGATAGTACAAAGCTACCTGTTGCATTTTTGGATGGTGGTGATTTCATGCAGTGGACAAAAAGTTGGCTAGAGAGTACATCACCCATTCTGTGTGATCTCAAGGAATTGATTTGCGGCGTGCTTCATGCAGTTTGGACGGCCAGGAATCAAGCAGTTTGGGAGGGTTCTCTGCCAGCTCCAGGGGTTCTATGGCAAAGGGTTCAGCTCCAGTGGCATGCATGGACATCTCACTCTATGCCACGTAGTGCTGCTCCTGCCTCTCCAGCCATGCCACCTGCTTTCAATCCACCCAATCGGTTAGCATTCACTGGGAGGTTTTGTTTTGTAGATGCAGGCTTTCACGGTCCAAACAATACAGCCTCTTTCGGCTTCTATATACACAATGGTGATGGTTCGTTTGTGGTAGCTGTGAACGGTCCTCTTGCATGTCCTCAGGATCCTGCTCTAGCTGAAACCATGTCGATTCGAGAAGCATTATCTTGGCTGAAGGAACACGATTTCACAGACAATATTGTCTTCTCCGATTGTCTGTCTCTCTGTTTGAATCTTCATCATAAGATTATAGCTCGTTCATATGTTGGTCATGTAGTTCATTCTTGCTTACAGTTAATTAGTTCCATTCCAGGTTGTTTTGTTAGCTTTATTAGCAGGCAACTCAATGAGGTTGCTCATTCTTTAGCTAAAGCCGAGGGGCTGCTTCCTCTCACTCTGTTTGGGGAGATTCTCCTCCATTGTTCTTGAACCATTTGATAAGTTAATATATTTGCTTTGTTGGTTTTCAAAAAATACAACTTTATTTATTTTATAAAATTCGTATCAAACAAGTAAAAAAAAAAACTTTTTTTTAAAAAAATACCCAAGCAAAGTTCAAGCGAAAACTAGTTTCTAAGGTAAAGAAAGACCAACAAACTAGATTAAATACCAAAATAAATGTTATCCAAAAAAATTAGATTATTTTTTTAGAATTTTACAATTTTAGATTATTATAAAATATATTGAAATTTAAATGTTTAGATTATTATGAAATATTATTTAGAATATTATGACAATTACAAATATTTTGGTAAATTTAACATTTTCGTTCAATTTTATCAAGTGTCTTCAATCTATAGATTTGTGTTCTATAAAATTCAAAATTCATAGGAATTTGGGCCAAATAAACCATATTGCACACGATAATGCAATTGGACACTAAACCTAAATAAAAACTACAATTGAGTTTCTAAACTAACTCATTTCATGCAATTAGTCTAATTTACATGTTTTTCAATTTTCTAACAGGTCATCCCAAATTTAAAAATTTTAAAAATAATTTTTTTAAAAAAAAATATTTTAAATTTAATTGCAACCTGAAAAATCTGATAATCAAATATTTCTTTAACTATTTTTGCTGCAAACCCAAAAACTATTTTTTTTTCTTTAAAATGATGTCCACTGATTTTAAGTATAAATATCTTCTTCACTCTTTCGATTGGTGAAAGCAGCAGCATTTGCAATTGTTGGTTGTTGCTCGAATCTAGATAATGCTCACCATCAAAACTCTCAAAGCTAGTCACTTCGATATTAGGGTTCTCTTATATATGTATATATTTTTATTTTTTTAAAATATACATATATATATATATATATATATTGCTTTGTTTTGGTTGTTTGAATTTGAATTTAAAATCCCGAATAACTATAGTTTTCATATTTTATATGAGTCATAGTGCGATGATGTTTCAATAAAATGTTTCTCAATATTTTAAATTTTAAAAAATATTTTAAACTTTGAGCGACTTGTTAGAAACTTGAAAAAACATGCAAATTGAGTTAATTGCAAGTTTAAGAATTCAATTGTAGTTTTTTTTAATTCAGTGGCTTAATTACATTATCGTGTGCAATTTGATGATCTTTTTGACCCTTATTCCAAATTCATATAAATAAATAGATAAGTGACAAGATATGGGCAAGCACACCCGACCGGGAAGCAAGCTGTCACAAGGGAGTCAAACAATCACATAAAAGTGCACTACTCCGACATATTGAAGAGTGGAATTACTCAGCGGATCCCCATCATTACTCCTCCCACCATTATTATCCGAGTCCGTTACACTAACCAAAAGAAGAGTCGTTGCACCTTCAATATAAAGAACGAATCTTGTAATGAAGGGGGAGTCTCTTGTTTTCTGACACACAAACACTATTGTACCCAACTATTGTACTCTACTTATATGAATATTATTCCGATAACATTATTACCGTCAATAAGTTACATTTCAAATTTATACCAAGTTAAATTGGATCAACCCATGATTAATGATGCATTGCTACAAAACCACAAAACTAACTTACATGTCAGGTTGCTTCTAAAATATGGTCTGTACAAAGCATTTTCTAATTGTAATTAATGTATTTGGTTAAAGGAAAAAAAAAAAAAACTTTTCTTTCAACTAGCAATTTTATTGATATCAAGGACCTAAAAGTGGTCACAAAGACGTCCAAAGTCTAGTTTCAAAAAATAATAATAAAAGAAGAAAGGCCAATAAACACATAAAAGGCCCAAATCCTTATCCCACAACTTCAAGCCCTTTGAAGCACCCTAAGCTAAAAAGGCTTTGGGCCTTTTATGTGTTTGTTGGTTTATTAATATTACTCTTATTTTGAAACAAGGCTTTGGACCTCTTTGTAAAAAAAAAAAAGAAAAAAAAAGGCAATTTCCAGATTTTTTTTTCTTTGACCAGATAGACTAATGACAATCAGAAAGTGGTCCGATGTACAAACCATATTTTAGAAGACAGTCTAACATGTACGTTGGTTTTGTAGCCATGCATCATTTTTTTTTTTTTTTTGAAAGCGTAGCCATGCATCATTAATCATGCATCTATCCAATTTAGCTTCTTTAGAAACATTACTCCTATGTGAACGTTTTAACAGTAGGTCGGTTCGGTTTGAAAAAATTCGATTTCTGTTCAGATTTAGGAACTCCAATTTTTAATGAGAAAAAGTGTTAAATAGATCATCGAACTTTTACACATTGTGCAATTGAACTATTGAACAAAAAAGTATACAATTGGACCATTAAAAACTCACAATTTGTACAAATAACATTTTTTACAGGTTACTTCCAATTTTATGTAAATATGATGTCATAATTTCAAATTATATATATAAAAAATTATTTTAATTACTATTTTAAAAAATTAAAAGAAAAAAAAAAACAAAATAGCATTTGATGAAGCATACAAAATTTAATAAAAATATAATATTTATTTTTTTAGTGTGCTGATGATAAATCATGTAAAACAATCAAGCATAAAGAAATGAATGCATTAGTTTTAATACAATACAATACCCCCCAAAAAAAAAAAATCAAAAATAATAGATGTAGCGTTGTCCAATGTCCATTTCCTTTAATAATACATTTCAATGCTAAATTCCACTCCAT
>CP025659.1:49281157-49292199 GCA_003576665.1 Ipomoea trifida
AAAAAAAAAAAAAAAAACACTTGTGTTTCAAGCAATATAATTATGGAGTGCTTAGAATTTGGTTCAATGCAAAGCTTTCTTCGCACTGAAAGGACATTTGGAAAATGAGTTTATAGCTAGTTCGGACGACATTTCCGGATGACTTCTTTGTCGACAAGCGTCTTGACTTGTCTAATGGCATGGATTTATTGAAGAGGAACCTGGAAAAAAGAACAAAAAAACAAAACAAAAGTGGAGCCATGGGTGGAGAAAGAGGGCACTCAAATTTTATAAGACTTATTCTCATCTGATAGGTACTCACACAGACACACAGTCACACCAATAATATAGAAAAATGATTTATGTACTCCGATCTCGTGGAGTAGAATTCTAGCTATGTGTACAAATTTTATTAAGAAGAAGATGAGCAGAGTTTTTCTGAGAAGAAAATATACGGATGAGCTTTTTAGCTCGTTTGTAAAATCTTCTGCTCATCTAATGTATGTATAGGAGAGATAGAATTAAATAGCATTTTTTAAAAAAGTAATAGCATTTAATCATAGCATTAACACTAGTTTTAAAATCAATCAGTAACCTTCATAACAGACCAACATTAATCTGAAAATTAATTCTAAAAATTAAAATTAAAATTAATTCCATAGAATCAGAATTAATATTCCAGAATAGTACTTCGAGTAGTACAAACGAAGAGTGCTTCGAGCAATACTACGAGAAGTACTTCGAGCAGTACCTACGAACAGTATCTGAAAAGTTACGCACGAAGAGTCAAATTCTCGTTAAATCCGAGCAATAGACTATCTCCTGTAACTCTTTGGTATTTCAGGTGAAATTATGAAAAATTTTCTAAAATGTTACAACTGATAATGAAATCAATTAAATTGATAAGCAAATAAATTCAATTCAATTAATTAGTTCATTGTTATCAAAAGAATTAATACACCCCTTCAAAAATAATGTAAGAACTATCACAAATTTAATTCAAACCATGTAATATGAACCATTCAAAGTCGTTACTTGGGTTAGCGGAATGCAAATTAATTAAACAGTTGTGTTTCAAGCAATAATGGAGTGCTTACAATTTGGAGTGTGTTTGGTTTGCATATGGGAATCAGAATCGGAATGAGAATCAAATACTTAGTAATGGTAATTGATTTTGGTAAAAGTATTTCATTATTTTGCATGTTTGGTAATAGGGTGGAATTGTAATTATTACCGTTATTAATGTTTGGTTGTGTATGACCTATAATGGGAATAAATATTTTAAAAATACAAAAATAAAAAATTAATACATAAAATAAAAAATTAATACATTTGATCCTAATATAATGACATCCAAAGCACCAATATGAACAAAAAAATCAAAACAAAAATCTAAAAGTACTAATAAAAACTTAAAAATTAGATTACCAATAAATTAGAATGATACTCCTTTATAATTAGGAATGGAATTTTTAATTGAAGGGATAATCAAAATTAGTTATTTTTAAATGTTGTCATCCAAACACTAACTATGTTTTTTATTCTCATTTCTAATGTGTAAACCCATGGACCAAACACATCACTGGTTCAATGAAAAATTGAAAACTATCTTAATTCAACATTCTAAACAAACAGTAACAAAAATAAAACACGTCGTTACTATAGGCTATTATATAGTAACAGAATTTACTCAATTCACACTTTTGAATATTGGTTATTAATGAACATCTCTTCTCACCCAAAAAAATTAGCTAATTGATTAAATAATTCAATACTGCATTTCGTAGCCAAAACGACACAAGACTGCGGTCAAGTATGCATGGCCCTCAAAGTCACCCTCAACGTTAGAAACTTATAATGCTCACCACCTTAGTCTTCGTCAATGGTCAACACTACCACCTTGCCTACCCATAGTCCTCGACTTTCAAATTGTGTCCAATTTTCATTTATATTACCTGAAAATGAAAGACAGGAAACCAAGACCGACAGTTTCAATATATTTATTTACTCTCTGTTTTCAAGCCATGCAAATTTGTGTATTTCTCCTCCGATCCATGAGCGTAGCTACATAATTGTCGTACATGGCAGGCTCGGGCAGGTGGTGGTGGTTGGCGGTGCTGATGTTGGAAGTATCCGCATTCTCCGACCCACAAACCAACCAAATAGGCGACCTGGGTTGCGGTCCGTACCATGTTACCGATGTGCCAGGTTATAAAAGGGAACTCAACCTCAGCTTTGCTGATCTGAGAAACCAGTTATCCAGCGCCAACAAACGCTTTGCCACCTCCACTCAGCGGACTGTCTACGCAATGGTACAGTGCAGAAAGTACCTCTCCACTCCGGACTGTGTGGCCTGTTTCGATGCTGCAGTGTTAGTAACCCGAGACTGCCCCATCGCCGTCAGCTCTGCTACTCTCGTATTTGATGGCTGCTTTCTAAGGTGAGTTACGTTGTAGTTGAGATGGAGCATATGCTTCAATCCTGTACGTGTCTTTGCTTAATTTGTTTGTTTTAATTTGTACAGGTACAGCAATACTTACTTCTATGACCAAATTATAGATGAGATTATAGGAGGAACCTTTCGAGTTTGTGGTAATCGAACTGCCAGCAAACAACATATTTTCAATGCCACAGCACAACAACTACTAAATGAGCTTCTACTTGCAACGCCAAGAATTAATGGCTTTTTCGCTGCAGCAAAGCTGCAGGAGGAACCTCCTACTGGTGGTGGTGGTGCTACCACCTATGCGGTGGCGCAATGTGCTGAAACCGTGAGCCAAAGCAGCTGTCAGGACTGTTTGTCATTAGTTTATAATAACATAAAGGGTTGTTTACCTAATTCTGCGGATGGAAGAGCTGTGGATGCAGGATGTTTCTTGAGATATTCAGACACTCCTTTTTTTGCTGATAATCAGACAACTGACATAGCACCCTTCCTATTAAGAGGTATATATATCTATATATATAAGCTAGAATATAATATGTTATCTTTAATTTCTTAAACACTGAGTCTTGGAAGCATCACCTAACTGGTACCATCTTCTCCAGGGAGTAGTTCAGGAAAGAAGAAACCTATTGTTGCAGGTGTAGTCGGTACTGTAGGGATCATTTTGGTATTAGCAGCCCTTTTCCTTTGGTATCTGCAATCAAGAAAGCAAAATGCTTGGATTAGAGGTGAAGCTCCTTTAGTGGCAGTCATCATATTTTATAATTAATTCTACCCTTCTTTTCACGGTTGGTTAAAATTGTTTAGGTATGTGTTAACTTATGGACTGTCTTCTTCTATATATAGGTAATATTTTGGGGGCAAAGAGCTATATATATAAAGATTTGAAAGCTGCAACAAATAATTTCAGCGAAGAAAATATACTGGGTAAAGGAGGTTTTGGTGATGTATATAAGGTGATCTAAGCAACAACTCATGAGGGCATTCAGAATGAAATTCCAGAATATATAAGTAAAGCCGCCACTCTAATCTTTTATGTCTAAACTGCAGGGCACCTTACAAAGCGGAGATGTGGTGGCAGTAAAGAAACTGATAACAATTTCTAGTAGAGCAAAAGCAAACTTCGAGACTGAAATTAGTCTTATTACAAATGCGAATCATCCTAATCTCATTCGTCTATTGGGATATTCTGGCAATGGAAAAGTGCTCATACTGGTTTATGAATACATGGCAAATGCCAGCCTTGACAAATACATATATGGTACTCACATCCTCTAACATTATATTTCTATGTTATATATATATAAATAAAACTTTTCTCATCCCATTTTTCATGAATGAATTGGCAGGAGAGAAACGGGGAATGCTGAATTGGAAACAAAGGGTAGACATAATATTGGGTACGGCTAGGGGTCTTGCGTATCTACATGAGCAATTCGATGTATGCATCATACACAGAGACATCAAGTCCAGCAATATACTACTTGATGACGAATTTCAGCCCAAAATAGCTGATTTTGGTTTAGCAAGGCTTTTACCAGAAAATAAGACTCATCTTACAACTAAATTTGCAGGGACTTTGTAAGCCTAACAACCTTATTTTATTTTCTACGTTAGTTTAATTTTCACTTAACTATTGCTTGTTGCAACATAACAGGGGATATACAGCGCCAGAATATGCAATTCATGGACATTTATCAGAGAAAGTTGACATCTATAGTTTTGGCATTGTTATCCTGGAGATCATCAGTGGGCGACGGAGCAGTGACTTAAAAGTTGAGCCTGTAACTGAGTATCTCCTAGAACTGGTAATTTCTTGTTTAAAGAAACAACCAATTTATCTTGATATATTATTCAATATTTGACTTTTGTATATATGTATCATTCTAATTGTAATAAATACAGGCATGGAAATTGTACGAGAATGATGAACATCTAGGACTGGTAGACAATAATTTGGACCCAAATGAGTATGAAGCAGAGGAAGTGAAGAAAATGTTGGAAATAGCACTAGTGTGCACCTAATCACCTTCAAAAATAAGGCCAAGCATGTCAGAAGTGGTGGTCATGCTTTCAAGTACTGATGCCTCAATAATTCAAAAACCCCAAAACAGGCCAACCACTATTACTGATTTCAATAAGAGGATACCTACAACTACGAACACTTCAATTCTTACTAATGCCACCATTTCATTTTCTCGTTTCTCAGGCCGCTAGCTACGCCTATTTTCATCTTGCTAGCTTGCTTGTGAATTATGACGTGTTTCTATTTATTTTTTATAGATTTGTTTACCCTTAAATAAATATAGATATGTAGAACAAAATATAAGCATATTTGTAAGTCAATGATTTTTTTATGTTTCAAATTAAAAAAAAAATAGAGACATGCGAATATCTGATACTATGAGTCCATGAATTTTCTCAAGATGCCATATTAGATTCTCTACAAAAGGAATAGTTCCCAATATTATTTCTGGAAATAAAAAAATCTAAACAAATAAATAAAATAAGTTTATTCTTTGAAATGTTAGTCTATTTCTTGACTTATTTTATGAGCTAAACCTGTTATAATAATAGTATTTTTGAAGAATAATGGAACAATGCTCTTTAATTATTCCTTTGCTTAACACCTCTTCCATTGCAAAGGCTTGACAATAATGTTATAATATATGCTATGCATCTTTGTGAGGTATGATTACATGGTGTTTCTAGTCGGAAACAGCCCATGGTCGGAAACTACGGAACACAACTTTTTGGTGTTTATGATCCGATTAATTCTATGTGAATTTCTCATTAAATTTCGTTTTCATCTTTTATTTGTCTTTAAAAAAAATAACAGTAGTGTTTCAAGCTATAATGGAGTGCATAGAATTTGGTGAAAAGAAAAGCTTTCTTTGAGCTTAAGGTAGCATATTGAAAATGGTTCACCAGCAAGGGGCATTTGAAACACTACTGTTATTTTTTGTGTACTGAATGTACATTATAGAATTTTAAATTTTCTAAAATGTTACCACTGATAATGAAATAAACTAAATCGATAAGCAAATCAATCCAATTCAATTAATTAGTTCAATGTTATCTAAATAATACACTCCCTTGAAAAATATTGTAAAAACTATCACAATTTTAATCCAAACCATGTAATATGACTCGTTCAAAGTCGTTTCTTGGGTTAGGTGGCTGAATGCAAATGAATTAAAAACTTGTGTTTCATTCTCAAAAAAAAAAAAAAAAAAAAACTTGTGTTTCTATTTTCACAAAAAAATAAAAAAAAATTCAAGCAATATAATATAATTATGGAGTGCTTAGAATTTGGTTCAATAATGAGAAGTTTCTTAATTAGGTTCGGCAGCACTGAAAGGACATTTGGAAAATGAGTTTATAGTCCGGACGACATTTTCGGATGACTTCTTTGTCGACAAGCGTCTTGACTTGTCTAATGGCATGGATTTGTTGAAGAGGAACCAGGAAAAAAGAACAAAAAAAAAACAAAAGTGGAGCAACGGGTGGAGAAAGGAGGAACTCAAATTTTATAAGACTTATTCTCATCTTATAGGTACTCACACCAATAATAAAAAAAAAAATGATTTATGTACTCCGATCTCATGGAGTAAAACTCCAGCCATGTGTACAAATTTTATAAGAAGAAGATGAGCAGAGTTTTTCTGGGAAGAAAAAATACGTATGAGTTTTTTGGCTTGAGTGTAAAATCTACTGCTCATCTAAGGTATGTATAGGAGAGATGGAATTAAATACCATTTAATCATAGCATTAACACTGGTTTTAAAATCAATCGGTAAACTTCATAACAGACAAACATTCATCTGAGTTAACCGAATGCAAATTAATTAAAAAGTTGTGTTTCAAGCAATAATGGAGTGCTAGCGCTTCCAATTTGAGGTGTGTTTGGTTCGCACATGAGAATCGTAATTGGAATGAGAATCAAATACTTGATAATGGTAATCAGTTTTGGTGTAAGTATTTCACTATTTTGCATGTTTGGTGATAGGATGGAATTGTAATTATTACCAATATTGATGCTTGGTTGTGTATGACCTATAATGGGAATAAATGTTTTAAAAATACAAAAACAAAAAATCAATGCAATTGGTCCTAATATAATGGCATCCAAAGCATCAATAGGAACAAAACAAATTAAAACAAAAATCTAAAATTATTAATCTAAACTTAAAAATTAGATTACCAATAAAATGAAATGATACACACTCCTTTTTAATTAGGGAATGGAATTTTTAATTAAAGAGGTAATTAAAATCCATAGTTGTTTTAAAATGTTGTCACCCAAACACTAACTATGATTTTGATTCTCATTTCTAATGTGTAAACCCATGAACCAAACACATCATTGGTTCAATGAAAACTATCTTAATTCAACATTCTAAACAAACCTTTAACAAAAATAAAACATGTCGTTACTATAAGCTATTATATAGTAGCAGAATTTACTCAATTCACACCTTCGAATATTGGTTGTGGATGGGCATCTCTTGTCATCCAAAAAAAAAATTAGCTAATTGATTAAATAATTCAATGTCACATTCAAGCCGTAAACAAAATGAAGCATGACATAAATGCAAAATACCACGTGGTTAAGAGCCTTGAAGAAATTCTATCAGTAGTATGATATAATCGTTATCCCTTTACCATTCGTTTTATTCGATGTAGGCACTTAGCTGCCATAATTAGTTGGTGTACTATTTAGCTCGAGTAATAAAACTCCTCCATTAGTTTGGATGAAAATATTTGCGCAAAGCCGAGTGCACCACTGGCCTTTTCAAGCCAAGGAGAAAGGAGGTTTGGTGTTTCAGTCAGAAGCTGACAAGTTGTCCTTCCTTGAGAAGTCGATCGACAACTGGCCTTTTCAGGTCTTAGAAGAAAAGGATGGTGTTGGAATTATTGTCAGGAGCTGACTAGTCGCCCTTCCTCGCGAAGCCGGCTGACCACTAGAGAAAAGGAGGATTTTCAATAAGCAGTCAGAAGTTGACTACTTAGCCTTTCTAGCAAAGTGGTCGACTTGACTTTTAAAGCCTTAGAAGAAAAGGTGGAGAAAATGGGGATTTTTGTGAGCAGTCAGGAGCTGACTAGTCACCCTTTCTAGCAAAGTGATCGACTTGGATTTTCAAGCCTTAGGAAAAAAGGTGGATAAAAGGGGGTTTTCGATGAGCAGTCAGGAGCTAACTAGCCACCCTTCCTAGCGAAGCGGTCGACTTGGCTTTTTCAAGACTTAGAAGAAAAGGTGGAGAAAAAGGCGGTTTCTCGATGAGCAGTCGAGAGCCCACTAGTCACCCATCCTAGCGAAGTGGTCGACTTGGTTGTTTCAAGCTTTAGAAGAAAAGGTGGAGAAAAGTGGATTTGTCGATGAGCAGTCGGGATCCGACTAGTCACCCTTCCTTGCAAAGTCAGTCGACTTGGCATTTCCAAGCCTTAAAAGAAAGGTGGAGAAAATGGATTTGCAGTGAGCAGTCAGGAACTGACTAGTCACCATTCCTTGCGAAGTCGGTCAACTTGGCTTTTTCAAGCCTTAGAAGAAAAGGTGGAGAAAGGGGGTTTGCAATAGGCGGTCGGGAGTCGACCAGTCATACAAGCCTTTGGGATTGAAAGGAGTGGGAGTTCTGGCCACTCATTAGCTTAGGCAAGCTGGTGGGCAGCTAGTCACCCCTCAGATGCGAGGCAGCTGACTGGTTATTTACTAGTCTTCTTTGAATATTTGCAAGTTTTGAGACATGGAGCAAGATGCTGAGGGACTACCACGTAGTCAACTAACTTAGGATAGATAAACTAACTAGTCCGGACCTTACCCCTTCAATGGGGCACATCTCACGAAGATGTTTTTTCACTTAATCGATGTCTTAAATTTTGCAGGATGATGAGTACTTGGTAGTCGGCAGTCGACTAGAAAATTTTGGATAACAGTCATTCTACCTCCACTTCTTAGTGGGCAGTCTTCTATTTTCCCACCTCTCGGTGGTCGACAGTCATTCCACCACTTCTCAGTGGTCGGCCTTCTATCTTCCCACCTCTCGGTGATCGACAATCATTTAATCGCGTTTCTCGATAGGCGGTCTTCTATATTCTCGCCTCTTGGCGGTTGGTAGTCATTTTGTCCCACCTTATGCTGGTCGGTCTTCCTTTTAATCTCGCTTCCCGATGGTAAACAATTGTTCCCTCTTTCCAGTGGCGCCCAGTCAACCCCACTGGTAGGCGGTCGGGCTCAGCAAAGAAAGGCAATCATAGCGTGGACTTAATGACTGGGCACTTAGCCTTACTATGTCTCCTTGAGAAAGGAGCACGAGAGCTTGTCAGCGGGAAGGGAAAATGATTTATACTTTCCTATACCATACTTCGACTAGACATAGAAAAGTGAGGGACTTACAATGGATACCATATATCAAGGCCCACTTAGCAAGGTGGACCCGTGTCCACAGAATGGACCAGAGATGACTTTCAATCATTATTGCATTGACCATGGTCCACACAGCTGTGTGGACCATAAATAAAAAGTACATTTTTAATATACTAAAAGTACATTATTTTTGTACATAAAGTACATTATTTTAGGGTACATTATTTTTGTACTGAAGGTACATTATTTGATATATACTATCAAATAATGTACTTTTTATTTTTGTCCTCACAGCTGTGTGGACCATGGTCCATGCAATAATTTGCCGATGCCTTTTGAGAATGCCCAGAGGACCAATGGCGTGGCAAACCGGTACAGGCGCCCAGTCAGCTCCTCGGGTAGGCAGCCATATTAGCCAACTAGTCATCCTTGAGCAGGCAGTCATATTCGCCAGCTTGTCATGCTCGGGCAGGCAGTCATCCTTGGAAGCAGTCATCCTGACGATAGTCAACTTTGGCGGTGGAAGAATTAATTAAAGTGGCAGTTACGAGATTTGGCAAGCTATTCCCTACAAATTACTTTCCTAAATATTATTTCTCTCCTTATAATATCTCTCACCGCCTAAATATCTTTATATTCCCTAAATCCCTCCACATTCCATAAAATATTCCACTTCACCATAAATGTTCAATTATCATAAGACAATCTACTTAAAGTCGTTATATTGTGGACCATGGATCATGGTTGATACTGCAGTTGTGTTGAAAGGGAGTTGTAGTTGCGCGAAACAGAGGCCGTGTCATTCATCTGGAACTGCAGTTGTGTTGAACGGATACTACAGTTGTGTTGAAAAGATACTGCAGCTGTGTTGAATGGATACTGCAGTTGTGTTGAACAGATGAATGGCCTCTGTTATGTGCAACTGCAGTTTCCTTTCAACACAACTGCAGTATCTTTTTAACAAAACTGCAGTATCCGTTCAACACAACTGCTATCAGCTATGATCATGGTCCACAATGGTCCACCGTATAATTTGCGATCTACTTACCATATGCTTTATATTTCTTCTACTATAAAAGGCCCTACTTAGATTCAAGAAGGGGGTTTAATTAATCATCTCTCTATCCAATCGTTATATCGTGGACCCTGGTCCGAAACGACGTCATTTCGATGTTAGTGGACGCGGACGCGAATGACTCCAGGGAATTCATTATCAATAATGCACATAATCCTTATCTAGAATACACAGAACGTTTGCCTAGAATACACATAATATTGACACAAAATACATAGAACTCATCCTCCTAACATCACAAACACATCACAACTTGTGTTAATAACATGAATACACATAATAATATTGACACAAAATACACAGAACTCATCTTCCTAAACATTCGAATGCACAAACACATCACAACATGTGTTACTAACCTGAATACGCAGAACGGTTGCCTAAAATACACAGAATGATTACTTGGAATACACAGAACGATTACCTATAATACACAGAACTAATCTCGTAACATTTTGGTAGGGGTGCACAATGCATTGTGCACCGTGATCCACGATATAAATTGTCCTCTCTACCTCTACACACAAATTGTACATATACAAACTACCTACAAAATGTATGGAACTTAGCTTGGCACCGCCCAAAAAGGCCCGTGGTTTTCACCAATTTGGTTTCCACGTTAAAAATATTGTGTCTCCTATATTTTTTTCCTCTTCACTATTTATTTATTATTTGTTTTTCAACAATGTTGGATCACTGAGTGATTACCCTAAAAACCCAAAAATTAACATTAATAAAATTTATTTAATTCATATAATCGAATAGTTAGTACAAATTTCTCATGTCATCTAAAAAATTAACTAATTAATTAAATAATTCAATACTGCATTCCGTAGCCAAAACGACACAAGCCATAACTGCGGTCAAGTATACATGGCCATCAAAGTCACACTCACTGTTAGAAACTTAGAATGCTCAGCACCTTAGTCTTCGTCAATGGTCAACTACCACCTTGCCTCACGTTCAACGAGAAAATATTATTTTTCAATGAGAAAATATGGACTTATTTGTAAATGGATTATTTTTTTTCGAGTTAATGTCATATAGAATCCTCCGAGTATAATGATTTCACATTTAATCTTAAATTTTTAAATTGGTAACCCGTGATTCTCGACTTTCAAATTATTTCCATATGTACAATTTTCATTGGAATAAGGTCCAAATTAGCCACGGAAGGT
>CP025659.1:49318906-49330733 GCA_003576665.1 Ipomoea trifida
AATATTTAATTACAAATATTGTAAGGGTCCAAATTGAATAAAAATCCCTTACAAGAATAATTCAAATAATTGGGCTCTTGATTAGAGTAATTAAATTAGGCTCATGAATATTTATATACACAAATATATATATATTTTAAATGGAAAGAATTAGCCCAATTGGAATTAATTAAACTGCCCGAAGAATTAATTAACGATCGGAAGGCTCGGAATGAATTTACGGGGTATTACATGAATAGCGAAGGTGAAATTCCCTATACTATCTACCAGAACACTAAGCTCATGCCAATTAAATTTTAGAAATATGCTAAGGAAGTGAAAATCTCATATGATAGATTTCACAGTAAGAAAACCATTTTCACACCTTTCAAGCATGCGAACAATAAGGGGTTCACCTTTCATTTTGTAGGGGCCTTAAGCCGATCCCACTAGTGGTAACGATGTGCCCCTAATCAATGTCCAACCTTACGTCACAACCCCTTTACGCGAAAATAAATGAGTGTAGGGGCATGGACCGCTCACCGCCATGGCTTGGGCAGTCACTCTTTCTTCTCAACCCCCTCGGATCTCATCTCGGGCGACCCGACTTCACATGGATCACCATGCTTTTTTGAAGGTCAGTGCAATGGGTGTCCGAATCAAAGCAGGGCGACTCACTTCCTCTCAATTTTCTCATCACCCAGGATCTCTTTGGGACAACCAACTTCACGTAGAGCTCTACGCTTGTTTGAAGACTGTGCAATGGTTGCCCCATATCCTAGCGGGATGGCTAACCTCGGATCTTATCTCTAGGAGTGACCAATTTTAGCCTTAATCACAATTTGCCATTTCAACCTCTCATGCATGTCTTTAGGGGATTGGGGTATGATATCATATTCTCACATTTAGGTTCCTCGTTTGCCCCATGCCCTACCAAGTTAAGCTCAATTTTTGGACTTTGCTAACCTTATCTTTCTTAAATTAGAGGGTATACACTCCCACTTCGAAAGATCTTTGACTAAGGTCCCAACAAAATAAAAGGTGAATTCCATGCAATCACTCACAGATTTGAACCTTTTTGGTTCCAGAAACTATCAAATTTAGTGCAAAAGGCAACTTCCAAAACATTTTTCAAAAATTTTCTTGGCACAAGATTAAAATTCCTCCTAGATAGTATCGACAATAACACATTCTCCAAATCTTACACCCAATAGGCTTAATCAATCAATCAATTCGAGCATTCAACAACATGTATGTGCAAGTGTTCAACGCATCCTTTCCACACTTAGAAATTAACATTGTCCTCGATGTTTCCATGAGGAAAAGTGGACAAGGAGCAAGGGTCATTTAATTAGGTAATAAGAACCACCTTTCCACACTTAGAAGTGTTTCTGGGGTTGGGCAACACCTAAAATACCCATTTATAAACAAGATCATACTACTCATCATATGTATACCAAATTAAACAGACTTTTGGATAATAATATTCATAATAACAATTTAACAGGGCATCCACAATGAAAAAGGGATAAGAAAAATATACCACACTGCGCATCCCTCTAAAGATGAATTAAGCATTCGTCCATGTTTCAGCCCTTCAAAATGTCATACATAAAAGGTTAGCATCAAAGAATAAGATATATGATTTTTACATTCCTTTCTTCCTGATTTCCTGATTTCTCTCTCTCCTATTTTGGCTTGGGGTGCCTCCCAAGAGCACTATTTTGGCTTGGGGTGCCTCCTAAAAGCACCACGTTTGACGTCCATGGCTGGACGAAAACGTGGTAGCACAACAGACTACCGGATAGTATCAACATGAAAAAGAAATTAACAAAGTAAAATATTGTCTACAGTTAACTTTTCAAGTCATCAACAGAAATTATTCAAACATTCGGCTTTCTCTGGAAAATTGCTATCCTTCACTTCTCTCGCTGCCAGTGCTGGGTCCTCTTCTTACAAGCTCTCTTCTGAGGTGGTTTATCTGCATGCTCAGTTCCTCTAAAAGCTCGTAATGTCGGACATCTCACTAGTACAAAAAGGGTTATTTGCGTCTGTAGTTTTAGACTTTTTGCGTCTGCCCTCCAGACGCATATTCCAGAGATGCAATTTGTAACACCCCATAAATTCGTTCAAGCCTTTCGATCGGTAATTAATTCCTTGGGCAATTTAATTGATTTTAATTGGGCTAATTCTTTCAATATATATATATATATATATGTATATATATACATTCCTTGAGCCTAATTTAATTACTCTAATCAAGAGCCTGATTAATTGAATTTATTCTTGTAAGGGATTTTATTCAATTTGGATCCTTACAATTCTTATAACTAAATTATCCTTACATGGCCCAATATTTCTATAGTTGTATATATTTCCTACATAAATATTCTTCTTGAGCCCATATAATTTATATTCTCCTTAAGGTTATATTATGAGCCCATAATTAGGTATGTATCTATATAAATATATTTTAACCCATGATTTTTACTATGGACTTATGAACCCATCAAATATCCTAAGTTCATTTTAATTAGCTATAGCTTGTTGTGACCCAATCTCTATTATTAATTTAGCCCAATCCAATGTATATATATGTATATATAGTTGACCCAACCTTCTAAGTTGACCCAAGTTCCATATTTGACCTAGCCCAAAATAGAAGCTTCCTAATGTGGAAACCTAATGATTAGCAGCATTCCATACGCCCATCCTCTCTGCCTCATCGTCTCTTTTCCTCCATCGCTCATCTCCCTCCCTCGCGAAGATCAGCCACCGGCCAAGAACTGTGAAGACCACCGGCGTTACCATCCTCCGGCCGGCAAGCAGCGCTTTCCTCTCCCTGTTCTTCTCTCGACAACGGCAGTCCAAGGGAGGCGAGGAAGCAGCTTTCTTCCTTCGTAGTAACTGTGAGACCAAGCAGCAATGGCGACCATGTGGCTGGGAGTAGCTCGACGATGACATGGCTTCGCTTCTCGGACCGGCGTGAATAGCGGCGACGGGGGCTTGGAGGTTTCCGGCGGCGGTTGACGAGGATCATCAAGCAGAGCGACAGCTTCTCTCCCTATTCCGGCGGTGGATGGCAGCGGGCAAAATGGCGGAGGTCCCTCTTCCGCTAGGCAGTAGCGGAGCACCTGGGCGGCGCTCCCTCTTCCACACGACACCTCCGTTCCGGCACCAAGGATTTTCCCCGGTCTTCCTTCCCTCGGTCGACGGCGGCAACAGGAGTTCTCGGCGATAACAGAACAATGGTGGTGGCCGGGAGCTCTCGTGAAGAGTAGTAGTATGGTGGTTGCGTAGTGTAACCGCGAGAGACGCTGTGGTGGTGGTGGTTTCTCCTACGGCGCGATGTAGCTGCGAAGTTGATCGGTGGTTATCGGCGGTGACTACTCCTCTCTGTTTCCGGCGTTATGGTGGCGGGCCTGAGACGGCGCAGGAAGAATAGTTAATCTTGGTTGCGTAACGTAACACCAAGAAGCGGCATGGTGTAGTGGTAGGGCATTTGTGCGTTGAGCTGGAAGGCGGGGTACTTCGACTCCATGAGCAAGTAGCAGACTAAGGTAACATTTCGTAATTATTAATTAAGCTTATGGTTAGTGTTAATCTTAAGTATAGATTATAGATTAGTACTTTTGGTCAATCCTTGTTTTAGTATTAATTAATAATTGGATTAGTATGGTTCTTATGGTCGGATTATATTAGCCTTTAAGCATGGAGTATAGAATTATTATAGGATCATTACTATTATGGACCAGCTAGGAATATTAGTATTGTTATTAGTAATAGTTAGTGACGGAGTTAGAATTATATTAATTCTTCAGGTTCACGATTATGAACCAAGCTTTGAGCTTAGGATTGACGTTGCTTTGGATTAAAATGCTTTGGGTTAATTACGCTTCAAAGGTAACCACTATGTCCATCAAAATCTATTTTTACACTCTCGCTCTATATGATATTATTTGGTGATTGGAAATCCTGAATATCCTTGGTTATTAGCCTATTATTGATTGTGTTGTGGATTCATGGACTCGTGTCCTAATCCTTTGTCTATTGATGTATATGATCATTTGTTGGTTTGGATTTCCATGTTATTTGGCCTCTGTTAGATGAATATTGGTGTACTGTGATATGATCTTTGTATTCTGGAGTATCTCTTTGTATTCTGAGCTGAGTCTGATTCGGTATGTGGGAATTGCTCTTGCGGGGTTCTCTAGCGGGACAATGTAACCGCTGGGGTTTTCCGTGAGAGTAAGGTGGTAGTGATTGGTGAGTGATCCGTGGTTAGTTTCCCTTTCGTTCTAAGTTTGTTAGAGTATTCTATTGAATATGCTACTTTGATTCTGAGTATTTATTCATGCCTCTTAGTCCACTTGTATGAGTCTATTATTTGATTGGTGGAATCCTTGATTATATTATTTGGAAGTTGGTTGGTGTTCATATCTGAGATGAACACTCTGAGTGATGGTTCTTGGGCTGAGTTGAGTATGAGTATGTGGTAATGGATCTTTGAGTATCTCTTGGTGGTTGTTGGGTGATTGGACTGTGCTACTATTGGCTATTGGTTTCTATGATCGGGTTGATTACCCCTGTGATTGGGCTCTTGCCCCTGTGATTGGACTTAGGTCCCTGTGATTGGACTTCGGTCCCTGTGATTGGGTTCATTACCCCTGTGATTGGACTACGGTCCCTGTGATTGGACTTCGGTCCCTGTGATTGGGCTCATCACCCCTGCGTACCGGTTTTCCGGGTTGGACTCTTGACTTCTGACTTCTGATTGTGGTTGGGTTGGTATGGTGATTGGTATGTGGTTTGGAGATTGGAGTTGTGGGTTCTTCTTGGATTATGTATTCTTGGGTTCCTTTTGTTATTCGGTTGATATCTTGTTGTTTTCATTGAGGTTGATTGGTTCCTTTGGATGGGTCGTGTCCAGTTGGTATTTTGGTTATGATTCGTTATTGTATTATGCTTTCGTTGTTGGATATTGGCTTTGTTTGACTGAGTCTTGGTTTATGATTCGTTCAGTTTATCCTTGTTGAGTATCCGTTTGAACTATTGAACAGTTTGTTGGTGTTTATATTCTATATGGGTGTGTAAACCTATTTACAAACTTATATGTATATCTATACTTCCTTGCGGGTGTGAATGGTGGTTACTTAGCAGTCTTTTGCTAATGGTTCTTTGTGTGTTTTCCAGGCTTGCCTTAAAATCTATGCGTGAGCGCGATAGAGATACACCCGTATGAGGAGGCTTAGATAGTGGTTATGTTTTTAGATTTATGCTTTGGCCTGTGAGCCATTTGAGACTTTATTATACTTTTGACTAGTGTTTGGATGTTGTTTAACATAATTTGAGGATTATCGTTTATACAGTTCCATTTTCATGGTTAGCCTGTGCATCTAGGCCGTGTTGTTTTACCTAGATGTGGCATGACGCCTCTTAGGTTTTAAATTCGCTTCCGCTATGTTCTGTTGTTAGTTGAGATAGGCAGCTGTTGTGTTGAGTTTTTATCTATCTCAGCTTGTGTAAGGTTGGGGTGTCACACAATTGGTCCGGACCAGTTGCGTCCGGAGTTGTCCCGGACGCAGATAGTCACCAGCTGCGTCCGGAACTACCCAGGTCCGGACGCAGCTGGTCATTTGTATATTTTTTTAATTAAGCAGTTGCGTCTGGAACTGGGCAGTTCCGGACGCAGCTGGTAATTTTTTATAGTTTTAAATAGATTATCTGCGTCTGGAACTGGCTAGTTCCAGACGCAGATAGTCATTATTATTTTAAAAAAAATAAAATTATTTGATAAAAATTTAAATTTATAATAATAATAAATACAATTTTTTTCCTGTACAAAATTGATAGTCATTACACATACTCACTAAAACTTAAATGAGGACTCAACTTTATTCTATTTAGCTTCCCAGTTTGAGTCGTTTAATCAATTTTCAAATCAGGTCAAAACAGTTCATAAAGTGGATTTGAATCTCTCATGATTGTAAGGGAGTGCTCCTATAAATGCCCCCCTCTAAAACTAATAAAATAACAAAGGGTGAGGCCATCCCTATTCACCACACCTCACTGTGAAGAACTTGCCAGTTATATATATATAAACTCTTTCGAAAGAAGACTGAAAAAAGATTATCCTTGTAATATTTTGCATGAAATAAGTGCTAGGAAAAGGAAATTGAGAAACCAACCAATTGAAGGAATGAATCAGAGGAGAAAACAACATCTGTTCCTCCCAGTAATGGCGTCATATCAAATTTTGGATCTGCAATGAATCAGAGGAGAAAACAACCAATATTTGCAATGAATATGTTCTGTCCTAAACTAGAAAACAACCAATATACATGAAATTCCCTGTCAAGTGTCAACTAACCTTCTCATGGTTTAATCTGCTTGCTTATGTAGGTCAAGATTGAATTTTGTTATAAACTAACATTAAGAAGTCAATTATTGAGCCAAAGCTGCTGGAAGTGTTGTATAAGAGAAAGGAAGGTGCAAGTTCTGAAGAGAAAAGAGATATAAAACTGACCTGGTGTTTCCCTGCTCTAATCAATTTAACTCTATCACCTCTAAAGGACAAAAAAAAAAATCTATCAGGCTTCAGCAAAATTCCCAGGATTCCAACTCACTAAAGATATTTTAGCTTGTGGGTGGTAAGGAAACAATCAAAAGCAATTTACCCATTTTCTACAAAGGAGATGATGGCTTGCAAAGTGGCAGAGAATCCAGCTAACTTGTGTTCATCTCCATATCTTTAAATTACAAATGACAAAAGTAAGACAACTCTTAGACATGGAAAAACTGGAAGAAAAAAAAAGTAAGAAACTAACGACAATCATCTTATTCAACATACGTGATGCGACATAACAAGCAATTAATGAATGAAAACGAAGTAGTGAAAATCCTGCAGAATTTAAACATTTTAAAAAGCCACTAACCTCTTTCTAGCCTGAGAGAGCTTTGACGTGAGGGAGGGTGCTTTACTCTCTTTCTGCTGAAACACAAAGGCCTACATGATTGCTACTGCTTCCTCTGGTTCCAAATCATCCATTTGATTCTCGAACAGGCGTTCAGTGCATATCGGCTCCTCCCCGGAGTTCATTTCATAAGCCACACGGCCTTTTATTTGAACTACAAGATCAGCATCTATACAACCAATTTCCTTCAATAATACATCTATCTGTAAAGGAACATCTGAATTGTTAGAAAGTATTCTTTGATTCCATTGTATTATAAGAACTGACTATTTTTTTTTCAAAAAACATTGAAAACAAATTCCATAGTCCATACCCGGCCCAAAAAGTCAGGCATCTGCTGAAGTGCCTCGTCTGACATTTGAAACTCTAATCTTTCCAATTCCTCTTTGTGCCTCTTCATTTCTCCAGCTAATTTAATGTTCTCATCCAACTTAACACATCCATGGCACTTATTTTGTGCCATCTTTTGCAAAAGATTACTCCATTTGTGGCAAGTGATATAGAGATGGTGGGAATCAGATTAGTTTTGAAAATATTTGAATTTAATTCAACATTAGCCCTTTTGTTTCAGAATGTAATACATGCATTCACAAATAAGAGAGCAGGCATCTAGCAGTAAATATATTGACATATAAATAAAGTAAATTACAAAAAGGCTTTCATGTCAAGCATGAGAATGCCAAGTTCATTAATGACAATGATAGATTTTCAAGGCAAAGCCAGAGAGTAGAATGTTTAAAGAGGCTAGTAAATGATGCAACATGTTATGCATTCTCAAGATAACAACAGACAGAAAAGCGAGCAACCAAAATAAATTTATTCTCAAGATGAAAACAGGTAGAAACTGTGACACCCCAACCTCACTTAGGCTGAGATAGCTAAAACTCAACATAAAAGCTGCCAATCTCAACCAACAAACCAACATAGCGGAAGCAATTTAGACTTAAGGGCGTCATGCCACACCTAGGTATTAACAAAGCCTAGATGCACAGGATAAACAAGAAACGAACTAACTGTCATATCATAGAAATCTCAAAACAAATCCTCAATGTAATCCATAAATCCAAGAGAAATACTCAAAGTACAAAACAGAGTATCATAAGATCTCGAGGCTCACAGGCCAACATAACCAAGTCTAATCAGAACTAACTAAGGCTAAGGTCCTCATAAGGAAAGCTCTAGCGCGCTCGCGATGTACTACTCCATACCTGGAAAACACGCAAAGAACCATTAGCAAAAGAATGCTAAGCAACCACCATTCACACCCGCAAGGAGATATAGATATACATAAACTTGTAAATAGGTTTACACACCCATATAGAATATAAACACCAACGAACTGTACAACAGTGCAAATCGATACTCAACAAGGATAAACTGAACGAATCACAAACCAAGACTCAATCCAATAAAGTCAACAACCAATAATGAAAGCATAATGCATAACGAATCATAAATGAGATACCAACTGAACACAATTCAAATAGGAAACATCCCAATTCAAGAGAATGACAAGGTAACGACCGAACAATCCGAAGAACTCATAAGAACCAACAGAGAAAGACATCCCGACATCAACCTCCCAACCAACCAAGCCAGCCATCAACCAAGTCAAACCATATGTCACAAGTCAGAAGTCAGATAGTCAAAAGTCAACGACATGGACCGCAGTCCGCACGACATGGACCGAAGTCCGAACGACATGGACCGAAGTCCGCACGACATGGACCGCAGTCCGCACGACATGGACCGAAGTCCGAACGACATGGACCGGAGTCCGCACGACATGGACCGTAGTCCGCAGTTAGAAGTCAAATAGTCAATAGTCAATAGTAACCAATAATCCACCATCACAACCATACTCCAACACCATCTACCAACCAGATGCATCTCAAAAAACACCAACAACTCCCAAGATATGAATCAAACAGAATCCAATAGACCAAAACACCAACAAGAGGAAAACCGAAGACATGAATCAATACTCCAAACTAAGGCATCAAATGCTCAATGAATAACAAGGATAAATACCCCAATAACATGGTGAAATACCCAACAAAACAATCCAACAATAATCTGAAACAAGGGACCAACAACAGACAACAACAGCAGAAAGTCACTCACTGGGAATCAACTCCCAGTGAACTAGCGGAACTCAGTAACGGACCACTGTCCTCCGCCGAACTCCTCCGCAAGAAGGAGCCGGGCTCCCTCAACGGGCTACGCCCCTCCGCCCGAGACCACCGTCGCCACCTTGCGGAGCGCCCTCGCGGGTTACATTGTGCGCTTGGGTCTTCCGCAAGGCCAAACCCATCCCCGATTCCAGAGACCAAAACAGACAATGAACAATACCATTTCCAGAATACAAAATCAGACTAAATCCACTCACATTTCATCCAATTTAGAGTCCAAAATAAGGAAATCCATAACATCATGATCATACAACACAAGACAAAGATCAAGATGAAATCCAAAAATAGATCAACAAAATAGGCTAACCACAAGAAATTTCCAGGATTTCCAATCACCAAATCAATATATATAGAATAGGGAATAAAATAGTTTTGATGGACATGGATGGTTACCTTTGAAGCGTAATTAATCCAAAAGCGTAATAGTCCAAAGCAACACGAACTCTAAGCTCGGTTCATAACCATGAACCTGAAGAATTAATATAAACTAATACCATCACTAACTATTGTTATTAACAACGATACTAATGTTCCTATTCGGTCCATATAACCTATAATAATCCTATAATCCATGGGCTACTATAACATGATCATATGGAGGTTATGACTAATACTAATACTAATCTAAACTCAGCTATGATATTAGAACTAACATTTAAACTTATAAGCTTAGTATTAAAAGACCAAAACATCACCTTAGTCCTACTGTTTGCCCTTGGAGTCGAACCCGCGCCTACTGGCTCCACAGACACGGACTACACCACCAGACCACTCTGCCTCTGTGTTACATTGTGCGACCATAAGCTTATTACCTTTATCGCGAGCCTTCGGTAGCCCAAAACAGAGGCTGCTCCTCCGTTGTTCGCCCGCCTTGCGGAGGAGAGGACACCGCTACACCCGCCGTTGCGGTTGCTGCTTGGCCGAACGGAAGAGGTTGACGGTCAGGCCCGTACCGTTGGTGAGCTCCGCCCTTGCTTCACGGAAGGGAGGATCGCTGCTGCCTCCCGCGTGGTTCCGAGGTAGCTGCTGCGTGGAGGGGAAGGAGAACAGGGAAGCTCCGCCATGGTCACCTGCTGCTTCCCGATGCCACCCTACTGACGACGAGGAACAACAAGGAGGGGAGATTGGGAAGGACCGCGCGTTGCCGTTGGAGTCATTCGCCGGAACTGGAGGAAGAAGGTTGCTCTCTGCTTCGTTGCGCCATCGACGGGGGAAGAAGGGATCGTCGGCCATCCTTTGGATCCATAACAGCTCGCCGGAGAGAAGAAGGTGGATGTCGAAACCGCTGCCGAGAAGGTGGATGTCGAACTCGCCCACCGGCGCCACCCCGCCAACGTCGTCGACGATCAAGAGAAAGAAACTTGTCGCGTTCTTGCCGGGAGGCCACTTCCCTGCTGCCGTCGGCGAAAGAGATGGAAAGGAAGTCGGAGAAGCCCCCTTGTCGCCGCCGGGACTCGCCATGCATGCCGTCGGTGTTCTCCTTCACTACCGGCGTCTACGAGAGGCGAGGGAGAGAAGGGAAAGAGAGGAGAGACGAGAGCAAGCCTTCTGGAATATTTCGCTGAGCTGCTGAACATTAGGTTTCCAAAAGTGGAAGTTTCTATTTTGGGCTTGTGGATCTTGGGTCAATTGGATCAAACTATATATTATATATTGGATTGGGTTAAGACCAAACATTAGATTATAGAATATAGAATGTTCACTACATGGGCTCACTAATAGTATTTATGTAGAAGGTATATATACATATAACCATAGAAATATTGGGCCATAGGTTATTTATTATTAAACATACCGATAAACTATATATATATATATATATATATATATACAAGAGTATATAATCCCAAGCCCATAGGAAATAATTATACTTATAATTATTTTAATAAGAAAATAACCCCTTATAATATTCAAAAGAGTAGTAGGAATTTTCGGGGTGTTACACTCTACCCCCCTTAAAAGGAGCTTCGTCCCCGAAGCTCAGAAAACGTTTTGGGGACAGAGAGTTACAAGCTAGTACAATAGTTTATAGAGAGAAAATATTTATATAGTATATATGCCCGGTTTTGAAAATTTGACCCAATGGAAGAGGGATTGAAAGGCTCGAGGTGTAAGGTTTAAGAACGTCATCGGTTAAGAATAGAATCAAAGTTTATCAAGGTTACAGCTTAGGAGATAGGATTGCCACCTTGCACAAGATATTTTCAGGAAGCGAACAAGAACAACGTTCGAGAGGATGAGAATGACTTTTCAACAAGAGGAAATGCCACGTTTTCTAAGGGAAAGAGAAGAACTCGGCTCTGAAAGAAATGAGAACGAGGTTCGCCGTGGTTAAAAGAATTTCTCAATTTAAGGGAGTATTAAGTTCTTACAATAAAAAGAGAACGAACGAAAAAGAACTTGGCTTCGAGAACAGATAAGCGCAAGATTGAAAACACAGGAGGGGTTTTCCAACGATAGGGTATTTAGCTTATTCGAGGAAAAGAAAGAGTTTAGATTTCCAAAAGGGATTAAGATAAGGTTTCGAAAGACAGAAACGGTTTGTCAATGATAAGGTATTCAGCTCTTCAGGTAAGAAAAGATTCAATTTGAAAAGAAGATAAGAATGAGGTTACCAACGCAGAACGAGTTTCTCAACGGTGGAATATTCAACTTACTCAAGGAAAGGGGAGAATCCGGTTC
>CP025659.1:49331733-49343499 GCA_003576665.1 Ipomoea trifida
TTCCGTTCCATTGTTTAAAATTGTGAAAGATTTACGATTTAATTGTGATTTGATTTATTCTACTGTGTAATATTATTGTGAAAATTTAAAATGCAATGATTTGACCAATTTCCTTTTCCATTTTAATTTATTATGGATATTTTTAATTTCCAGTCAATTATTAATATTCATTTCCTTTTCCAATTGACATAATTTTCGTTCTCTTTTCTATTTTTAATTTTCAATCAATTATTAATATTCATTTCCTTTTCCAATTTACCTAATTTCCATTTCTTTTTAAATTGATGATGCAAAATATTATTGTGAAATATTTCTATAATAATAAATACCATAATTACTAATACTGTATTATAACCAATTATAATTAATATCATTTTATCATAATAATTACCATATTACTAAAATGCCCCTACTTAAAATTTTGGAGAAGGATATTATTTTTATATATAGTATAGATAGATAGATTTTATATTTGTAATTACCGTTATAAACGGATTTAATAGGAAAATTTAAGTAGGAAGTTATATTAAGTGTTTTGAAATATTATTATTATTATTATTATTATTATTATTATTATTATTATTATTATATTATTATTATTATTATTATTATTATTATTATTATTATTGTTATTAGAGAAATTATATTCAGAGTTTTAGTTTATTATTACGAAGTATTATATTATTATTATTATTATTATTATACTCTTAATAGAATAGGTAAGCAAAAAAAAAAAAAACTTGATTATCCCGAATGACCCTGTTTTTTTCTTTAGATCCCAATAAAGCGCTTCATGGGAATGGACCAGAACAAAGAAAAAGCGAATTGTGTTGAAGTAAAAATGGTGTAGGGAAAACCGTTTATGTGTTTTTTTTCTAAAAGAACAATTAATTAATTTTTAATAGTTTTCTTTGTTTCCATTTTTAAAGAATAGAACTCAGTTACGGTTGAGCTGCTACAATAATCTAAAGTGTTTGATTTCCTTGCACATGTTGGGAAGTTTAAAGAGGCAGTGAATCACGGTAGAAGTGAATTTCACAAATTTAATTGGTTCACAGAATTCGAAGACTTAGTTAAGGACATAGAGAATGCTTTAATTTGGGGCCGTATGCTCTACATAACTTCCACCAGTAGCATTTTTCTTCTTGTTCTTCCTGTTTCTTTTCCTTGGCGCCTTCCATCCCAGAGGCTCTCTATGAAAATTTTCTTATTGCGGGATAATAATAATAATAAAACAAAAAAAAATAATAAAACAAAACATCACCATAATCTTTATCAATACTCATCATCATCTTCTTCGATCGGCGGGGAGAGAGATAACCAGAGGAGGAGAACTCGCCGGAGGAAGAACTCGCCACCGTCGCAGATCCGCCGCCGTCGTTGTTCGCCTCTCATATGCGGAGGAGAGGAGAGTTCCTAGTATATACTATTTAAAATAAAAAAAAATACATATACTACAAAAACAACCAAAATCATTGTGACATATATATACTATTACATATATTACATATATTACAAATATGTCCAGCATCAACACAATTGCACCCACTGAAATGAAAATACCAAAATCAATGAAAATCAAAGCAAAAGGTTCAAAGAAAGCCAGGAATGAAAATCAATGGCTGTGTAGCAATGTATATTAGAAGCTAGAACAAAGGACTTCATGTATGTATTTATAGTATTACATATATTACAAATATATCACCAAATATATCACACCAATTATATCACACTAATTATATCATCAATTATTCAATCACCAATTAATATTACCATATTATATTACCTATTTAACATTTTAATTAATTAATAAACCCAATTATTCAATCACCAACATTTAACCATAATAGGCATGCACGGGTGGATAATTAATAAATTAATTAATAATTAATAAATAAATAAAATAACTGATTTTACCAAAATGCCACTAACTTTGGGCGGGAAAGTTTGGAAGGAGGATAATGCTTTTATATATAGTATAGATGACTGAGATCTTAGTTGTACCATGAACTCTTGATCTTGCAAGCGTCTATTGATATTTGGCAATGGTAGTTTCTCCCCCTATATGTTTCATGTGCTGTGAGATTTGTGTCGTACATTCTCATGTGAAAGTATTGAACGAAATATTACTCCGTAATATTTATTATATTCGTATGTAGAAGCTTAATGAGTAGTACAGTTTGTTCTAGTTTCATAACTTCTTTACTTGATAGTAATGAACAATGTATTGAATATAATGAACAAACTGTATTGAACAATGTATTGAATATAATTAATTAATAAATTTGAAGGTAAGAAATCTTTGTATTGTAGAAAATATAGACAATATAACTAATGAAATTATATCTCTTTTTAAATTTTTTTGATAATGAATATTTTTTTTTGATTAAAGGCATTGTAGACATTGAATTATATATTAAAGAAATGCATATGTATTATTATTATTTTTTTGGTTTAACTACTAATTTATTTAATTTAATGAGAGTAATAGAATGTGTTACTTACTTTTGAATAATATACTCAAACATATTCGTAGTATATGTTCAACAATTATGCCAACTTTGATTGGAATGAGGTTCGAACCTGAAACCTTACTTATAGAAATAGTGGGTAAGTTAAAAATTAATGGAATATTTAACGGAAAAGATAATATTTAACGAAATATTTAACGGATAATTATATAATTAAAGATAAATTAAGAAATCTCATGGAAAAATATAAATCTAAACAATCTGAACCATCAATTTGATTTAATAATTTGACCGTCATTTTTTCTACCCATTATAGATCTAACTTTCTTTGGATCTTATTAGTATACTAGTATTTTGTACGCGTGATGCGCGAAAATTTATGCCCAATATTAAAAAATTAATAAATACAAATAATTAAAATATATCATTGGAGTTATATATACACAAATAATATATGTATTTTATACACACATACATGATTTACCATTCATAAAATTTAATTAAAATATAATCAACCATTAAATTTATTATATAATGATTTTAATAAAATGATAATTAAAGAATATGAAAAAGATATGATAGATATAGGTGTATGGTAATAATGGTGGATTTAAAAAGTAACGGTGTTATAACGGTGTAAGGGTAATTTTGTATAATAAGAATATAGTATGGACAATTTTGTCTAATAAATTGTATACATTTATTAGCATAAAAAAAAAAGAGGGACATATATATAATTGAATTATTACTAAAATAAATAGGGAAAGAAAATGATAAAATAATTTAATTATAATTATTATAAAAATAAATCAAATGATCCATGTTTAGCTTAATTACCATAATAATCATTATACAATTATTATTAGGTAATTATGCTAATAATTTGTGGAAAGAAAATGATAAAATAATTTAATGAGTTAATTCCACTTTTGGTCCTAGACTTATTAGGCATTTGACAGATTTAGTCCTCCATAATAAAAATGGTCAGATTCTAGCCACGCTTTTTGGACGTCGGACACTTTTAGTCCTCCGTCAGTTGTGTCGTTTGTTTTCCGTGAAGTGGATGGGCATTTCGGTCTTTTAACGTGGTCTTCTTCTAATCCCTCTTCTACGCCGTCTCCGGCCTGTCGGCCCTGCTTTCTTTCTTCTGCTACACTGAGTTCACCTTTGAGATACCAATTGCAGGTAATCTTCTTCTTCTTCGTTAGAAATTAGAATAAGAAAATTTTTTTGTTTATAACAAATCGTTGAAGGTTTATGTTGTTTTGTATTTAGATTCTGAAATTATTCCTTTGCATGGTGAGAAGAGGGTGGTCCTGCGGTAAGGACGATTTTCTCCATGAGGTCTGTGTTCACGCATACAGGCTTGATGATGTCAGCCCATCCACCGCCTTCCCTCAGCCCAGCCGATGAGTATCAACTCGATGACGAAGAAAATACCCGCAGACCCCAACATCGCCCATCTGCAGTGCACAATCTTCGCTTGCTGGTTCCATTTCAAGCTCTCGGGATCAGATGCGGTCAATATAATGATCGATCGAGGATGGAGAACATCAGATCTATCTCTATTTTGGAGCCCGGATTAATTCAGAAACTACTGGGCTAGATTTGACTTACCAAGACCGAGGGGATCAAAACCAAAGTCTCTAGGGAGGCTGCCATCGAGCCATGGAGGAGGGGTGCTGCCCGGGAACCAGAGGGGTCGGTTGGGATATTAATAAATCACTAATATATATAATATATATATATATTATATATATATATATATATATATATATATATAATATAAATTGGGAATTCAATCCATTCCAGATTTCCAGTAACTGGAATGGATTGATTATTATATGAACAATCCATTCCAGTAACTGGAATGAATTGAATTCCAAAATTATAAATATATAATTTATGAATTCAATTAATTGGAATGATTTTTCAATTCTGGAAATTCGTTCCAGTAAACTCGAATGAAAATTCCAGTTCTGGAATTTTAATTCTAGTTTTATTTTTTTATTTTAATTTGTTTGAATTGTTAATTTGTTATGTTGAGATTTAATATTTAGATATTAGATTTTGGATTTGGGTTATCTGATGTTTCATGCATAGTTATTACAGTGTCCTGTTAAGTCGCAACGCCCCCGACCGCTTTGTCGCCTATGAAATATTGAAATTCGGGGGTCGTAAACCGAACCGAACACCGAACCGAAGTTATCCGAACCGAAACCGAACAGTTTCAAACCGAACCGAACCTTAATGCTAAACCGAATGGTTTGATTTTTTTAAAAACCGAAAAACCGAAACCGAACCGAAACCGAAAAAAATCGAACCGAAGACCGAAATGCCCACCCCTAACTTGGTGTCAGATGTTACGTTAGGGTGTAATCTTGTTCTGGGGTTAAAGATTTCCGTAGTTTGGTCTCATATGTTATGTTTGGAATACAATCTATTCTACATTAAAGAATTCCAAAAGTGGTTTGCAGTGCAATATGTTGTAGATTAAGTAATTTCGCAGTAGTTGGGCGTGCAATCTATTCTAGGGATTAAGAGCATCTCTTATTCGAACTCTAGTGAGTCAAGTTATATTGTGACTCTGCCTTGTACATGTGTATTTATCATTGTCTATTGTAACATATTAGAACTTGTATTTTGATAACACTAGAACTGTTATAATAAGGAATGGTAAATACACATGTACAAGGTAGAGTTACAATATAACTTGACCAGTAGAGTCCTAATATTCCAAATGTATGTGAGAGAGGAGAGAAAAAAGGGTAAAGAAAAAATTGCCAATAATAATAATAATAATAATAATAATAATAATAATTATTATTATTATTATTATTATTATTATTATTATTATTATTATTATTATTAGTCTTCTGGCTATCGGTTGAATGGATACCTTTGGGCGACAACAAAAAAAAAAAAAAAACCTCCATTTTAATCCTTATAAATGTGTAGTGTTGTTATGGTATTATTTTTGTATATTTTATTATGAATTTGTTATAATATGTATTATTTTAATCGACTTTATTAATATATAAATTATTTTTAGGATTTAAAACTTTAGCTTAAAAAGTTTGGTTAATTGGTTAACCAACCGATTTACTAGAAAAAAACTTCGTTTCTGTTAATTCAGTAATAAAAAGTTCAGTTCGGTTAAAACGGTCCAGTTTACCGAATGGTTAACCGATTAAACAACCATTTGTTAATTAAGCTAATAATTACACGAATTAACAATTAAATTAGAGTTAATTCCACTTTTGGTCCTAGACTTATTAGGCATTTGACAGATTTAGTCCTCCATAATAAAAATGGTCAGATTCTAGCCACGCTTTTTGGACGTCGGACACTTTTGGTCCTCCGTCAGTTGTGTCGTTTGTTGACCGTGAAGTGGATGGGCATTTTGGTCTTTTTACGTGGTCTTCTTCTAATCCCTTGTAGTCAATGGTCTTTTACTTAGAATATTCCGGAGACTGGTATCTCCATGGCAAACTCAGTGTAGCAGAAGACAGAGACGACAGCAAGGCCGGCGTGTTGGTTAGCCTCCTGGCCGGTGAGGACGAAAATTCCGGCGCCAAAAACGGTGCCCATGGCAAACCAAATACGATCCCACCAGTTAAGATTCTTCTCCATCTCGTGCTGGCTGCGACTTGGCGGAGAGCTCCACCTGGTCCAAGGACCGGCTGAAAACCCAATCCCTCAGCCACGCCGGAGTATGTCTCAGCGCATTCACGTAGTTGTCTCAGCAAGAGTACTTCACTGATACAACAACGCTCTTCGTCATCGAGTTGATACTCATCGGCTAGGCTGAGGGAAGGCGGTGGGTTGACATCATCAAGCCTAGATGCGTGAACACAGACCCCATCCCTGATTCTGCATGCCACATGGCAATTCAGAAACCCAATCACATATTCACCTCCCTATCCATGAGGATAAGCCCCTTCTCTTCAATATCATCTTCTCAGTGTTTAAGCCTTTCTCATTTCTTTCCACACACAACACAACAATCACACCCTGCAATTGCATTGTACAGAAATCTGTCGACATGGCTTCTGCCTGCGCTGCTTCGTCCACCATTGCGGCCGCTGCATTCTCGTCCCCGAGGCAAGGCCGATCGTTGCTTAATCTTTGTGATTTGATCATAGTTTTGTAGTGTTTTGAGTACTGATTTTTTTTTTTCGTGTAGCCTAAGGTTTTTACCTGTGCAGTTCCCAGACAAAGGTGTCTTTCCTCTCGGGGAGAAAACTGAGGGTGAGCAAGTACTCGGCCCCTGCCACGTCGCGATCTTTTACTGTTTGTGCTACGGCTGATCCCAACCGACCCTCTGGTTCCCGGCAGCACCCCTCCTCCATGGCTCGATGGCAGCCTCCCTAGAGACTTTAGTTTTGATCCCCTCGGTCTTGGTAAGTCAAATCTAGCCCAGTAGTTTCTGAATTAATCCGGGCTCCAAAATAGAGATAGATCTGATGTTCTCCATCCTCGATCGATCATTATATTGACCGCATCTGATCCCGAGAGCTTGAAATGGAACCAGCAAGCGAAGATTGTGCACTGCAGATGGGCGATGTTGGGGTCTGCGGGTATTTTCTTCGTCATCGAGTTGATACTCATCGGCTGGGCTGAGGAAGGCGGTGGATGGGCTGACATCATCAAGCCTGTATGCGTGAACACAGACCTCATGGAGAAAATCGTCCTTACCGCAGGACCACCCTCTTCTCACCATGCAAAGGAATAATTTCAGAATCTAAATACAAAACAACATAAACCTTCAACGGTAGTTGTCTCAGCAAGAGTACTTCACTGATACAACAACGCTCTTCGTCATCGAGTTGATACTCATCGGCTAGGCTGAGGGAAGGCGGTGGGTTGACATCATCAAGCCTAGATGCGTGAACACAGACCCCATCCCTGATTCTGCATGCCACATGGCAATTCAGAAACCCAATCACATATTCACCTCCCTATCCATGAGGATAAGCCCCTTCTCTTCAATATCATCTTCTCAGTGTTTAAGCCTTTCTCATTTCTTTCCACACACAACACAACAATCACACCCTGCAATTGCATTGTACAGAAATCTGTCGACATGGCTTCTGCCTGCGCTGCTTCGTCCACCATTGCGGCCGCTGCATTCTCGTCCCCGAGGCAAGGCCGATCGTTGCTTAATCTTTGTGATTTGATCATAGTTTTGTAGTGTTTTGAGTACTGATTTTTTTTTTTCGTGTAGCCTAAGGTTTTTACCTGTGCAGTTCCCAGACAAAGGTGTCTTTCCTCTCGGGGAGAAAACTGAGGGTGAGCAAGTACTCGGCCCCTGCCACGTCGCGATCTTTTACTGTTTGTGCTACGGCTGTATATATAATATATATTTATATTTAAGTAAAAATTCGTTCGGTTTTTCGGTTCGGTTCGGTTTTTCGGTTCGGTTCGGTTTTTAACCGAACCGTTCGGTTCTTGTAAAACATGAACCGATCGGTTTTTCGGTTCGGTTTAAAACCGAACCAAACCTCTTCGGTTCGGTTCGGTTCGGGTTGTTCGGGTAACCCGAACCGTTTTGCCCACCCCTACACCAAGTGCACTTTCTCATCATCTTTATAGTAAGGATTGCGTGGAATTCATATTCATTTTCTGAGATTGGATCATTTGACATCTAATCTTCAGGCGTGTAATTAACAGGGTCGATCCTGAGCACGGGCGGGATGGGCAACCGCCCAGGGCCCCATGATAGAAGGGGCCCATCCATATATATGTATATGTATACATATATCTATTATAGTGTTATAATTATATTAAAAATAAAAAATTAGTGTTATAATTATATTAGAAAACAAAAAATTAAGAATGAATGTGACGGTAGGAAGTTGAGAATCGGCCTTAATTAAATAATTTAGAAATAGAATTGACACGGGGAGTCGTGGACACCTAATTATCTTTAATCTATTAGAATCGACACCCTAACCGGCTAACTCATTCGTCTGCTTCAATAAAAAAAAAATTCAATTAGATTAATCAACATTTGTTCATTTGTTTGCTAGTTTGGGCCCCACAGTCTGTTGTAACTTGTAAGTTTTCTTCTATTTGTAATTTGTTCTGTCTTTATTTCCTATTCAACACAGCACACCTATAGGGCATTAGCGATTTAGTGCTGTAAATCTATAATTCTCTAATGAGTAATGTTTATTTGGATAATGAATTTTGTGATTTCTGTAATTCTAGAATATATATATATATATATATATATATATATATATATATATATATATATATATATATAATTTTTGAATTATAATTACACTGAATTACTGAGTTCTGTCTAATCCATTATATTTACAGGGATAGATAGTGAAAGAAGTAATGAACAAAATCATAGTTGTGGAGCTGTTTGTGATACTGACTGGGGGAACTTTTTTAAAAATATTCAGGTGCTTTTGTTATTTTCTTATACACAGTTTTTAAAATTGTTTTATATAAAGTTACGTAAAAAGCATTTATTTGATGGTGAGAAAAGAAAAAAAAAAAGAAAAAAAAAACAAGTAGAGTAGTTAATGCCTAATAGAATCACAAAGAGGAGATATAAATAAATTTTTCAAAAACTCAGAATCATTTAATGAAAATTTGAACAATCTAAAGAAAATTTAAATGACCAAGGCCATATTAATGACGATTTTGTGTATTGAGAAGGATATGCTAGAGAACGTTAATCTTGATGCAATTATCGATGATTTTGCATAGCACATAGAATTTTTTTTGTCATGATTACTTTTGTATTAAAAATGTTAAAAATTTTCTAATAGTATTTCATGTTATTTGATATTATTATTTTTTTAGTATTAATACATTTAAATTTTGATTTTTCATATAAGGGGCCCATTTTTTAAATTTCGACCCGGGCCTCTAAAATGTTTGAACCGACCCTGGTAATTAATTTTTTATTAGTTTATAATCTCATTCACTAAGTAATAGAAAAAAACCAAATAAAAACTTATGAATACAAGAGAATGTACAAAATTCTCAGGTTGCTATGTCAGAAATTTCCTTTTAATTTATGTAATTAGATAATTTTCTATAAACTTTTTAAGTGTTTATTGCAAATATCACATGAAAATATAGCACTAATGAAACTTAACCTTTCCTATTACGCCACGCTTCACTGAAAATGGATATATATACTAATATACCCTTTAGGTGTGAATGTGGGGTCTAATTATGACTAATGATGATAATGTCCAGAAGACGGGAGGGCCTTTGGGTGATAACGTCCGCAGACCGATTTCAATAGATAAATAACAATTGTTGGGAAATCTAATATGTATCCGACCTTAGCTCAATTGGTAGAGCGGAGGACTGTAGTTGGAGTATGTCCGAGCTGAAATCCTTAGGTCGCTGGTTCGAATCCGGCAGGTCGGATTTTTTGTCTGAATTTCCATTTATCCTTCAACGCAAGAAATCCAAAAGTTGTTGAAAAACGCCGGGGATCGATCCTGGGTCACCTAGGTGACAAGCGGGAATACTCACCACTATACTACAACGACTTCAACGGTTTAGTCTTTTACATAATGGTATATAATACTAAAATAATCCATGAAATTAATCGAATCAATCCCTTCTTTCTTAATTGATATATACCTTTCTTAAGCCTTATATGCTCTTTCCAGCCTCTTTTTTTCTTTTCGTCATTGAACATTTATCCTAACTGCACAACCAACATCATTTGACTACTACAAATCTCAATAGTCACACTATGGAACATCACAATTTACATACTGAATATTCACAATTAAACAAATTGTAAACATTCATTATGTAAATTGTGAATATTTAGTTAGGTTGTGAGTATTTAATATATAAATTGTAAACATTTAGTATGTATATTGTGTATTTTAGATCTAAATCTATCTTACAAAGTGGACCGAGTCTCATAGAATAATTTGCCTACAAATCTACTACAGATTGTGGGCACACCCACACTAAAATCTACTACATACATATTGCATTGCTAACCACCGCTGAAATCTTTAAGTTAATCCACAACAGATTGCCCATCTGAGACCATACTACGGAATTCTTTAAAACACATCATTCTACAACACAGTTACACACCATTCTACGTATGAAAATGCACCAGCGGATAGATTAAAACACACAATTCCACAACACAGTTAATACACCAACATACGTAATAAAATGCACCACAACATGTATTCAAACGCACCACACTATGTACTAAAATGCACCATTTCAATTCACGTAATATAGATACTAAAATTACCATAATACCCTCATTTAAACATACGCAAATTCCAATTGGATTAATGAAATCGGACGACGCAAATTAAGCCGTACGATCGCATGGGAGCTCCCCGCCGCACTTGAATAATAATCTATATATATCTATGTGTGTGTGTGTGTGATCGAGTACATGTGGTACTAGCTTGAGAGAGACACAATAGAGAGGAGGTACCAATGGTAAGAGATGAAGCCATAATATTATCCAAAAGGAAAGTAAAATCTGTCAAGGCATGGTTAACCGTTGACCGTTGACCAACAACGTTAACCAGCATAGAGGAGGTAATCCCCATGAGACTTATTCCTAGTCCAAGAATAGTGGATACTAGATTAAATATGTTAGAAAACAATATTCCTATGACAGATTCTATGACCTAGTTAATGGTCGACATAGAAGGGGTATGACACAATGATGTTGGATTTATGGACAGTGGTGAGTATTTAGATTATTACTTTGAGGGTTTCATGTTTATCCTACACGATAGAAGAAATGAGGAAAACAATTACTTTTACGGGGAGATTGATAAAGAGAATTGGGAAGAAGAAAGCGTAAGATCAATAGCTTAAAAATAATATTAGAGCAATTACTTTCTTGATCTTTATAGAACAAATGATGTAGTGATCAGAAACTAGAGTTAATGATTTAGAAACATTGGGTAATCCCCATTAGACTTCATCCTAGTCCAAGAATAGTGAATGCTAGCTTAAATAGGTTAGAAACCAGTTTTCTTTAAAAGATACAGTAATGATGGCTATTGCAGATACTATAACCTAATTAGAGTGTGTCATGTTTCTATACTTGACATAGAAGGGTTATGACACAATTATGTTGAATTTATGGACAATTTTGAATATTTGAATTGTTACTTTGAAGGTTACATGTTTAATCTGCACAATGGAAGAAATAAGGAAAACAATTATTTCTGTGGAGATTGATAAAGAGAATTGGGAAGAAGAAAACATACGATCAATAAAAATAGGACCAGAACAATTAATTTTTTGATCTTTCTAA
>CP025659.1:49382766-49394487 GCA_003576665.1 Ipomoea trifida
AATAATGTTTAGATTTGAACAATTTGTGAATAAAAGAGTTGTTATAAATGTGTATAATAGATATATTTTTTTTAATAGAGTAGGTTTCCAAAAAACATTTTAAGTAATTTAAAGACATATGGATTATCAATTACTAAAACTTCTACGTAGTGTTTCGTTGGAAGAAATTATAATTTCATTCTCACTTAATTTGACAAATCTTATATATATATATATATATATATATATATATATATATAATGTGTACTTAACCCGCGGGCCAACCCGTCCCATTAGGCCCGTATTTTCACGAGCCTATTTTTTCATGACCCTAACCCGCCTCACTGTGGGGCTGTGCGGGCCGACCCGCGGGTTTCGACCCACTTTGACAGAACTTACAAGTGTGATCTTAGATAAAATAAAAAAAGAAAAAATAAAGGTACATTACTAATCAATAATGTAGACTTTCATATTTTTTAAAAATTCTTTTTCTAAAATTTGAAAACATGACAAGAATTTCGCCCAAAATAATACATTTATCATTTTCCATATTAATATTACTGCTAAGGTGGATGAAGAGTGGTGGAATGGTGGTCCATAGTGGAGAGGACAGCTGTAAGGAACGGATGACAGCGACGGAAATCGGAAGGGGACACGTGGTAAATGGATTACCAGGTTTTTGTTCCCTCCATCATTATTAGGTTTTGTTACGATGCAGCGGCGGTCTCTTGTAAGTTTCTGAGGGGCCACACAGAAGTGGGGCCCTGCTTATATGTGCTGTGGGTCCCGCGCATGTTGATGCTGTTGCAGCCCTTTGTCTGTTTGTGTGTCATAGGGTGCACCCATCATCAATCACTTTGCCGCTACAACTATGTGATCTTTGGCTATGAAAAGTAAGACATGAGATAATTTGGTGAAAAACACACTATATATTGTATACAAATATCATCTAATCATGACCTGCTATAATTAGGAACGAGCTTAAAGGTGCCTCTTATAATAAAAATTTATTCATGACATTTCATAGTCTGACAAAAAAAAATTAAAAAAAAAAATCATTTAATCATAAAATTTTACAAAACTTATCTCTAAGAGCATCGAGAGGATTTTGGCTCAATTTTTAAAAATTTTAGTTTACGTGGGGAAGAAATATAAGCGAGAAATAGAAACCTCCAATTACGTATTGCAGTTTTTGTAAGAAAGAGAGAAATAATACTCCGTAAAAAAAGAATAAGATGCATATAAAAAATATGCATGCTCAGCTGGCGCATGCATCTCACACTCTTGATGGGTGCACTTAACTTTTTATGTTTTATTATTATTAATTTTTCAAACTTCCTCTTTCTTCCAACTTAGCATCAAATCTAACCCAAAAAAAAAATGAAATCATTTGCTTTGTTCTACGTTCTATGTGATTTAACTCTGTAATGTGTAAATTAATACGGAGTATTAAAATATAAAACTTATATACTTAAAAGTTAAAAAGTAATTTAACCATTAATGACAACTATACTTTCGTCGCTGAATTATAAAGAAATAACAGAATTTGTCCTTCAATTATATTGTCTCAATTTTTCGTCCTTTAGTTATATATGAAGTGCTTTTTTGTCTTTAAATTTTGATAAAATTGGTTAACAAGTCACTTTGCAGATAATAAGAAACCAAAAAAAAAAAAAACCATTATGCACACAATTGGTGAAGTGAAAAATGACAATGATATAATTGGAAGATGAAAAAATTATTTTCCTATAATTCAATGATGAAAAGTATTATTTTTTATTTTCATTTGTTAAATACAAAAAAGGCCAAGTATAAACTAATACAAATGAAATAAGGTTTACGGTAGATGTCGAGATTTAATACAAATACTCTTATTTTACTTCTTATTCCTATTTTTTTTTTTTGATGTGATAATTGTAATTTGGGATGTGATGATTTGCTTTCTTCTTGTTCTTTTATTTTCCCCCATCTGTTTTCTTTTTGTGTTCTAAAATCACCTTTACCTATGATAATAAAAATTAAAGACAAATTTGTAGGTGTTAATCAGCAACAATGAGTTTTCCAAATGCACTATCAATTATCCACGAATATAATGTCAAACGTTTTGAAATAAACAAATGTAATTTTAAAAATGTCATCATATTTTTTTCTTATTTCTTATTCCGTAATTTCTTGATGTCAATTTTTTTTTTGGTGAACCCCTTAAGTGTCAAATTGATGAACCTTAAAGTGTCAAACTTATGTAAGTGTTGAATTGGCGAACCTTAAGTGTTGAATTGACGCACCTTAAGTGTGAAAAATTGCGCATCTTAAGTGTTAAAATGGTGCACCCTAAATGCAAAATGTATGCACCTAATTATGTATAGAATTGATGCACCTTAAGTATTAAAATGACACACTTTTAGTGTTACAATGACGCACCTTAAGTGTTAAAATGACACAACTTAAGTGTAGAATTGTCTTAAGTGTTAAAATGACGCAATTTAAGCTTTGAAAATATGCACCTTAAGCTTTAGAATTACGCACCTTAAACTTTCAACAATAAACAAAATTATTATAATGCCACCATTTTTCTTTAATTTATCTTCGTTCTAGGTTATTGATTTTGGCAATTAAGATCAATGGTTATGATTAATCTGCATGTTCCACCTGGGAAAGCTTTTGTATATATATATATATATATATATTGCAATATTGGTGGCTTAACGGTTAAATTATTTATTTCAACTACACACAAATACATACGTTTCTTGGTGAAGAAAGAATACCCAAAAAAGTAGCCGTTGGTAGTAACACAACGGTAATAAATTGGCATCCAGTAATAAAGAAGCACCACGGGAGGAAAGACTCCTTATTTATGAAGTAGTGGGTACGTTGTAACTTGGTAGGTTAGCAAACACCAAAATCTTTTATTTGATATTCCGTAGTATATATGTTTCTTGTTTAACCATTCCAATTCAACTTATCATAAAATATCAAGTACGAAATTGGTGTGACTTCTGAGGTAAATATATAGGGCCCTGCCTCTTCTAATATATCTTCATCATCCTAATGCCCATGTCATTTTATGTAACCAAAAAGGATGAAAACTATGAACATGGTTGCTGGCAGTCCTGTATTCATTTTTAACCTTTAATAAGGATTTCAAATACAACCATCAACACGGGCTTCGCGTGTGGTAATAGCCTGCCTGAGGCAGCTTATTTTGTGGACTCGGGTCCACCTTGCAAAGTAGACCCATACACAATTTATCTTTTAAAAATTTACAATTTGTATACTACGAATATATAATATTAGAGCATCCTTAATAGTTAAGGGTTTTTTTTTTAAAAAAAAAAAATTTTGAGGAGTTTTTTAAGTGTGATTAGGAAAGAGAACATGAGAGGAGAAATAGATTTTTTTTTTTTAAAAAGAAAAAAAAAAAGAGAAAAACAAAACAAGTTGCAGCAAACTGACAAACAAATATATATAAAAAAAAAAAGAAAAAAAAAAAGAAGAGCAAGAGATAAACGCGCCACCGGGCACGTGCCCAACGCGCACAGCACAGGACAGAAATTGATATTGTTGCACTGTTTCAAAAACTTGTTTTTGCAGGTGAACTCAACACTTTCTCTCTCCTTCCTCTCTTTCCTCCACATCATCTTTCACTATTTCAAAAACCCTCAAAAGACTTGTAGTATGGATGCTCTTAACATATATGTAATTGATTACCTTGTTTTGTATTCACAAGTTTTTTCAAGTACTATTTCAAGTACTGCAATCAATTTCAATACTAAAAGTACACAATTTAATCTTTTTAAAATTTAGTACAGTTGTTATGTGTTTTGACTTAGAAACACAATTTACATTTTGCAAGTTCACAATTCCAATATTAAAAATACACAACTCAAAAATACACAACTCAATGCCGTTTAAGATTACCTAATCCATGGTATAACAATTTGCTCATTATATAGGTAGGAGTGTGTTTCAATTTTGATCGCATGCAAAAGAGTGGGCTTCAGAGGCCATTCCTCCTTGGCTTGCGGGTTGGCTTGCCTTTATATATATATATATATATATATATATATATATATATATATATATATATATATATTGGTTAAGGTGCGGCCGTGCTCTCCCGTGCGGTCACACACCACTCAATGTTACGAAATACACCACTCAATGTTAAGAAACACACCACAATGTTAAGAAACACACCACAGTGCATATTTGTGTGGTGTGTTTCTTAACATTGAGTGGTATATTTCGTAACATTGAGTGGTGTGAACCGCACGGCCGCACGGAAGAGTACGGTCGCACTTGAACCTGACCCTATATATATATATTTGTTTAATGTTTATTTGATTTATTCTTTGGCCTTTAAAACTATCATTAAACTTTAAAAGTTTGGACTTTAGAACTATGGTTGAGTATTTCAAAATTTAAATTAGTAATATTTGTTTAAATATTGTTTATACATACTTCATTATTTTTATAGTGTTGTATGTAGTGGTCCTAGTGGATATTAGACTAATAAGAGTCTTGAAGAAATTTAGAAAATAATTTGAATGATGGTAGCCATGAAATTAAAATATTATATGTTGGAATATTATATTAGCATATTATAATATTAGTATATTACTATAAATTAGAGAATAATAGAGACATAGAGTGTATTAAGAAAGAAAATTGTTTTCAAAAAAAAAAAGAAAGAAAATTGGGTAGGCTAGCCTACCCAGCTTGCGGGCATGGAAGGTGGCAAGATCAATCATTATTGCGTGGACCGTGCACAACTATGTGGACCACGGTAAAAAAGACATAAAATACATTATTTTAACTTATAAAATATATTATCTTACACAAGAAATTTCATTATTCTAACAAAAAATATATTATACATTATTCTAACTCATAACATATACTATTCTAACACATAAAGTACATTATTTTAACTTATAAAATATGTAATCTTAATTACCTCATAAATGTCATTATTCTAAAACACATAGAGTACATTATTCTAACACATAAAGTACATTATTATAACACATAAAATACATTATTCTAACACATAAATTACGCTATTCTAGTACATTAAATACATTCTTACCCAGAAATGTTCGTTATTCTAACACGCAGGCGAAGCAAGGAATTTTTTAACATCAAAATGACGTCATAAATTTCATTATTCTAATACATATAAAGCACATTATTTTAACACATAAAATACATTATTCTAACAAATAAAATATATTATTCTAACACATAAAATAAATTCTTATCCCAGAATTATCATTATTCTAACACGCACGCGCGGAGCAAGAAATTTTTTTTAACATCAAAACGATGTCGTTTTTTAAACAATACTTTGTCGTAGCAAGGAAGGCTAGACTACTCTAGGCCCTCTAAGTAGCGAGTCTCAAAGGCTTGCCCCACTCCGGCCCAATTGTTTTACCATGGACTAGGGTTTACTTTGCATTGTGAACCCTAGTCTAAAACAACATTTATATTATATGTATGCACTTAACATATTATGTGTATTCAGTTCACAAATTATGTATATACTACAATTAACATATTATATATCTGCAATTCACATATTATGTGTATACATTTAATAAATTATGTACTTGCAATTAACATATGATGTGCTTACAATTTATTTATAGTTGCATAATTTGTTAGCTGAATGTACATAATATGTTAACTGTATGTACATAATATTTAACTGTAGACACATAATATGAATATCATTTAGAACCATGGTCCACAATCATACAAGGTATTGATAACTCTACTTTCAATGTTCAAGACCTTGTGGTTTTTGAATAAAAAAAGACCTTGTGGTTAAATACTTAAATGATATTAATGTGACCGGATTTAGGATTTATAAGTGAAGTCAAATGATCCCCTCAAAGTTTGGTATTTATTATATATGTATATATTTTGTAAAAATTTTAAAATTGATACATTAATATTAAAAATTTTAAAATTAATATATAGATTAAAAAGTGCAACTTTCTAAATAAAAAATTGTCTTAATTTGACAAGTACAGCATATTTGCAGTTTTTAATTAAAAAAGTTATTATTTATTTGATTCAACTTTATCTTTAATTTAACTTTACTAGTGAATTGTTTGATACTTAATGTTGTTTTTTATATTTGTTCTAATTTTACATTTTAAAATATCAAAGATGTTTGTTCTCTTACTAGAGATAGAATATATATATATAATCATGTCAAAAAAAAAAAAGGGAGCAAGGGGTTGTTTGCACTCCCGTACAATAAGTAATTGTCATACATCGATCAATCATGTTCACCCATAAAATAAGTGGTTGTCATGCTTCAATCACCGTCCACTTGTCGTGATCAAAAGTCCCCACGCCTCACCCCTCTCCTTAATTAACTAATGTTAACTGTTTCCACTATTAACTAGAGTAAGGTATAGTTATGAACTCGCAAGTCATCAGTTGCATTTCTTCATTTCAGGGCCGGATTTTAGGGCGTGCAAGATGTGCGACCGCACAGGGCCCCAAAATTTTGGGGGCCCCTAGTCTAGCCCGGGCCTAATATTTATTATATGTATTTGTGATTATATTGATCCAAAATTAGATTTTTTGCATTTTTCTCTTTGCAATTTTTCTTCAATTCGCAGTTTATTTATACATTGATAGGGCCTCACTTAGTTACTAGCACAGGGCCCCCCAAATCAAAAAATCGGCCTGCTTCATTTTCTACTCTCTTATATATATATATATATATATATATATAAGTATATTACATGACTTATGATATAGGATGGAGGGGTATAAAAAATTATATTATATTGAAATGCAAACCTATAAAAGCGTTAGTTAGTTATTTATTAATATACCTGTGTCACATTCTACAATTTATTTTAATTTATTTCATAAAAATATAATTAAACATAGAATTTTTTATTTTTTTTTATTATAAATTCCTTAATATGATAGGCATATCATTCCATATTTTTGTATTAGCCATTGGGAGAATGAAGTAAACCCAACCACACTTTTATTTTATTTTATTTCTTGATCTCTTAAAGTAAAATAATATATATAATACTTTACAACTTTAAAGTAAAAAGAAATATGTATCAGCCACATATACACTAAAAATAGGATGAAAAGTAACATCACATATAGATAAGTACGTGATGATGATAAAGTGGTCCCTAAAAGGGATATGTTCTTTTGCAATTTGCACATTTATTTATATAAAAAGTGAAATAATTGGGCAAGGAAAGAGGAAACACTCATTTCACATAAAATTAGCAAAGAGAATCCTTTCATTCATATGAATCAAACAAATTTTGTCTACCAAAACATGTGTGGGTATGTATATATACTCCCCACTTGTGTATGTGTGTCCAATTACATTGCATTTAACATACAGAAATTGCCCATAAACTTTAACCTGTTAGGTTGAAAAGAAATACTCTCTTTCTTTCCAAAATATTGAATCTCCAACCTCAATGACCCCATATCCCGACTCGATATAACTCAGCATCTAGGAGCATGTAAATCATGATAACTCATCATGCGGAACACATATGTTAGATCTTCACTTACTGTGCACAAGGAGCCCCGACCCCTCACTTTGAGAGGTTGCTCTCACACTGCACCTGGTGAGACTCGATCACTGTACTGGTCTTTAATTTCTTCTAAAACTTTACCCATGTGACCAGTTGAGCTGTCGATGTGGGCTAAATTTGGGCTAAATTAAAAACAAATACCCTTATCCTTAGCCAAGGGCCGGGGTTTAATTTTTCACTTGTGCATTTAAGAGGGTTGTCTGTATTTAATTATTTTAGTACTACTAATTTTTATATATGTACAATGTTAAAATGCAACTAATTATATAAGAAAAAAGTAAGGAAATAACTTTCATAATTATACACAAGCTAAATCACAGAATGCCCAAATTTCAAAGATTTTTTTAAAAATAATATAATTAATTAATACTAACTTTTAATGCTAATTAATTTATACTATTTATTAGTAGTATATGGGTTTAATTTTTATTTAATTTATTAAGTGGACAAATTTTATTTGAATATTTGAAAGGTTGATAATTTTGAACTGACAAAGGGAGTGTGCGTGGATGATGTTTTACATTATAGCAGTTGGATAGTTGTGAAGTAGTGTGAAGCTGTGTCTTTCAGTATATGAAACATGCATTATATTCATGGTTTGTCTTGAAATGTACACAATGTCCCACCTGTATTAGTGCCCTACTGCACTTATCATTCTAGTGCTTACTGGTGCACTATATGTTATTTAAAATTACTACGAAAATAATATTTCTGAAAAATAACAAGTACTAGAACGAAAGAATATTTCTGAAGGGTGGTTAGTTTGAGTCGTGTACTCACTACATTATCCTTAAAACATATGGCCTGTTTGGTTGGATGTAGTTTGGGGGGAATTACAATTCATTGAATTGCAATTCAGTGAATTCCCAAACTACAGTGTTTGGTTGGAGGGAATTGCAATTCCGCAGAATTGCAATTCCCTCCAAATGATTAATTGCAATTCGGTGGAGATGAGAGGCAATTTGTTGGTGTAAAGACAATTTTGCCCCTCCTCCCATACCCTTTGTCTTTTTTTTTTTTAAATTGAAATAATTATTATTATTATTATTATTTTGAAAGAATTATTATTATTATTATTTTTGAATTATTATTATTATACTTATTATTATTATTATTATTTGAAAGAATTATTATTATTACTATTATTATTTTTGAATTATTATTATTATTATTATTATTATTATTATTTGAAAGAATTATTACTACTACTACTACTACTACTACTACTACAACAACAACATAAGGGTATTTTAGTCATTTTGTCACTTCTTACCTTTCAATTCCCTGTACTCCTATTTCTACATATCAAACACTGTAATTTCAATTCCTACTTTATTCATTGAATTGCAATTCCACCAAATTACAATTCTTTTACACCCTAATTCCTTCCTCCCAACCAAACGCCCTGTAAAGGATATTTCTGGAGGGTGAAAATCTGTCATTAATGGATTGAACAGGGATGCACAGTGACTTCGATCTAAAAAATCCGCTATATTCCAATCGTCTTCGCTAATACATTACCAAAATGATGACGTAGTTATACACACACACACATATATGCTAAGGAGTAAGGATCCTATGAGAATAGTAACATATGATAGAAATAAGAACTAATCTCAACCTTACATCTACAAAATTCTACGGATTTGATTAGATTTTTTTTTTTTTTTTTTATAAATGTGGTGGCAATTTCGTAATTATCAACAACTTTTCACTATGCAAACTTGAATACTCAAATATGCAATCTTTAACAACTGAATATGCGAACTTGATAAATTTTATAAGATCAACGAAAAAAGCTAACTATTAAATCTAAATCGTAAATACTAGACCTTAATTAGTAAAAAGTGAACGACCAAATCAAATAAAATAAAAAACTCTGCCATAACTCTAAAATCGAAACTCTAAGTGCATTGAACTTTCACATTTTTGTAAGTGCAATCTTTCACATATATATATTTGTTTTGTGTTGTAATAAGAAATTGGTTACTAATTTACTTGGATGAACCAATTGAAAATTGGAAAAAAATCAAAAGTCTTGAAGTTGAAGAAGGTTCAAAATAAAGAGTGGAAATCATAAAAAGGAGATGGAAAAACAAGACATGGAATTAGGAATGTAGACAAAACATCCATTCTCACAAGAATTGACATGCGTAGTATTTTAATTAGGCATATTGTTGTTTACAATAATCCAATTGAAATGATTCAAGATTTCAAGTTGCATTGAAAAGATAACTCATAAAGTTACAACTTTTATAAAGAGAAAATCTTAAATTTGAGATTAAAAAGGTAAAAAAAATCATAGTAATTATTGCATCAGTGAATTTGTCCAAAAAATTTAGCAACTTCAATTCTAAAAATTGTCCTAACCTATTTCTTCCTAACTTCTATATATATATGTGTGTGTGTATCATCTTCCAAGAGGGAGAATAATAGAAAGCACAAAAATACAAACTTGGGACTACTACACAATGTAAGCTCCAAGTTTTAAGTTGCGTATTTCCCATAAATTTTTAGTTTTGACTGATATTAACAGTTTTTTTAGTATTGATATTTTAATTAGAATTTTTATATTATCATCAAAAGTTGGAATTGCCTGTGTTGAAGATTAATGAAGAATGAAGATTTATAATTTATATTTGTTGAATTTGAATTTCAAATTAATGATTTGTAATTTTAAAAAAGTTGAATATTTAAATTTTTTTCGAATGAAATGCTTGAAATTAAAATTAATTATTTTGATTGTTTAATGTTCGAATTCTTGTATTATGAATTCTTTTATTTTTTAAACCTAAAATCTATCATCCAATCCGTTAAATCTGCTATCAGCGGATCATATCGGATCGGATTGGATTTGCACCCTTTTACGAATATATGGATGTAGATAAAATTTTTAAATCTATTTTTAGCATATTGGATACAAATTCACCTGAAATCTATTCGACACTCACCCTTAGTAGCAACATTGCGGAGTAGGAGGTTGGAGGTTCGATCCTCAAACCCTTGGGTTTGAGCTGGTCAGCTATGGGTAACCTTGGCTGGTTTACCTCCTTGTGGTCCTTTGCCGGCTAGGGTCACAGGGCGAGGAGAAAACCTCGTTAAAGGAACATTGCGGAGTAGGAGAATTGAAGCACGAGAGGTACATGCAATGGGTGATGGGGATGGATGAAATAATGTTGGTGTTGGGTGAGAATTGAAGGCGACAATGTAATGTCCATTCACCTCACCGGTCTTCTCTTGCATGCACTTACGACGCAACAGCCGCGCACGCCACAACTAAACCTGTGTTATACAATCAATGAACCGATGCTCAGTGGCCCAGTAAGCTCCACCATCCACAATTAACCAACACTACAACCTTTGACTGTTTACCTACTTCGATTCCATCTTCCTTAGCACCGCGATTTCACACACGTCTACGTCTCATACAACTTCATTATATTATTATTGTTCCTCAAATCTTCTAATTATATATATATATATATATATATATAATTTCGGGTGCGACCGTGCTCTCCCGTGCGGCCGTGCGATCACACACCACTCAATGTTAAGAAACACACCATACTGAAATACAAAGAAACACACCACAATGTTAAGAAACACACCTTGTGTGGTGTGTTTCTCAACATTGAGTGGTGTATTTCGTAACATTGAGTGGTGTGAACCGCACGGCCGCACCTGATCATGACTCTATATATATATATATATATATATATATATATATATATATATATTTGAAATCTAAATCTTCTAATTTGTTCATTCACAACTGAGGTAGTCTTTATTTCGATCTGTTTTTTTGAAATGCTTGCTTGATCTCCTTTAATCATTTCTTTTCCTTTTACAAATTCAAAATTTTTTGTACTTTTTTTTGTTTTGTAATCCTGCTCTATTGGCCGGGTATGGATTCGTACACTAATTTTTAAAAAGTTATTAAGAAAATAACACTTTCTCCTCCTGAATTATATGCTATAATGTTTTTTTCTTCATGAATTATATATTTATCTATATTTTTTCTCAATTATTTTAAAAGTGACAAGACAATTTTCCTCTTTCTGACTTTCTGTTAAATAGGCTTTTAGGGCTCGTTTGGTTCGCGGAAAATATTTGAAGGGAAGTGGAAGTGAAATTCCGTGGAAAA
>CP025659.1:49408252-49419965 GCA_003576665.1 Ipomoea trifida
GAGAATTTAGTTTCCAAAGAATAGATAGAGGTAATGGTTAGATAGATAGAAGGAACTTCTTAATGAAAGGATAATTGGGATCTTAAGGATAAAAGAGGAATTCGGCTTAAGAAGGGTAAGGAAGGTCTCTCGACTCTAAACGATTTCTTCGGTTTGACGATTGATCACGACACGCTGACCGATTGATAGGTCTTGACTTGCTTCCCACGCAACACTGACTTGCGATTCGAATAAGCTCTGCATGTAACCTACGATTCGTATAGACCTTATCACTCCAGAAGAGGCTGAAGGTGCTGAGTTGCTGGACTGGTTGGTGCAGAACGAAAAGAATTCTGAGGAAACTTTATGAAAAGATAGATTCAACTGGAAAGGTATCACCCAATCTTAAAAGGAGATTCGTTTATGGGTAATAGCGATCTTTAGAAACCGAGGTTACTTCCTTGTGGTGCTTGCACGAGAAACCACGTTCGAGGTGCACTGAAAGATTACACGAGGTCCACTTCACGGAGCCTACACCACTTGCTTACAGCGTTTCTTCTTATCGTCGGGGATCTTGAGCGTTCAAGTGCCGCTTTCTACTTGACTTGATCTTCCTTGTCTTGAAGGTTGCAACTTCTAACTTGTTCCTTCGTTGTCGCTTCAGGGATAGGTAAGACTACCTTAAGGTCTGCGAATTACGACCTCGAGTTATAATTCTTCATGTAACGTTAACTCCGAGTTAGCTCGCACGAGGTTCTTCATTATGGATCCAAAGGCTTCTACTTGGTGTGCTTTAACTTTGCTTCTGACGAAACGCGAGTATAGATAACTCTTCCTTAGGATACCCGAGGATTAAGTTAGCCTTTAGGTTCACTTCCGTTGGTCTTGATCTTTTGACGATTTGATCTTCTACTAGCTTGTCTCGCTATTCCTTAATCCTTCTTGCCACTGTTCCTTCGAGTGTTTACACGAGATCCTCATGGCCGGTCTGACAATTCCTACTTGGTGTGTTTTACTCTTCTTCTTGACGCGTCGGCACCCGCCATTGCCGTTCCCTCACGGCCGAGGGTCTTCGAGTCTTCAGTCTTCGAGCTCCAGTTGCTTTCTTCATCTTGTGTCGGACTTCAGCTGCACGAGCCCGTTCTTCAAGTCTTTGAGGTTACCGAAGACCATGCAGATAAAGCTTCATACGCGAAGACGCCAATTCCGAAGAACGTAGACTGTTGTCGTTAACCCCGAAACACGAGGGATTGGTCTTCTTCAACGAGCCGCCCGCTCTTCGGATTGCTGAGATGCACACGGTGCTATCCTTCGTCTTGTATCAACTAACTACTCATTCCTAATCTAAGCAGGCTCCTAGGCAAAACTAAAACGAAAGCAACGTATCTGAAAGCGATTAAGACTTACCGGAAGACGAGCCGCAAGCTGCAAAACAACAAGGTTAACAAGGCATATAATATAAACAGATAAGGCGTGTCCTCACCGCGATTCCTAGAATTCACACATCCTAGGATTCTCAAAACATCTTAATTCCTACTTAGTCAAGTCCTAGAGTCTCAAAAGTTCAACCCTAGGATCTCTACTCAGACCTCAACACAGGCTCTGATACCAACTGTGACACCCCAACCTCACATAGGCTGAGATAGCTAAAACTTAACATAAAAGCTGCCAATCTCAACCAACAAACCAAGCATAGCGGAAGCAATTTAAACTTAAGGGCGTCATGCCACACCTAGTATTAACAAAGCCTAGATGCACAGGCTAAACAAGAAACGATCCAACTATTATATCATAAAGTCTCAAAACCAATCCTCAAACATCATCCATAAAATCCAAGACAAAATACTCAAAGTACAGAACAAGAGTATCAAAAGATCTCATGGCTCACAGGCCAACAAAACAGAGTCTAATCATAACTAGCTAAGGCTAAGGTCCTCATAAGGAAAGCTCTAGCGCGCTCGCGATGTACTACTCCATACCTGGAAAACACGCAAAGAACCATTAGCAAAAGAATGCCTAAGCAACCACCATTCACACCCGCAAGGAGATATAGATATACATAAGCTTAGAAATAGGTTTACACACCCATATAGAATATAAACACCAACGAACTGTACAACTGTGCAAATCGATACTCAACAAGGATAAACTGAACGAATCATAAACCAAGACTCAATCCAATAAATCCATTAACCAATAACGAAAGCGTAATGCATAACGAATCATAATCAAGATACAACTGAACACAATCCAAAAGGGAACATCCCAACTCCAAGAATAACAAGGTATCAACAGAACAATCAAGAACTCATAAGAACCAACAAAGACACATCCAACACCACAACCCCAACCAAAGCACACCATAGGTTAGAAGTCAATAGTCACGAGTCAGACGGGTGATTAGTCCCACTCACAGGGACCGAAGTCCAATAGTAACCCATAGTAACACAGGGGTAATCAGCCAAAGCACCAGGGTAGCGAACCCGTAACACAAAGAGTAACCAATAGTAACAATAGTCCACAATAGAGCACAATAGTAACACCATAGTCCACAACCAATAGTAACCAATAAGAGCACAAGGGTCCACAATAGTAACACAATGGTCCATCACCACAACCATACTCCAACACCAACTCATCCAACCAAGACGTGGGTTCATCTCAAATATGAACACCAACCAACTCCCAGATCATAACTCAGAAGATCAAGGACCAAGGACACCAAGAATGGAAACCAAAAGCATGAATCAATACTCCAAACTAAGGCATCAATTGCTCAATGAAAGACATGAATAAATACTCCAAATACATGGTGAAATACTCAATAAAACAATCCAACAATGATCTGAAACAAGGGACCAACAACAGACACAACAACACAAAACAGCTCTCTGGAAACCAATTCCCAGAAGCCTAGCGGAAGAACCTCACGGAACTCACTCCTCCGCCGACCTCCTCCGCAAGGAGGAGACGGTCACCCTCAACGGGCACCTCCCCTCCGCCCAAGCACACCGCTGCCACCTTGCGGATCTCTTTGACGGATCACATTATTACGTCGCAGGTCTCCGCAAGGCTATTCCCATTCCCAGATTCCAGAACCAACAACAGACATGAACAATTCCCATTTCCAGAATACACAATCAGACCAAAGACACTTACATTCCATCCAATTTAGAGTCCAAAAATAAGGAAATCCATAACATCATGATCATACAACACAAGACAAAGATCAAGATGCAATCCAACCAAGAGAATCAACAAAAATAGGCTAATCACAAGAATTTCCAGGATTTCCAAATCACCAAGATCATTATATATAGAATAGGGAATAAAATAGTTTTGATGGACATGGATGGTTACCTTTGAAGCGTACTTAATCCCAAAAGCATTTAATCCAAGGCAACGTCAATCCTAAGCTCGGTTCATAACCACGAATCTGAAGAATTAATATAGTCTAATATCGTTACTAAAACTATTAATAACGCTATTGATATTCCTAATCGGTCCATAATCACCTATAATCTTATAATCCATATGCTCAAGGCTAATATAATACGACCATAAGAATTGTACATAATCTAATCACTATCTAAAACTAGAACAATTATATGATCAATAGAATAATCCTAAACTTAAACTATAATACTATAACAAACCCTAGCACTAAACCATAAGCTTATTAATCAACATAACCTCACCTCAAACGCACTGCGTGACCTCGGATTCGAACCCACTCCCTCCGGCTCACACACAAGCACCATACCGTCACGCCACGTTGTTCCTTGTTGCTTGGTTACGCCATTAGTAGTATAAATCCAGCCACCACCGCCCATGTTCCCGTTCACCATTCTGCTTCACGCTTCGCACGGAGAAGGGGAGCCCGTTGTTACGTTCCGCCTCGGCTTAACGGAAGAAGGGTTGCCACCACTTGCCTGCTGCCATCCCCCCGCCAGAACAACAGAGAAGAGAGGGAAGAATGCGAGAGGAGGGCGGAAGCTTCCTCGTTGAACGCCGTCCTCGCCACTGCCGCCGGAGTTCCATTGCCGCTGCATGGTGGACGTCGAGGAGAAAGGGGACACTCCCGTCGCTGCTGTTCTCGCCAGAAACAGAGAAACGAAACCATGCCGCCGCCGTTACTATCGCCGCTTCGTCGCCACCGGGAGTATGTCGAAGGTGGAGGCCGCGGTTGCTCCGGCTCTGTCGCACGTCGCTGGAAACAGAGAGGGAAGAGAGCGAGGAGACCGCCGCCGCTGCTTGCCGGAGGAACGAGTCAGAGGAGTCGGGAGAGCTCACGGGATTCACAAGGCGTTGCCGGGACCTCGTCGTCGTCGTTGAAACAGAGCCCCGTCGATGGAGATCGAAGATCGTCACTGGAAACCACCGTTGTCGCCGTTCCTTCATCGCCGTAGCCGAGAGACGAGAGACGGATGTTAGTAGCGACGGTTGCCTTTCCTCTTTTGGCTGCTGCTGATTCTCTTCCTTCCCTGGTTGTTGTCGTTGGAGACTTTGCCGGGAAAGGAAAAGAGTAACGAAGATGATAGAGGCGGATGGTGTGGGGAATCTTCTCAATTTAGGAACTTCTAATTATGTATATATATCTAGGGTAGGTATTGCCACTTTGGGCTAAGCCAATTAATAGAAAGATTATTCAATATGGTCTATACTAGTTGGGTCAAGAACAATTGCAATATATAAAAGATAATCCATTGGGTCCATGGCTTTAGAATACAAATAATATGATATGGCTATTAAGAGAAGTTGGGTAAATTTTACAAAAGTTGGGTCACTAACCATAGCTTATAATATATATGTATAGCTATAGAAATATTGGGCCATAGATTATTTATTGTTAACTCATAATAATAAATTATATATATAAGAATATATATATATATATTCCAAGCCCAAAGGAAAATAGTTATACTTATAATTATTTAAATAATTATTTAATAAGAAAATAACCCCCTTATAATATTCAAAAGAGTAGTAGGAATTTTCGGGGTGTTACACTCTACCCCCCTTAAAAGGAGCTTCGTCCCCGAAGCTCGGAAAAACGTTTTGGGGACAGAGAGTTGGAAATTAGTACGATAGTACATATAGGGAAAATATTTATATAGTATATATATGCCTGGTTTTGAAAATTTGACCCAACGGAAAAAGGGAATGAAAGGTTTGAGGTGTACGGTTTTAAGAACGACGTCGGTTAAGAATAGAATCAAGAGTTATCCAGGTTACCGCTTAGAAAGTAAGGTTGTCACTTTGCGCAAGATATTTTCAAGAAGCGAATAAGATCAACGTTCGAGAGGGTGGAAATGATTTCTCAATAAAAGGGAACGCCACGTTTTGTAAGGGAGAGAGAAGAGCTCGGCTTCGAAAGAAAATGAGAACGAGGTTCGCCGTGGTTGAAAGAATTTCTCAATTTAAGGGAGTATCAAGTTCTTTGAACAAAAGAGAAAGAACGAAAAGAACTTGGCTTCGAGAACAGATAAGCGCAAGATTGAGAACATCGAAGGAGTCTTCCAACGATAGGGTGTTTACCTTACTCGAGGAAAAGAGAGAAATTAGATTCCAAAAGGGATTAAGAATAAGGTTTCGAAAGACAGAACGGTTTGTCAATGTTAAGGTATTCAACTCTTCAAGGTAAGAAAGAAAATTCAATTTGAAAGAAGATAAGAATGAGATTGAAAACGCAGAACGAGTTTCTCAACGGTAGATTATTCCACTTGCTCAAGGATAGGGGAGAATCCGGTTCCTAGGGGAGTTAAGAGCTAGGCCTTAGAGGAGCAGAATTGATTCCTCGATGGTAGGGTATTTAATTTCCCCAAAGGAGAGAGGAGTTCATTTCCCAACGAAGGTGAGAAGGGGATTTAAAATGGATAGAAAGGGATGCCTTAATAAAAGAGAGTGTGCAATCCCCAAGGGAATGAGAAAGATTCGGTTCCAAGCGTCGATAGTAATGAGGTCTAGAAAGATGGAAAGGATTCTTTAATGATAGGGTATTTATCTTACTCCGAGAGGTGAAAGAAATTAGGTTTCGAAGGGAATTAAGAACGGGGTCTGGGAAGGCGAAATGATTTGTCAACGGTAGGGTATGCACTTTCTCAAGGGGAAAAGAGGAATTCAGTGTCGATCGAGAATGAGAAAGAGATTTAGGGCAGGTAGACGAGATGTTCGATACGAGGGCACTTTAGAGTTTTAAGAATCAAGGAGAATTTAGTTTCCAAGAATAGATAGGAGGTAATGGTTAGAATAGATAGAAGGAACTTCTTAATGAAAGGATAATTGGGATCTTAAGGATAAAAGAGGAATTCGGCTTAAGAAGGGTAAGGAAGTCTCTCGACTCTAAACGATTTCTTCGGTTTGACGATTGATCACGACACGCTGACCGATTGATAGGTCTTGACTTGCTTCCCACGCAACACTGACTTGCGATTCGAATAAGCTCTGCATGTAACCTACGATTCGTATAGACCTTATCACTCCAGAAGAGGCTGAAGGTGCTGAGTTGCTGCTGACTGGTTGGTGCAGAACGAAAAGAATTCTGAGGAAACTTTATGAAAAGATAGATTCAACTGGAAAGGTATCACCCAATCTTAAAAGGAGATTCGTTTATGGGTAATAGCGATCTTTAGAAACCGAGGTTACTTCCTTGTGGTGCTTGCACGAGAAACCACGTTCGAGGTGCACTGAAAAGATTACACGAGGTCCACTTCACGGAGCCATACACCACTTGCTTACAGCGTTTCTTCTTATCGTCGGGGATCTTGAGCGTTCAAGTGCCGCTTTCTACTTGACTTGATCTTCCTTGTCTTGAAGGTTGCAACTTCTAACTTGTTCCTTCGTTGTCGCTTCAGGGATAGGTAAGACTACCTTAAGGTCTGCGAATTACGACCTCGAGTTATAATTCTTCATGTAACGTTAACTCCGAGTTAGCTCGCACGAGGTTCTTCATTATGGATCCAAAGGCTTCTACTTGGTGTGCTTTAACTTTGCTTCTGACGAAACGCGAGTATAGATAACTCTTCCTTAGGATACCCGAGGATTAAGTTAGCCTTTAGGTTCACTTCCGTTGGTCTTGATCTTTTGACGATTTGATCTTCTACTAGCTTGTCTCGCTATTCCTTAATCCTTTCTTGCCACTGTTCCTTCGAGTGTTTACACGAGATTCCTCATGGCCGGTCTGACAATTCCTACTTGGTGTGTTTTACTCTTTCTTGACGCGTCGGCACCCGCCATTGCCGTTCCCTCACGGCCGAGGGTCTTCGAGTCTTCAGTCTTCGAGCTCCAGTTGCTTTCTTCATCTTGTGTCGGACTTCAGCTGCACGAGCCCGTTCTTCAAGTCTTGAGGTTACCGAAGACCATGCAGATAAAGCTTCATACGCGAAGACGCCAATTCCCGAAGAACGTAGACTGTTGTCGTTAACCCCGAAACACGAGGGATTGGTCTTCTTCAACGAGCCGCCCGCTCTTCGGATTGCTGAGATGCACACGGTGCTATCCTTCGTCTTGTATCAACTAACTACTCATTCCTAATCTAAGCAGGCTCCTAGGCAAAACTAAAACGAAAGCAACGTATCTGAAAGCGATTAAGACTTACCCGGGAAGACGAGCCGCAAGCTGCAAAACAACAAGGTTAACAAGGCACATATAATATAAACAGATAAGGCGTGTCCTCACCGCGATTCCTAGAATTCACACATCCTAGGATTCTCAAAACATCTTAATTCTACTTAGTCAAGTCCTAGAGTCTCAAAAGTTCAACCCTAGGATCTCTACTCAGACCTCAACACAGGCTCTGATACCAACTGTGACACCCAATCTTACACAAGCTGAGATAGATCAATCTCAACACAACAGCTGCCTATCTCAACCAACAACATAACAAAGCGGAAGCGAATTTAAAACTTAAGGGCGTCATGCACATCTAGGTAGAAAACACAGCCTAGATGCACAGGCTAACCATAAGAAACGAACTAACTGTCATGCATAGATAAAATAAATCCTCAAGTCATATTTAACAATATTCAAACACTAGTCAAGAGTATATAAAATCTCCAATGGCACACATGCCCAAAAACTCCAGTCTAAACATCATAAAACTAAGTCTAAGCGTCATCATAAGATCGGCTCTATCGCGCTCGCGCTCAGACTTAATCCATACCTGGAAAACACGCAAAGAACCATTAGCAAAAGACTGCTAAGGAACCACCATTCGCACCCGCAAGGAGATATAGATATACATAAGCTTGTAAATAGGTTTACACACCCGTATAAAATATAAACACCAACAAAACTATTCGATAGTTCAAAACAGATACTCAACAACAATAAGCTGAACGAATCATAAACCAAGACTCATCCAAACAAAGCCAATATCCAACAACGAAAGCATATGACAACAGCGAACCATAACCAGGATACCAACTGAACAACAACCATAAGAAACAACCAACCATAACCAAGAACAACGGAACATCAACCGATAAACACAAGGACTCACAAGCAAATAACCAAGGAAGAATCCCAACTCCAACCTCCAAACCCTGAACCAACCATCACACCAAGTCAATCTCATAGTCAGAAGTCAAAGTCAAGAGTCAGAACCCGGAAATCCGGTACACAGGGGTGATGAGCCCAATCACAGGGACCGAAGTCCAATCACAGGACAGTCCAAGGGACAAATTCATTTTCAAGGCTTGTTCTTTGGTTCTTCTCATTTCCTAAAAAAAAACGGTAAAGTGCATGAAAAATAAGGAAATGTAAGTCTGAACTCCACGCATAGGGAACCGAATGTTTTAGTGGGACACATCTCAAGCAAGAAACTCATAGGTAACCAGAGTATATGTCGGTCCTCTCCATTCAAATACTTTGCTCCATTGCGGTTGTCTTTGCAACCGATTTACCATGTCTTCAAACCCAAATTCCCTTAGCACACTCGGATAAAAGTATTTCCCTACAATTAAATTCTCTGACTTATACATATCCACAAGCGACAATTGTTCATGAGTTAAGCCTCGGAGGACCCTTGTTCCACTTGCATTAGGTTCAACTTGTGGTCGTGGAGTTGGTGGTTCTGCTCTTGCCATTGTTCGGCTTGTGCTTGCTTCCTCTAAATTCATTTTCAAGGCTTGTTCTTTGGTTCTTCTCATTTCCTAAAAAAAAACGGTAAAGTGCATGAAAAATAAGGAAATGTGATATGAACCTAGTCCAAGTTCAAATAAAGATGGAGTATTGTCCTAAGATAGCTCCCAAAGTAAGGATAGAGATGGATCGAAATACCTTAGACCTCACAAGAAACCCTTAGTCTCGAATCCTCAAAGACTTAGAAGAATCCCATTGTAGCTTCAAGTACCTCGATGATGCAATCTTCAATCAACTAGAGTCGGATCTAGTTTCCTTCGATTCAAGAACGAGTCCACGAACCTAAATCTAAGGTTGAAGAAAGGAAGATTGATTCGAGTCCACGAATCAATTTGCTAGTTGAGTCCACGACTAGCCACTAATTGAGTCCACAATTAGCTATAAGGTTTCTTACACAAGTGTAAAGAAAAACTTAAGAATTTTATTGAATGAAAGCGTTCCTTAGACTGATATGATTGTGCCCTATTTATAGGTATAGGGGACATCATTATAATCCTAAATACAATGGGAAAAAGAATCCTAAACCTAATCTAGAAAGCAAGTAAATATAGTCCTATTTAGAAAGGGATTTAAGGAATCCTTTCTAAATACAAACTAGTGTTTTCTCTTTCATGCCAAACAATTTAAAATAATGATGACCAAAAATATTGGGCTTGACTTGGGTTTCCACCATCTTTGAACATAACTAATGAAGAGTTGCCTTAATTGTTTGGACTTGGGCCTTGTGATTGGCCCAATTGATACACTTGATGGATCTTCATTATGTTGGGATCCATCATCCTCCCCTTCTTGAAAATGATTCGACCTCGAATCTTATAAGCACTGCCTTCGATCCCTGGTATCACTTGAAATGGGTCACTATAATTCTTTCCTCTATCAAATGGAATTATTCTTGGACTTTCTTGTTTCTTCCACCAATGATGCTTTAAGGATGTAGTGATGGGCCTTGTAATGAGCACACTATGGACCCTTATTGGATTCCGTGTGTGCTGGTTCCTATTAAAATGTAAGTCTGAACTCCACGCATAGGGAACCGAATGTTTTAGTGGGACACATCTCAAGCAAGAAACTCATAGGTAACCAGAGTATATGTCGGTCCTCTCCATTCAAATACTTTGCTCCATTGCGGTTGTCTTTGCAACCGATTTACCATGTCTTCACACCCAAATTCCCTTAGCACACACGGATAAAAGTATTTCCCTACAATTAAATTCTCTGACTTATACATATCCACAAGCGACAATTGTTCATGAGGTAAGCCTTGGAGGACCCTTATTCCTCTTGCATTAGGTTCAACTTGTGGTCGTGGAGGTGGTGGTTCTACTTTTGCCATTGTTCGGCTTGTGCTTGCTTCCTATAAATTCGTTTTCAAGGCTTGTTCTTTGGTTCTTCTCATTTCCTAAAAAAAGCGGTAAAGTGCATGAAAAATATGGAAATTTAAGTTTGAACTCCACGCATTGGGAACCTAATGTTTTATTGGGACACATCTCAAGCAAGAAACTCATAGGTAACCGGAGTATATGTCGGTCCTCTCCATTCGAATAGTTTGCTCCATTGCGGTTGATTTAGCAACCGATTTACCATGTCTTCAAACCCAAATCCCCTTAGCACACTCGGATCAAAGTATTTCCCTCCAATTAAATTCTCTGACTTATACATATCCACAAGCGCCAATTGTTCATGAGTTAAGTCTCGGAGGACCCTTGTTCTTCTTGCATTAGGTTCAACTTGTGGTGGTGGAGGTGGTGGTGTGGCTCTTGCCATTGTTTGACTTGTGCTTGCTTCCTCATAATTCCTTTTCATGTCTTGCTCTTTGGTGTTTACCATTTCCTAAGCAAAGCGGTAAAGTGCATGAAAAATAAGGAAATGTAAGTCTGAACTCCACGCATAGGGAACTAATGTTTTAGTGGGACACATCTCAAGCAAGAAACTCATAGGTAACTAGAGTATATGTCGGTCCTCTCCATTCGAATACTTTGCTCCGTTGCAGTTGTCTATGCAACCGATTTACCATGTCTTCAAACCCAAATTCCCTTAGCACACTCGGATCAAAGTATTTCCCTCCACTTAAATTCTCTGACTTATACATATCCACAAGCGACAATTGTTCATGAGTTAAGCGTCGGAGGACCCTTGTTCCACTTGCATTAGGTTCAACTTGTGGTCGTGGAGTTGGTGGTTCTGCTCTTGCCATTGTTCGGCTTGTGCTTACTTCCTCTAAATTTATTTTCAAGGCTTGTTCTTTGGTTCTTCTCATTTCCTAAAAAAAACGGTAAAGTGGATGAAAAATAAGGAAATGTAAGTCTGAACTCCACGCATAGGGAACCTAATGTTTTAGTGGGACACATCTCAAGCAAGAAACTCATACGTAACCAGACTATATGTCGGTACTCTCCGTTCAAATGCTTAGCTCCATTGCGGTTGTCTTTGCAACCGATTTACCATGTCTTCAAACCCAAAATCCCTTAGCACACTCGGATAAAAGTATTTCCCTACAATTAAATTCTCTGACTTATACATATCCACAAGTGTAACACCCCGTAAATTCATTTCAAGCCTTTCGATCGCTAATTAATTCCTTGGGCAATTCAAT
>CP025659.1:49458811-49470378 GCA_003576665.1 Ipomoea trifida
TCTATACCTTCCATATTAAGAAATCAAATGCTAAGATCTTATATTACAAAACTTTCAAGTTTGCAATAATTATAAAATGAAATCTGATTCCTGTTCTCATTTAATAAGAGCCAATAAAGTTAGGGAACGGAAAGAACAAAATGTTGGTGGTAATTTTTACTTAAATGAATGGAAGCATAAAGAGTCAATGCCCCACACTAGGGTTTGAACTTAAGATATCTCATTTGAGAAGTCACAACTATGCTGCTCAACCACAATGCCTTTGAATATCTTATTTCAACCATTTTATAATATTTTATTTAGATATATAGTTAGACAATCAAAATTACTTTGATCAAGAATCAATTCTCTGTCACCACAAGTATATAAAAATGATTTTGGAGCATTGTAATTATGTATAATTCACAAATACTGTTTTGAATAATTAATTAATTAATCTCAAAATGTCACAATATCATCAAAATATTTATGGTATTAATTAGAATAGAGTTAATTTTATTTATGTCCTAAATTTATAAATATTAGTTCATTTTTAGTCTCTTTTTTTTTTTTCAAAACATTTCCGTTTGGTCCTACTATTATTGTGGCATGATTATTTTTAGCCATCCGTCAATAAAACCTTTTAAATAGTGTTAAATATAATAACATTTTTGGTCTATTCAGTTCTAAGTGTTAAGTCTTTTTTTTTTGTTCTAAATTTATGTGTCATTTCACTTTTAGTACTTTTTTTCATAACATTTATGTTGGTCTTAACATTATTGTGACATGGCAATTTTTTGTCTCCCGCCTCCGTCAACAATTATGTTTAAATGACATTAAAATGATGTTATAACTACTCAAAATCCTCCTTCTTTCTTCATGGTAACAGAATCACAAATCTTATGAATTTTTATGAAGTAAGCTTATGCACTAGACTTAAGGTTTGCCATGACGTAGACTTGTGATTTTTTTCAATTGTACTTTTTTAGATTTTGCAATATACTTATGTATTGATAACAATTTTATTACCAATAAAAAAAAAGAGAATTTTGAGTACTTAATAAAGTCATTTAAACATATTTATTCACGGAGGACAAAAAACGTTTATGCTACAATAAAACTAGGACTAGAAGAGATGTTTTGATAAAAAAGACTAAATGTAAAATGCAACATATAAATATAGGACCAAAAGGAAAATGACTACTTAACACTTAGAACTGAATATATAAACTAAAATTTTATTGTATTTAACGTCATTTAAACTATTTTATTGACAGACGACAAAAAAAGATCATATTACAATAATAGGACTAAATGAAGATATTTAAAAAAAAAAAAATAGATTGATACCTATAAATATATGACAAAAATGAAATTAACTCGTTACAATAAGCTAAGTTACATGATTCTAGAGTGATCTATGATTGTTCATTATTTTAGGGACAATAATGATAATGCTCTATGTAGTAGGATCATGCCGGCCTATATATATGCATAGGTGGTGGACCAACACTAATCATGCAAGAGGTATTGGTTCAATTTACAATTGGGTATTGTGTGGGAGCATATATTAGAATATATATTGTTCATGAATACATTTTGGAATCAAGTAATAATATTCTTAAGAAAACCATGAGATTTTCAACTCTAAAAAGTAATAGATGTGAATGAAGATTACACATTTCATTTATGTTCGTTTATATATATACATACATATATATATATATATATATATATATATATATATATATATATATATAAGAGTTGTCTATACAATATTTTCGTCAAAAATATTTATATCGTTATAACTTCCGTTATTTTCAACTATTGTTACCATGCACATGCATCCCCTTATATTTTCTTATCATCTTCAATGATAATACAATAATATAGTGTCTATATACTATTATAGTATTATCATTGAAGATGTGCTTGGTAACAATAGTTGAAAAAGATAACGGAAGTTATAACGATAGGGATATTTTAACGAAAATGTTGTATAATACAACTCTTATAGCATAATATTATATATATATATATATATATATGTGTGTGTGTGTGTGTGTGTGTGTAAAAGTTATTTCTTAAAATATAAATATAAATTTATAAAAAAGGTTTACATTATTATTATTATTATTATTATTATTATTATTATTATTATTATTATTATTATTATTATTATTATTATTATACAATAATATAAATATCTAATTAAAACAGTAAGAGAAATGATGAAATGAGATTTCAAATTATATTAGATTATTGTATTAGATAGAGCATCAAAATCACCAAAAGGTACACAGTTGAATCCTTCTTGCCTATTAATCTATTATTGCAAGTAAATATCATGTTAACCAGTCAAGTAAGATGATATATAAAAAATATGCTAATATGATGTCACAATAAACTTATAATAATAATAATAATAATAATAATAATAATAATAATAATAATAATAATTTTTTGATGTTCAGGAACTAATTGTACTATACAATATAGTTTAAGGGCTAATTTGACTATTTTTCAATAAAACTATATCATAACTCCAAGTTTATGTGCATGTTTATTCATTACTTTATTTATGGAAGTTTCACCATAGATATGTGATGGACAATCACACTCATGAAGTTGAAAACATTTTCATTCTTTCAGAAATTAGAGAAGAAACATAGGAAAATAAAAAAGAATGCATTGAAATGTAAAAATATTATAATAAATGGAAAATATTTACTAGCTTTTTATTATTATTATTATTATTATTTAAAAAAAAAAAAAAAGAAACTTGAAAATTTTGGAAAAAGAATTTCGGTTTAAGGCTGATGAATAGTACGTAGGGATGTCTATCTTTCCATTTTAGTAGTTGGTGATGTTTTTTTTAAAAAAAAAAAAATTAAAAATCAAGTGGAAACCACTTTCTTTTGGAGAATGGAATAAAAATGGAGAATTGAAAAAAGTGGGAAAAAAAATAGAAATAGAAAATTTGAAGAAATTTTCCAACCTGTGTCACAAGTTTTATACTCAACCTATTAGTTTTATGGTTTCAACCAGTATAATATAGATTAGTTTACTTTCTTGTGGTGGCTATGATCACAAGATGAGATTTAACTAGAGTGCACTTTTGAATAGCGGCTATCAATTTTTGTGTAAATCAAAGAAACTTCATACTCAATTTATAACACCTAATTGTCCTACTGTGTATAAGATATAACATTTGTAACATCTTAAATGGTTTAACTCAATCATTTATGATTTTGAATAAATTTAAGAAAAAATGTCGAGTTTGGTCCCTGAGTTATAATGATAGTGATGACTCAGTCCATAAGTTATGACCGTATCAATTTTTAGTCCCTCGGTTATGAGCGAAGTGACGCATTTGGTCTCTTTCTCTCCGATCGTTAAAATTGACGGAAAATTTTTAAATTTTTAAAATTTTAGGGGTAAAGTAGAAAATGCACATTTTATTCACATTCTTATATTGAAACCACTTTTGCAACATTATTTTCAACTTCCTAGCATTCTATTTCAATGTTCTTCAATTCCTAAAGCAATTCAATAATCCTCGTATGACTTGTTAAGTTGTTAGTAACCTGAGTCTCGTATAAGGAACCTGTGATTCAGTACAAACAAGAGAACATTTGATCATTGTCTTCAAGCATGTAAAACACACACTCCTAAAAGTTTCTGATTTCTCTTACTAAATTCACCAAGGAAGTAACTTGAGATTTTTAGTACGTAAAATTCTTTTCGTAATTCTGCAGTAACTCAATCAAGAATCATATATCCTGACAATATATGAAAATTATATATATATATATATATATATATATATATATATATATATATATATATATATATATATAATTTTTACATACTAAAAATCGATCTCAAGTTATTCCGTTAGTGAATTTCTCATAAAAGCAACTTGACAAATTTGACATCATTATGCATCTCAAAAGTTTTGATTTGATTACCTTTGTTGCTTAGTAAAGAAAATTGAAAATTGTTAGGATAGTGTGTTCCACACGCCTGAAGACAACGATTAAGTGTTTCTTTGTTTGTACTAAGTCCTAAGTTTGTTATACGAGAGTCATGTTCCTAACAAGTCATATTAAAGTTATTGAAATGCTTTTAGAATTGAAGAATCTTGAAATAAGAGGTTAAGAAGCGAAAAATAATGTTGTGAAATTGGTTTTTATATAAGAAGCAGAATAAAATATGAATTTCCTACTTTCCTCTCAAATTTTAAAATTTTCTTTTTTTAAATATTTCCGGCAGTTTTAACAGTCGGGGACCAAATGCGCCACTTTAATTCATTCATAACAGAGAGACTAAAAATGGATACGGTCATAACTCAAGAACTGAGTCGAAAGTTCGGTATAACTCAGGAACAGAAATGCAATTGTCTCTAAATTTTATGGATAAGGGTTAAAACTAGTCATCAAATTATTCACAAAACGGTAAGTGATGAACTATCAAATTAATAAAAAGTTTAATTGAATGGTAAATTCATAAAAATAGCTATTGCAATTGGCTCTTCTAGCTAGCTAGTAAATTTTAGGTGAAAATTATATATAACATTCTAGTTATGGCCAACTTATACAAATAAGATTCAAATTAAGATTGTTACGTTCAACGTCAATATGAGAGTTACATATGTACATCAATAGTGAAAAGACTATCAAACTTGATTTTGACTTATGATGCTAACTCCATATAATTTTTCACAATAAAATCTCAACACATTTAAACTAGGATTAAATACCTTAATCTATCCGATTAAATATTGCCGTGACTATTTGCTCATGTTTTGTAAAATGAGAAGTTGAGGCAATTTAATAACAATTTACCATTCTTAAATTATGAAGTATATCAATAATTGATTTAGAGTTAATATCCAATTTGGTCTCTCGACTATTAGGATTTCACCACTTTGGTCATCGACTATCAAAGCTGCTCAATTTAGTCCATAATTATATAATTTTTTTTTTACTTAAAATGGTCTCTCGAATATTAGGATTTCACCAGCCACTTCGGTCATCGACTTTCAAAGTTGCTCAATTTAGTCACTAACTATGTAATTTTTACCTAAAATGGTCCCTCAACTATTAAGATTTCACTACTTTGGTCCTCGACTACCAACTATATATGCAAATGTTAACCTAAAATGTAAGTTTATTGTGCATTGGGGAACTTTTTCGGATAGTAGATGACCAAAGTGGCGAAGTCATAATAATCGAGGACCAAATTGGTGAAATCCTAATAGTCAAGTGATTATTTTAGGTAAAAATTTCAATTCATAGTTAGAGACTAAATTGAGCAACTTTGGTAGTCAAGGACCAAAATGGTAAAATCTTAATAGTCGATAGACCATTTTAGATAAAAATTGCATAGTTAATAACTAAGTTGAGAAATTTTGGTAATCGAGGATCAAAGTGGTAAAATCTTAATAGTCGAGGAACCAAATTGGTATTAACTCATTGATTTATAATCTAAACAAAATGGCATTCAAAATAGCTATAGAGGTTTTTCTTTTTCTTGTTTAAAAAAAAAAAAACATGGAAGCTTAAAATTTCAAATCTAGTTATGGTTGCCGGCCTCTTCTCCCTCATAAAAGTTTTTTTTTTTTTTTTTTTNTTTTTTTTTTTTTTTTTTTGAAATTTGAGAAAGAGGGTCCGAAAGATATTTATTCATCTCCAAAGAAGCAACAAATTGTATTATCTGCACGCCCATGTACGTGTATATTTGAAGTTATAAAAATAATGTAAGAAGACAACAACTTGTGTGAGACTGTCTCACCGTGAGACATATCGGATTGGGTCAGGTCAAGTGAAAATGTTATACTTATACGCACAAATGTCATATTTATATGCTCAAATGTAAAACTAATCAGAAATAAAAATTTTGTTACCTATAATGGTAAATGTAATACTTTTGATGGAAAATATAATACTTTTACATCAAAATATAAAATTATTACTATACATTTTTCTTCAAATATATTACACTTTCTCTTATAAATGACAAAAGTTTTATTCATGATTAGTATTACATTTGAGCATATAAATATAAATATGACATCTGTATCTTGATTCAATCCGACCCGACTCGACTCACAAATAAAAGTCCGTGAGACGGTCTCACACAAGTATGACCCATGAAGAATAGATTTTCTATAATAATAATAATAATAATAAAAACGATGTAAAATTATTATATAATCTCAATCTTCATTTTGAATGAGCGGACGGATCTATCATCTATCAAAGTCATGTATGTTAGAGCCACACATGTACATCAGTAGTAAGAACACTATGAAACACTGATTTTGACATATGAGACTAACTCCTTATAGGTGGTCACAACAAAATCACATCATTTCAACTAGCCTTAAATACCTTAATCTATCCAATTAAAATTTACCAGGACACTATTTGCTCATGTTTATTTGAAAAACGAGAAGATGAGGCAACACTGGACAACAATTTAATGCAAGTTTAGAGTTCCTTATTTACAAATAAAAGGTAAAATTCCTCGTCTTAAGGGTTCTCACGCCATCGCCCCCAAGCTAAGAATTTCATATATAGTTATTATGGTAGTCTCTGATCAGTTCCATCATCATAAACTTTGTTTTTACCTTCCATTTTTTTTAAGATTTGAGAGTCCTAAGAAAATATTTATTCGTCTCTAGAAGAAGGACGAAGAAAGAACACACCTTTGATTGTATTATGTGCATGTGCATGTTTGTGTATGTGTGAATGTGACACCGAGGTCATGTGAGAATATATTTTTCTTATAAGAAATGTGAATAAATCCTAAATATCCATCTCAAAACAAGGACAAATGAGATCTATACTTAGATAAAAAGTGCAATAGCAATATTTGTATTTACATAACACTTTCATCATTGCACAACCTAGCTAGAAGAAAAGTGGCATGGTTTTGGGGAAAAAAAGAGTTTTGGTGAAATACACAACATTGCTTTGATTAAAAATGATGAGACAGAACAAGAACAATAGTTCTGGAAGGATAATCTTATTATTGATCAACCCATGATGATAGAAAGTACTAAAAAGATGCATTTATAAAGATACAAAGAGTCATAGTCATGATGGTTATGGTAATGATATTACTCTAAATAATATAGGGGGAGAGAGAGAATGAATTTGATCTAAGTATGTCTAAAATATATAGTCTTAATAAAAACAACATTCTTCTGGTAAATACACATGATTTACTAATTCAAACTCATAATATTTACATAAATGCACCTAACTTTCATATGTATGTTTTTTGAAAATAAATGGAAAAGATTTATTCTCATTTCTTAGGAAAGCAACTATTCTCACATAATTCCTTTTCAAATATATGTATAGAGGGTGATATTCCTATGAGAACCAACCTTCTCATGAATCCATGAGAACCAATCTGGTGCATTAAAAAATAGATCTATGAATGAGATTAATTGGGGGAATTAAAAACGCGCGTGTACATATGGAGCATTATGGTGTGTGCATATTAAGCATGTCCATATGTTGCACACAACACATGCTTAATATGCACATAGTATAATGCTCCATATGCACACACACTTTTTTAATTCATCCACTTAATCTCATCCATATATCTATATTTTTAATGCACCATATTTGTTCCCATGGATTCATGAGAAGGTTGGTTCTCATAGGGATATCACCAAAAGGTTACCTTCTCCGACGAGGGCGACCAGTAAAGGTCTCTTTTGCTGGAGAAAGCAACTAGAATGCTCTGGTCGCTTTCTCCAGCAACTTGTCAGAGAAGACGACCTTTTTTGCGATGGTGATGTTTTCTGACAATTTTTGGCTGGTAATCACTTGTGGGTTATTGGTAAATTTGACTTATTTGACTTAAAATAACATGTTTGAGGGTTTAATCGCACTTTTTCAAAATTTAGGTGCCTAATTGACTTTTATTGTAAAGTTTAGGGACCTATTTGACTATTTTCCCACACTTTTGTCACTCCACTACAATTTTTAATAAGTCAAGGTTTGAAATAAAAAAAAAAAAAGAAAAAAAAGTGAAAAAACTAGCTAGCCATACAAAAGTTGCCATGTCAATAAGTTACAAAAATGTAGTGAATTTTGTAGAGTGAAAAGTTTTGGAAACTTTTTTGTGTTGATCAACAACAGTCAAAAAGTTTTGAAGAGTTTTAAATTTATATCAAGTACGTTCGAAATATTTTGATATAAACCCAAAATCTCTTCGTTCATTCTTTTATTAACTTCAGAGGCTAAAGACACCGACATCGAATTACACTTTAAAAAATATGTATAATTCTACACCAATGATTGAGCTACACATGCATGCATGTACATCAATTGTAGTAACACTATAAAAACTGATTTTGACTTATGAGGCAAACTCCATATAAGTGGTCACAATAGAATCACATCATATTAACTAGGTATAAATGCCTTAATCTATCCAATTAATTTTGCCACAACTAGTTGCTGACGTTTGAAAAAATGAGAAGTTGAGGCAACATTGGATAACAATTTACTACTCTTAAATTCAAAAGTACATTAATAAAATTCATGATCCAAAAAAGATCATTCAAAATGGATGTAATAATAAAAAATTTTACAATATGATGAATAGTAAGAATATTACGGAATAACTATTATATTATAAATAGAAAGGAATTGTAGCATTTTTGTAAATACAAAAAAGTAAAATTATTATTTTATTTACAACAATGCCATGAACTCCCTTTTAATTTATATTAGTTGGCATTCTTACAATAATTAGATATTGGTGAATTTGTCAATTATCATGTATTGTGATGGTACATCTATTATCATTCTAAATGGGTGGTCGCTTCTTTATGCAGGGATACTATCTTACAAAAATTATGAGTGTTAAAAAAAATATTGGTAAATTTTTCTTTAGGATAAAATTTACATTTAATCCCCCAATTGTTATCATTTATTAAATTTGGTTAGTATATTTTAATTTGAACAAATTTAATTCCTAAATTGTTAAAAATGTAATATTTTTCAAACCCACTAGTAAACATGAGCCCATATTGGTTTTCTATTATAAATTTTACTACTAACGGAGTTTGGGCAAATTATACTGTGCACCACGGTGCACATAGCAATGTGCACCACGTACTTAAACGACGTCGTTTTGAGCATTGTAAACTAATCGTCCGTTTTTTTTGGAAATCATGTTTCCCGTTTCGGCCGGTCTTTGTATTTATGTTAATATTCTGTGTATTCCAAGCAATCATTCTGTGTATTATAGGCAACCGTTCTGTGTATTATAGGCAACCGATATGTGTATTCATGTTAGTAACACATGTTGTGATTTCGTGTTAGTAACACATGTTGTGATGTGTTTGTGCATTCGAATGTTTAGGATGATGAGTTATGTGTATTTTGTGTAAATATTATGTGTATTCATGTTATTAACACAAGTTGTGATGTGTTTGTGCATTCGAATGTTAGGAGGATGAGTTATGTGTATTATGGGCATCAATATTCTGTGTATTATGGTCACACATTCTGTGTATTCTAGGCAAACGTTCTGTGTATTCTATATAATGATTATGTGTATTATAGATAATGAATTCCCTGGAGTCATTCGCGTCCACTAACATCTGTGTATTTTGTGTCAATATTCTGTGTATTCTGGGAAAACATTCTGTGTATTCTAGGCAAACGTTCTGTGTATTGTAGATAATGATTATGTGTATTACAGATAATGAATTCCCTGAGTCATTCGCGTCCGCATCTACTAACACCGAAACGACGTCGTTTTACATACATGGTGCACATTGCTATGTGCACCGTGGTGCAGGGTATAACGATTGCGGAGTTTGAGTGCACTATGTTATAAATTATTAAATTATGAAAATTTTACATTTTTTATTCTCTAACTATATGGTTAGTTATGCAATTTAGTCTATTATTGTCAGTTTAAAAAATATAGCCTCTCAAATGTTCAAAGAGTTTTAAATCCAATCGCCTTAGTGCCTTACTAACAAAAGTCACGGAAACCGTTTGAAACTAGAATTTTATTTTTTTTTAAACTAGAATTTTTTTTTTTTGAATACTATTGACCCTGTTACATGTAGTATCTGTCCATATACTTTCTCAACCTACTGAAGCCCAACAAAGTCAACATTGCCCCCACTAAGGTTCGAACCCATGACAATATTCACTCCTAAAACCTTAAAATGACAATATAAAAATCTTAACTTTGAACATTATTTCATAATTCTATTTGTAGAGGGATTATATTTACAACTATTCAAATAATTGAGGGACTAATATAGATATTTAAAAGTTGACAATGACGAACTAATTTTTTTTTGGAGCCAAATTGCATAATTGATAGCAATTAATAAACCAAAATTTTTATTTTTCCATAAATTAACAACACTCTAAACAATTGAGAGATCAAATTTAAAAATATGGACCGTTCTTATAATAATAGAAATAATTAATAAAAAAAATTATTATTGAACAGCATAATAATGTTGTGTAATAAATGCAACGTGATTGCACAAAAATGTAATTTAGCAGCAAACAAGAATACGATTGAAATTTTTTTTGAATACAATTGAAATGGACTTCCATTTCTTATGGTGGAGAATTGAGAGCGATAGGGTGTGGCCTCCATTGATATTTTGGGAAACAACTATCAATGATGATGATGATGGGGGGTTTATTATGAAGTATGAACTGTCCTGTTTTATGCTCACCATTTTTATTTATTTTCTAAAAATTTATTACTCATTTAGCGAGTAAGATATAAAGTAAGTGCATTACGTTCAAAATAAAACTCACTATTCTAAACTCTCAATTGACTTCACTTTTAACTCATTGTACATATATATATATTTAAAAAAAAAAACAAATACTAATTTTGGCCCCACAAGTATTAAAAAAATGACAGTTTTGGTCCACATGTTTAATTCATATCAATTTTCATTCATCACTATTGTTTTAGTACCAATTTTCATCCACGGCTATTGTTTTAGTGTCAAAATTCATCACGCCAGTAATTCATTCGTTTTAAGACGTGCCAAAATCTAAAATTTTAGGTGTATTTTCGTCATTTCAACTTAAGATCCCAATTTGAGCATGAACAATAAGATTAAACCCTGAGATTGATCCCAATTCCTAGTTCTCATCCTCAACCTACACTAATTTGTGGAGGAGAATTGTGAATTAAGATCGACCTTAGGGTTTTAAATCCATTTATTCATGCTCAAATTAGAATACTCCGGTATTAATTTAAAAGGACGAAAATATCCATAATAGTTTTATATTTTGACATATCTTAAATGGAGGGGTGACCAGTGTGATGAGTCTTGGCACTAAAACAATAGTTGTGGATGAAAATTGGTAGTAAAACAATAATCATGGATGAAAATTGGTAGGAATTAAACATTTGGACTAAAACTGTCATTTTGCTAACACCCGTGGGACTAAAATTGATATTTGACAAAAAAAAAAAAAATTACATTCATCCCATCCAACATGGAGTGTATATAGTCAATAAAATGTAGATACTTGTGTCGGTTATTTATTTTAGTATAATAA
>CP025659.1:49471378-49482942 GCA_003576665.1 Ipomoea trifida
TAAGCTCAAGGAGTGTAATATATATACATATATATATTTAACAGGAAGAATTAGCCCAATTGGAAATAATTGAATTGCCCGAAAAATCAATTAGCTTGCCCAAGGAATTAATTAACGAATGAAAGGCTTGAAAAGGAATTTACGGGGCGTTACAATCCTGTCTCGCGGAGATGGATGTGAAGTGGCCTTCTTGCCATGTATGCTGCTCACGCCAGTAGTTCATCTGCTCGTCATGGAGCTGCCTATGAAAGTTCTGCGTCGTGTCCCAATCCATTGGAATAGGGCCTTGCTCCTGTGTAGCATTTTCCTCCTCATTCTCTTCCTCGTCCTCATCATCATCCTCATCAGAAGCCTCTAAATCAAGTGCATCATCACCTCCAAACTTTAATTCTGCGGCAAAGAACTCACCCACGGAGAAAGAAATTGTGCAACCTTCAGCTCTCTCTCCCATCAACCGGTCCAAAAGGCCCAACCCGAAGCATAGTCTAGTAACGAAAGGACCGATAAACACAGTTTGAACCTTAGTCTTTTGCTGGGTCTGGAGCCACTTTCTAGCTTGAACGCCCATGTTGATGCCAACCTCATTCTCCATGCACCACATGTAACACCCCGAAATTTCCCTACTACTCTTTTAATATAATAAGGGGTTACGTTTCCTATTTAAATAATTATTAATATGATTCCAAATATAACTATTTCATAATGGGCTATAAATGAGCCATTCTTATAAATTATTACTTTGATATTTAAAATACTATAGCCCATAGTTATAATTGTATTCTAAAGTATAGACTAAGATCATTCTTAGCCCAATGTCTCTATTGATATCTATATATTTCATACCATATAAATTAGTGTTATATGGCCCAATGAAAATAGGTACATAAATAAAGCTTTGAACCCAACTTGACCCAACTATTCTAAAATGATCCAAAAACCCAAAGAGGAAAACCTAGCTTACTAAATATAGATGATATAAATAGGGTTAACCCATCAGCAGCCAAAGTTTTCCTCCCTGCCTCACCATCTCGTTTCCCCCTCTTCTCGTCTCTCTTAGGCTCTCACCTCTCTCGTCACTCTCGCTCCACGAAGCAACGGCAGGCAACAACGCGGTAGAGATCCCCGGCGAGCTCCCCGGCCACGCCTCGCCTCTCCTGAACGTCGACAACATGCAAGGAAATCGTTGGGCGTCCCTCTCGGCTTCCCGGTTCCATGAAGAATGCAGCAGGGATGCCAACAACAAGAAGTTCCCCTACCTCCTCGACGGCAATGAGTGAGGCTGCAGCAGGTCGTCTTCTTCAGTGATGTGCAGCGGCGCGGGCAGAGCTCGGCAGTGGCTTTCCGTCGACACGAACCATGAAGCAGAACGACGTCAAGCTCTACCTCTGTTTCCGGCGAGGGCGGTGAATGGCAAAAAGGAATCGCGGCGGCAGCGAAAGTTCACGTCTTCTTGTCGCTCACTTCTCCGTCGAACTGCGAAGCTACGAACCTTCATCTCCGACGAGTTTGGAGCTCCTCTCCCGGTGATCTGCAGGCGGCGGTAGACGGCGGCAATCACGACGGGCGACTTCGACGGTGTGCCGGGTTCCGCTCAGCCACTGGCGGTCAATGACGATGGCGTGTGATCACGGTTGATGGCGGCAACAGCGTTCTCTTCCTTCCCGGCGCTTCTCTCTCCGGCAGCGAACGACAGAAACACCAGGCTTGCCTCCCCTGTTTTCCCGGCAGAGTGATGACGAACCCGCAGCGAACAAGCAGCAGCGGAGCTTCATAACGGCATGCCCCTCTCCGTCGCAACGCAAGGAAGCAGCAGCGGTGGTTGTAGCGGATGCCCCTTCTCCGCATGTTGATCGAGCAATATCTCCGTTATGGTGACCGAGAGCTCACGAAAGAGGAGTTAACCCGCTGGTCTCGTGTTATGGCAACAAGAAGCGAAGTGGCATGGTGGTTTGAAGCTCGTGTGGGGAGCGGGAAGGCTCGGGTTCGAGTTCTAGTTATGGCATTGTTTAAGGTAATTTTATGCTTTATAGCTTTTGTGACTAGTTATGGTTTTAGTGTTAGTTTGGCACTATAGCTTATAAGGATGCTAGCATTTGAGGACCCTAAATAGGAATAGGAGTGCTAATAGTATTGTTATGAATAGATAGTAATGGTAGTAGATAATATTAATTCTTCAGGTTCACGATTATGAACCAAGCTTTGAGCTTAGGATTGACGTTGCTTTGGATTAGTGCGCTTATGGATAAATTACGCTTCAAAGGTAACCATCCATGTCCATCAAATCTATTTTACACTCACTCTATATGATATTGATTGGTGATTTGGAAATCCTACAATTCCTTGATTATTAGCCTGTTCTTGATTGTGTTTATTCGTTGGTTTGGATTTCCCTATTCTTGGACTCTAAAGTGGATGAAATGTTGGTGTCTATGGTCTGATTTTGTATTCTGGAATTGATCTTGTGAAGTCTGGGCAGTATCTGTTTTCTGGGTTCGGGTTGGTCTTGCGGAGAACTGCGGCGGCACAATGTAACCCGTCAATGTGATCCGCAAGGCGGCAGCGGTAGGCTTAGGCGGAGGAGGTTGATCCGCCGAGGGAGGCCGTCTCCTTCTTGCGGAGGAGACTGGCGGGAGAGTGAGCTCCGTGAGTGTGTTCCGCATGGCTCCTGGGAATTCGATTCCAGTGAGCAGTTCTTTGTTGTTGTTGTTGATCCTTTGTTTCTGATTATTGTTGGATTGGTTGTTTGGTATTTGATACCATAGTTTGGAGTATTGATTCATGTCTTGGTTTCCATTTTGGTACTCTTGATCTATTGATCCTTTGATTCATAATCTGGGAGTTGGTTGGTGTTCATATTTGAGATGAACCCATATCTTGGTTGGTTGTGTTGGTGTTGGAGTATGGTTGTGATGGTGGATTATTGGTTACTATTGACTATTGACTATTGACTTCGGACTTCGGTCCATGTGGTTGACTTCTGACTTCGGACTTCGGTCCATGTGCGGACTCCGGTCCATGTGCGGACTTCGGTCCATGTGCGGACTTCGGTCCATGTGCGGACTTCGGTCCATGTGCGGACTTCGGTCCATGTCGTTGACTTCTGACTGTGGGTTTGACTTGGTATGATGATTGGTATGAGGGTTCGGAGGTTGGAGTTGGGATTCTTTCTCGATTGGTATATTCGTGGGTTCCTTTGTTTATTCGGTTGACAACTTGGTATTCTCGTTGAGTTTGGTTGGATTCCTTATGATTGTTGTTCAGTTGATATCTTGTTATGGATTCGTCATATTGTACTCTCGTTATTGGATATTGGCTTTGATTGACTGAGTCTTGGTTTATGATTCGTTCAGCGTATTGTTGTTGAGTATCTGTTTTGAACTATGGAACAGTTCGTTGGTGTGTATATTCTATATGGGTGTGTAAACCTATTTACAACTTATATGTATATCTATACTTCCTTGCGGGTGTGAATGGTGGTTACTTAGCAGTCTTTTGCTAATGGTTCTTCGTGTGTTTTCCAGGTTTGCCTTAAAGCCTTTGCGTGAGCGCGATAGAGATACACCCGTATGAGGAGGCTTAGATAGTGGTTATGTTTTAGTCTTATGCTTTGGCCTGTGTGCCATTTGAGATGTTGTACACTCTGGTTTAGTTGTGGGACGTTCTAAGATACATTTGAGAATTCTTATCGTTTATACAGTTCAGTTCTTTATGTTTAGCCTGTGCATCTAGGCTGTGTTTATACCTAGATGTGGCATGACGCCCTTAGGTTTTAATTCGCTTCCGCTATGTTTGGTTTGTTGGTTGAGATTGGCAGCTTTTATGTTAAGTTTTTAGCTATCTCAGCCTGTGTGAGGTTGGGGTGTCACACCACATGTAAAACAGATCCTGCCTGTATACCTTGTTGCGATTTGTGGTTCTGCCTGAGAGATTTATAGCAAAGGCTAATCCGATAGCCTTTAGAGCATTGCGGGTGATGAGGTTTGCCTTTAAGTTTGAAGAGTTGTATGGGGCATTGTTTGTGATGCTTCTCCAATATTGTCTAGCAACTGCGTCTGAATCAAAATCCTCCTTAAAGTCTCTGAAATATGGCATGGACACGCTCACGGCATCATGGAATCCGAGCGTAACACCCAAAGTGTTGACAAACATACTGTAGTGGTTGCCGAATAGAGTAAACGAAATGGATTCTCTTGCATTGTTGAGCTCCTTTCGAATTTCCAAGGTCGGTAAGAATTCATAAGTAACAAGCGCATAGGTGGGTCCTCTTCACTCAAATAGATGGCGGAGCTGTGGGTGCCTGAGAAGCCCGTTTACTTCGTCCAAACAACCGAATTCTCTTAAAATGTTGTCATCGAAGTGACGACCAACAGAAAGCTGCTTCCCTTTATAGTTATCCACTGTTGTAAGTTGGATGGGTGTCAAGTGTCGTAATGACCTTGACCCCGGCTCCTGCGTAGCCTGTTGAGCTGTAGCTTGTTGCCGTGTCCTCGATCGATTCGATTCACCATGATCATGCTTTGATTTCTTTGCCATTTCCTTGAAGCGTCCCATCCTACAAATTGTAGAGATTAACATTCATGGTAATTGGTTTTGAATAAGTAATTCTCAAATAAGTCACCATTGTAATTGTGTAAAATTCCTTGTCAAGATAATGGATTTCAAACATATAGGGTTAAGAATTTTCAAAAATTTCGCCATAGTTTCCCCTATATTTTGGACAATTCTAGCATAAGAATATCAACAATATCATTCCATTATCACACTCATGCATAAATTCATCATAAGATATATCGATTTGATAGTCAAACAAGAAGTCAACTACAAAAGTCAAGAATTTCAAAAAGTCAACTTCATCTTCTTCCCCAAATTCAAAATTAGGGTTTGAAATTGAAAATTCAATTTGCGTAATGTAGCATGTGAAAAGTCAAATTGATGGCATATAATAGTTCTACAACAAGTTTGTTCATCAATTCAAGCATCAATTTCATAATTTCAACAAGAAATCTAACAAACCCATTTGTTCATCAATGGTGTTCACACTTGAAGCTCAAAAATATATAACAATCCATCAATGTAACCATCAATAATGAAAGAAAACATCAAAGGATAGTTCTATGAAGCATTATAAACCAATTTAAACATTCAAAACATTCAAAATCATGCAAGGGAAAGTAGAAGCACCAAGATCAGCAAGAGCGTTTCTAGGTTCCAAATTCTATATAGAACAAGGAATCAACAAAGCTCCAGGGTCACCCTTCTTTCTGGGGTAACCCTCAGTCAAGCAAGCCGAAGATTCTTGGCTTAAACAGGTAAAATTATCACAAATGTCATTCTGAAATAACTCACGACATTCTTTGTTATTGAAAAATTTTCGGATAAAAGTATTAATTGTACCTTCTCGAGCCGTTTCTTTCTCTTTTGAACTTTTGATGTTGTCTTGTGGTAGCTTCTTTTCTTTCGGGCATTCTTCCAAAGTGGTTTTCTCCTTGTGTTCCTTCATTGATATGGTGCATGAACCGCTCGCATTCTTCAACTCGAGATTGGGACTACAAGAGGTAGTCTTGTTTCTTTGGTCAGCTACCTTACATTGACATTTTCCACAGATGGCATCCATTGGATCACACTTCACATGTGTTTCTTCCTTTGCATCAATGGCGTTGACTCTCTCTTTCGGATTGTTTTCAGTGTTACTCGGGAGTTGTCCGTAGTGTCGGTCTGACATCATCTTAAACATCTGAGAAATTTGATTCTCAATTGTTTTAAGTGTGGCTTTAGACTCTTGTCGAATACTAGAAATTTCTTGTCTAATCTCTTGACTAATCTCTTGTTTCAGATTTGCCCGATCATTTTTGAGTTCCATGATCGTCCTTGTAAGTCTTTCATCTACTTCACGGATGTCATCCCTCCTTTGCTGAGTAAAATAAAGTTGAGAGTTGTATTGTGGCTTGAACTGGGTCATTTGATTTCCATTTCCTTGGTTTTGATTGTACATCAGTCTGTTCTTGTCATTCTGTCCATATGCAGGCTTGTTTCCATAGTTGTATTGTCCTTGCGCTTGATATCCATTATTGTTGTTATTGTTCCAACCCTCTCCCCGTTTCCAATTGTTGTTTGATCTTTGGTTTTGTCCATAAGCATTGAAGTTGGAGTTCCTTTGGTAATCTACCGCCTCAACTTGTTCAGATGCAGACGGAGAAGTGCAAATATTGGTGTCATGAGGTCCTCCACAGATATTACAATAAAGTGCCAATGCCATGCAAGGCTTGGGCTTTCCATGTAATGGCCTCGCTCGCCACTCGATTCTCAACTTCATAAATTCCTCCATGATCTCCTCTTCGGTCATACCAACAGGATGTGTTCTTAGATATTCTCTCGATTAGTTCTTCAGCTTCTTGCAAAGCTAGGGAGACAAAGGCACCGCTGGAGGATGAGTCAAGCGACATTTTTCCTTCATCTGTTAACCCTCCATAGAATGAGCTAATCATGTTCCATGGGTGCATCAGATCTTGTGGGCATTGCCTTTTAAGAACTTTGAATCTTCGCCAAGCCTCTCCCAAACTTTCAAGTCTTCCTTGTTTGAATTCTTGTATCAGCCTTCTAATCCTCATAGTTTTTGTAATGGGAAAGAACTCGTTCATGAATTCACGATGCAACTGTTGCCACGTTCTGAAATGATTGTCGTCTTGGCTTTCCAACCATCGTGCTACCTCTCCTATAACTGAAAATGGGAATAATTTTAGTCGAACTATTTCCTCGCTAACACCTTCTTGTCTGTACATCCCACATGCTCGTATAAACCTTGTGATGTGTGCGTTGGGATCTTCAGATGGTAATCCCGAATATTGATTGTTCTGAACCAGTGTGAGAATAGTTGGATGCACGTGAAAGTTGACATTCTCTATTAGAGGTACATAGATCGAGTTGTGCATGTTAAAATCCGGAGTCATGTAATCTGCAATTGATCTTTGTGGTTCTTGAGGATTCCCATAATATTCTTCTTCACGATTGTTCTCTTGATTGTTTGCTCTGTTAGCTTGTGGTTCTTCAATGATTGGTTCTTCATGGTTAATCGGTACTTGTGGATTAATTGGAACCGGGGGTGGATTTGGTACAGTTGTGCCTCTTCCTTGTGGATTTCTTGTTGCGCTTGATGAAGCCATTAGTGATCCTTGGGTATTTTTTCTTTCTAGTTTCTCTATTAATTTCAGGAATGTAGGGTAGTAAACCTTGATTTCCTTTTGCTCGCGTGTGCATTCACCTAGTAAAATTATCAATGAAACAAAAATTTCCACAATTGACTAGAAGTAGTCAATTGGGTTAGTAGCAAAAATAAGTAAAAATAAAACAAAATTAAGTGGAATGAATTAACATTACTCAAATCTAGCATTCATGCAATCAAAGTAAACAAACACATATGACAACCTATTGCCCTCCTCGACAACGACGCCATTTTGAGGAAGCAGTATTGTGTAGGGGTTGATTCGTCAAAAGATATTTATATGTTAAAACAGAAAGTCTGTGACTCCCCGAGTGTCGGTCTCGAAGGAGGGACGTTGAGGTGTGTCAAACGTTAGGGAGTTTACTTGATTGAATCATGCATAAGATTCGAGTGTGGTGAATGGTGATTTGTGAGTGAGAGTAGTTCATTTGGTTGGTTTGAGTGCAAGAGAGTAGTAAAGTAAAAGGATTTTGTGAATATGTAAAAGGGGTAGGGATTGGATAGTGTTCATGGATATTGCATAGTGGAGTGTCTAAGGTCATGGATTAGGATTGCTAGGATATTGTCTATTCAAGAGTGTGTTGTCTTAGTCCTTTTCCACCTTTGTGTACTAAGTCTTCTTTAACTTAGGAGTGCCTTCAAGCATCCAAAGTTCTAAGAGGAATTTTATCAGACACTTAAGCTACACACTATCCTACTATTCTTAAGAAGTCCATAGGAACTATGATTGTGTCAAGTTTCAAATCCTAACTCTAATCAAAGACATGAAAGAGTTAAGAGCTCAATCTCTCATCTAGATTAGCCAAATCCAAACAAGATCTCATCAAAACAACAATCAATAGACAAGAATAGATAATCAATCAACACAAACTCATAGATCCAAGATATAGAGATAAAATCATCACACAAGCAATATTCAATCACACATTCCAAATCCCTAGACTAAACTAGCTACTCATAATATGAAATGCAAGCAAAAGCTAATTTATTCCATGAACAAGATAGCTAAAATTATAGAAATGAAATAGAGATCACCTAGAGAGAAGAAGATCTTCAATCCAAGCTTGTTGTCTTGCTACAATGGAGATTGATCTAATCTAAAAAACTAAGAAAAATGGAGAAAGTTCTACAAAGGAAAAACTAAGAAAAGGAAAACTAATTTTCTGGGAACCTCTTCTGAAAATTCATCAAAGGGGTTTAAATAATCTCCGAAATGACAACCCTAGCTGAAATTCGCGCATCACCGGAAGCTACTGGAAAGTTTTCACGCATGCTCACACGCGTGTGGCCCTCTAGTTTGGTCCTCTGGGGCTCCGCTCTTGCCTGGTTTGCTCTTTAAGCTCATCTTTTTGTCCTATTTGCTCCCGGGGCTTCTATTTTACTTCTTTTAAGCTAAAAGTAACTTCTGCGCATCAGTTAGTGATTTTCAAGCATTTACGAACATAATTTACCAAGTAAGGATGCTATAGACCCGATAATACACCCTAAAATGTGCGTAATGAACCTTCTGTAGAAACCAGCATGACCTAAAAAACTCATCACTCCCTTCACTGAATTAGGGGGTGGTAACTTTGCAATCACCTCAACTTTCGTTGGGTCTACCTCAATTCCCCTTATAGACACCCTGTGCCCAAGAACAATGCCTTCTGAAGCCATAAAGTGACACTTCTCCTAGTTGAGCACAAGATTCACCTCCTCACATCTGCACAGCACTCTCTCGAGATTAGAGAGACATTCACTGAATGACTTCCCATAGACAGAAAAATCATCCATGAACACCTCCATAATCTCCTCCACAAACTCTGAAAAAATGGACATCATACATCTCTGGAATGTAGCTGGTGCGTTACACAAGCCAAATGGCATACGCTTGAAAGCATAGGTGCCATATTGACATGTGAACGTAGTCATCTCCTGATCATCCAGGTGGACAGAAATCTGAAAGTAACCTGAAAAACCATATAGAAAATAGAAATACTCGTTGCAGGACATTCTCTCTAGCAACTGGTCAATGAAGGGAAGGGGGAAGTGATCTTTCCTAGTAGACTTGTTCAACCTTCTATAATCAATGCACATATGATGTCCAGTGACAAGTCTAGTAGGGATCAACTCATTATTCTCATTCTAACAACAGTAATACCGCCCTTTTTCGGAACAACATGAATGGGACTAACCCACTTGCTATCCGAAATAGGGTAAATAATATCATTATCAAGCAATTTGAAAATTTCCTTCTTAACAACATCTTTCAGATTGAAGTTTAGCCTCCTGAGGGGCTCCACATTGGCCTTGGCATCATCCTCTAAATAAATTCTATGCATGCAATACTTAGGATCAATGCCAACTAAATCCCCAATCGAATACCCAATAGCCCTCCTGTGCTTTCTGAGCACAGTCAACAGTTCCTCAACTTGTTCCTCCTTCAGAGAGGAACTGATGATCACAGGATAAGTGGAATTAGAGCCAAGAAATGTATACCTCAAACTGGAAGGCAAAGGTTTCAATTTTACCTTCGGGGCCTGCTCCTCTTCGAATTGAGCAAGAGAAAACACTATTTCTAGTGAATCCTCCAGCTCCTCAGCAACTGGTTCAGAGGAGTCCTCATCCTTCTCTTCCTCCACCTCTACACTGCACTGCTCCAACACTTCAATCACATGACACTCATCGATGTAAGAGGGTTGGTGTTTGGCCATCTTAAAGGTATCAAATTCAATTTTGTGGCCAACCACCTCCATCACAAGCTTTCCCCTCTTTACATCTATGAGAGCCCCAGTAGTAGCTAGAAAAGGCCTACCAAGGATAATGGGAACCTTGGTATCCTCTTCCATATCATGAATCACGAAATCTCCCGGTATGAAGTACTGATCAACCATCATCGGGATGTCTTCAAGATTTCCCACTAGGCGCTTAATGGATCTGTCAGCCATCTGGAGAGTCATGCTGGTAGGCTTTGGGCTGCCCAGGTTAAGCCTCTTACAAAGGGAATATGGCATCAGGCTAACACTGGCACCCAGATCACATAAGACACTGCCCACTACAAATCCCCCAATGATGCAGCGAATGGTAAAACTACCTGGATCTTTCAGCTTGGGAGGCAACTTTTGTTGAAGAACTGCACATGTCAATGCCCCCTCACTAGGATCCACCACAACACTCTTCTCTAACTTCTTCTTGTTACTCAGAATATCCTTCAAGAATTTCTTGTATGAAGGAATCTGAGTCATTGCATCCACAAAGGGCATAGATATCTCCAACTTATCCAGCATCATCTTGAACTTATTCTCCCTCTCAGTTTCCTTGGATCTCCACAATCTCTGTGGAAACGGTAGGAGATTGCAAGGAACAACTGAATCACCAATCTGCTTATCTTTCTTCTCAGGCTTCTTGCTCTGAGTACTCTCATCTTGCATAGGGGCTTTCCCCTTAGCACTGTCTCTCTGTAACACAGCTCCTCTTCACTCTCATCAGGAACATCCTCAACCTGAATGCCCTCATCATTCTTATCAGATTTCTCAGGCACTGGAGGATCATTTGAAGGAAAAGGAGGATCCTTCAAAGCTAATCCACTTCTCGTGGTCACTGCATTTACCTGCTTCCTTGGATTTTTTGTGCTTGCTGGCAGTCTACCATTCGAAGATGAGGCTTGATTAGAAAACTGATTACCACCACCTTGCTGTTGAACCGTGAGGCTCTCTATCAGTGCTTGTTGAGACTCTATGGTTGCATGTAACTTGTTTATCTAAGTCGTCTGAGCCATCATGTGGTTCATGAGAGTCTACATATCAACATCCTAAGATGGTCTAGAGGAACCTTGGCCCTGAGTGTTCCCAAAAATCTGATTCCCTTGCTGGAACTGCCCTTGATTTGGATTCTAACTATTCTGCCCAAAATTCTGATTATTTCTCCACTGAGTTCCTTGATTTCCACCTCTGTTCCCTTGATTACCTTGAAAGCCTGGTGGATGATTCCTCACTTGATTGCCTTGATTGTTCCAAGAGGGAACAAACTGATTTCTCCCTTGCTGTTGATAGTTCCCATAACCTTACCCCTAGCCCAGTGGTCTAGAATAACCAATGAGATCACCTTGCTCCACATTAGGCTGAGGGACTTGGTTACTGGAGTCTAACAGATAGCATGTCTGAGCTGCATGATTTCCACCACAAATTGCACAACAGGCTACAAGAGGTACCTGTGGCACAGAATAAGGATTAGGAACATAATGATTTTGTGGAACCAGTGGAGGCTGAGCAACAGCCTGGACACTCTGAGTAGGAGCCTGTTGTGACACCCCAACCTCACACAGGCTGAGATAGCTAAAATCTCAACATAAAAGCTGCCAATCTCA
>CP025659.1:49483942-49495406 GCA_003576665.1 Ipomoea trifida
GCGGCAACAGTGGGCTAAATTGTCACTAGTCCACTAATAATCTGTTGCAAAAATCACGAAAATCGGCACTTAGACGCTAGGCGATGGCCGGACGCCTAGCGTATCATCATAATTAGTGGTCTAGGCGTTTAGCCGGCTAGGCAGCCGACTAGGTTGCCTAGTCGGCTGATTAGCTATTGGCTCTGTTTGGCAGAACTTATTTAGGAGCTTATATCTTATTTTAAGCTATTAATAAGCTATAAGTTCTGTTTGGTAATGTTATCAAAATAAGCTAGTAGCTTAAAATAAGAGTTTATTTTGAAAAGCTACTTTAGGTAAGTTTTAAAAAATAAGTTAGTAACTTCCTAACTTTTTTCCATCTTTATCCTTATTGTTGTAAATTTTTTTAAGTTAGTAACTTCCTAACATTTTTCCATTTTTATCCTTATTATTTTAAAAAAAAATTTGGATTAACGAGGTAAACCCCACTCGCCCAAAGAAGGTAAACCAACCTAGGTTACCCATAGGGGACCGGCTTAAACCCAAGGGCTTGAGGTTCGAACTCACGACCTCTCGGTCACAGGTGTAACTCTCTTACCACTTGGTAAACCAGCCTAGGTTACTCATTTTCTCTTCAATATGTTTGGTTGTAATTTCATTTTAAGATTTGTGTTTGACCATTAATTTTTGTATGAACTAATTTTTTGAATTATAAACATTTTGTTTTACTTTATAAATTTTCAAATATATGTTCTTACTTTAAATTTACCATTCCACAACAGTAGCGAAAAGTCAGCGACATTTAGAGACTCTCTCATTCGCTATTGTTGTACAACGGTAGCGAAAAGCCTTTTACAATAGTAGCGGATGTGCAGTTTTGTACTAGTGAAACATACTATTTAAATTTAAAACTATTTAAATTTTATGAAATGTCATTTTTAGTCTTTTTACATTTATCAGTTTATCAAAAAGCTAATTTTACCAAACATTTTTAAGCATAACAACTTTTCAGATTTCAACTTTCAGTTACTTTTCAGCTTTCAGTTACCTTTTTAGCTAGGCTTGCCAAACATAGTCATTGTTCCCTTCACTTTTAAATGAGTTATTTTCACTCAAAACGACATCGTTTTGAGCGAAATAATAACCTAAATTGTTCAAACTCTTGATGTTTTTTAGGTTAATATAATTAGTATTAAATATTAAAGTATTGAATAGTTTATAATTATCAAGTGTTAAAAAAATTTTAAAATAAAAATAAAATAAAAAAATACACGGGCTCCTTGGCGCCGATTGATTGCCGCCTAGGCACTAGGCATTCTTCGAACGTTCGAGGAGCGCCTAGCGATTTTTTCAACCATGCTAATAATAGTAATAAATCATTGGGCTAAAAGTTCAAGCCCAAGGTACAATCATCATTCGACAGTGTTTTGACATTTTTTTTTGAGAAAATATTATTTTCCTTTGTTTGGTTCATAGAATTCATTTGGAATTTTCCAAAGTAAAATTCCTCACAATTGAGGAGAAAGATTTTTTTTTTTGGGTTAAAAATAGGTATTTTCCATTAAAAAAAGTTTTATTTGCACTCTTCGTAGGACAAATTTGCCCTCATAAAGCTTTTAAATTACCTTAATTATTATTATTATTATTATTATTATTATTATTATTATTATTATTATTATTATTATTATTGTGTAATGGTATATTGGTCTTTATACACCTTATTCATTACTATTCATAGTAATTTCTTTTCTACCAACCAAACAATATAATCAATCTTCTTGGTAATTTTTTTTTCATGAAATAATAAATCTAATTTCACTCTTCAAATATTTTCTGCGAACCAAAACGGGTCATAAGTGACTTATAAATTTGATAATTTAGAAATATGATTTACTGTACTTTTAAAAGTGAGAGTACGTTGCAGAGTTATGGATAGCATTACAGCCCCCCTCCCCTCTTTCTTTAAGGATGCATTACAGCCCTTTTGGTTGACATGAATTGCATTTTATTTACAACATAATTCTTTGGCATGATAAATTACAGTGTTTGGTTGGAGGAAAGAATTGCAATTCCCTCATTTTGCTGAATGCAATTCATGTATCTCCCTCCCCTACAAATTCTAATTCGATGTAGCCACGGAAGGAAAATAAAAAACAAGGAAAATGACTAAATTACCCTTTATAGCAAATACCAAATTTTGTCGCACTGCACGAGCATTAGTAAAATTATAGTTTTAGTCCACATGTTTAATTCCTATCAATTTTCATCCACGACTATTGTTTTAGGACCAATTTTCATCTACATCTATTGTTTTAGTGCCAAAATTTTTCACATTGGTAAACCCTCCATTTATGACATGCCGAAATCTAAAAATTTTAACGGTATTTTGTCCTTTTCAACTTAAGATCCCAATTTGAGCATGAATAAAGGAATTTAAGCTCTCTAAGATCGATCCCAATTCGCAACTCTCCACCTCATCCTACTTTAATTTGTGGACAACAGCTATGCTATAACATGCTGGGATGGTAAGAATGGACTTAATTGGAGTTTTTAGCGGTTTAGGGGGGTAAATTGGAGCTTTTTTCAATTAGGAGGGTTAATTGCACTATCCAGTCCACTTAGGGGGCTGATTTGACACTTTTCTCTAAATTATTTATACTTTAATAGTTAATGGTACCCAACATTGTAGTTATGCGCATAGATAGCGTGATTTTGGAAGATAATTTTTTTTTGAGTTTTTTCCACTTTTGGTCCTATGACTTTAGTGTTTCCGTCAATTTAGGTACACGACTTTCATTTTGCCACTTTTAGTCCTTGACTTTAATTTTTTTGTCACTTTTAGTCCTTGACTTTGATTTTTTTTTTTTTCCACTTTTAGTCCTTTCGGTCACCCGAGCGACAACTTTTAATCGAAATCAACAAATTGTTGTGCCATTAATGGTAAATAACGTTTAATGTATTTAGAGATTTATCAATAGACAATTTTACACTTAATGACACAATATTTTATTGATTCCGATTAAAAGTTGTTGCTTAAAAAGCGAAGCAGAACAAGCAAATAACGTTTCTTTTTCCTATTTTTATCTGATTTTATTTATAAATATATTTAGAACTTTATCAAAATACACTTTTACCCTTAATGGCACAACAATTTGTTGATTTCAATTAAAAGTTGTCGCTCGGATGGCCGAAAGGACTAAAAGTGGAAAAAATATCAAAGTCAAGGACTAAAAGTGGCAAAAAAATTAAAGTCAAGGACTAAAAGTGGCAAAATGAAAGTCGTGTACTTAAATTGATAGAAACACTAAAGTCATAGGACCAAAAGTGGAAAAAAACTCTTTTTTTTTTCTCTTTTTTAAAAATTATCTCATTATTAGATTTCAATGAGAGCCAAACAAACACCAATAATGAAATCAAGTTCATCAAGGTACCTAACATAAAATCTATATAGAAATCTAGATGTTTGAGTTCTAAATATTAGACAAATTATAATAAAATTTTGAACAAATGGAAGGACTTTTTTCCTCAACTGGAATTAAGGATTCCTCCTTCATTTCAATCATATCTCACCTGGAGACAAAATGAGTGTAAGCTAGTGACTACTGCTAGTGACTGATTTCAATATATCTGCACTGAGAAGCACGCCGTTTGAGTACCAAACTCGGCATACGTCCAGCTCGGCATAAGTCCAGTTCAACATACTTTGAACTCCGCATACGTCCAACTCGGCATAAGTCCAGTTCAACATACTTTGAACTTGGCATACGTCCAAATCTGCCTAAGTCCAGTTCAACATACTTTGAACTCAGCATACTTCCAGTTCAGCATACTCTGAACTTGGCGCAACTCGGCATAAGTCCAGTTCAGCATACTCTGAACTCGGCCTACTTCCAGTCCGGCATACCCCGAACTTGGCATAGCTCGGCATACCTCCAGTTCAGCATACTCTGAACTCGGCCTACTTCCAGTTCGGCATACCCCGAACTCAGCATAGCTCGGCATAACTCGGCACGTCTCCAGTTCGGCATACTCCGAACTCGGCACAACAAGGCATACTTCCAGTTCAGCATACTCTGAACTCGGCACACTTCCAATTCGGCATATTCCGAATTCGGCACACTTTCGATCGGCATACTTCTAGTAGAGAATCAGAGGACTTTTATACAGAGATTGTACCCCTTTCGTTTGATACATACTACTTACATACTACTTATTGTAACCGATATACTTTGAATTTTGAATATATACAAATTCAAGTTTTTCGAGTTTACAGTAGCATTGATAATTGGTATATTATGGAGGGTCATAAATTACAATTTTCCATAATTTTTTCATTCTTGATTTGCCCATAAATGCTCGTCGTATATTTCTTGGCGTCACTTCATTAGTTTAATGGTGTTGAATTTGCTTGTGATAATGTAAATGGAATTGTGTGCAGTATTCTTAATCTTGAGAAGCTGACTTTCCATTTGTGTAATGGGTTCAGTGGTTTTTTTTTTGGTAAAGGTGAATCGTTGCTTGTGAGAATCGAACGCGGGTTCTTCTGAAATTTTTCTTCACAAAGAGAGCTCACTTGCCAGTTGATAGATTTGGTAATTTTGAGATCATTGCTCCAAATCTTAAAAGATTGACTGTTATCCTAGAAGATACCTATGAGGTTAGATTAGAATGGTTTCGGCTGCACCTGAAAGCAATTATTACTCTTTGCATGTATCGCAAGTTTTTAAAGGTGAGAATCTCTGTTGTTGTATTCTCTTTGTTAATGTATTGCAAATAGGTATATATATATATATATATATATATATATATATATATATACTAGTTTTTTATACGCAATGCGCGAATGAGATAACGCCCAATGTTTATTTTAAATAAAGTATTTCAAAGTATATCAATGCAAGATTATATAGAAGATGTTCATGCATATGTAATTGAATGTTGAATTTGTTTATTTAAATCGATAATTCAAAATTTATGAATGCAAGATAATATATGAGATTGATTATAATTGTCACTAAAATAAATGTTTACAATTTTCTAAAAATGTCAATTTAAATACTTAGTCTAAAAATGATAGTATATATAAATACTACTTTTTCATTTGAATTTCTCAAAGTCTTTTTAATTCTCTTTCGGGTAGCATTGTCATTGGCTTTATCTTCAGTACTTGTTTTTTAAAAATTTATTTATTGGTATTTGATAATGTGTCATGTGCAATTGAGTTATTGTTGTAGTATAGAAGACATCGTCATGCAATGAGATTATGATGTTGGAAGTTGTGGATTTGTCTCGTTGTGTATGTATATATGAAGATTTTAATTGTACTATGAACTCTTGATCTTGTAAGTGCCTATTGATATTTGGCAGTGATACTTTTTTCCCGTATATGTTTCCCGTGTCGTACATTCTTATGTGAAAATATTGAACAAAATATTAATATTTATTATATTTGTAGAAAATTAATGAGAAGTACATTTTGTTCTAGTTTCATAACTTGTTTACTTGATAGTAACAACAATAACTTTGCAAGTAGTCCGAATACTAATACTGTAATATATCTAGTTTCATCTACAGTTTGTATATCTATTTTGCACATGTTTATTTTGAAGTTCATATTTTTGTAATTAGTATGAATGAGTGTTGTTAACACTGAAATTTTATTAAATATATTTATTTTTGAATATTTAGTATATTTGAATAGATTTTGGATAATATTGATATTATCTAATTTGTTAATTAGATAATATCAAAAGAGTTTGAACCTATCAAAACTCTTTATCCTACAGCTATAAATATGACCTTTTATTTCTATGTACTCATCCTAGAAAAAATCATAGAAATAGATTTGAAGCTTATTTAGAGAATTAGAGATCATGATCATGAAAATAAAAGCCACATGATCCTGAAAATCATGTCTATCATGTTGATCCAAACCTCCTAAAGATCAAGCCATTTGAAACCTGGAGGCCCTTCAGAAGATTTGAACTTGCAATCTCGCCTTGAACTCGACTCTCGTGACAATTCAACACAAAGTTACCCAAACAAGAACACACGGCATAAATTATCATTAAACACCCGAAATACTCTTGTATTGCACATAAAGTGTATGAATGTGTGGCTAGTGTATAAGCTCTACTCTTGTAGGAACAAACACACTCCAAATAAATCATATAATTGGGATCCAACAATTATACACAATTTCGCAACAAACCCTAGAACACCCAAATGCTCCCCTTTATGAAGTACAACTCATATATAGACATCAATAGCAAGAAATCAAACAAAAAATCGTAGTCCCGAAAAACTTAGCTACTCATAATATAATAATAAATACACAATATTAAAGAAGTCATTGAAAGCATAAATGGAAAGCAAAGAAATAGACGAGTAAGAAGAAATTCTCTATTAAAGCTTGTAAATTCAATATTTGCAATGTTCTTGAGCTTGGAAATGGAAAGAAACAAGTAATTATAAGCTATATTAAAACTAAACCTAACTAGGAAATAAGTTGTGTTCTAATGGAAAGAATTCCCCTTTTCAAGATGCCAAAAGTCCACTAAAAAAATTGCAGACGCTGGCCACGGGTGCAGCAGAAGCCATAGCCGAACTTGTGGCCAGCAAAATGGACACATTGGGTTGTGGCCACGTGCCCACCAGGCTTAATGCTAATGCATGTAAAAAAAATATCGTGTTCTATTTATTTTTCCTCTCAAATATTCATATTTTATAATCGAATTGGTTATATTGACATGCTGATTAACTATCCCGTAGGTATAAAACTAACCAGGGGTATATATAGCCTTTAGCTTACTTTCTATGCAAATTAAATGTCACTGGATTTTGAAGCATTATATGGTTCGTAATTTTCATTTTATGCTAGCATTCCTATTTAATTTCTTCAATTTTGTGTTAGTTTAACACATGCCTACCCTCAACCATTATACAACATTTTCATACCTTTACCTGGAAATGGAGTAATACATAACTCTTGTGCATGTCGGTTGAAAGAATATTGCTATCTATAACCAGCTAAGTTTGATTATCTTTGATACTATTATGTATGTGACAAGTAAAATAAACTTTCATACATATTTGAGGTCTGGCTAATTAATGGCATTGCCATACAGGTTTCTGCATGCCAAAGTTCTATATTGTTTGGAGTGCGTATGGGGTCCACCCACGTTCGCTCCAAGAGGAACAGGGGGAATCGTCACTTGCGGGAATTGAACCCGGTTTCTCCCAGAATTCCTCCCCACAAAGAGAACTCACTTGCCACTTGAGCTATCCCGTTGGATTGCATATGAACTTTTATTATGTATTTTAAACTTGTTTATTCCATCGTATGACTCAACATCAATAATTGACCATTTTTTTTACAGCATTATTATTTATTATATTTCTGCTTGATACAGCAAGTAGTCTCTGGTAGGTATTATGACTACAAGATATAAGTAGGTTAAGATTTAATACCTAAACATACTCTGAGTCCAGCTTCTCTTTCCCTCTCTCTTTGTGGGTACTAAATATTCAACAACTAATTTAATTCAGAAATCTGCATTGAGCTTAAATGGAAGACTAAAATACTTTCAAACAAACAATGTTGATTCTAGCAAGCTATTGAAATCTGTCATGAACATTATTCTGGAGAAAGTTACAATGACACATTGTATGGCAGGATTGATAACGGTGAGGTTATTGCATATGCTTTCCAAGAAGAAGTGTCAAGAGTTGTCAGTTATAGAAGCTGCTGAGCCTTCACGTACGTTGAGAATTTCTGAAGTATTTTTGTGATTATGAACTTTGAAAATTTTGTAATTATGTATTTAACTATTTATGTTTGGAACTTTGTATGATTTCATTAAAAAAAAATGGGGCGGAGAGTCCTTGTCCCCAAAAAATCGCCGCGGGAACGGGGATGTGAATAATTCTGCATCCCAAATCTGAGAACGGGGCGGGGACGGGGAATGGAGATTCAATTCGGGGATGGGGACGGGGACCCCATTTCCCGCCCCGTTGCCATCCCTAGCCTTTGGGTGTGTAGATAGATAGATATAGATATAGATATTGATTACATGTATCCAGTGACATAAGAAGAAGCCTTTAGGTGTGTAGATAGATAGATATAGATATAGATATTGATTACATGTATCCAGCGACATAAGAAGAAAAAAAATTTCCTGCAATCAAGTTAACCATTTGACCCATTGAGTTTTAACTTCTTCTTTAATTATTATGAGTAGACGCAATGGTCAACTAGGCTCACTTATTGGACTGTTAGTCACAATTCACTTATTGGACTGTTAGTCACAATTCATGTTGACTTTTTGTCCTATAATAACATATACATGCATTGTGGGATATACAAGGCTAAAACACATCACTCAATAGTATTTCTATACATCATGTAATATTAGAAAGAGTACAAACAACAGAATAGAGTACAAGTTGTCAAAAAAAGTAAACCCATCATATAGGTAGGAACACATCACTAAGAAAAGTCACTAATAAATAAACTGAATACGAAAAGTCTGAGGACACATCACTCAGAAAGGGTATACATCAAACACCTACACAAAATGAATAAACTTGAGGACGAACACCACTAACGCATCAGACACTTGAATAACATAATAAATAAAATGAAAAATAATAAAATAATAACGAATAAGAAGAGACTGAAGAGTAGAACATAATAAATAAAATGAAAAATAATAAAATAATAACAAATAAGAAGAGACTGAAGAGTAGAATACAAACCTCAGGAAGAAAACTCATTCGTTAAAGTACCTCAGGAAGAGGACGATCTTCTGAGATCACCTTATTAAAGCGTTTGTTCCACTTGATCCAATAAGAAATCCAATCCAAAGCTTTAGAAAGAGCTGTTATTGCAGTGGAGGTGGATAGTGCAGGCGGCTTAGGTTCACGCTCGACATGGTTACAGGTGTGGAAGAAGATGAAGTAGAAGATATGATTCTCTAACATAACATAGGAGCTAGTTATATACATACAAAGGGAGGGAGAAGATATAAAAAATTTATTGGAGGGAAACTTATCATAGTCTTAATCCCTAACAGTAGATCAGAGCATATCAAAGCTAAGATTAGAGCATATCAGAGCAGTTAGTTTTGATTCTATTAACTGTTTAACTTCTTTTTTGTTTTGTTTGTTTTTTTTTTTTCATTGAGCATGATTATCCTTTTTATCAGATCTACGAAAAACATGATCTACCGCTCCTGATCAGATCTATTGTTAGTCGACTCATGGCAATTGCCCTTCCAATCGGTGAACATGCATTGTGGGCTAAAACACATTAATATCAATAGTATTTCAAGTCAAACAAATATACATGATAGAGTAAAATTGTCAAAAACATGTATACCGAAGTATGAACACATCACTAATACGAAAAGTTTGAGGACACAGAAAAAAGGTATACAAAACTGGTTATACATCATTAATACATAGTCTTAGGACACATCACTAGGTATACAAAATTGCTTACACATCACTAATAAGACACTCCACTCAGAATACAAAACTGCTCAGAAAAGATATACAAAATTAAGGACACAAGACGAACACCACCAACACATCAGACACCTGAATAAAATAATAAATAAAATTATTACTTTGCAAAAATAATAAAATAATAATGAATAAGAAGAGTAGAAGACAAACTTGAGGACAAACACCACCAATGCATCAGACACTTGAATAAAATAATAAATAAAATGAATACTTTGCCAAAATAATAAAATAATAATGAATACTGCGATCGTGGTTCTTCCTGCGGCAAGGTGCTGGCAGTGAGGGAGTTCTTCCTGCGACAAGGTGCTGGCAGTGAGGGAGGTCTTCTTCCATGAGGGGTTGGGGGCTGTGGTTATTCTTGCGGGGTTGGGGAGCTCTTTGGGTTTCTAAGTGTTAAACCATATCGATGCTCGCTGTGGTTCTTTATTACCAGTAGGTTCTTTATTACCAGTAGTTGGGTTTTAGGCTATTTATGCATGTACCTTAACCTGTAACTGTTTCTTGATTGACACCCCAGTCCAAGTCTATATCCAACTCAGCCTATAGCTTGGCTGCAAATATATTATTTTCTTTTGCCTTAAACAGTGTATTTGTAGGCCAGAGTGAAATTAAAAAAATAACCCAATTTTATTATAACCTTAATCTTTGACAATAGATCAGAGCATATCAGAGCAATGATTACATATCAGAGTATATCAAAGCTAGGAATAGAGCATATCAGAACAGTTAGTTTTGATTCTATTAACTGTTCAACTTGTTTGATTATCCCTTTTTGATCAAATCTAAGAAAAACATGATCTAATGCTCGTGATCATATCTATTGTTTATCGACTCGTGGCAGAGTGTAGGCAACTGCCCTTCCAATCCGTAAGCATATACATGCATTGTGGGCTAAAACACATAAATATCAATAGTATTTCAAGTCAAACAAGATACATGACAGTAAAGTAAAAAATAAGTATACAGAAATACTAATGCATCACTAATACTACGTAAACTCTAAGGACAGTATACAAAACTGATCACTAATATGACATCAATACAAAACTGCTCAAAAACAAACGAACACCACAATCGGAACATATTATTCATTCCAGAGAATCAGAAAATACAACTAATTTAAATGAGAAGTAAAAAGATCAACAACTATTTTAATAAGTTTAAATGGTGATGAACATTAAAGATTGTTGAAACATTTTAGTATTCTAATAGTAATTCCTCGGCCTGAGCATCGGACATGTTCGGGCGGTTCAGATTTGGGAACCGCCACCTGATTGGATATCAGATAACTTAGTTTATCCCATATCTGTGCATTTTGAACAATTCAACCCATCGAATTTATTAGGTTCGAATTTCGGACGGATTGGATCGGATTACGGATTTAATCGGATTGCAATAAAAGAAAATAAAAGTGCAAAATTAAGTAATAATTAAAGTAAATTTTTTACTATTTACAGTTTACAGTTCAAATTCTTCAAACAAACAACTTAAAAGTTAAAACTTAAACTCAAAAATTAAAACCTAAAACTAACCAGCTAAGTAACAACTTATTACTAATAGTTTACAGCTTACAACTTACATGTTAACTTAATACAAAAAATTAATTACAATTTTACAAAATAATATTGTCCAATTAGTACATCACTGATTACTCAAAAATTACAAATTTACAAAATCATTCAACATTACTCAGCCACTCAGCAATCAACATTCCTCATCTTCTTGCTCAAAATGCAAACTTGAAACACAGTTATATACATGAAAAATCCGGAGGCCCTTCAATAGAGCGTTCAAGACATCAACTGAAGAATCAGAGGACCACATATCCAGAGCTTATACCCATACCCACACCACATATTGATATTCCATGTAACAGGAATTTTGAATTCGATATATATATTCAAATTTCTTTGTTCACAAGTGTAGTACTTGATTTTGTGTGTGCATGCGTGTGTGG
>CP025659.1:49496406-49507796 GCA_003576665.1 Ipomoea trifida
AAAATTCCCACAATCAAATTACTATACGATGTATATTATAGTATTAAAAAAATATTACTATATTACGTTAATATACATAATTAAATTTCTCTCATGATAATATTCCAAAAAAAATTTCCAATAATCAAATTACTATTAAAAAAAATATTACTATATTATGTTAATGTACGTAAAATTCCAACAATCAAATTACTATATGATGTATGTTATTGTATTCAAAAAAAAATATTACTATATTATGTTAATGTACGTAATAAAATTCCTCTCATGATAATATTCAAAAAAAAAATAAAAATCCCAACAATCAAATTACTATATGATGTATATTATAGTATTAAAAAAATATTACTATATTATGTTAATATACGTAATTAAATTCCTCTCATAACAATATTAAAAAAAATTCCAACAATCAAATTATTATAAGATGTATATTATAGTATTCAAAAAAAATATTAGTATATAATGTTAATGTACGTAATTAAATTCCTATCATGATAATATTCAAATTGATGATTAAAAGCAAAATTGCTACTAAAATTTTGTGACTAAAAAGTAAAATAAACCCCCAGTATTTATATGAGAGGGTTTTGTTCAGTGATTGGATTAACAATGAAAATGATAAAACTATTGTTTGATAAGTGATACAGTTGGCAATTTGGCATAGATAATGAATTAAGGGAAAATTACACTTTTAGTCATTTAGGCTTGAAGATTCACTTTTCCCTTGATGGTTAGTGAGGTTTTCTATTTTCTGCTTATTACACAGTAAGATAGACCACAGGAAATAAGAAATATAGTGTTTGTACAGCTCTGATCTTGATTTATGTGTGTGTAAATTATTTTGGAAAATTAGGACAAAGAATAATTAGTCAATTAGAACTACGAACTAGGAACTTGAGATTGTGAGTATGACACATTGTGAGACTGAAATTGTAAGAACGAGATTAGGATCCAACGAACTACGATCGCTAACCGGTATGGCTAACACAACGACCGGTGTTCCGTCTTTTCTGGTGAGGTAGAGGGCGCCTTAGAGGATAGAGTGAGTGAGCAACAGAGTAGTCGAGTAGAGAGAGCGAGGCAGAGCGACAGAGCACTCATGATGAAAGCTTGGGGCTGGAGTGTTGTTTTTGAATAATGAAGATGAAAAAATTTATATATATATATATATATATATATATATATAGTCGTTTTGGGGCTGTCTAATTTTTGACAGTGGGAGCAGCTACCTCCACTGCACGCATAACAACTCCAATTCGTCTCTGTGTAAATATATACGGGTGGAACCAAGGCAAATGAATGTGGCCAAGTCCATTCAAAATTATATGTATTAAAAAAATAATCTAATGTGGCAAGTCTAAAAGAAATTAATGTATTCATTCGTTAATCATTAAAACCACCCATGTGCCTTAAATACTATTTAATGAAATAGACAACGTAATTTGACTCCAATTTAGGCAATATTTAATATTTAAAATATTTTCCACCTTTGATAACTTGATTTTAGTATAAAATGTGTAATGGTTACAAACTATAAACTACATCTTAATTCTCTTTTTCGTCATTTTCTTGTTCAATTTACATTTTAAGTAGTATAGGTTTAGCACAAGATGAGCTAGAGCGTCTAAGCATTATATATAATTCTTGAGGTATCTTTCAAGAAGGTATAAGATTTTATTATATCGAGAGGCCAGGTAATTTGATTCTTAACTTTTTTACAGGGTTTTAATTTAATTTAATTGTATTCTTATTATCTGAATGAGAAAGAATGTAATTTTTTAAAGCAAAATTAACTGTAAATTCTTAAGTGTTATGTGTGAAGATGTAAGAAAATGTTGGAGTTATTGCCATTTTTGGTCCTACTGTTATTGGGGCATTGTCAATTTTAGTCCGCTTCATTAATTTTTGCCACATTGCGTCCAATCTTATTTAGTCTTTGCCACTTTTAGTCCACCGTTAAAATTCTCGTCCAAATGGCCGTCCAAAACAGTGGTATTTTCGTCTTTTCATGCTTTGGTCATCTCCTTTACCCTTTGTAGTGGTTTTCCTTACACATTTTCATCCAATGGAGACCTAAATCTTTCTATGCGGCGTCTCCTATTTTTGACGACTGCAAAAGGTAAAGGAGAAAGGAGAAAGGGACGACTACAAATGTGTAAGGAAAACCACTACAAATGGTAAAGAAGATGACCAAAACATGAAAAGACGAAAATACCCCTATTTTGGACGACCATTTGACGAGAATTTTAACGGTGGACTAAAAGTGGCAATGATTAAATAAGACTAGCCATAATGTGGCAAAAATTAATGAAGTGGACTAAAATTGGCAATACCCCAATAATAGTAGGACCAAAAATGGCAATGACTCAAAATATGTTGTTATAAAAGTGTTGATAATTTATATGACCTAGTTATTGAGTATTTTTTACTTCAATTCTGTTTATTTGTATTACTAATTTTAACAAAGTTTTCTTTTGGATTAATATTTTCCTATTTATTATTCACTTCCCTATTACTCATATAATTATATATTTCATATATTATTGCCCATAGTATAATTAAAAATAATTATCAATAATAATCGGCACAATCATATATGGTATATAAAAAAGATATTGTATATACGCCAAAATCACCTTTTTGTTCCTACCCACCAGAGAGGGTAAGCCTAAATACCTTCCCACTGTATCCCCTGACTAACTCCCTACCTCATGTCTAGACTGTTGCGAAACATTAGCACTAAAACAAACCATCGATTTGTCAAAGTTTATTTGCTGACCAGATGCCGCCGAATACAAATCTAGCACTGACCTCATATGTTGGCTCTTTAGAGTGTTTGCACGTAGAAATAAAAAGCAATCATCCGCAAAAGGCAGGTGTGAAATAGGTGGGGCATTACGTGCTACAACAATACCATGCAATAGGCCCCTTCGCATTTTATGATAATTAATGCACTCAGCCCTTTTGTCACAAGGAGAAAAAGGTAAGGCAGTAATGGATCACCATGACGAAGCCCTCTCCCTGGAATAATAGGCCCCAACTGTCGCTGCTCAAAGAGTATATGGTATTTTACCGAACTAACGGTCTCAAGTAGAATATCAACCCAAAGCCCAATAAAACCCATTTTAGTCAACACCGCCCGAAGGAAGCCCTGTTCAACACGGTCGTACGCCTTACTCATATCCACTTTTAGGCCAGGGCCAACACACCTTCCTTTCCTTGAGTTTTACGCTTGAGAAAGTAATGCGCCTCATAAGACAACATAATATTATCTGTAATAATGCGACCCGGCACAATCAACCTTGTAACGGGTGTACAATTTTTCAAAAAAAAATTACAACTGTTCAATTAAGTGTGAATACAAGCTATTTTTCATCTTAATAAAAGATTGTAGATGACGAACTTTTTTAAAAGATCAATTAATCTTGATCACTAATTGTATTTTTTTAAAAGATCAATTAATCTTGATCACTAATTACTAATTTGAGCTTTTTTATTTATAAAATTGTTTCTAGATCGAAGTAGTCTTTTTCATTTCTAGATTATCAAAGATAAATAAAGATGCTACTTTTATAAAAATCGGAAGGTTTATCTAACATGGCCTATACCTAGCTAGTCTCTAAAATGATCATCAACAAATATAAAAGGAAAGTGAATAATAAATAGGAAAATATTAATCGAAAAGAAAACTTTGTTAAAATTAGTAACAAAATAAGCAGAATTGAAGTAAAAAATACTCAATAACTAGGTCGAATCGGTCGCAAACTCAAAAATGTAATAAAAAATTGAAATCAAGTACTCTAAATTAACTTATTAGTCTAACAACCAAACAAGGAATCAAAGTCTAGAAAGGTTTTTCTAGATCAGAGTAGCTCACCTAGAATAAATTACTGGAAAGGTATTCTTGATATCTCTCACGAGAGATCAAAACAAAGATCAAAGAAAACATCAATAGGGTAAATGAAAAACATGCAAAAGTTCAATCTTAAAACTTAGAAGGCACCGACCCTTACAAAAAAAAAAAAAAAAAAGTTTGTCTCCATTTTTTTAGATTGTATACTCGCCAATGTGTTAGACACTGATGTTTAGCCGATGTTATATAGGAGCGAGATAGCTGTTGAATGACATCAACTCTTGCGTGGTATTTTCCTACATAGAAATTCTCAATCATTAATTTTTTTTTTTCCTTTTGGAGAAATATTCTCCTCCATAAATTTATGAAAACATTATAAAATATTTAGAAATGAATTCTCTAATTTTAGAAACGTTTAAAATGCCTTTTCAAATAAAAAATTGATAAACAATTAATACATAAGTATAAATGAAGAAAAATATTTGTAAATACACATATATATTTTTTATATTTGTACTTTTCGCACGTGTTTTGTATCGTGAGATTATTGTCCTCATTTCCTTCTTTTTTTTTTTATTGAAACCTGGACTGACACTCCTCAATTGCTTAGACACTTTCAACATCATTTCTAGGGATTCTATCAATTAAACATAGATATACTTGTACTCTCTGACATTATAACTCGTATGTGTTTTTTTTTTTTTTCTATTTTCTAATATTTTACTAGTACTCTGTAGTTAACAAAAACAAAATTTATATAAAAATTAATAAGCAACGTATTAGAATGAGATCATTGTATGATACTTGCATTTGTAAAAAGAAAAATGAACAACAAAAAAATATGATACAACATCAAATACTAATTATATATGCCTGCTATATTAAATTTATCTCTCAATAAGAATAAATATAATCAATTTACTATATATTTTCAAAAAAAATAATAAATAAAAAATTACTATATATAATTTTAAGAATTAATATATTCAAATGAATTTAATTAAGGCATACCAAAGAAAATATACAAAAGAAAAGAATGACCATATTTGGTATATATACAGGGAGGGTTCAGTTGCGAACATGCATGCGTGCTCCCATGAAAAAAACGGAGAACTGGTCTAATTCATCTATTGGGTAGATCAATAGTTGAGTATTGTTAAAAAAAATAATAAAGGGAAAAGGGTTGGATAAATTTTATGAATATTTTAGACTTAAAAGATTGCAATAATTATAAAATTCTGTTGTACTTAAAAAAAAAAAAAAAAAAAAAAAACTAAAACCCTCAACTGTTAATAATAAACATTAATGAGCGGTTGAAATTAATCTTCACCTTTACAGGGTTGTTCATGCTTCATAGCAATTGGATTATTATGAAGCTAGGGCGTATAAAAGAAAATGGAATTACATTAGGAATGAGATTCATCAACTTTATGGGTAATAGGCAATGATGGGTTGGAGGAAGGTTTTAAAATTTGTACATGACTCAAATTTGAAATGAGTGCATGTTATATATATTTTATGTATCACTCATGTAAAATATATTATAACCAACATATTAACTATTAACTTTAATTTTGGATGAATGAAACTTATTTAAAATATGGATAAATATTTGTTTACTTTTAAAGTGATCAATTAAGTTATTATGTATATTTATATTATATTAATTTTTATCAAGCACCCTAAAGCTTAATTTATTATTTTATTTTAATAGTTTTTAAAATTTTTATTAAGATGAAGAATAGATTATATTCATACCTATTTAGAAATTCTCAGTAATTCTATTTTTTTTTCTTTGGAAAAATATTCTCGTCCATAAATTTATGAAAACATTATAAAATATTTAAAAAAGGAATTCTCTAATTTTAGAAAATTTTAAAATACCTTTTCTTCACAAAAGAATTTCATAAACAATTAATATTTAAGCATAAATGAAGAAAATTATTTGTAAATACATACGCAATTATTTTTTTATATTGTACTTTTCCAACATGTTTCGTATCCTATAATTATTGTCCTCCTTTCCGTTTCCATGAAACTCGGACCGACACTCCGCAATTGTTTAGACCCTTTCATAAATATTTATAGGGATTCTGTCAATTAAACATAGATATACTTGTAATCTCTGACATTATAACTTGTTGTATGTGTTTTTTATTTCTATTTTACAATATTTTATTAGTACCCAGTAATTAACAAAACAAAAATCTATATCATACAAATTTATAAGTTACGTTTTAGAATTAGATAATTGTATGACACTTGGATTTGAAAAAAGAAAATAAACAACAAAAAAATAATATACAACATCAAATACTAATTAAACATGCATGCTATTACTTGGAGTTAATACCTTCAATGGTCCTCCGAGTATTAGCGATTTACCAGGTGTGTCCTCGTCTTTAAACGACCACGCGTCGTCTCCATCTTTTTCAAAATAGCCACTCGTGGTCCTCGCGTTAGCTTTGCTGGTCAAATAGGCGTTAAGTATGAGGGCAAATCTGTCATTTTATAGAGGTGATAAACTGAAAGAGAAAGAAAGGAGAACTCTGCGGGAATTTAGTTCGGCGATGAGGTCTCATGCAACGCAAATAAAATGGCAGAAACTAACTATGGTGTCTACCCGTTAAGCCACACGGGGATGGAGCTAAGCACATTAACAAGAAGAAGAGAGAAACTCAGTCTCCCATTCGAACAATCATCCAGTTGCCAGTGATGAGATGCAGATGATGACTCGCGGATGGCAAGAATCGCCGGCCATTCCAACCTTTCCAATACTGCCCGGCTGGGAACATACCAATGGTCAGGAAATATTCAAATGGGGGTGACGCCGACAAGTAAAGTAGTGAAGTAACCAGAAAAATTAAGAACACCGAGTGAAGATTGTATATGAACATGCACCCCTGGGCCTGTAAGATGAAGGAGAAATGAGGCCTTAAATGGGACAAAATTAAATGAAACTAACAATGGAGGAAGAGGAAGCGCTAGTGATTGGGACTCGGAGAATATTGCCAACACTGTGAACAATTGCCTTGTAGGCAGAGTCTTAACCACAATAAGAAGATCGACATGACAGCCCTAAAATCAACGATGAAGTCGGCGTGGAAGTTCAATTCGCCAAGGGCTTAGACATTATAGAGTACGTTAGGGAACTCCACGGCTCTATTCCAGTTCGCCAGAATCGCTGGGATGAACCGGTGCTCCTTCTGGATTCAAATCCCAATCCGTCACTAAAGTGGATGACCAGAGAATGGGCGAGATAATAGGGGATAAACAGGGATGTTTTGAGGCGGTTGAAGTTGATAAAAAAAAAAAAAAAAAGAGGGAACGGTTGGGGAGGTTCATGAAGGTGAGAGTAAACATTGATGTCTCAAAACCTCTAAGGAATGAGATCATTGTATGACACTTGCATTTGTAAAACCAAAAAAATACGATACAACATCAAATACTAATTAAATATGCCTGCTATTACTATTAGCTAGTCAATGTTATATTAAATTTATGTCTCAATAAGAATAAATATTATCAATTTACTATATATAATTTTAAGAATTAATATATTCAAATGAATTTAATTAAGGCATACCAAAGAAAATATACAAAATTTATAAAAGAATGACCATATTTGGTATATATACGGGGAGGGTTCAGTTGAGAACATGCACGCGCGCTCCTATGAAAAAAAAAACGGAGAAGTAGTCTAATTCATCTATTTGGGTAGATCAATAGTTGAGTATTGTTAAAAATAATAAAGGAAAAAGGGTTGGGTAAATTTTATGAATATTTTAGACTTAAAAGATTACAATAATTATAAAATTCAGTCGTACTTTAAAAAAAAAAAAAAAAAACCCTCAACTGTTAATAAGCATTAATGAGCGGTTGGAATTAATCTTCACCTTTATAGGGTTGTTACATGCTTCTTATCAACTGGATTAAAATGAAGCTAGGGCGTATAAAAGAAAATAGAATTACATTAGGGATGGATTATCAGTTTTATGGGTAAGAGGCAATGATGTGTTGGAGGAAAGTTTTAAAATTTGTACATGTCTCAAATTTGAAATGAGTGCATGTTATATATATTTATGTATCACTCATATAAAATATATTCTAACCCAACATATTAACCATTAACTTTAATTTTGGATGAATGAATTTTATTTAAAATTTGGATAAATATTTATTTACTTTTAAAAATGATCAATTAAGTTATTATGTTATAATATTTATATTATATTAATTTTTATCAAGCACCCTAAACTTTAATTTGTTTGTTTATTTTATAATCTTTTAAATCTTTTATTAAGATGAAAAATAGCTTGTATTCACACTTAATTGAACAGTTGTAATTTTTTTTTGAAAAATTGTACACCCGTTACAAGGTTGATTGTGCCGGGTCGCATTATTACAGATAATATTATGTTGTCTTATGAGGCGCATTACTTTCTCAAGCGTAAAACTCAAGAAAGGAAGGTGTGTTGGCCCTGGCCTAAAAGTGGATATGAGTAAGGCGTACGACCGTGTTGAATCAGGGCTTCCTTCGGGCGGTGTTGACTAAAATGGGTTTTATTGGGCTTTGGGTTGATATTCTACTTGAGACCGTTAGTTCGGGTAAAATACCATATACTCTTTGAGCAGCGACAGTTGGGGCCTATTATTCCAGGGAGAGGGCTTCGTCATGGTGATCCATTACTGCCTTACCTTTTTCTCCTTGTGACAAAAGGGCTGAGTGCATTAATTATCATAAAATGCGAAGGGGCCTATTGCATGGTATTGTTGTAGCACGTAATGCCCCACCTATTTCACACCTGCCTTTTGCGGATGATTGCTTTTTATTTCTACGTGCAAACACTCTAAAGAGCCAACATATGAGGTCAGTGCTAGATTTGTATTCGGCGGCATCTGGTCAGCAAATAAACTTTGACAAATCGATGGTTTGTTTTAGTGCTAATGTTTCGCAACAGTCTAGACATGAGGTAGGGAGTTAGTCAGGGGATACAGTGGGAAGGTATTTAGGCTTACCCTCTCTGGTGGGTAGGAACAAAAAGGTGATTTTGGCGTATATACAATATCTTTTTTATATACCATATATGATTGTGCCGATTATTATTGATAATTATTTTAATTATACTATGGGCAATAATATATGAAATATATAATTATATGAGTAATAGGGAAGTGAATAATAAATAGGAAAATATTAATCCAAAAGAAAACTTTGTTAAAATTAGAACAAATAAACAGAATTGAAGTAAAAAATACTCAATAACTAGGTCATATAAATTATCAACACTTTTATAACAACATATTTTGAGTCATTGCCATTTTTGGTCTATTTATGGATTGCCAATTTTAGTCCATTAATTTCCAATTATGGCTAGTCTTATTTAATCATTGCCACTTTTAGTCCACGTTAAAATTCTCGTCAAATGGTCGTCCAAAATAGGATTTTCGTCTTTTCATGTTTTGGATCCTTCTTTGTAGTGGTTTTCCTTACACATTTGTAGTCGCCTTCTCCTCCCTCTTTGCAGTCGTCAAAAATAGGAGACGGCATAGAAAGTAGTCCATTGGATGAAAATGTGTAGAAAACCACTACAAAGGGTAAAGGAGATGACCAAAGCATGAAAAGACGAAATACCACTGTTTTGGACGGCCATTTGGACGAGATTAACGGTGGACTAAAAGTGGCAAAGACTATAAATTGGCGCAATGTGGCAAAAATTAATGAAGCGGACTAAAATTGACAATGCCCCAATAACAGTAGGACCAAAAATGCAAACAACATTTTCTTTACATCTTCACACATAACACTTAAGAATTTACAGTTAATTTGCTTTAAAAAATTACATTCTTTCTCATTCAGATAATAAGAATACAATTAAATTAAATTAAAACCCTGTAAAAAAGTTAAGAATCAAATTACCTGGCCTCTCGATATAATAAAATCTTATACCTTCTTGAAAGATACCTCAAGAATTATATATAATGCTTAGACGCTCTAGCTCATCTTGTGCTAAACCTATACTACTTAAAATGTAAATTGAACAAGAAAATGACGAAAAGAGAATTAAGATGTAGTTTATAGTTTGTAACCATTACACATTTTATACTAAAATCAAGTTATCAAAGGTGGAAAATATTTTAAATATTAAATATTGCCTAAATTGGAGTCAAATTACGTTGTCTATTTCATTAAATAGTATTTAAGGCACATGGGTGGTTTAATGATTAACGAATGAATACATTAATTTCTTTTAGACTTGCCACATTAGATTATTTTTTAATACATATAATTTTGAATGGACTTGGCCACATTCATTTGCCTTGGTTCCACCCGTATATATTTACACAGAGACGAATTGGAGTTGTTATGCGTGCAGTGGAGGTAGCTGCTCCCACTGTCAAAAATTAGACAGCCCAAAACGACATAATATATATATATATATATATATATATAATTTTCATCTTCATTATTCAAAACAACACTCCAGCCCCAAGCTTTCATCATGAGTGCTCTGTCGCTCTGCCTCGCTCTCTCTACTCGACTACTCTGTTGCTCACTCACTCTATCCTCTAAGGCGCCCTCTACCTCACCAGAAAAGACGGAACACCGGTCGTTGTGTTACCATACCGGTTAGCGATCGTAGTTCGTTGGATCCTAATCTCGTTCTTACAATTTTCAGTCTCACAATGTGTCATACTCACAATCTCAAGTTCCTAGTTCGTAGTTCTAATTGACTAATTATTCTTTGTCTAATTTCCAAAATAATTTACACACACATAAATCAAGATCAGAGCTGTACAAACACTATATTTCTTATTTCCTGTGGTCTATCTTACTGTGTAATAAGCAGAAATAGAAAACCTCACTAACCATCAAGGGAAAAGTGAATCTTCAAGCCTAAATGACTAAAAGTGTAATTTTCCCTTAATTCATTATCTATGCCAAATTGCCAACTGTATCACTTATCAAACAATAGTTTTATCATTTTCATTGTTAATCCAATCACTGAACAAAACCCTCTCATATAAATACTGGGGTTTATTTTACTTTTTAGTCACAAAATTTTAGTAGCAATTTTGCTTTTAATCATCATTTGAATATTATCATGATAGGAATTTAATTACGTACATTAACATTATTACTAATATTTTTTTGAATACTATAATATACATCTTATAATAATTTGATTGTTGGAATTTTTTTTAATATTGTTATGAGAGGAATTTAATTACGTATATTAACATAATATAGTAATATTTTTTTAATACTATAATATACATCATATAGTAATTTGATTGTTGGGATTTTTATTTTTTTTTTGAAATATTATCATGAGAGGAATTTATTACGTACATTAACATAATATAGTAATATTTTTTTTTGAATACAATAACATACATCATATAGTAATTTGATTGTTGGAATTTTACGTACATTAACATAATATAGTAATATTTTTTTTAATAGTAAATTGATTATGGAAATTTTTTTTGAATATATCATTGAGAGAAATTTAATTATGTATATTAACGG
>CP025659.1:49508796-49520178 GCA_003576665.1 Ipomoea trifida
ATGTAACACATATATGCAGACTGTTATATGTAACAGTCTGCATATATGTGTTACATATATGCTGATATGCTGCTGCGGCTGCGGCACAGCGCCACAACCGCAGCAGTATATTTGTTATATACTGCTGCGGCTGCGGCACCGTGCCGCAGTCCGCAACAGTGCTAGAGTTTTTATATATATATTTATATATATAAATAAATTATTTTTTTTAAAAAATATATATATAAATAAATTATTGTAAAAAAAAAAAAAAGTTTAGAAGAATACTTTGAAGAAATTTCAATTTGCAATGGCGGAAGTAAGATGGGTATGATGATAGAGAGAAAAATGAGCGTAAAAAATTAATATTTAAAAAAGGGTAAAAATGGAAATAAAATAAAATACCTATTCCTGATAGATCAGTAATAGGCTAATACCAGGGGGGTGCTGGTAATAGCTATTACCCTTGCAAGGGTAATAGCTCATTCCCAGGAATAATGTTCCTGGGAATACAAGTGTTTACCAAACAACGGAATAGGCTATTACTGGGAATGCTATGCCATTTCCTGCCTATTCCGTGAACCAAACATCCCGTGAAAGAAGGCAAAAGAACTAAGTTTGTCAATAATCAAATTAAATAATAATTAAAAAACAAGTTTTCACATTTCTCGCTATTCTCAGTTGCTAAACTCATCTTTTAGTGTTTTGATTTTGTCTGTCCATGTCCACAAATCACTTTCTTTTTTTTTTTAAAGTTAATAAGAAAACAATAGTATTATTTTCTTTCCCCTCCCAATTTTTTAAAATTTGAGAAAAAGGCAATAATACACAATTTTTATTACTTTGAATTTGTGTTTTAAAATTTTTATTTTAATTAAATATTAATTAATAACATAAATTAAAGTTTTCAACAAAAAAAAAAAAAAACCAATAGCATAAACAAAGATTTTTAAATTTTAAATAGTTATTTGTAGTACGATGAATTGCATAGACCTGACAATTCGTGTATACTGATTCGTTAACGGCTCGACATGTTAACGACACGAACACGATAAGGTTAAACACGGACACAACACGTTAAGGTTAACGGGTTCAAATTTTTAACATGAACACAAACACGATTTGTTAACGCGTTAAGCGGGTTGACACGATAACACGTTTTGTTAACAGATTTCGGGTCGTGTCAACACGATATGACATGAAACCCGTTTTAACCCGCTAAACCTATTAATATATATATTTTTTAAAAAAATAAAATTTAAAGTTAAGTTATATAAAACTAAATAAATAAATAAATTCTATGTACTGGGCCTTTATTGTAGAATTCGTCCCTTGTATTATGAGCATGAATGCTGTGTATTACACTTAACATAATACACAAAATTCATTTCATTATTTACGTTTATGTGTATGTTTATTATGAATATGAATTTTGTGTATTATGAAATTAAATTTTATGTATTGGATCAGGGTCCACAATGCACTGTGTACCATATATAATTTGCCCCGATATGTGGAACTATTATTCAGTTTCCTTTCAACAAAATTACAGTTTCTTTTATAATACACTATAGTTTCATTTCAACACAATTACAATATCATTTCGATATAACTACAACTTAATTGGACAATATACACTCAAATATGTGAAACTGTTATTTAGTTTCATTTTATATACACTGCAGTTTCCTTTCAACACAACTACAAGTCTGTTACAAAGGGGATCTCGAAAATACAAGGAAATAATGAAAATACAACAGAAAGTTATCCACGAAGGATAATATTACAGGAAATATTACAACCTACAAAAGGTTGAAACCTGAACTACGGTTGAGGATGAAATCTGGACGAACTCGGGTGGTTGGAAGCACGAGCCGTGTTGCCACTCTCCTTAAAACCTTATTTACCGCCTCCCGGGGTGCTGGAGCGTTGCGGTCTAGGTTTCCCAGGATAAAACGTACTACGATCCAATCGTTCGAGCACACGAACTTGGATCCGGCGAACTAGGAACGTGGGTTCAACGCAGGTGGCTAGAAGGAAATGTGAGCAGAGTTTTGAGGAGAAAGCAGTGTATGCAGTGTGTTCCAAACCTGCTGCTCACAACGAATATACCTCCTCCCACTTAGCATTTACACCCACTATCGAGTCCCATTATTCATGAAATAACTCTGAAAAATAATGATTGGAATTAATTTCGTAATATCAAGAGTCATTTCTGAACGGACACAGTAGGTGAGCACGCGAACGACCTTCGAGACATCGAACTACCTCTCGAGGTTACCGGAGTCGTCGTGCGAGACATGGTCCAGATTGTGTACCACCGAGCCACTTTTCCAAACGACATTCGTGTCCGCAGGTGCTGGCGCACACACAAGTTCAAGCCTTTTTCGAACTCATTTTGGGATTTGATTTGCACCCCCCTACGCGCGAGAGAGAGCCTCTATGCCATACAAGTCAATTAGCCTTAAAAAGACTCTTGTATTTATAGTGGGGCAAATCTTCATTCCCAACCAATGTGGGACAAAGCTAATAAGCTTTTCCTCACTTAAAATTCCATCTCAAATGGGTCTACTTTGATAACCAATTTCTCATTCACCCATTATCCATTTTGAGCGTATAATATATCGATCTCTTCGTCTCACTACGAAGAATCCGAATCCACTTTGACCCGACCCAAATCGGATGTAGACCCTACATATATTTATACCACAAAATGGCCACTTAAAATGCTATTTTTCCAACAATGTCTACAATATCATTTCGATATAACTACAGTTTCATTGGACAATATACACTCAAATATATGAAACTGTTATTCAGTTTCATTTTATAGACACTGCAGTTTTCTTTCAACATAACTACAGTTTCATTCCGATATAACTACAATTTTATTTAATAATATATAAAAACAAATGTAAGACAATATCTTTTGAAATGAACTATAATATCTTTTACGAAACTCCGCGACAATCATATTTTTTACTTAATGAAACGTTTTGTCATTGTGGACCATAGCCAACTGTATAATGACGGGCCCAAGTATGCCTTCCAAGGAAAATTATTGCATGGACCATGATGGACCATAGCCAACTGTATATCAAATAATGTACCTTCAGTACAAAAATAATGTACTTTTTATTTTTGGTCCACACAGCTGTGTGAGCCATGGTCCATGCAATAATGAGAGTCATTTTCATTTTTGGTCCTACTGTTATTGGGGCATTGCCAATTTTAGTCCACTTCATTAATTTTTGCCACATTACGACCAGTCTTATTTAGTCTTTGCCACTTTTAGTCCAGCGTTAAAATTTTCGTCAAATGGTCGTCCAAAACAAGGATATTTTTTGTCTTTTCATGCTTTGATCATCTCCTTGACCATTTGCAGTGGTTTTCCTTACACATTTTCATCCAATGACGAGGTCCGGCGAAAGCCATGTGAGCCACATAACAAATCCATGGCTTTCGCCAGACCTCTTCATTGGATGAAAATATGTAAGGAAAACCACTACAAAGGTAAAAAAGATGATCAAAGCATGAAAAGACCAAAATACCCCTGTTTTGGACGGTCATTTGACGAAAATTTTAACGGTGGACTAAAAGTGACAACGACTAAATAAGACTGGACGCAATGTGGCAAGAATTAATGAAGTGGACTAAAATTGACAATGCCCCAAAAATAGTATGACCAAAAATGAAAATGACTCCAATAATGATGGTGCCTTCCAATAGTGTGATTTGACAGACGGTTGAGATGCGGAGAAGTCTGCCGGTAAAGTTTGATAAATACTCCCTCTGTCCCGAAATGGATGTCTCATTTGCTTTTTGCACGCTTTTTAAGAAATTAAAGTAAATGTGATGTGATTTTCAATTATGCCCTCAACTTTTTCACTTTTGGAAATAAAAGCAATACAAAAAGCAAAAATCATAAGGGTAAATTGGAAAAAGTAGAATGATGGTGATGTTCAATTTTGGAAAGAGGACAACATTTTGGGACAAACTAAAAAGGAAAGTAAGACAGGTAAAATGGGACAGAGGGAGTAGTAATCTTCAAAAAAAAAAAAGTTTGATAAATAGTACCTCCTCTGAACGGAGCAGGTTGCTAAACACACAAAAGTTGGATTACATTGTCAATTGTCAAATAAATAATAATAATAATAATAATAATAATAATAATAATAATAATAATAATAATAATAATAATAATAATAATAATAATAAAAGTGTTCTCGCTATACACACAAACTTCCAATTTTGTGTCCGTCCTTGTACAGAAATAAGGCAAATGTGCCTGTTTACTTTATTCCAGATCCAATTTTTCAAAAGTTGAGAAGAATGTTAGTCAAATGTATTTGTCTCATATCCCATTTTTTTAAAGTTGAGAAGAATGTAAGTCAAATGTGTTTGCATCATATCCAATTTTTTAAAACTTGAGAAGAATATAAGTCAAATGTGTGTATCATATCCAATTTTTTAAAACTTGAGAAGAATGTTAGTCAAATATGTTTGTATCATATCCAATTTTTCAAAAGTTGAGAAGAAAGGTAAGTAAAATGTGTTTGTATCATATCCAATTCTTTAAAAGTTGAGAAGAAGGTAAGTCAAATGTGCCTGTTTCATATCCAATTTTTTTAAAGTTGAGAAGAAGGTAAGGCAAATGTGTCTGTTTCCACATCTAATTTTTTAAAAGTTGAGAAGAAGGTAAGTTAAATGTACCTGTTTTCATATCTAATTTTTTAAAAGTTGAGAATAAGGTAAGGCAAATGTGTCTATTTTCACATCCAAATCATAATGATAAAGTGAAAAAGGAAAGAGATGTATATGTGAGGTGCTTGAATATGTTTATAGTGAAAAATCATGATGATAAAGCTCTTGACATGAATTGTGAAACATTTACTTGTATTATGTTGCAAATGTTGATTGTTTTATAGGAAATGGATTCATAAGAATCTTCCTCACAACCGAGAGAAACGCAGGCTAGAAAGGGTAAAGCCCTTATGGAGGACCCTAATGCTTTTGGATACCTAAGGAGGAGGATGAAGAGGTTAAGGCTGCAAACTGGGAGATAAAAATGAGCAAAGAAATGAGAACCCGTTTTCGCTATCTGCTACAACGCCCTGTCACCCAGTGGAACTACATAGATTTGTCCACCCTGAACCCCTTCAAGTGCAGACAAGGGGTAGAGCGCCTGATTCACCAACCTTACTGGAGCACTATTTTTTTATGTCACCAAGCAACCTATGCCCCACTGGTCCACGAATTCGTTGCGAGCCTTGAAGTGACTGGAGTAACAGGAGACTTGATAAACCCCACAATCCGATTCCGCCTTTTCAACAATGACCATTTCATATCGGTTAACACTCTTGGGCAACTTCTAGGATTCTACAACGAGGCATTGGCATCGAAGGCTTAAATGGGACTTCGGTGACCTCGACACTCCAAAGAAATATTGGGCGTCAATTGCGAGATCGGGAGTTGATTGGAGTGGATCGAGAGTCATGGGTTTCCACATTACATTGTCAGAATACGGGGTATTTAGGAAAAACAAATGATATAATAGAGGGTAAAGTAGGAAAATTTTTAAAAGAATACTAAAATCAAAATAATATGAACCATTATTCATTTCAAAAAACAATTGGACCAACATTTTTTAGTTCCCATCATAGGTCAAACTTTATTGGCTCTTGTTAGATTTGTGTGTGTAGTTAGAGGGTTGCTTGAGTCAAGAAAGACTATTCGCTTGGTAAAAAATGATTTGATGTTTGTAACTGTAAGGCATGTTAAAGAGTTTTGAGTTAGATGTTTACTTGAATAAAAGTTTTTTTTTTTTTTTTAAGTAAAATTTGAATTATTTTTAGTTTTTCACCATAATACAGATACTATATACTATAAGCGAAAAGAAGGCAGGGGTCATCAGTGGGTTGAACTCATCCAACTCCACATTGCATGCAGGGCCGGTCCAAAGATTTTATAGACCCCTTGGCAAAATTTAAAAAAATCCCTATATGAAAAATTTGTTTCCGGATGATCAATTTGTTTACTTTTTTTTTTTCTTCATTTTTCACTTCCGAATGAATGTTTTTTAGGCAACATTGTATAAAAAAAAAATTATTATAAAATCTATCTTAACAAAAAAAAGAAGGAACAAAAGCAGCTTGCACTTATATGAATCAATCAATCCGAATCAATCAATCGAAAATCTTTAAGTATTTGAGTGGTTGGTGTGGCGTAGGCGTGACCGGCGACCCTTATACTCTTGGGCGGTTGGGCGGCGTGAGCGGTGGGTGTGCGACGTCTCTTTTAGTCTTTGTGAGTTTATTTCTCGACTTCCAAAAACAATTAACCCTATTTTTTTCAAATATAATATGTAATATATATTATATATATAATACTCCGTATATCTAATATATTATGGCCTATGAGCCCTCTCTAGAGATGGGCCCTGGGCAGGTGCCCACACTGAACCCCTAAGGGCCGGCCCTGATTGCATGTATATAAAGAAATTGTTTTCTTGTTGCCATATGTATATTTTTTTCTTGTTTCTTATGGAGATTAATATAGCCCATAGTGAAAGACTAATCCTATCCCATGGCCAAAGACTGATCTTATTTGGCATCAGAAAAGGTGAGCGAGTGGGTGGAACAAAATTCTCATATATGAAGATTATAAGTTTGATTTTAATTCTTGTCAACACTTTCTCGGTTGACTTCATCTTAAGTGACTTTTTTAGTGTGATTTTTGTCTATTAAATTTATATTTTCTAGCGCAATTTATTTCTCCTAAATTTATCTAAAATACATTATATTATCAGATAATGTTTGCATGTTTCTCTTTCTACCTAAAAATAGAATGATCTTTCAGGAGATATTACTTTGCTTTGCTTTGCTGGAGATATTACTTCACTAGGAAAAAAGATGTTGATAAAAAGTGAGGAAGATTGTATGTATATTTAGACCAAGTCAAGCCAGCTCATCATTAAATTTTCTCAATCTACCTAAACCTAACACCACACAACAAACTATTATCTCCACCTTGTGCTCAGTTGGCATGTAGTGGCCATCCTCAGATGGGAGGTCATGAGTTTGAGTCTCAGTGGACGAGATCTCGAGCTTCAACAGACTTGAGAAAAGTATAAATGAACAGATACTACAATGTAATATGATCAGTTGTATTCAAAAAAAAAAAAAGGTCCCTTTTACACTTCAAAAGAGAATCTCATCCCCATTCTACACGGCTCATTATCAACACGCATATATATATGGTTAATCAAACTAAACCAAACCCACTAATCTCTCTCTCTTTCTCTTTCTCTCTATAATAAATCTATATCCATATACTATATGTTCTTATTCATAAAAATATTGAATCTGGAATTTTGATGAGAAATATTATAACTACGATTTTGATTCTCATTTCTAATGTGTAAACGCTTGAACCAAACACACCCTACAACCCCTAAAAATGTATTAGATGAATGTAGCAACACTATTGTACATGATATAACTATTAATTAGTTAATGACACTGCCTTGCATAGTTGCATCACAGCTGGCAATCATTTAGCTTAGAATGTTAAAAATGTCCCTATCTATTTTATTTTCTTTTTGAAGAATTAAGTGTACGTATCTAGAACGCTGTATATTTTGAAAATTCTTCCATATGTGAAAGGGCATCAATGGGCAGCTACCATGATATGTACCTATTTGGGTTTTTGTATAATATTTTTTCGAAGATGGAGATGTGGAGTTGGTATTTTATGCCGACAATGAATTAGATAAATATATAATGTGTCATCTTATAAAATTGGTTAATTGTATTTTTTTTTGAAGTTTGATAACTTTTTTTTTTTTTTGAATACTACTAACTCTATTACAATGCAGTATCTGTTCATAACTACTTTCTCAACCTATTGAAGCACAAGAGTCAGCATTGCCTCCAAGGCTCGAACCCACCACCTCCCGTATAAAGGGAAGGGTTTGATGCCACTGGACTACAAGATCCTTGGCAAGTTTGATAACTTAATTGTATTTTTTAAAATAATTAAAATGCCTATTTAACCAATATCTGTTATCATTATTATTATATATTTACATCAGTTCCTTAAAAAACTTCTTAAATCCAATGTGGTAGTGATGGATTTAATTACCCGGGGTGGTCCGAATTATTAAATCCAATAACTAAGAACCAGTAATGGATTCGAAAATGTGTAATATCAAAATGATAATGGAATAAGTCGCGGAGACAAATTATATCGATAATTCGTGTTAGGACGAATACAATAAGTGTGTAGTGACATTACAAGGATTTCATGATGATAGATCATAGGTCCTGTAGAAGAATTGAACATGATTTGTAATGGCGATACAATACAATATTTATAAAAGGCATGGGCTAACAAACTCTCCTAAACTCACGGTGGGCCACATGACTAAGTCGAGACCCATGCGGTGGGCCTGCGAGACTAAGTCAAAGCCCATCATTCTGGGCCTCGGAAACCTACTCCGAGTCTTCTTAGGCCTCGGGCTAGGCACTCCCAAACCCCGAGTCTCTATTATTATTGGGTCGTTTCCAATATCTCCATCATCAGTCCCCCACTCTCTAAGCTGCGAGAAGTCGTCAGTGAAAGAGAGCAAATGTTCGGCCCAATAGAAGCCACTTGGAGCTCTATGCTTCCGGTCAACTCGACCAGAAGTACTTTGTTTGCTCAAAGACCTTTTAAGCCTGCACCACCAGCCTTGCGATCTAAGTCATCTTCATCTGGGCAACGCGAGGTTGCTTACATTTTTGCTCGCATAATGCTGCATATTTTTTTGTTTTTTGGTTTTGTGTTTGTATTTTCTTTCTTTTGCTTTTTTCTTATCGTTTGCTTTTTCGTGTTGGCGTTAGACCAAGGTACCTCAACCCTCAGTCCTTAGCGCACCCGTTCGATGGTAGGCAAGGTCCAACCTTGTACCCTCCTTAGGGTGTCAGTCGTTCTAAGTCGAGACCATTTGGTCTTACACTTAGAGACTCTTCCGTTCGGCGATAGGCGAGGTCGGACCTCGTACCGCCTCTAGGGCTTTTAGTCGTCCTAAGTCGAGGCCATTTGGCCTTGCGTCTAGGGACTCTTCCGTTCGGCAATAGTCGAGGTCGGACCTCGTATTGTCCTTAGGGAGTTTAGTTGTTTTAAGTCGAAAATCCTTTGGTTTTTTTTTTTAGACTTAAAGACTCGCCCGTTCGGCGATAGGCGAGGTCGGACCTCGTATTGCCCTTAAGGTACTAGCCGCTTAAATGAGGTGGGCTAAGACATCGACCGAGGGGTCGGCCTTCAAATTTTGCAGTTTCGTCTAGGAGGTCGGCCACGAAGGCCTTTTGAGGGGTCGGCCTGGACCCCTCTCCCCCCTCCCTCGAACAGTAGTAAAATAAATATGTAACAAAATTTTGCTACTTTATTATGAAGTGCAACTTACGGGGTCGGACCACCTTATATGCAATAAGCCAATAATAGGCTTTTCTGTCAAGTGGTGAGCGGGGGTGGGCCCCATACCACCGCTAGAAAATGCCAAGGTCGGGATCGGCGCGCACGACCGCGACCATGGATTGATTACTTTGCTTAGCGTTAAGCGAGGTCGGACCTCGTAATGTCACTAGGGAGAACCAATGCCGATGCTTGGGGTCGAGCCACCCTCGAAAATAACTAAAATAAAATGCTAGTGACAACTTCATGATTGATTGTCTTTGAGATGGCTTCCAACATCAAATGTCTCACATAATTTTTCTTGATAATTAGAAAAATCTATACTATGAGATCACTATTTCTTCTCCAAATCTCCAATATAATAAATAATATAATTTGGAGTTACCCACCTGACATAGCAGTCCATCTATTAACAATATAATATAATATATTATATATACATACCCATATTTTGGAAGTGCATGCATGCAGTGTGTACGTATATATTCCATATTTTATCTCCTCTAATTGCTGGCATGGAAAATATTTCTTCTAGATCAATTTATGAAGCATCTAAATGAGCTATGAATTAGCTCACAAAGAATTTGGCTTGTGAATGAGAAAAGGACAGTAATAGGATCAGTTGCGTGCCCCCGGATATATCAGAAGTCAGAACCTCCCAGATTGACCAATTAAAGCATGAGATATTGTTCGCTATTTTTTGCAGGTTTCTCATCTGTAACCTCAGTGGCAGAACGAATTCGAAAGGCACGATTTTCACTTTGTTCTGGCTTCTTAAGAACATATTCGTCAATATAATCCCACTGACGCATTCACCTGGAAGAGAATAATAATAAGAAACAAGAACATTGCCATCATGGGCGTGTGTTCCTTGATCTTGGTAGCCATAGCGGTTGCTACTATGATCGGCAGCCAAGAATCCAGCGAGGCCATTGGCGACGGTATTACTACTATACGTCCGCGAAAGCCATGTAAGCAGTATGACAACATACTACTATCAAATAAACTTGTATATATCAACAACCTCTCTAAATCAAATGCTAGCTGCGAATTCAACAGCTCCAAATTAAAAGAGCCCATTCAAGCTGCTTTCAACGTCACCATTAAAAGAGCTCATTCAAGCTGCTTTCAACGTCACCATTGATGACATTCGGTGTTCCATGCACAATCCCAGCATTTTGAATAATCTCTGAGATGATAAGTGGTCGGAGAGCGGTGAGTGTTCAAGGGGTGCAAAGCTTTTGGAGCGCCACGATAGAGACTCGTGATTTGAGAATAGAAACGGTATAACCGCCGGATAAAACAGATTGGAGCGCTGGAAAAGGGCTTTTGGATTGGGGCTTTGGACTCCAAGGACTGAAGACGCCAACGGAGTTACCGCCGGTAACGAAAACTGTATTTCAATGATAATAAATTGAAATGAGGGTTACGTTGTATGAAGAACGCATTTTGTTATTATGAGATATGGGATGGAGAGCAAATTAAACTTGAGTGTTTAATCGGCTCTCAATGAAAACACCAATGATGGATTTAATTACCCGGGGTGGTCCGAATTATTAAATCCAATAACTAAGAACCAGTAATGGATTCGAAAATGTGTAATAGCAAAATGATAATGGAATAAGTCGCGGAGACAAATTATATCGATAATTCGTGTTAGGACGAATACAATAAGTGTGTAGTGACATTACAAGGATTTCATGATAATAGATCATAGGTCCTGTAGAAGAATTGAACATGATTTGTAATGGCAATACAATACAATATTTATAAAAGGCATGGGCTAACAAACTCTCCTAAACTCACGGTGGGCCACATGACTAAGTCAAGGCCCATGCGGTAGGCCTCGGAAACCTACTCCGAGTCTTCTTAGGCCTCGGGCTAGCACTAGTACAGATTTGGGCATCCGCTACCCTTGTAAAGGGCTTTCCGCTACCCTTCTAGAAGGGT
>CP025659.1:49521178-49532544 GCA_003576665.1 Ipomoea trifida
TGGGCAATTTATAGGAGCTGTAATCTGGGGAAATTTTAAATAAATTATAAATATAAAAATAAAAGTATTTTTTTATGGTGCCATTTGCGATGAATGAGTCCAGTCACGTAGATTTTTTTTTTTTTAGTTACTATTTGAAGATATATGACAATTTGTTCATGTATAATAGTCTCCATATCACATATGAAAAATTCTATGTAAAGTGTTCGATCAAGAGAGTGTAACATGTAACTTTTAGATACGAAAATCGTATTTTAACAATTCAATCACTCCAATATGTTTTAAATCGGTGGAAAAATGGTACTTAAATAAAATGATATCACACTCACAATGATATATGACACATTATTTAATTTATATTTGTTATTTACATATGAATTGATTAATTTTATAATAAAAACATTATTTAATTTATATTTGTTATTTACATATGGATTGATTAATTTTATAATAAAATTATGTCAAATGATAAATTTAGGTTTAAAATATCTCTAACCTTGTTGATTTTTTTCCTAGTGTTTTTAGCCCCATTATCCACCTCATCATCAACTATCACACTTAAACCAAACTCAAAAGTTATTCTTTTCAACAGTTTAAATTTTTTCAAAGTTTTTTTTGTGGACTCATTAATCTATATTAACTATATTTTAATTATTTTAATCATTTTAAACTATAATTAAATCATCCAAAATTTAATTAAATTAATAATTATACATTTTAATTAAAAATATATTATTAAAATTATATATTACATCAAAAAATTATGTTACTTTTTTTTTTGGCAATAAGAGACCAAATTAAAAAATTTAAAAAAAACAATAAAAAAGAAATCTAAGTAAAAAAATAAGTTGGCAACATTATATATTAAACAAAATAAAGAATAAAAAAATAAAAAGAAAAGAAAAAATATTTTTTAAAAAAGTTCATAGAGCCGTCAACTAGTACATCTATTTGATGATCATGGACCCTAGGCCCTAGGGCATAGCGAGCCATATTCGCTCAATCGGCTTGTGAAATGAATGAAATGCAATTGTGGAGAATCAAATCATGGGACTTGTAGGATAGCTAAAGGAACAATACCCAACTAGACCACCTTAACCATTGTGTGAGTGGGAGTAATGGACAATACTCATTGCTAAAGGGTTTGAACAAAGACACATAGCGGCTTATGGTGATGACAAGTGGATAAACATAATTGATTGAAGCATGTCAACCCCTCATCATTTTTAAGGGAGGAACGCTATAAACTATGCTCTTCCCCTACCCCTCCCTCTGGCGCGCCCTCCTAACATCATTGAAATTTCCACTAGGACACCTAGTCCAATGGATCCTCTCTACTATGTCAACATCTAGATCAAGATTAGTCTTGAAATTTCTTGACTTGTGTTTTTGTACTTATTCTTTAGCCTATTGTCAATATTATTTAGGCTATTATTATTATTATTATTATTATTATTATTATTATTATTATTATTATTATTATTATTAGAGTTAATTCCAGTATTATTATTATTATTATTATTATTATTATTATTATTATTATTTTATTATTATTGGTCTTGTAAAACCATTAGAACACTAATAACCAACATGGGATGTAGGGCTGCTAATGCCTTTTCAGTCCCTTAAATAATACTCCGTATAATCAAATAAACACAGACCTAATTTCTCCACCAACACTAATTCATAAGAATTTACAAGTATATAGTTTAAAAATGTTTTGAGAAACAGTTGAAAACGAACTTAAACCACTACTATAATAGTTCAAGTTGAAATTCAAGTTAAATCTTGAACTTATTAAACTAACGGTTCCAAATTGTGATCACGCGTACTTTAATATAACGAACCCAAATCCACACACAATAATAACAAACAGAATCCCGCACACAACATAAAGTACAACTTCCCATAGCTTAGCTGCGCTCCTATCACCTTGATAGGAGCTTCTTGCAAATTGACAAGAGGATATAGTACTTTAATTTCTCCGCTGTCTTTTGTCTCTGTTCAGGCCACTTTCGCCATAGTCTTAAAATTTAATTCAACTTGAGACACATTCCGCAATTTATTTATTTTTTCACCAAAACTCTCATATAAATTAAGACAAATCAAGACCTCAAGCTTAGGATTCATTCCATCCTTAAAATTCAACTCAACTTACGCACTCATGTCGATATATTTGAGTTTTAGTTTACCATATTTCAGTGAATAGGCCGGTAGTACACAGCGTTGAAGTAATTAAAGTAATGGCGAACGGTTCGGTGATTGATTGTCGCGACGTTGTAGTGGCCAAACAATGTCGACATATATTTATATGACGTACGTGTTTTAGTTTTTTACCATTTTGGTTGCAATCTCGGCGTAAGCAAATACGTAGACCGGGCACGGCACCATGACATCCGAGGTACCAGGAAGCACTCTGATTCGTAACACCACCTATGAAGTATGAATCTTACGTTTAATTACAGGCATGTTGGTGGAAAAAGTTGACTATAAATTAAAGAAAACATTTTAAATAAAGTAAACACAGCTAAAGACACACAGACTACACATTTAATTCTTGAGTGATAAATTGTTAGTAAGGATACATGATTAAGTTTTTGCAGCTATTGCACCTAATGTGGTGGCGTTAACTCCTTGTGGGCAGTAGACATTAATCCTCTCACTTTTTGACTCGCTGAATTTGTATTAGCTCAACTGATCATTAGTAGGTGAAATGGTTGCGTTATTCAATCTAAGTATATTTTTTGCAGGGGCAGATCCAGAGGAGGAGGGGTAATGGGGCAGTTGGCCCCGCACCGGCCCCTTATATATATATGTGTGTGTATATATATAGTAGTAACTTATTTATAAAAATGAAATGTATATACAAATTATTAATAAATGTTTAAGTAGCTTAATTGGTTATGGTTTAGCAATATTTTACCTTTAATTTGTGAGTTTAGATTTGTAATCTATTATGTATTATTAAAACTTCACCGCTCAAAATATATTTCTGACTTAGTCCCATCCCCAGGCCACATTGACCATGGCAACATGGCTCCAATATATGGATGTGGAAAACTAGATTTCCCTGAAAATTTTACCTGTAATTGAGAAGTAATTCATGTTGGGCATAATACATATATAACATAATAAATATGCAGTTTCGCTATAAGCTTAACATCTTATATATGTTAGATACCTGGGTGGTTGTGTTGAATGTTCATATATGGCAGACATGAAGGCAGGATAGAGATCAAGAATTACAAAAGGGGATCCATCTGATCTGTATGGTCGTTGAGTTTGTCTGTGCATCTTTTGTTGTAGCAGTTACGTTGATTGTGAAACCTCGTAATGTTGTTTATTTATTTGTTACAGACTTACAGTTGGAGTAATTGGACTTTATATAATATATATATAAAAGCTATTCCAGGCAAGCATCCCAAAGGCTCCATTGCAGTCACGGCTACTTTGGGCACTCCCATTTCATGAATGCGTTTAAGGTTTAAACTAAGCTGCTTGGTAATGGACTCAACAAATTAAAACCCTTTAGATCCTGGAATCATAAACAAGTTTAATATTAATACGCTGGCACGGGTTGGTTCCTGAGTGGTATATTGTGTGTAAAGCTAGATACGGGATCCAGCTTTGACAATCGCAATGTGAGAGAGTTAATTACACCAAATGAGGTAAGGCCGTTAGGATCCATAAGTTACACCTAATATGGGCGACTCGCTAAGGGGTACCAAACAATGATTCTCTTATAGTCCTACTAAATGAACTGCTGGATCTTATTAAGACTCCGTATTTGAGTTATAATATGACTATCTGATTCAAATACATAGAATGCTAATAGATCTAATTGAATCATCCACTATCATGTGAGGCTTGGGAATAAGAAAATTTCACCTTAAGCAAGGTTTAATATTAATACATATTTAATTATATTCCAACACATCAAATTTAAAGCACTTATATACCTTTGTTATTAGGCTTGCATATGTATAGTCATGAACGCGACTATCGGACCATCTGCCCCGAAGGTTTGCCGGAGAAAGTCATTCCATAAGGTTCCCTCCACAGCTGGGAATTGAAGCAAATGTAGGTGCCAAATTACCGGTGTCAGCATAGGAATCACCGAACACAAACATCTTAGGGCCATTAAAAATAGCCTTATCATGTGGTTGTCTTCTTGCACCATTCACCTCTGAAATTAAAGTTTCAATACAAATACAACAACTTAAAGTAAAAAGTAATTAAGACATAAACCAAAGACTATTAAGGTAAGATAGTTTTGCGTGATCTGATCAAAACCTGGGAAAAGGGTGGCTAATTTAAACAAACTGAGAGACATAAGAAGATGGTGATGAAACAAACTATTTTCTGCATATATATTGTATTACATTGAAATTTAGCTTTCTCAGGTTTTTGTTCAGAAGCTTGTTCTTAATTAAGGGTGCAGTTTCCTTAAAAATTGCAGTGAGGAAGACTTGCCAAGTGAAGGTGAAAGATGGCAAGATGCTCCCTATCTTCTCTCATTAATTTAGTACTCCGTATAATTTGTTTAAACTCCGATCCGTACCTTAGCTTTGGTCCTAGAACGTGTAAAACGTACGTGTAAATGTCATGGATACATATAATTAGTTGAGCCAATTATTATTCAAAAACCAATTATTTGAGCCAGATCCAATTGGATAAATCTCATTCCAATAACATAAATAGGTTAACCCTATAGCTATAAATAAATTAAATAATGCATTGTAGCATTATTTTACAAAAATTATTATGTTTAGATTAAACTAACCCCATCCAGATTTCCATCAATCTCAGCTTTTATTAGCATTTTGAACATTAATAAATTGTTGTCTAAACAATTTGGGTGGCCTGCTGACAGTGAAAGAGATGGGGAAGAGAAGGTTTCAAGGCAGAATAAACAGCAAACCAGCCTTGCTGTGATGGATGAGCCATATCCCAAAAAAATGCCTTTTTTGGATCATCGCACACTTTGTATTCCTTCTTTCCACTCTCATCAACCACCCCGCATTTACCCTCGCAACATGGCTGCAATGGACGTGGGAAACTAGATTTCCCAGGATGCTGGTCGTGTTGAATGTTTAAGGCAGACGTGAAGGCCGCATAGAGATCAACAATGCCAAAGGGTGACCCCTCGGTTTGGTCGTTTAGTTTGTCTACCCTTTGTTTTAACATTTGATTGTGAAACCTCGTAAAGCTGTTTGTATTTTCGTCGCAGTTTGAGTAGTTGCCAGTTGCAAAAGCTACGAAGGGTAGGCATCCTAAAGGCTGCATTGCCGTCACGGCTACTTTGTGGATTCCCATTTCATGAATGCGTTTAAGGTTCAAACTAAGCTGCTTCGTAACGGATTCAGCAAATTCCTTTATACGCTGCAAACATATATAAAACTAGTTAATACATAGTACTGGACTATAGTCCTTTTTATCAATTTAGTCATAAACGAATTTTTATGCTTAATTAGGTTCTGAACTTTGATGGTTGTATCCAATTGAATCTTTTGTTAAGATAACTTGGTAATTTTACATCTATTAATACTCAATTTAGTTATCGACTACCGGAGTTTAATCCAAATTAATCTTTAACTATAATGGTTTTACCTAATTTAATTCTCGTCTATAGTGATTTTTTTCAATTTAATTCTTGATTCTAACCATTGAGGACTGAATTAAAAAAAAACCATCAAAGACTTAAATAAGCACAAAATTTCGTTTAGGACTAAATTGAAAAAAAAGCGCTATAAGACTTACGTGCATATCTCCATGATAGCTCCTATAGTCATTCCCGACCGAAGTGACAAGAGCTGCGGACGATGTAAGGTCGTGTTTGGTGTACGCATTTTGTTGAAGGAGTTGCTGCAGATGATTTATTTGTGTCGTCATGTTCGGACCATCAACGTTTGTGTAGTCAAATACACCTGTCCCTCCGTATGCAAAATTCATCCCATACTGCTTTGCTTCCCCATCCCCTTTCCACAAATTGTAGGGTCGTGGGGATCCTATTCCCAGGTATGCCGCTGATATATATAACCAAAAATTTTATTTCTACTTAAAATATTGATATTTAGTTTACTAATTATGTTTTGAGAAAATTGTATTTTTGGTCTTTCAATGGTACATCTATGTGTTGTGACCATCATTAATTAATCCCTAAGTTATGCCTAAAGTGATGATTTTAGCCTTTCAAGGACTTTTTTTCTGTCTTTGATTTCGTCCTTTACGAGACTAAAATGATTTGTGCATAATTTAGTGATTAAAGATAATCACACTCCACACATATAACTTAAAAGAACTAAGTTTGTACCACGGGTATAATTGGAGGACCAAAAATATAATTTTTTTCTATTTTTTAATTTGTCTCAAATGGCACCTATGTAATCGGTGAGAACGCGACCATCGGACCATCTGCCGGAAGGTTTGCCGGGGAAAGTGATACCATAAGGTTCCCTCCAAGACCCAGAAGCATTTGTAGGTGGCCAATTACCGGTGTCAGCATAGGAGTCACCGAAAACAAAGAGCTTTTTGGGGCCATTGAGGATAAGCTTATCGTGTGGGTGTCTCCTTGCAGCATATACCACCTCTAAAATCATCATTACAAATAGAATAAAATATAAAAATACGTTTACTTGCATATTAGAAACATATAAAACATAACAAGGATTAAAAAAGGAAAAGTTAAAGTAACAAAAAACATAGAATTGAAGTAAATATAGCATAATATAAGGTGAGATTGTTTTGCGTGATGAGATCAAAACCTGGGAAAAGGATGGTTGTTAAACAAGCTGAGAGGCATAAGAAGATGGAGAAACAAACTTTTTCCACCATAATGTATTATTATTATTATATATATGTACTGAAACTTGAGTGGTTTAATCTGCAGGCTGGTTGGAAGACCTTTTTTGATTTTGCTGGTTTTTATGGAGCAGCTGATTGTATTAAAGGTGAAGTTTCCATAATTTAATTTGTTTCCAAGTGAAGGGGGAAAGATGCTTCTCAGCTTCTCTCATTAATTTAATACTTAATTTGTTTAAACTACGCATGGTTGGTTTAATTTTAAATTGTTTTCTAAGTAGTGGTGAGTGTAAAATGTGTTATATCATGGACAAAGAATTAGGTTATTAAATTGTTCAAAACCCATTTGTTTATTAAGTTGTTCAAAATATTTATAGATTGAAAGTAACTCCAACTAAGTTGGTCAGATTATTGACTTGATAATTATATTTAACTATCAACAAACATTATTATATATAATACTAGTATGTCACGATGTACAAACAATAACATATATTCAATAATTATTATTATTTATATAATTTATATAGTACAAAATAAATAAATAAATTATTAAAATATTAAATGATATTCTAGCAATTTCTTATTATAATAAAGTACGGATGGTATATTAAATCAAATTTTGCTTTATAATGGATTAGTCTTGGATGAGATTAAATAAAATAAAATAAAATAAAAATAAAAACAAAACCACAAAACTTATAGCTTATTAGACTCCAAAAATATTATGGGGATACAAAGAGAATTATACTAAAAAAAATGCAGAGATTAAATCAAATTTGTGGGTATTTATACTAAAGGGACACCTAAAATCTGGAGTACAAAGTGATTTTGATAGACATAAATAATTTTGAATTTAAAAATTTTAATTAAATGTAATCAGGTTGTACAAAGATATTGGAATCTGCATCTCCTAATAATGTAAGCTATGTGTAGTGCTACGTTGCTTCACGTTCCAAAAGATAATATATTTCTTTGGAGGACGACGGCGGGAACCGCGACGGCAACGGCGACGCCGACGACGACGGCGACGACGACAATATACATTCCCAAATTATATTAATTTCAATAGCATTTGATATTTAAACATGTTAGGTTTAGATGACAAGTTACACCGTGGATCAAGGTCCACTTTGCATGGTGGATCCTAATTTAAATTGACATCATTTTATATTAGGTGTCAATTAGTGCATCATATTTAATGACATTATCATGCACTATGTTCATAATATTTTTTCTATATATTCATAAACCAAACATTAATGTCCATAAACACTAAACTAAATGCACATCATGTGTATTTTTGTTCACTATATAATCTATAGTAGGCTCATAATATTCTTTCTATATGTTAAAAAAAATAAAGTTATGGTATATAAACATTATACTACGGACACATTATGATTAATAACATTGATCATGTACTATATTCATAATATTTGTTCTATCCATGAACATAAACCTTAATATCAATAAAAACTAAACTAAATGTACATCGTATGTATTTCTATTCACTTTATAGTGTACTCATAATAGTCCTTCTATATATTTATAAAAAAACAAAGCTTATTGTATATAAACATTATACTACAAAAGTACAAATGCATCATGTTTAATTAATACCAGGCCAGTATGCATGCCCCAACATTTGATAATAAAAATAATAGTATTTTATAAATATTATAAATTAAAAAATCTAAATTAAAATATTGTAAATATTATATTTAAATAAGCATTATTTGATATGAGGGTAGTTTGGTCATGCTATGTTGAATTTTGTCCCAAATTCCATGGAAAAAAGATACCTAAGATGACTAAAGAAAATATTTTCTTTATATTTAAGGAATTCAAAAAAGAAAATTTTTTAATCAACATGGTTGGCGTGGTGATTCAGAATCTCGTCTATTAAGTATGAGGTTGGGGTTCTATCCCCACCTAAGTGAGTGGAGCGGAGCAAACCATTTGGCCAATCCCCTGCCAGTTAGTATGCTGGTCTCCACTAAGAGGCTCGAACCTACTCCCATCATCCATGTGGGAGTGTAAACCGGGATATCCCATCATCCATGTGGGAGTCGAACCTACTCCTATCATCCATGTGGGAGTGTAAACCGGGATACCGAGTGATAAGTTTGAGTGTTTAAATCGGGATACCCCATCATCCATGTAGATGGGAGTGTAAACCGGGATACCGAGTGATAAGTTTGAGTGTTTAATTGAGCCTACTCCCATCATCCATGTGGGAGTGTAAACCGGGATACCGAGTGATAAATTTGAGTGTTTAATTGAACTTTTTCAAAGTTCAATGGCCTAATTGCATTTTTGAGTAAAGTTCAATGCCTAATTGCATTTTTGAGTAAAGTTCATTGGTGCCAAGGACCTTATAGTCAAGTGGCATCAAACCCTTCCCTTTATATGGGAGGTGGTGGGTTCGAGTTAGTAGTATTCAAATAAATAAAAAAAAAAAAAAAAGTAAAGTTCATTGGTCTATTTGACCCATTTTCCCTTTAATAAAATCTTAGAACTCAGTATGTTGTTTTTTATGACAGAAAAACTCGCACCCTATAGAGTTAGTAGTATTCAAATAAAAAAAAAAGTAAAGTTCATTGGTCTATTTGACCCATTTTCCCTTTAATAAAATCTTAGAACTCAGTATGTTGTTTTTTATGACAGAAAAACTCGCACCCTATAGTACCTAATTGGCTAAGTAAATCACGCTAGGAAGATATGCTTGACGAACTCAACAAAGATAGTATATATATAGAGAGAGAAATTTCAAACATGTGATCTTCTAATAGAAGAATTATGCTCAATCCACTTAATTACCCCTTCCTGGGAAGATTTGAACTAAAACTAATTATCCACAAAATATAAATTAATTATAAATCTATCAAAATTTTCAAAAAATCCATCAAACATTGCTCGCGCATTACACTAGTGTATAGATATATTTAAGTAGAGCATAAGGTAGATCAGATGAGAAAAACAAGGGTGAAGATGCTAACGCTACTAGGATGGTACGGTTGATCTTAATTATTATTCAATGTTAATAAGCGCATTTTCGATCTCGATCTTATTACCACTTTGAACATTGAATTGTCTAAACAACTGGGGTGGCCTGCTGAGAGTGATGAAATAGATGGGGAAGAGAAGATTTCAAGACAGAATAAACAGCAAACCAGCCTTGCTGTGATGGGTGTGTCATATCCCAAAAAAACGCCATTTTTGGATCATCGCACAATCCATATTCCTTCTTTCCACTCACATCAACCTCCCCACAGTTACCAAGGCAACATGGCGCCAATGGATGCGGGAAACTGGATTTCCCAGGATGTTGGTTGTGTTTAATGTTCAAGGCTGTCGTGAAGGCAGCATAGAGATCAACAATAACAAAAGGTGACCCATCGGTTTGGTTGTTGAGTTTGTCTACACTTTGTGTTAACATTTGATTGTGAAACCTCGTAATGTTGTTTGTATTTTCGTCGCAGTTTGGGTACTTGCCGGTTGCAAAAGCTACCATGGGTAGGCATCCCAAAGGTTGCATTGCTGTCACGGCTACTTTGGGGACTCCCATCTCATGAATGCGTTTAAGGTTTAAACTAAGCTGCTTCGTAATGGATTCAACAAATTTCTCAAAATGCTGCAAACATATATAAAACATATAGTCAACATATGTTTGGAATGCGAAAGCAAATGCAATATGATTCCCATGGATTTAGTGGCAATTCCGAATTTAGTGTCAGACAATTGTTTTTGTCATTTAACGAGATTATTATTTTTTGGACATTTTTCATTTTCATAACTTTTCCTATTTTTAGTAAGAGCATTTTTGTCTCTTCATATTTTTCTTTTGTTATTTTTTTTTTATTATTTCAACTGGTTTAATTGGTTTACGACTTTAGGTATAGTAACCATATTTTTCAACCGGTTTTTATTAAAGTCCTAAACCAATTAAACTGGTTGAAACCGGAAAAATAACAAAAGAAAATTATGAAAAGACAAAAATATCCTTACTAAAAGATATGAAGAGTCAGAAGAATGACTAAAAGTGTCCAAAAATAACAGTTTGTGATGTTAAAGTACAAAAACCATATTCTGGGACTAAATTTGAAATTGTCATCAAACACAATGGACCTCTAGTGGAATTAACTCTGATTATTTATTTATACGATATGGCATGGGGCGGAGGCTAAAGGATAAGTTCGGCAATTGGTGCTTAAGAGAATATAATATTATTGAGCAGAGGCGGATGAAGTCCAACATTACTTCTAAAAAATATGGCAATATAAAGAAATAAATTAAAATTACGTCTTGTCGTAAAGTATAACTTTTGGGGTGGAAAATGTTGATATATTAGAGTTATTTATTAAATGGCCAAATGATGAATTTTTGTCATTGTGGTAAGCATTTAATCATAAGAACTTACATGATGTATATCTCCATGATAACTCCTATAGTCATTCCCGACCGAAGTGACAAGAGCTACGGACGATGTAAGGTCGTGTTTGGTGTACACATTTTGTTGAAGGAGTTGTTGCAGATAATCTATTTGTGTCGTCATGTTCGGA
>CP025659.1:49595183-49600183 GCA_003576665.1 Ipomoea trifida
AATCGCTCCACCAACTAAGAACGGCCATGCACCACCACCCATAGAATCTCGAAAGAGCTCTCAATAGCAATGCTGGGACGCAATCTGTGCAGCAGGAGGGTGAAATTTTTGAGAAAGTGACTGATTCTCCTAATGAACCATTGAGGGAGGGTCAGAACGAGACTGTATCTGGCAGCGATATACGGACTGGTGAGCACAATTTACTCCCGGGCACTGAACAAGTAGAAGGTGAAAATCGTGAGTGTGCAGAAGCCGTCCATGTCCAGAAAACAATGCCAGCTGTCACTGAGTTATTGGGTGGGTCGGATCAGCCGTCTGAAAAGGGTGAGACAAATGAAGAAAATAATATGAGCTCTGCTTTGGTTACGCAAGACCCTCTCAAGGATGGGGACACCCCAGAAGAGGCTATGCATGGTTTTAAAGAGTTAAATGGTGATAAGGAGCAATCGAAAGAGAATCTAGTAGAGAATGATGAGGAGGGTGTTGATGAGGAACCTGAACAAGCTTTTGGAACGAAAGATCAAGAGGATGTGATCTCTGATTGGGAAGAACAAGACGACATTGAAAACTCTGAGCATCCGGCGCTGGAAACCCAGTTAGATAAAAGCACCACCAATGAAACAGTGGGATGTACGCATACTTTGTCCCATGCAGCCGTGAGTAAGGTTTCAGTTTCTGTTACTGAAAAGCAGTCCAAAAATAAACAAACAGTGGACCCTGGCTCGCAAAAGTCAAAAAAGAAAAGGAAAGCTAAAGAGAAGGAAAAATATGATGCTTCGTTCTTTGCGGACATGGAAAACTCTCCTGTGCTACCAAGGGAAAATTTGGTAGCTGGCGGCGGTGGTCGGCGAGTACCCACCTTGGGTGACAAATGTTGATCGGCTGTTGGAATGTGAGGGGCATGAACGCTCCTCACAAGTGTGGTGGAGTTGCCAACTTCATCAAAAGTAACAAGCTTGCTGTTTGTGCCTTGATTGAAACAAAAATGAACTTAGGTAGAGCTAAAAGATTTGTTGAAGGAAGACTGGTTGGTTGGGATTTTTCTACTAATTTCCATGATACTAGTGGAGGAAGGATTTGTATCACATGGGACAAAAGACTTGTGGACTGCATTATTTTGGACACTTCATCTCAGAGTATTCACTGCTCTATCACCTGTAAAATCTCACAAGTTAGAACACTTTGCACTTTTGTTTATGGATTGTTTTCAGTTTCAACACGAAGACCTTTGTGGGAGTCTTTGCAGAGATATGGGCAGAGTATTACAGATCCTTGGTTGATTGCTGGGGATTTCAATACAGTTCTCTCATCAACTGAACGCCGAGGAGGTCCAGTGCCGTCTAGATATGACTTGTGGGACTTTGAATACTGTTCCTTGAGTTTGGGACTGTCCGATGCACTATCTACTGGTAAAACCTTTACATGGAGTAATGGTTGGAAAGAAGCAAAGCTGGATAGGTGTCTTGTAAATGATCGGTGGCTTCAGGCTAATCTTGCATGCCAAGTTGAGTTTAAAGACATGGTTAGTACTTCAGATCACACCCCAATGGTGATTAGTACTATCACTCAGAATAAAACAGGAAACCGTCCGTTTAAGTTCATGAACATGTGGTCAAAACACCCCAAGTTTGAGGAAGTGGTTCAGAATGTTTGGGATCAGCCTATTGATGGAACTAATCAGTTTATTCTAGCAAAGAAATTGAAGGCACTTAAGAACCCTCTCAAATCCCTGAACAAAAAAGAATTTGGTCATATTTCGGAAAGAGTTAAAAGAGCAAATGAGGAATTCACTATTGCATAGGAAGCTCTGGATGTGGTGGGTGCCAGTGATGATGATCGGGAATTGGTGAGAAAGCTTCGAGAAAAAGCATTGTTTCTAATGGAAGCGGAAAGACAATTTTTTGCTCAAAAGTTGAATACTAGGCATCTTCTTGAATCTGATAGGGGCTCTCAATATTTTCATGATCTCATTAAGAAGAAAAATGCAGCTAAGGTGATTTCATCAATCATGGATAGTAATGGTGCACCAACAACATCCCTGGATCAGGTTGGTACGCTATTTGTGGATTACTTTTCAGACCTACTTGGAAAAGTAAGAGAAAGAGACAAAACAAAGGATTTGTATTTCAGACAAGGGCCATGTGTTTCACCTATTCAAGCCAGGGAGCTCGTTAAGCCAGTCACAGACAATGAGATTAAAGAAACTTTGTTCTCTATTGGGGATGAAAAGGCCCCGGGTCCGGATGGGTTCACAGCAGCATTTTTCAAACGAAGTTGGGAGACAATTGGAAAGTTGCTTACGCTTGCAGTCAAGGAGTTTTTTAGTTCTGGTCAATTATTGAAACAGTGGAACAGTACAATTTTAGCACTCATTCCCAAAAAATCACATGACCTAAGAGTGGAGGATTTTCGCCCCATTGCATGTTGTTCAGTGTTCTACAAGATCATAACAAAGATTATTGCAGGTCGGTTGGCTGGGATCCTACCAGAGTTGGTCAACCCAGCCCAAGGGGCTTTTGTTGCAGGAAGAAGTATTTCGGATAACATTATGCTTGCACGGGAAATAATAAGGGGATATTCCAGAAAACGCACCTCCCCACGATGCGCTATAATGGTTGACTTTCGTAAGGCATATGACACAGTCAACTGGGAGTTTCTTCGGGAAGTCTTGATTGGTTTGAGGTTCCCGTTCAAGTTTGTCGAATGGGTTTTGGAATGCGTTCAGTCTGCATCTTTCTCAGTATCAGTCAATGGAGCCCTGCATGGATACTTTGATGGTAAAAGAGGGCTAAGACAGGGTGATCCCATGTCCCCCATGCTATTTACACTTTGCATGGAATATTTTGCTCGTATGCTTGTTGTCAAAACGGGTGATGTTAAGTTCTCTTATCACCCGAGATGTAAGAAAATGAAAATCACTCACTTGGCATTTGCAGATGACCTTATGCTGTTTTGTCGTGGGGATGAGAACTCAGTGGATATCTTAATGAGAGCTTTGAATGAGTTGGAAAAAACTTCCGGGTTAGCTATTAGCCCGAATAAATCCAAGATGTTCTGTGCAGGTGTTAGTGAAGATCTTAGCTTCTCTCGCATTCCGGTTGAGCCGTTACCGGTTCGCTACCTTGGAGTTCCACTTGATGCACAAAAAATGAAAGTTGCTAATTTTTCCCCTCTCATTGACTCAATTAATAAGTGTTTCACAGCATGGAACGGTTTTACTCTCACATATGCTGGCAGGTTGGAACTCATCAATTCTGTTATCCAAGGAGTGGTAGCGTTTTGGATTCAGGAATTCCATGTCCCCTCAACAGTTGTGGATCATATTATCTCGATGTGCAGGAATTTTTTGTGGAATGGAAAAAGACCGTTGGTGGCATGGAAAGATATCTGTTTACCTAAAGAGGAGGGTGGACTTGGTCTGAAAGATATTAAATTGTGGAATGCTGCGTTTCTTACGAAGGTGATTTGGAATGTGCATGAGAGGAAAGACTCCCTGTGGATCAAGTGGATCCATAGCTACTACCTTCAAGATAAGGATTTTTGGAGCTGGCTACCAACAAGAAATGATTCAGCATTTATGAGAAGTTTGGCAAGAATTAGAGACATGCTGATTGGTGTGTGCGGGGGTCGGACAGAAGCCTGTGATATTTTGTTTAAATGCAATGGGCCAAAAGGGTTTTCTACTGCTGAAGTCTATGAGATAATCCGACCAAGGGCTCAAAAAAAGATTTGTTTTCAAAAAGATTTGGCGGGGATTTATCCCCCCTAAATTCTCATTCATGACATGGCTGGCACTCAGGGGAAGGCTTCCCACTTTGGAGAATCTTAAATTCCTTGACACGGATGATAAGTGCACCCTGTGTGGGAAAGAGCCGGAGACTATTAACCATATTTTTTATTTGTGTGATTTTTCTAAACAGGTTTGGGAGGCCGTTCGTGGGGGATTGGAAATTCCAAGAAGAACAAGCACCCTAAATGGTGCCCTCAAATGGGCATACCGGGATGGCCGTGATGCAAGGGGCCACTCTAAAATTGGTCCGCTAGCCGTCCTTTGCTCAGTGTATCACATTTGGAGAGCTAGAAATTCCATGAGGTTTGATGGGGTCCAAGCAGATCCAGAGAAAACAAAAGCCATTATTTTGCTGCAAGTGCTCAAGATCATCCACAAGATTTTCCCAGGCTAATTTTTTATTTCTTGTATGTTCTTGGCCTTTCTCTGTTGTGTTGTACGTCTGTGCTGACCGTGAGGCACGAGTTCTGTCATGTTCTCTTTTCTTTGTTTATTTTATTTGATTGCTTTCTTTAAAAAAAAAAAAAAAAAAAACGATGTACCTACTCATCTTGCCGGGGATGTTGTATGGGGTTTGTCTTCCCGGTGCGCAGGTGGCAGCGGCTTAATGTCACCATTACTAACGATGTACCTACGGTTAAGAGGTACCCTAGCCCACCTTGCCGGGGATGTGGTAAAGGCTTGTCAATCCGGTACGCAGGTGCCAGCGGAATAATGGCACCACCTATAACGTGGTACCAACGGTTAAGTGGTACCCTTGACTACCTTGCCGAGGGATAGTTGAGGTTGCATACTCGGTTCGCAGGTGTCTGAGCCTCGCGTGACACGGATTTCAATCTACTCTTTGGTGTTGGTGATTTGCTTTAATGCATGGGATGCATGACATCGGTGTAATTCATCTCTTTTGAAACACTGGACTGTGCCGTTTCTATGGGAAAGTGTTTGAGACGTTGATATGTTCTGAAATTTTGAGTGAGGTGGTTATTGGTTTGTGGACGTAATGGAATAAGTGCATGGATTGCATGGTAATTCCTTTGCATTAGGTGAGGTGGACAGTTGGGAGGCTGGTTGAAAAGTCAAAATAAAGCCAAGTGATGGAGATGGATACATTTGACGGTGCTGAATGGATGAGATGATATGGCAGTACATAATTTGGGAGATCATGGCCTGAATTAAATTTGAGTGCTGAGCTTTCTTTCAATTTGTAGTT
>CP025659.1:49605183-49606479 GCA_003576665.1 Ipomoea trifida
TTCCGCACCTCGTTGCGGCATTTGCCATGTCCGCAGTCGTTGCGGCATTTCTCGCCATGTCCGCGCACAGTCCGCACCTCGTTGCGGCATTTCTCGCCCATGTCCGCACCAAGTCCGCACATCGTTGCGGCATTTCTCGCCCATGTCCGCGCACAGTCCGCACCTCGTCGCGGCATTTCTCGCGTCCGCGGTCCGCATCGTATCGGCCAAGTCCGCGTTGCGGCATTTCTCGCCACCATCGTTGCGGCATGTATCGCCAAGTCCGCACCACGTTGCGGCATTTCTCGGCCGAGTCCGCACATCGTTGCGGCATTTCTCGGCCGTGTCCGCACCAAGTCCGCACCTCGTTGCGGCATGTATCGGCCAAGTCCGCACCACGTTGCGGCATTTCTCGCCCAAGTCCGCACATCGTTGCGGGATTTCTCGCACAACTCCGCACCTCGTTGCGGCATGTATCGGCCAAGTCCGCACCACGTTGCGGAATTTCTCTCCGCAGTTGCGCATGTATCGCCAAGTCCGCACCTCGTTGCGGCATTTCTCGCCATGTCCGCACCAAGTCCGCACATCGTTGCGCATTTCTCGCCATGTCCGCGCACAGTCGCACCTCGTTGCGGCATTTCTCGCCATGTCCGCGCACAGTCCGCACATCGTTGCGGCATTTCTCTGTCCGCGCACAGTCCGCACCTCGTTGCATTTCTCGCCATGTCCGCATTGCGGCATTTCTCGCATGTCCGCACAGTCCGCACCTCGTCGCGGCATTTCTCGCCCATGTCCGCGCACAGTCCGCACATCGTTGCGGCATGTATCGGCCAAGTCCGCACCACGTTGCGGCATTTCTCGAAGTCGCACATCGTTGCGGGATTCTCGCACACCTCCGCACCTCGTTGCGGCATGTATCGGCCAAGTCCGCACCACGTTGCGGCATTTCTCGGCCATGTCCGAGTCCGCACATCGTTGCGGCATTTCTCGGCCGTGTCCCGCACCAGTCCGCACCTCGTTGCGGCATGTATCGGCCAAGTCCGCACCACTTCGGCGCATTTCTCGCCTCCGCACCTCGTTGCCTCGGCACATCCGCACCTCGTTGCGGCATGTATCGGCCAAGTCCGCACCACGTTGCGGCATTTCTCGCCCAAGTCCGCACATCGTTGCGGCATTTCTCGCCCACCTCCGCACATCGTTGCGGCATGTATCGGCCAAGTCCGCACCACGTTGCGGCATTTCTCGCCCAAGTCCGCACATCGTTGCGGCATTTCTCGTTGCGGCATGTATCTCGCACATCGTTGCGGCATTTTCGCA
>CP025659.1:49607833-49617844 GCA_003576665.1 Ipomoea trifida
ACTAAAACATTAGGTTCCCTATTGCGTGGAGTTCAGACTTACATTTCTTATTTTTCATGCACTTTACCGCTTTTTTAGGAAATGGGAAGAACAAAAGCAAGCCTTGAAATGGAATTATGAAGCAAGCACAAGCGAACAATGGCAAGAGCAGAACACACCTCCACCACCACAAGTGTAATTAACTAATGACAAAATTGGCGCTTTGGGATGTGTATAAGTCAGAGAATTTAATTGGAGGGAAATACTTTGATCCGAGAGTGCTAAGGGAATTTGGTTTGTAGACATGGTAAATCGACAACCGCAATTGAGCAAAGTATTCGAATGGAGAGGACCGACATATACTACGGTTACCTATGAGTTTCTTGCTTCAGTTGTGTCCCACTAAAACATTAGGTTCCCTATGCGTGGAGTTCAGACTTACATTTCCTTATTTTTCATGCACTTTACCGCTTTTTTAGGAAATGGGAAGAACCAAAGAGCAAGCCTTGAAATGGATTATGAGGAAGCAAGCACAAGCCGAACAATGGCAAGAGCAGAACCACACCACCACCACAAGTTGAACCTAATGCAAGAGGAACAATGGTCCTCCGAGGCTTAACTCATGAACAATTGGCGCTTGTGGATGTGTATAAGTCAGAGAATTTAATTGGAGGAAATACTTTGATCCGAGAGTGCTAAGGAATTTGGGTTTGTAGACATGGTAAATCGACAACCGCAATTGAGCAAAGTATTCGAATGGAGAGGACCGACATATACTACGGTTACCTATGAGTTTCTTGCTTGAGATGTGTCCCACTAAAACATTAGGTTCCCTATGCGTGGAGTTCAGACTTACATTTCCTTATTTTCATGCACTTTACCGCTTTTTTTAGGAAATGGGAAGAACCAAAGAGCAAGCCTTGAAATGGAATTATGAGGAAGCAAGCACAAGCCGAACAATGGCAAGAGCAGAACCACCACCTCCACCACAAGTTGAACCTAATGCAAGAGGAACAAGGGTCCTCCGAGGCTTAACTCATGAACAATTGGCGCTTGTGGATGTGTATAAGTCAGAGAATTTAATTGGATGGAAATACTTTGATCCGAGAGTGCTAAGGGAATTTGGGTTTGTAGACATGGTAAATCGACAACCGCAATTGAGCAAAGTATTCGAATGGAGAGAACCGACATATACTACGGTTACCTATGAGTTTCTTGCTTGAGATGTGTCCCACTAAAACATTAGGTTCCCTATGCGTGGAGTTCAGACTTACATTTCCTTATTTTTCATGCACTTTACCGCTTTTTTAGGAAATGGAAGAACCAAAGAGCAAGCCTTGAAATGGAATTATGAGGAAGCAAGCACAAGCCGAACAATGGCAAGAGCAGAACCACCACTCCACCACCACAAGTTGAACCTAATGCAAGAGGAACAAGGTCCTCCGAGGCTTAACTCATGAACAATTGGCGCTTGTGGATGTGTATAAGTCAGAGAATTTAATTGGATGGAAATACTTTGATCCGAGAGTGCTAAGGGAATTTGGGTTTGTATGGTAAATCGAACCGCAATTGAGCAAAGTATTCGAATGGAGAGGACCGACATATACTACGGTTACCTATGAGTTTCTTGCTTCAGATGTGTCCCACTAAAACATTAGGTTCCCTATGCGTGGAGTTCAGACTTACATTTCCTTATTTTTCATGCACTTTACCGCTTTTTTTAGGAAATGGGAAGAACCAAAGAGCAAGCCTTGAAATGGATTATGAGGAAGCAAGCACAAGCCGAACAATGGCAAGAGCAGAACCACCTCCACAACACAAGTTGAACCTAATGCAAGAGGAACAAGGGTCAATTGGCGCTTGTGGATGTGTATAAGTCAGAGAATTTAATTGGAGGGAAATACTTTGATCCGAGAGTGCTAAGGGAATTTGGGTTTGTAGACATGGTAAATCGACAACCGCAATTGAGCAAAGTATTCGAATGGAGAACCGACATATACTACGGTTACCTATGAGTTTCTTGCTTCAGATGTGTCCCACTAAAACATTAGGTTCCCTATGCGTGGAGTTCAGACTTACATTTCCTTATTTTCATGCACTTTACCGCTTTTTTAGGAAATGGAAGAACCAAAGAGCAAGCCTTGAAATGGAATTATGAGGAAGCAAGCACAAGCCGAACAATGGCAAGAGCAGAACCACCAGCTCCACCACAACAAGTTGAACCTAATGCAAGAGGAACAAGGTCCTCCGAGGCTTAACTCATGAACAATTGGCGCTTGTGGATGTGTATAAGTCAGAGAATTTAATTGGATGGAAATACTTTGATCCGAGAGTGCTAAGGGAATTTGGGTTTGTAGACATGGTAAATCGACAACCGCAATTGAGCAAAGTATTCGAATGGAGAGAACCGACATATACTACGGTTACCTATGAGTTTCTTGCTTGAGATGTGTCCCACTAAAACATTAGGTTCCTATGCGTGGAGTTCAGACTTACATTTCCTTATTTTTCATGCACTTTACCGCTTTTTTTTAGGAAATGGGAAGACCAAAGAGCAAGCCTTGAAATGGAATTATGAGGAAGCAAGCACAAGCCGAACAATGGCAAGAGCAGAACCACCACCTCCACCACAAGTTGAACCTAATGCAAGAGGAACAAGGGTCCTCCGAGGCTTAACTCATGAACAATTGGCGCTTGTGGATGTGTATAAGTCAGAGAATTTAATTGGATGGAAATACTTTGATCCGAGAGTGCTAAGGGAATTTGGGTTTGTAGACATGGTAAATCGACAACCGCAATTGAGCAAAGTATTCGAATGGAGAGGACCGACATATACTACGGTTACCTATGAGTTTCTTGCTTCAGATGTGTCCCTAAAACATTAGGTTCCCTATGCGTGGAGTTCAGACTTACATTTCCTTATTTTTCATGCACTTTACCGCTTTTTTAGGAAATGGGAAGAACCAAAGAGCAAGCCTTGAAATGGAATTATGAGGAAGCAAGCACAAGCCGAACAATGGCAAGAGCAGAACCACCAGCTCCACCACACAAGTTGAACCTAATGCAAGAGGAACAAGGGTCCTCCGAGGCTTAACTCATGAACAATTGGCGCTTGTGGATGTGTATAAGTCAGAGAATTTAATTGGATGGAAATACTTTGATCCGAGAGTGCTAAGGAATTTGGGTTTGTAGACATGGTAAATCGACAACCGCAATTGAGCAAAGTATTCGAATGGAGAGGACCGACATATACTACGGTTACCAATGAGTTTCTTGCTTCAGTTGTGTCCCACTAAAACATTAGGTTCCCTATGCGTGGAGTTCAGACTTACATTTCCTTATTTTTCATGCACTTTACCGCTTTTGTTAGGAAATGGGAAGAACCAAAGAGCAAGCCTTGAAATGGATTATGAGGAAGCAAGCACAAGCCGAACAATGGCAAGAGCAGAACCACCAGCTCCACCACCACAAGTTGAACCTAATGCAAGAGGAACAAGGTCCTCCGAGACTTAACTCATGAACAATTGGCGCTTGTGGATGTGTATAAGTCAGAGAATTTAATTGGATGGAAATACTTTGATCCGAGAGTGCTAAGGGAATTTGGGTTTGTAGACATGGTAAATCGACAACCGCAATTGAGCAAAGTATTCGAATGGAGAGACCGACATATACTACGGTTACCTATGAGTTTCTTGCTTGAGATGTGTCCCACTAAAACATTAGGTTCCCTATGCGTGGAGTTCAGACTTACATTTCCTTATTTTTCATGCACTTTACCGCTTTTTTTAGGAAATGGGAAGAACCAAAGAGCAAGCCTTGAAATGGATTATGAGGAAGCAAGCACAAGCCGAACAATGGCAAGAGCAGAACCACCAGCTCCACCACCACAAGTTGAACCTAATGCAAGAGGAACAAGGGTCCTCCGAGACTTAACTCATGAACAATTGGCGCTTGTGGATGTGTATAAGTCAGAGAATTTAATTGGAGGGAAATACTTTGATCCGAGAGTGCTAAGGGAATTTGGGTTTGTAGACATGGTAAATCGACAACCGCAATTGAGCAAAGTATTCGAATGGAGAGGACCGACATATACTACGGTTACCTATGAGTTTCTTGCTTCAGATGTGTCCCACTAAAACATTAGGTTCCCTATGCGTGGAGTTCAGACTTACATTTCCTTATTTTTCATGCACTTTACCGCTTTTTTTAGGAAATGGGAAGAACCAAAGAGCAAGCCTTGAAATGGAATTATGAGGAAGCAAGCACAAGCCGAACAATGGCAAGAGCAGAACCACCACCCACCACCACAAGTTGAACCTAATGCAAGAGGAACAAGGGTCCTCCGAGACTTAACTCATGAACAATTGGCGCTTGTGGATGTGTATAAGTCAGAGAATTTAATTGGATGGAAATACTTTGATCCGAGAGTGCTAAGGGAATTTGGGTTTGTAGACATGGTAAATCGACAACCGCAATTGAGCAAAGTATTCGAATGGAGAGAACCGACATATACTACGGTTACCTATGAGTTTCTTGCTTGAGTTGTGTCCCACTAAAACATTAGGTTCCCTATGCGTGGAGTTCAGACTTACATTTCCTTATTTTTCATGCACTTTACCGCTTTTTTAGGAAATGGGAAGAACCAAAGAGCAAGCCTTGAAATGGAATTATGAGGAAGCAAGCACAAGCCGAACAATGGCAAGAGCAGAACCACCAGCTCCACCACCACAAGTTGAACCTAATGCAAGAGGAACAAGGGTCCTCCGAGGCTTAACTCATGAACAATTGGCGCTTGTGGATGTGTATAAGTCAGAGAATTTAATTGGAGGAAATACTTTGATCCGAGAGTGCTAAGGGAATTTGGGTTTGTAGACATGGTAAATCGACAACCGCAATTGAGCAAAGTATTCGAATGGAGAGGACCGACATATACTACGGTTACCTATGAGTTTCTTGCTTCAGATGTGTCCCACTAAAACATTAGGTTCCCTATGCGTGGAGTTCAGACTTACATTTCCTTATTTTTCATGCACTTTACCGCTTTTTTTAGGAAATGGGAAGAACCAAAGAGCAAGCCTTGAAATGGAATTATGAGGAAGCAAGCACAAGCCGAACAATGGCAAGAGCAGAACCACCAGCTCCACCACACAAGTTGAACCTAATGCAAGAGGAACAAGGTCCTCCGAGGCTTAACTCATGAACAATTGGCTTGTGGATGTGTATAAGTCAGAGAATTTAATTGGAGGGAAATACTTTGATCCGAGAGTGCTAAGGGAATTTGGGTTTGTAGACATGGTAAATCGACAACCGCAATTGAGCAAAGTATTCGAATGGAGAGAACCGACATATACTACGGTTACCTATGAGTTTCTTGCTTGAGATGTGTCCCACTAAAACATTAGGTTCCCTATGCGTGGAGTTCAGACTTACATTTCCTTATTTTTCATGCACTTTACCGCTTTTTTAGGAAATGGGAAGAACCAAAGAGCAAGCCTTGAAATGGAATTATGAGGAAGCAAGCACAAGCCGAACAATGGCAAGAGCAGAACCACCAGCTCCACCACAACAAGTTGAACCTAATGCAAGAGGAACAAGAGTCCTCCGAGGCTTAACTCATGAACAATTGGCGCTTGTGGATGTGTATAAGTCAGAGAATTTAATTGGATGGAAATACTTTGATCCGAGAGTGCTAAGGGAATTTGGTTTGTAGACATGGTAAATCGACAACCGCAATTGAGCAAAGTATTCGAATGGAGAGGACCGACATATACTACGGTTACCTATGAGTTTCTTGCTTGAGATGTGTCCCTAAAACATTAGGTTCCCTATGCGTGGAGTTCAGACTTACATTTCCTTATTTTTCATGCACTTTACCGCTTTTTTAGGAAATGGGAAGAACCAAAGAGCAAGCCTTGAAATGGAATTATGAGGAAGCAAGCACAAGCCGAACAATGGCAAGAGCAGAACCACCACTCCACCACCAAAGTTGAACCTAATGCAAGAGGAACAAGGGTCCTCCGAGGCTTAACTCATGAACAATTGGTGCTTGTGGATGTGTATAAGTCAGAGAATTTAATTGGATGGAAATACTTTGATCCGAGAGTGCTAAGGGAATTTGGGTTTGTAGACATGGTAAATCGACAACCGCAATTGAGCAAAGTATTCGAATGGAGAGGACCGACATATACTACGGTTACCTATGAGTTTCTTGCTTGAGATGTGTCCCACTAAAACATTAGGTTCCCTATGCGTGGAGTTCAGACTTACATTTCCTTATTTTTCATGCACTTTACCGCTTTTTTTAGGAAATGGGAAGAACCAAAGAGCAAGCCTTGAAATGGAATTATGAGGAAGCAAGCACAAGCCGAACAATGGCAAGAGCAGAACCACCACCTCCACCACCACAAGTTGAACCTAATGCAAGAGGAACAAGGTCCTCCGAGGCTTAACTCATGAACAATTGGCGCTTGTGGATGTGTATAAGTCAGAGAATTTAATTGGATGGAAATACTTTGATCCGAGAGTGCTAAGGGAATTTGGGTTTGTAGACATGGTAAATCGACAACCGCAATTGAGCAAAGTATTCGAATGGAGAGGACCGACATATACTACGGTTACCTATGAGTTTCTTGCTTGAGATGTGTCCACTAAAACATTAGGTTCCCTATGCGTGGAGTTCAGACTTACATTTCCTTATTTTTCATGCACTTTACCGCTTTTTTTAGGAAATGGGAAGAACCAAAGAGCAAGCCTTGAAATGGAATTATGAGGAAGCAAGCACAAGCCGAACAATGGCAAGAGCAGAACCACCACCTCCACCACCACAAGTTGAACCTAATGCAAGAGGAACAAGGTCCTCCGAGGCTTAACTCATGAACAATTGGCGCTTGTGGATGTGTATAAGTCAGAGAATTTAATTGGATGGAAATACTTTGATCCGAGAGTGCTAAGGGAATTTGGGTTTGTAGACATGGTAAATCGAAACCGCAATTGAGCAAAGTATTCGAATGGAGAGGACCGACATATACTACGGTTACCTATGAGTTTCTTGCTTCAGATGTGTCCACTAAAACATTAGGTTCCCTATGCGTGGAGTTCAGACTTACATTTCCTTATTTTTCATGCACTTTACCGCTTTTTTTAGGAAATGGGAAGAACCAAAGAGCAAGCCTTGAAATGGAATTATGAGGAAGCAAGCACAAGCCGAACAATGGCAAGAGCAGAACCACCACCTCCACCACCACAAGTTGAACCTAATGCAAGAGGAACAATGGTCCTCCGAGGCTTAACTCATGAACAATTGGCGCTTGTGGATGTGTATAAGTCAGAGAATTTAATTGGATGGAAATACTTTGATCCGAGAGTGCTAAGGGAATTTGGGTTTGTAGACATGGTAAATCGACAACCGCAATTGAGCAAAGTATTCGAATGGAGAGGACCGACATATACTACGGTTACCTATGAGTTTCTTGCTTGAGATGTGTCCCACTAAAACATTAGGTTCCCTATGCGTGGAGTTCAGACTTACATTTCCTTATTTTTCATGCACTTTACCGCTTTTTTTAGGAAATGGGAAGAACCAAAGAGCAAGCCTTGAAATGGAATTATGAGGAAGCAAGCACAAGCCGAACAATGGCAAGCAGAACCACCACTCCACCACACAAGTTGAACCTAATGCAAGGAACAAGGTCCTCCGAGACTTAACTCATGAACAATTGGCGCTTGTGGATGTGTATAAGTCAGAGAATTTAATTGGAGGAAATACTTTGATCCGAGAGTGCTAAGGGAATTTGGGTTTGTAGACATGGTAAATCGACAACCGCAATTGAGCAAAGTATTCGAATGGAGAGGACCGACATATACTACGGTTACCTATGAGTTTCTTGCTTGAGATGTGTCCCACTAAAACATTAGGTTCCCTATGCGTGGAGTTCAGACTTACATTTCCTTATTTTTCATGCACTTTACCGCTTTTGTTAGGAAATGGGAAGAACCAAAGAGCAAGCCTTGAAATGGATTATGAGGAAGCAAGCACAAGCCGAACAATGGCAAGAGCAGAACCACCAGCTCCACCACACAAGTTGAACCTAATGCAAGAGGAACAAGGTCCTCCGAGGCTTAACTCATGAACAATTGGCGCTTGTGGATGTGTATAAGTCAGAGAATTTAATTGAAGGAAATACTTTGATCCGAGAGTGCTAAGGAATTTGGGTTTTAGACATGGTAAATCGACAACGCAATTGAGCAAAGTATTCGAATGGAGAGGACCGACATATACTACGGTTACCTATGAGTTTCTTGCTTCAGATGCGTCCAACTAAAACCTTAGGTTCCCTATGCGTTGTAACACCCCGTAAATTCATTTCAAGCCTTTCGGTCGCTAATTAATTCTTTGGGCGATTTAATAATTTAATTGGGCTAGTCTTTCCTTCAATTTCGAATATATATATATATATACCCTTGTATATATACTTGTTGCCTAATTTAATTATTCTAATTAAGAGCCCAATTAATTGGGTTATTCTTGTAAGGGATTTTTATTCAATTTGGACCCTTACAATTTGTAATTAAGTATTCCTACAAGCCCAATTTATTGATCTTATATAATATATGTCTATATATTGTTCCTAAGACACTTCTATGGGCTTTCTTATCCTAATCCTTATATTTAATTCATAAGGGATGAATTCATTAGCCCAAACTCTAGTCTTGAATATATAATTAATCCTTGTAAGCCATTATATTATACTTGAGCCCAATTTCAATTAAAGTCTTACAATCTAAAATATTGTATGTATTATTGGCATATGATTTGAAGACTAAATTTTACCCTAAAGGATTACACTTCTCCTTCTTCATTTCCCCTCACCCTTGCGCCATTTCCTCCCCTATTTCCCTAAAAAAATTCATCTTCATTTCCCTACAAGATTTCAAGTAAAGGTTGCTCTTTTAGGCTTTGTGGGAAGTGGGTAAGTGCATCTATCCTAGAATCCTTCTTGCATTTTGTGTTTTTAGTAGTCTTTATGCCTTTTTCTTATAAAGTTCTTTGGGGTTCTTTGGGAAAAGATGATCAAGGTGGAAGTGAGGCTTAGAGGACTAGCTTGAGGCTTGATTGATTGGAGGAAAAGCTCTTTGAGGTAACCATCCATGTCCATCAAAACTATTTCATTCCCTAATCTATATATATTGATTTTTGGTGACTGGAAATCCTGGAAATTCTTGTGATTAGCCTATTTTTCTTGATCTATTTGTTGGATTGCATCTTGATCTTTGTCTTGTGTTGTATGATCAATGATGTTATGGATTTCCTTGTTTTTGGACTAAATTGAATGAAATGTGAGTGGATTTGGTCTGATTTTGTGTTCTGGAAGTGGTATTGTTCATTGTCTGATTTTGGTCTCTGGAATCTGGGAATGGGTTTGGCCTTGCGGAAGGCCGGAGCGGCACAATGTAACCCGTGAAGGTTCTCCGCAAGGTGGCAGCGGTTGGCGTTGGCGGAGGAGGGTGGTCCGCCGAGGGAGGCCGCCTCCTTCTAGCGGAGGAGGTTGGCGGAGGTCAGTGGTCCGTGAGGGCGTTCCGCCAGTTCACTGGGAGTTGTTTCCAGTGAGCAGTTTCTTTGTTCTTGTTGTCTGTTGTTGGTCTTTGTTTCAGATCCTTGTTGGATTGTTTTGTTGGGTATTTTACCATGTTATTGGAGTATTTATTCATGCTATTCGTTGAGTAATTGATGCCTTAGTTTGGAGTATTGATTCGTGTCTTTGGTTCCCTCTTGTTGGTGTTCTTGGTCCATTAATTCTCTGATTCATGAACTGGGAGTTGGTTGGTGTTCATATTTGAGATGAACCCATGTCTTGGTTGGTTGTATTGGTGTGGAGTATGGGTGTGATGGTGGATTATTGGTTGACTATTGACTTTGACTATTGACTTCTGACTTCGGGCTACGGTCCATGTGCGGACTTCGGTCCATGTGCGGACTTCGGTCCATGTGCGGGTGTGACACCCCAACCTCACATAGGCTGAGATAGCTAAAAC
>CP025659.1:49619764-49630989 GCA_003576665.1 Ipomoea trifida
CATTTGTTGAGATTTCACCTGCACATAAGTTAACAACGAAAACTTGTACAAAAAGAAATTAGTGAACCAAAATCAATCTTTTATTTTGGATACCATCATTTCATCTAAATATCGATACAGAATAATTTTTTCTTAATTATAAAACTTCCTTAGTTTCATATTAGCAAGCGTGAGGCCTTTGGAGTACTCTCTTGACTCCCTCTTTGTCCAACCCCGGGCCATGGCACTTAAGCCCTCCCGTAGGTCAATCATCTAAACAACCCCGGGCCATGTCACTTAAGCCCTCCCGTAGGTCAATCATCTCAACAACCCCGGGCCATGGCATTCAAGCCCTCCCGTAGGTCAATCATGTCAACAACCCCGAGCCATGACATTCAAGCTCTCCCGTAGGTCAATCTTGTAAACAACCGCTGGGCTATGGCAATTAAGCCCTCCCGTGGGTTAATCAAGGTCCTCCTCAACTTACTTAGAAACTAAGGTTTTGGAAAACATTTCCATTCCTTTAGTTTTCTTCCTTAAATAATTCTTTTTGGGCATATTCCCCATAATGAGTCCAATACTTGAAATTGGCTACCTCATTAGCCCAAAATGGAAATTTTGTTTAAAAGGGATGTTCAAAGTACTCCCAATGCCCGTAGGCTTTCAAAATATCATTTCTCATCTTTCAAGTAAGGTACTCTCTTACTAACAATGAATTTTCCTCAAACCAAAAATAAGGTTTTTGACAATCTATTAACCAAAATAGCATACGTTCTTCGGCGTAGGTTTCAACTACAATTTAGGTATATTCATATGCATACTCATCCATTATAACACATATAAATATATATGCTTCTCACGTGTGTATGTATATATACACAAGCATTTTCTTTTTATTCTACTTACAATATTCTACACACATAAATGAATCACTTGAACCAAGAATAGATATATATATACATATATACATATATCATATATTACCCACCTAGTAATATGCTCATATATTCTACTAACACTTACATAGATTCATATATTCTAACACAAAGCTCATAAATTTCTATTTCCACTATCAATCATCAAATCTCAAGTGACAAACCAACTTAAGGGATTTCTTACCTCTTGGGTGAAGCCTTTTTGTTAAGAATGACTTTGGAACTCTTAATCTTTCACCAAAATTCCTAAGCAAGACACACCACCATAACAATAATTTTTAAGAGATTTTAACCTATAGTTAGGTTCTAGGGAAGAAAACAAAGCTTTTAACCGAACAAAATAGAAATTTATCGAATATTTGTGATCTCGTGAAGAAACTAGCTATGGAGTCCTTGAGCTTAAGGAAGAAGATGAAGATGAAAATCCTCCCCCTTTCCCCTCCAAAATTTCGGCCAAGGTGACAAAATGGGGAGACTTGGAGGTTAAGTCTCCTTTAGATCACAATTAAACTAATTTAATATACATATGTGGTGAGGAAGAGTGACAAGTGTCAAAACCCTATGGTAACTCCCAAAAATATCTTCAATTTGGACTGGTAAGGGTTAAAACAGATATAATTTCTGTAGGAAATAATTTAGGTAGGGGTAAATTCGAAACCAAAATTATTCCGGACTCCATTCTCAACTTAATTTCTAAAATCGGGCAAGGTTCAGAACACCGCAAAATTCAGCGATGCTACGACCAAAATAAATTTTCACTGCTACGGGCTAATTTAATTAAATAGGAAATTCAAGGTTAATAGTATGGTGCCTAATAACCCATTTCCTAGGCAAAACGGGACAGAACACATACTCCTAAAATTTTTACGGTTCGTGACCAGTACGTATGATTGCAGCTTATTAACAACATGTCAATGCCCTAGAATAAATTTTAAACTCCCGTTTTTTTTTTTTCGAACTCAGGAATGAGTGAAGGGTTACAATCTACCCTCCTTAAGAACAGTTTCGTCCCCGAAACTTCGTTCTTATCATCTAAGGTTCAAGATAACCCACCACTCACATCTCTTTACACATAATGGCATTTATTATGCCTAATTCAGCGCACAACTTAATTTAGGTACGTAACGAGTAAATCGACTCTACGCACCTGAGTTAAATAGTTCAGGATAACGTTCCATCATAATGCTTTCCAACTCCCACGTAGCTTCCTCTGGACTATGGTTCGACCATTGAACTTTGATCATTTTGACTGACTTCCTCCTTGTGTCTCGGGTTTTAGAATTCAAGATTTGAATTGGTCTTTCTTCGTATGCCAACGACTCATCCATTTCTAATTTCTCAGGCTCTAATACATGTGATGCATCAGGTACATACCGCTTAAGTTGAGAAACATGAAATACTTTATGTACTCTGTCGAGCTCAATTGGTAGGGCCAATCGATAGGCTAAATTTCCTATCCTTTCCAAAATTTCGTAAGGTCCTATGTAGCGAGGACTCAACTTTCATTTCTTTCCAAACCTCTTGACTCCTTTGGTGGGTGAGACTTTTAATAACACCTTCTCCCCAACTTGATATTCGGTGAATTGTCGCTTCAAATCGGCATAGGACTTCTGACGATGCTGCGCGACTTTCATTTTCTCTCGAATTACCTTGATTGCCTCAGTAGTCTCTTGTAAGTACTGAGGTCCAAGTATAACAGCATCGCTCTTGTCGCTCCAACACAGAGGACTTCGACATTTCCGTCCATACAGCGCTTCATAAGGAGCCATTCCTATACTCGCATGATAGTTGTTGTTATATGAAAACTCTATTAGATCTAGCTGCTCGTCCCATGATCCTTGAAAGTCAAGTACACAGCCTCTGAGCATATCTTCCAATGTTTGTATCGTTCGTTCCGTTTGGCCATCAGTGGCAGGATGAAAAGCTGTGCTCAGCCTGAGGTGAGTGCCCATTGCCTTTTGCAAGGTTTCCCAAAAACGTGATAGAAATCGTGAGTCTCTGTCTGAAACGATGTTTTGTGCTACTCCGTGATGCTTAACTACGTGTTTAATATAGGCTCTTGCTATCTTCTCCATTGACCAAGTTTTGTTCATTGGAATGAATCTTGCAGTCTTGGTCAGTCGATCAACGATCACCCATACTTGATCGTTTCCGGTTTTTGTTTTATGCAATCCTCCCACGAAATCAATGGAGATTGAGTCCCATTTCCACTAAGGAATTTCTAATGGTTGCAGTAAACCCTTTGGCTTACTCCTCTCAGCTTTGACCTTTTGACAGTTTAAGCACCTGGCCACAAATTCGGCTACATCTTTCTTCACACCTGACCACCAGAAATGTTGTTTCAGGTCCATATAAAGCTTGTCCCCACCAGGATGAACTGAGTAGGGGTGTAGTGACCTTCTTTCATTAACTGATCCATTATCTTCTTACACCCTGTAGGTATCACCCATCTACCCTGGAATCTTATGCTCCCATTCGGGTGTAACTCAAATGAACCGTGTTTTCTGTCCACCATCTTCTCCTTGATTTTCCTTAACCAATCGCTCTCCCATTGTGCTTGTTTGATCTCCTCAAATAGGGTTGGAGTGGCAGACAGGTAGTAAAATTTTTCTTCTTGTGCCACTTGACCACACATCTTTATCTCCAAATTAAGTCCTTTAAAGTCCTTGCATAGCTGTTCAGGTAATACCCAAAGAGCATGATTTGATTTTCGACTCAAGGCATCTGCTACCTTGTTTGCTTTGCCCTCTTGGTATTGAATTTCCAAGTCATAATCCTTAATTAATTCCAACCATCTTCTTTGCCTTAAATTGAGGTCTTTCTGAGTAAAGATGTACTTTAAACTCTTGTGGTCGGTATAAATTTTGCAGGAGACTCCATAGAGGTAATGTCGCCAAATTTTGAGAGCGAATACCACGGCTGCTAGTTCCAGGTCATGTGTTGGGTAGTTAGCTTCATGAGGTTTTAATTGACGAGAAGCATAAGCTATTACCCTTCCATCATGCATCAAGACGCATCCAAGTCCTTTATGAGACGCATCAGTATACTACGTGTAGCCTTCCATTCCAACAGGTAAGGTCAACACTGGAGCGGTTGTTAACCTTCTCTTGAGTTCTTGGAATGCCTGCTCACATTCTTCAGTCCAACGATACTTGGTAGCCTTTGTGAGCAGATTTGTCAACGGTCTTGCTATCTTTGCTAAGTCCTGGACAAACTTTCGGTAATAACCCGCCAAACCTAAGAAACTGCGGACTTCAGTGACCGATTTGGGTGCTTCCCATTCAGCTACTGCTCGTATTTTGGCTGGGTCCACTGTTATCCCTTCCTTGGTAATTATGTGTCCAAGAAATGCTACTTCTTCCCTCCAAAATTCGCATTTCGACAGTTTTGCAAAAAGCTTCTTTTCCCTCAACGTTTGTAACACCGTTCTGAGATGTTCTTCGTGATCCTCTGGTGTTTTCGAGTAGACCAAGATGTCATCTATGAAGGCGACGACGAACTTATCCAGATACGGAAGGAAAATCCGATTCATTAGGTCCATAAAAGTCCCTGGTGCATTGGTCACTCCGAACGGCATAACCGTGAATTCGTAGTGCCCGTATATCGTCCTAAACACTTTTTTAGGCATATCCTCCTTCGCAACTCGCACTTGGTGATACCCTGACCGTAAATCAAACTTTGAGAATACGCCTGCTCCTTTCAGCTGATCGAATAGATCGTCGATCCTGGGCAGCGGGTACTTGTTCTTTACTGTGACTCGATTGAGTTCTCTATAATCGATGCATAGTCTAAGGCTCCCATCTTTCTTCTTAACGAATAGTACCGGCGCGCCCCAAGGTGATACACTTGGTCTAATGAATCCTTTCTCCAACAGTTCTGCCAATTGTGCCTTCAGTTCCTCCATCTCCTTAGGTGTCATTCGATAAGGTGCTTTCGAGATGGGTGAGGTTCCTGGCATGAGATAGATGGTCAATTCTACCTCTCTCTCCGGCGGCATTTCCGTGAGGTCGTCGGGGAATACGTCAGGAAATTCGCGCACAACTGGAATTCGATTAATCTCAGGTTCTTCCATTTCGGCATCTTGCATCAAACAGAGATACACTTCGCATCCCTGGCGAGCGTACTTCTTCAATATCTGCATTGTCAATAGCCTTGGCTCGGGTTGCTGGTTAATTCCTCGGTAGGATATTCTTCTCCCCTTTTGTGACACCCCAACCTCACATAGGCTGAGATAGATAAAACTTAACGCAACAGCTGCCTATCTCAACCAAAAACCATAACATAGCGGAAGCGAATTTAAAACTTAAGGGCGTCATGCCACATCTAGGTATAAACACAGCCTATATGCACAGGCTAATCATAAGAATCAAACTAAGCTGTCATATAAAAGATAGAATAGAATCCTCAAGTCATAATCATCAAAACGCAAGTACTAGCCAAAAGTATATAATGTCATAAAATCTCATAGTGGCACACAGGCCCAACAACCAACGTCTAAACAAGAGGAACTAAGGCTAAACATCCTCAAATAGAAAAGCTCTAGCGCGCTCTCGCATAACTACTCCATACCTGGAAAACACACAAAGAACCATTAGCAAAAGAATGCTAAGCAACCACCATTCACACCCGCAAGGAGATATAGATATACATAAGCTTGTAAATAGGTTTACACACACATATAGAATATAAACACCAACAAACTGTTCAACAGTTCAAAACCGATACTCAACAACAATAAGCTGAACGAATCAATAACCAAGACTCAATCAAACAAAGCCAATATCCAACCAAGAAAGCACAACACCAGAACGAGCCAATAACCGAGATACCAACTGAATACCCATCCAAAAGAACTAACCGAACTTCAACAAGAACAACAAGGTAACAACCGAATAACATAAAGGACTCACAAACCAACCAAAGAAGAATCCCAACTCCAAACCTCCAAATCCCCAAAACCAGCCACCAAACCAAGCCAATCTCATAGTCACAAATCAAGGGTCAAATCCGGAAAACCGGTACGCAGGGGTAAAAACCCAATCACAGGGACCGTAGTCCAATCACAGGGACCGAAGTCCAATCACAGGGGTAATGAACCCAATCACAGGGGCAAAAGCCCAATCACAGGGACCGAAGTCCAATCACAGGGGTAATCAACCCAATCACAGGGACCGAAGTCCAATCACATGGGTAATCAACCCGAATATAATCAATAGTAGCACAGTTAGTTCATCCAACAAATCCCAACGATACCAACAAACCACCATCACATACTCATGCTCCAACACCATCCCAAAACAACCAACCAAAGCGTTCATCTCAACTATGAACACAAACCAACTCCCAGTTAATGAATTCCAAGAATCAATAGACCAAGAGTACAAGAATGGGAAACCAAAGACATGAATCAATCTCCAAAATATGATAGTAATTACCCAACAAAAAGCATGGATAAATACTCCAAAACCATGGTAAAATACCCAGCAAAACAATCCAACAATAATCAGAACAAAGGGCTAACAACAGACAACAACAACAGAGAGCAGTTCACTGGAAACGATTTCCCCAGTGTTCTTGCGGAACACACCAACGGTCCTCTGACCTCCGCCGCACCCCTCCGCAAGGAGGAGGCGGTCCTCCACCACGGAGCCAACCCCTCCGTTCAACACCACCGCCGTGGCCTTGCGGAACACTCCAGCGGGTTACATTGTGCCGCTGGGGTTCTCCGCAAGGTCAAACCCATCCCAGATTCCAGAAAGCAAAGCAGACACGAAAATGTTCCAGTTCCAGAGAGCAATTTCAGACCAAAATACACCAATATTGCATCAAATTAGAGGCCAAAAACATGGAAATCCAAACCATCAATGATCATACAACACTAGGCAAAAGATCAAGATGAAATCCAACAAAATACATCTAAGAAATAGGCCAAATAACAAGAAATTTCAGGATTTCCAACACCAAGAACATCATATATAGAATAGGTGAATAAAATAGATTTTGATGGACATAGTGGTTACCTTTAAGAGCTTTTCTCAATCCAATCAAGCCTCAAGCTAGTCCTCTAAGCCCCACCTCCTTCTTGATCATCTTTTACCCAAAGAACCCCAAAAGAACTTTATAAGAACATGCAAAAAGACTAACAAAAACACAAAATGCAAGATGGATTCTAGGATAGACGCACTTACCCACTCCTAACCAAGCTTAAAAGAGCAATCTTTACTTGAAAACTTGTAGGGAAATGAAGATCAATTTTGGATGCAAGATGAAGGGAAAATGGCGTGGGAATGCTTTGAGTAGGGAGGAAGAGGAGTGTAAACTTTTAGGGTAATTTTGATCTTCAAATTATATACTAAGAATACATACAATATTTAGGGTGTAAGACATTAAATGTGAAGTGGGCTTAAGTTAGGAATATTACAAGAGATATGGGAATTAAATATAATCAAGACTAGTAAGTTGGGCTAATGAATTCATCCCTTATAAATTAAATATAATAATTAGGACAAGAAAGCCCATAAAATGTCCTAGGATCATTATATATATATATATAATATAAGATCAATAAATTGGGCTTGTAGGAATATTTAATTACAAAGGTTGTAAGGATCCAAATTGAATAAAATCCCTTACAAGAATAAATTCAATTAACTGGGCTCTTGATTAGAATAATTAAATTAGGCTCAAGAATATTTATATATACAAGTGTATATATATTAAATAGAAAGAATTAGCCCAATTGGAATTAATTAAATTGCCCAAGGAATTAATTAACGATCGGAAGGCTTGAAATGAATTTACGGGGTGTTAGACTCTACCCCCCTTAAAAGTAGTTTCGTCCCCGAAGCTCAAAGCTAACGGGAACTTGAAACGAAACGATTCAAAGGAAACGAAGATTCAACGGAAGATTCGAAAAAAACGATTGCTCAACAACTCCTAAACTCACAAACACACTAACATACAACTAAACTCAAGAACATACTAACACTTCTAACAATCTAAACTCGTAACTTACCCAACCCAAACTAGCATGCAAAAACATAACTAAACTACTCACCTAAACTACAGGGTTACTACTACGGAGCTAACACTAACGAGAAAACTATCAACTAACCTGGTTGGCCTCCTTGAGAAGAACTGCCTGGACCGTGTGGTGGATAAGGGTAAGGATACGGGTAGGGGTAGGGATACTGCTGCTGGTAAGACGGCAGATACTCCGGTGGCACCTCAATACCATGCTTGTTCTCGATGTAGCCCAAACGCTGGAAGCCGCGATCCACTCTCAAATCCAGCGAATCGAACCTCGCCTCAACCATGCGCTGCATCTCCTGCAGCTGTCGGAGCACAGGGCCAACTGGTGGCGTAGGAGCCAAGGGATCGTGCTGCTCCTTCCTCCGGAGCTCTCGGTCAGCCTCACCTACGGGTTCCTCTTCTTCAGCTTCCTCCTCAGACTCATCATCTCCCTCACCCTCATCTGCTTGCTCGGCCTGCTGGGGCGCGACTAACCGTCGCAACCTCTTATGCGGAATGTGATAGCGCTCGATTAGCTCCCTGCTCTCGTCGGCTGGCATCCTACTCAACTCGTGAGCGGTAATATACTCGTTCCCCTCCACCTGGAACAGCCCGGAGAACTGCAAACTCGGCGCATTGAACGCGCTGTGAACCGGCTGCCTGGCCAACTCCCCGGTCACATTGACCCTCCTCTGCTGAAATAACCAACTCAAAACCATCCCATACGGCCGGTTGCGCCTCTTAACTGTCTTGCAGAAATCCATGTGCAAGATCATCAGGGTAGGCAAGTCGAACTTCACTCGGTGCTTCAGAAAATACGCAAAGGCACACTCTATGGCTGTAACCTGCCGGCTGTTGTTCCGATTAGGCAACAAACTTTCCTCCACCAACAAAGTCAGAATCCTTTGCTCACCCGTCAGATTATGCTTATCGGGGCGCGTATCCAAAGCAACGTCCGCATTCGGCCCCAACATGTACCTCAGATAATCACGGAAACCCACATCTTGCGTCTCAACCCACGCATTACGCTCATATTCATTAACACCTCCCAACGGCAAGTTAAGCAGTCTAGCCAACTTAGGCGGGTCAAAAGAAATCCTTACGCCCTTCACTATCGAAGTGAGCACAGGCACTTGGTTAGTAGTCTTAACCTTCATATTCTGATAAAACTGATTGACCAAGTTGGGATACACAACATTCTCAATCCGCAAGAACATATTCAATAGACCTTGAAAATTAAGCATATTCACGATTTCGGGCGAAAAATGTAGCGGGTCAAGGGCTTTACCATCGATTATGTTGTAACGAATGTTGCTTGAGCCTTCTCCTACCTCGGCTTGATTTCTCCTTGACATTTTTGTTGATGTTGAGGGTCGAACTCGAGTTGCGGTGGAAGAAGACGTTGTCGTCTAGACTGCGGACCTTGGCGGAAAACTCGCGCGATTGGCGCTGTTGACGGAAGAAGCTCGCGGACCTGGGCGCTTAGCGACGGAAGGGAGACGCAGACTCTGCTGCTCTGTTGTGCTCTGGCTGCTACGGGAGAAAGAAACAAGAAGCGGAGAAGAAAGACGGAGGTTTTAGGGTTATAACTCGCTCAAAAATGTGAAAGGACGCATGTGCCCCTCGCTCTTGCGGATCACTCTTACGGAAAGCCTCACACCGTTACGCTGACACGTTTTCTCTTGGCGGAGCTACTTCACGGAGCGCCTGGTTCCGTTGCCCTCCTCCGCACGCGTACGCGGACCACGGCTACGGAAGTCCTTGTTCCGCTCCTCCCCACCGTGCCGCTGTTACTACTAAGCTTCCAGAATTAAAACAAAGGCTCTGCGGTTGGAACACTACGAATCAACACAGCTGGATGGCGTGGTTCCTTTGTTATTAACCATTAGGCGCGGGTTCGAGTCCCCTTGTGAACATTGGCTAGGTCCTTAGGTTCTTTTTCCTTTCCTTTGCGTTTTGTCCCTTTGATTCGACTTCACGAACGATCCAACCACTTGACACAAAACCGGGTCTTCAAACTTCTTAACGAAACACGTCTTAAAGCTTTCTAACTAACGAGAGGTCGCCTACGGTTCACTTAACGGTTTGACTAACTAGAACACTTAACGAAAGACTCGGAAAGCACTTAAACCACTTATTTAAAGATTAGGCTCGAGGGTTACCTTCCTCAAGTCCGTTTGCTTCAGCTAGGGTGCGTCCCATCACGAAAATCTTCCTCTGTTGCGGCCCTGCTTGCTGCCCACGGCCTCCGCTACCCTCAGCCTCTCGGAAAGGTCGGGTCGCTGCTGGGGCTCCCTGAGCCGTGCTCGGTCGGGACTGAGGTGGTCCTCCCTTCTTCGCGGTGCACTCATAGGCTCGGTGACCTCGCAGACCACAGCTGAAACACTCGACCAGCCGTCCCTCGCAGTCGCGCCATGGATGATCTGTCCCACAATGCCTGCAGTGGAAGTGCCGTGTGCGAGCTCCATCTCCTCCTGATCCTTGCCCAGGGCTAGGGCGAGATCCACCACCACGGCTAGAGCCGCCCTGCTGGAAGCCTCCTCTCGTGCTGGAGCCCCCGGGTCGGTGCCTCTTGGAGTCTGAAGCTCCACCCTCTGCTGGCCGCTTGGAGCGGTCCTGAAGCCCTCGGCGGATAGACAGCACGCGGTAGTGATCGGCAGCGCTGCTGTAGGCCTCGCTCAGCGTCTGGAACTTGAACACAACTAAGGCCATGCGCGTCTCCAGGTTCAAGCCAGCCACGAACCGCTCGATCCTGGTCTCCTCAGTCGGGGCTAGCGTCGGGGCGAAGTGGGCTAACTCCAGGAAGCGTCTATGATACTCCTGCACGGTCCCGGTCCCCTGCCTGAGGTGTAAGAACTCATCCTGCATCGCCGCCTTGACATGGGCGGGGTAGAAACGGGCCCTCAACCTATCCTTGAACGTCTCCCATCCAAAGCCGGGCTCCTGGCGCATCGCTGGGCCGCCGTGGACCCACCACAAGTCGGCCTCCTCCTTTAAGTAGAAGCTCGCCATCTCGACCTGGCGACCGGGTGGGCACTCGACCACCTCGAGGATCTTGTCGAAGGCGCGAATCCACTCCTCCAGAAGCGTAGGGTCCTCCTCCCCAGCGAAGAAAGGTGGGTGCTGCCCCGCCACCCTCCGAGCTAAGTCCGGCTGCCCGCGCTGGATGTTTTGAACCATCGCGGTTCCCAAAAGCTGGGTGATCTGAGTCAGCTGCTGAAGATTCTGCATCAGCTGCTCCACGTACGGCACCTCGGGGTAGTCCTCACGTCGTCGTGGCGGCACCATACTCGCTAGAGA
>CP025659.1:49631989-49643187 GCA_003576665.1 Ipomoea trifida
CACTATTATGCTATATATAAACACGTACATTATCATTTAGAATGTAAGAATATGCATGAACTTACTTGTGTTTGAGTTTTATTGCTATTGTGATTATAATATGCTTTTGGTGATCTCAGGTGTCAATGGTTGGAGTATTGCCTTGTTTCCTGATTTTCTTCTCTCCTTTGCTTCCTTGGCGTCAAAGAGCTTATGCTGCTGTCTAATGCAGACTCCTCAAGGCACCTGAACTCTCAATGATGTATTTATAGCTTTAAGTAGATGTAAAGGTTTTGATTTTGAATTTTAAATAGACATTTAAATATTAATTGCCATGAGAACTTATGGAATCTTGTATTCTTCTTTACGTTCCCCAATGCGCAAGGGAAACTCCAAACGTCTTGTTTTGTGCAGCACAAAGCTCAAAAGGCAGCACAAAGCTCAATGCATTTTATATAACAATAAATTATGTAAAAGGAATTTATACACCATCGCAGCTTTATCCGTAAAAGGAAAAAAAAAAACCAAAAGAAAAAGGTAAAAACTTTGAGCGGGAGAATGGAGCAATATTATAGGCCAAATCCACTCTCTTTATTATAATAAGAGATGTGAGACTCTCTCGATAATCGAAGCAATGGTTTTCGTTTTCAAGACGGAGACATGAAGGGAGAAAAAACCTAATTGGTTTGTATATTTTTCATGCTATATACGAGGAAAACGAGGTGGTCAGATTTGGAGAAGTCATGGTCAGACGGTGTTTGGGCCGAACAAATTAAAGGAATTCAAGCAAAGCTGACGCAGTTGTGCAACCTGCAGCCTAATTTGATTACGTAATAGTTTTGTTTGTCTCCCAAGTTACGTAAAACGTTAGAGCTCTTGCTATATATAGGTAACCGTGACGAAGCTGCAGCTTTAGCTCATGCATTTACAACGTGGAATATAATGAATTTTTACACGTATTAGAGGTTTGAATCTCATCCACTACATTACTTTAGACAAGCAATGGAATAACAAATAAGAATAGAATATAATCCTGTCTTGATAATGATTGAGCATTTATTTTAGTCTATAGTAGACACAATAATCAATATGTAAAGGATAACTTTCTGGTTGTGTTGAACTGATACTGCAGATGTGTTGAACCGATACTACAGTTTTGTTGAACAGATACTGCAGTTGTGTTGAAAGGGAACTGCAGTTGCGCAGAACAGAGGCGTGTCATCCGTTTGGAACTGCAGTTGTGTTGAACTGATATTGCAGTTGTGGTGAATGAATACTTAAGTTGTGTTGAAAGGATACTGCAGTTGTGTTGAACGGATGAACGGTCTCTGTTCCACGCAACTGCAGTTTCCTTTCAACACAACTGCAGTATCTTTTCAACACAACTGCACTATCCGTTCAACACAACTGAAGTATCTTTTCAACACAATTGCAGTATCAGCCATGATCATGGTCCACAATGCATTGTGGACCATGGTCCACAATATAATTTGCTCTAGTGTGCTATTACCAAAGAAACAAGCTCCAGAATCAGTATGTGATCTACGTCCTATTGCTCTGTGCACACGATCTACAAAATAATTGCGAAGTTACTCGCGAATAGGTTAAAAGGTATGCTCTGTTCTTTGATAGCCGACACCGAGAGTGTTTTCGTCCCCAACCGATTGATCACAGACAACATTCTAATCGCTGCCGAGGCTGGACATTTTCTGAGAAGAAAGGTGGGTGGGAGACAAGGCTGGGCGGGTCTAAAACTGGATATGGCGAAAGCTTACGATCACATGGAATGGAGTTTTATTCGCCATATGCTACTGTTGTTCGGTTTCTCGACTAATTGGGTGAATCTTATCATGTTATGTGTAGAGTCGGCAGAGTATCAACTTCAAGGTAAACGAAAACCTTATTGGTCCAGTCATTCCCTCGCATGGGCTGCGCCAAGGAGACCCCCTTTCACCTTATTTGTTCATACTATGCGCAGAGGGTCTGTCAGCTATGATCAGAGAAGTAGAAAGATCGGGTAGCATCCATGGTTGCAAGATTGCCAGGGGCGCTCCATCCGTGACTCACCTTATGTTCGCAGATGACTGTCTGCTACTGTTCAAAGCAAATATTGAGGAAGCCACAATAGTGAAAAGGTGTCTAGAAGCATACGAGCAGGTCTCAGGCCAGAAGATTAATCTCCATAAGTCAACAATCTGTTTTTGTTGCAACACACCAAATGAAACTCGAACCCTTGTCAGAAATTTCTTAGCTATTCTGGAGGCTGCAGGTTTCGGAAAGTACCTCGGACTACCATCGGTTATTGGAAGAAATAAAAGGGAAGTTTTTAACTATATTGATCAAAAACTCAGGCAACGAATTGGCTCTGGCAGAAAAATTTGCTATCTAAAGCCGGAAAAGAAACTTTACTCAAAAGCGTTGCTCAAGCCCTCCCAACATACTCAATGACAGGCGATCCACTCCTAGCTTTGCGATATTTCTTAGTTCTAGTCTGGTTTCCTGGGTGTCTAGGAAGCAACTACCCTTGCTCGTTCCTCCACTGAAGCTCAATACAAGTCTATAGCTGATGTTGCTGTTGAGGTTGTTTGGATTCAGTCTTTGCTTCGTTAGCTCGGTCTATCTCTCAATTCTACTCCCGTGCTCTGGTGTGACAGTCTTGGTGTTATTTACCTGTATGCCAATCCTATTTTCCATGCTCGGATGAAGCACGTTGAGATAAATTACCATTTTGTGCGTGAGCATGTTGCTGCTGGTGATCTCAAGGTGAATTTTCTCTCCATTAAGGATCAAGTGGTTGATATCTTTACCAAGCCTCTTCCTGGACCACGTTTTGCAGAGCTGAGTGTCAAGCTAGGCATTGTTCCTTGCCCACTGTCTGCTTGAGGGGGTGTATTATTATAGTGTATGCTTATAGACTCTAGTTAGTCTATTGTGTTTGTATAGGACTCTAGTTGTACATAATATTTATCTTCTCTATATTCTTTTTGTATCTTTACGTAACATTGAATATACTCATACAATTTCTAAAACTCTCATCACATCTTCCCTTGAGACTGTGAGACACAACATGAATGCACACAGTCTACTACAGGGATGCACACAAACTAGAGTGTGTGCAAGTTTCCCAACATGAGTGCACAGAATCTAGTATGAGTGCATTCCTGTAGTAGACTGTGTACATTCATGTTGCGTCTCACAGTCTCACGGGAAGATGTTGCCTCACTAGAGCATTACATTAGCATATATAGTTATTTTTTTTTTTTTTGAGAAAAGCATATATATAGTTATTGGTGTGTTGTTTGTTTGGTTATTATTTGTGAACATAGATTATTTTATGTTGACAAATGAATTGTGATCATGAACAAGAGCATGTTTATTTAGCATTAATTAACATGAACAAACATGTTCGCAAACATTAATGAACATGCTCGTGAACGTGTTCGTTAAGGTTAACAAATATGTTCGTAGACGTTAACGAACACTAATGAACGCTTAAAAAGAAAGAACATGAACAAGATATTCAAAAACATTAACGAAAGAACACGAACAAGATTTTAAAAATCTTAACAAATGAACACAAATACAAACACTCTAAAATTCTTAACAAACAAACACAAGCAACATCCGTTCATTCATGTTCGGTTTGTTAACAACCCTAGCAATGAGGTAGGGGAAGAGGCGTCACCCTATCCCTCCCCCATTGGTCCATTGCCTTCTGCATATAGAACTTTTACTTGGTTTGCTAATATTACTAATCTTTGTGCACGGTTTAGTCAAGTACAATTAATTGTAATAAAATGAGGAGTAATAGATCAGAGCTAGAAATTAGATCCAAATTCCTTCCTATGAACTCATTTTTAGACTACCATATTTGTAGAATTTGAAGGAGTACAATCATAAATATGAACTTCTAGGACGACTCATTGGTTGTGTTGCAGTGGCAAGAAAGGATTTGATCTTGACAGTACCAAATTATATAGCACGGACTCCATTCAGCGGAAGAAATGAGAGGCTAGATTAGTTCAAAACAACTTACAAGGAGGGAGCTAATAATAATTTGGTCTTGACGATACCAAATTGTATATCAAGGATTGTGATAGTTTTTGCAAGATCAAAAAATTGAGATAGGGCTATAATAGTTCCATAAATGTATCCGAGTAAATTAAAGCCGATTAAGGTCGCTTTGATTTGTCGTCTTCAAACCGAAAAGTTGGAAGTAAGCTTGATTGGGAAATTTTCAAGAAAAGTGATTTGAACTACAGGAGTTTCAATTGTGATAGACATGATGTAGGAAAAAAAAATATTTGCTAGTTGTGATACCATATGAAGTGTAGAAGGAATGAGTGAAGTTCTATTAATCACATTGTAGTTATATGAAGGGTTTTACAAAGAAAGTTACAACAAACAGCACAACAAAAGGCTATTGAATAGTAATAACAAACTCAAAAGAATGAGCTAAGTTAAAGATTAGTATAATCTACATTCGTAACAGCCCACACATGGCATTCTGTGATGCTAATAATGTCATTATGCTTGTTGATGAGTAAAATGGTGATAGTGAAAAGAGGGTGTAAATGTCGTTCCGCTGAGGATTGAGACTATGGCACGTACTTGTATGATATGTAGAATTTTAGGCACTAAAGTCTTGGAATTCACTAGAATCCAAGCAAACTAAGATTAAGGAATGGGAATAAAAGGATGCAAATTAAATAAAGAATAAACTATATGATTAAGGAATGAGTCAGATTAGGAGTATTGCAATCTTAATGCTCTAACAAACTTAGAATTAGGGGAAAAACAATTAACCAAGAGATAGAAAAATAGCAACCTAGAAAACAATTAACCTAGAGAAAAACAATTAACCAAGAGTATAGAAGTACAGAATGGGGATAGAAAATTAGTAATTTTATTACACGGGGTACTAGGCTAACAAAAAGTACGTATAAAGCCCGAGATATCGGTCCAAATAACTCTGGAGTATGGGTTAGAGGTTATTAGGACTGAAGACCACCAAGCTAGGGAAGTTATTATGATCCAATGGATGATATTTAAAGCTTATATATTGTTGAAGACCTTCCGGATGGTTGACAAATGTACGACATCAACTTGCCTATAATTTTGGTCATACAGGTGTGCCCCAACTACCTAGATGTCAACGATTTTCACACATGTAATAAGTAGAGCATCTTACCTTTTTATACATGATATCTTGTGTTAAGACCTGGCAATTCGTGTATATGGGTTCGTTAACGGGTCGACACGATAACGACACGAACACGATAAGGCTAAACACGGACACGACAAGTTAAGGTTAACGGGTTCAAATTTTTAATACGAACACGAACACGCACTACAAGAAATTTCACATTTAGTGACAATAAAAGTTGTCACCAAAACTATCGATTTTGGTCACTATTGAAATTAGTGACCAAATTTTGAAGTAGTCACCTACCGTCACTATATCCTCCGTCACTATTGTAATAGTGACGACTTTTGAAAAGTTGTCACAATTACTCAAGATTTTGTGACAAGGTTTACTTACACTAAAAATATTATTTGAGTGATAACATTAGGGGTCACAATAAATTTACATTATGTGACCAAATATGTTATTACAAAAAAAAAAAAAAAAATGATCTAGTGACAACTAAAATCGTTGCAATTAATCATTTTATTGTGGCAACACTTTAGTCACAATAAGTGTACTTATTTGTGAGAATTGTTGTTGACTCAAAAATGGTTATTAGCGACCTAGAAAGTGGTAACATATAATTGTTGTATTGCGGCAACAATCATGGTAACAACTGTAGTATTTATTTGTGACAAAAAAAAAAAAAGTTAACTCTTAAACAATCGTTAGTGTTAAATATAAAGTCGTAACAACAATTCAATTTCTTGTAGCTATCATCTTCATCACTAATATCTTTAAAAATTGTGGCAGCATATTTGCCACTAAAATACTGAAAATAATTGGTAAAATTCGATTTGTTAACAGGTTAAGCGGGTCGACACGGTAGACACGTTTTGTTAACAGGTTTCGGTTCGTGTCGACACGATATGACACGAAACCCATTTAAACTCGCTAAACCTATTAATATATTTAAAAAACTAAAATTTAAAGTTAATTTATATATAAAAAAAAAAAAGAAAGAAAGAAATAAAACCTACAATTCAATCCATCAAACAAACTAAAAAATTATTCAATTTATAACATTCATACAATGATAAAATAACATCCAAAACTCATAATTAAAGAAGTTCATACTAGTTTTTAGAATAAAATTGAAAATAAAAAAAAATTCAAAATTCAGATTGTTGAACATCAATAATTTGGTGTAGGATCTTGGCCTAATTTAGTAAATTCATCCTTAGTTCTTAGCGTGTTGTAAACGGATTTGTGTAAATGGCTTAACATGATAATATTAATGGGTTAAACGGGTCCTTAATCGGTTTAACGGGTTGACCCGTTAAGACACGAAACATAATGGGTTCTTAACGGGTCAACCCGTTAACGACCCGTGACACGTTAAGGCTACACACTAACCTGTTATTTTCGTGTCCGGTTTTGTGTCGTGTTAACGGATCGTATCTATAATTGCCAGGTCTGTCTTGTGTGGTTTGGGTGTTTGGTGCTTAGGTTGGTATACTAGAGCTTGTGGGTTGTTATACTAGTGTAGTAAATGCATCGGGGTATGTAGATAATTGTAGTAAATACACCGAGGTATGTAGATAAGTGTATGTATACAGATTTGGTCCTATCACCCTCTAATATTTATTTATTAGAGTTGATACCATCTCGGGTCCTCCAAGCATAGTGATTTTGCCACATTTGTCCTAAACTTTCAAATTGACCACCTATGGTCTTTCGACTTTCAAATTGTTATCATCTGTGGTCCAAGTTAACCACCCTTGGTCCTTCAAATATCAAATTTTAACCACCCATGGTCCTTCCAAGAGGACAACAGCTGGTTAATTTTTGAAAGTTGAAGGACCATGAGTGGTAAACTTGGACCACGAATGGTAACAATTTGAAAGTCGAAGGACCATGGGTGGTCAATTTAAAATTTAAGAACTAAACGTGACAAACCTACCGTAACCGAAGGACCCCGTATGGCATTAACTCTTATTTATTAATATGCCTCTATATATATATTATGTAGTAAATACACCATGGTATATAGGTAAGTGTAGTAAATACACCGTTATGTAGATAAGTGTATGTAGACAAATTTGGTTTGTGGGATCGTACAAGTTTTCTGGTTGGTTTAAGTAGTTAAGCTCGAGAAGAAGTGACAGTGGGTCGGAGCGTCCCGAACTGATTAAGGTTAGGCAGAAATACCAAAAATCTCCCCTCAAGGTATTAAATGCGCTATCTATAAGGATATGAAGGGAGTACATGTCAGGGGGTCAGCATGTGTGACATGTATGAATCATGCACGGGGGTGGGGGGTTGGAAGCGTTGTTGATTCCCCCATGTGTTCAAAAGTTCATGTTCCTTCTGCGATCAGGTTAAAATCGAGAATAAGGTTCATTTCTCTAAGTAGTCCCGTCTGGGTTGATCATCCCGAGCCCACGGGGTTAGTTCCGATCTCAAGGTAAAGTTGAAGGTATATGCTGATAAGTTACTTGCTCGGTCTTCATATTAAGGTCGGGTCGGTCTAGCATAAGGTCTGTTAAGGTAGGGACTAGTTCCTCATGATGACTAAGTTGGGTACTGAGCAGGTGTGTAGTGCGTATATTCCAAAAATATTTCCCATCAATATAAATATTTAAATTAGTGTTGATATTCCCGATACAATTATTTTTTTTTAAAAGCCAAGACCTTGTGGTCTAGTGGCACCCGATTGCACTACCATATGGGAGAGGGTGGGTTTGAGCCTCAGTGGAGGCGATATTGACTCTTTGTGCTTCAGTAGGTTGAGAAAGTAGTTATGAACTGCATTGTAACAGAGTCACTAGTACTCACAAAAAAAATACAGTAACAATTTTTTTAAAAAAAATATCGTTTTTTTCCTTTCATTTCAATCACTTGATATAACCAATATACTTTATCCTTTTCGTTTTTAGTAAGATCACATCGAAAAACTTTCTAGATACAATTATTCAATTTTAAACAAATTAAACGCAATCAATGGGCCAAGACCTTGTGATCGGGTGGCAGCAGGTTGTACTCCCATATGGGAGGTTGTGGGTTTGAGCTTCAGTGGAGATGATATTGACTTATTGTGCTTCAATAGATTGAGAAAATAGTTATGAACAAATATTGCATTGTAATAGAGTTAGTAGTATTCCAAAAAATAAAAAATAAATAAAAAGAGAAAAAAAAAAAAGATGGGGCCGAAATCATATGCGCCGAAACGACGGGCCCCACGCATATATCTTTTGTGAGCTGGGGCGCCTGATATGCTAATCCCATCCAGCCTTCAATTATTCTATTTCTACTTTTTTGGTTTTGGTACATCATGCTAATCTTTCAATATAATATGCCATAATGTCTCATAGCTAATAATACAAAAGGTTGTCATATCATGTTGCCAAAGGATCGGAATCAAGATTCCTTATTTGGGCATATGAAACATATTTTTGAATATATATCCATTATTTAAGTTAATATTATTTTAATCAATCAGTATTCTACCTCTAAATATATCTTTCAATAATATATTCAGTTTATTTCGAGGGTGATCAAGTGGGTGAGTACAATTCTCATACTTAAAGGTCATGCCCTCTCAATTCTCGTACATACTTTTAAATAATGGTTGTATTCTACTCTTCACCAAAAACATGGTCGTTCCATTAAAAATAGCTAGGGGCCTTGTTTAATAGTTTAATTTGGACATTCACTATTTTTGTTTCGAGATGCAACCTAATTAAATATAATAGAGTAAAAGTTCAGTCTAAATATAATAGTGTAAAACGAAAATCACAAAGATAATGATAGAGAGACAAGAACATAGAGAAAGAGAGATGTTTTTAACATTTAGATTTCACTATAATAATACAAAGAGATATCTATTTATAAAATAAGAAACATAATCCAAAAAGACCTATGAAATATTATGATAGAAGTCTAGAAAATCTAAAAAATCTCTATAACTAAGGTAATTCAGTCCAAATCCATATAGACTTCAAGTTATTGTATTATATGAAAAAAGTGAAAAAAGTGAAAAAAAGTAATAATTTTTTTTTGTCTAAATATAATGCTTAAAATTTAAAATTCAACAAAGAAAAAAATACATTTCAAAATTTTATTTAAAATTAGTGACAATTTTGTGCATATTTAAATACAAATTTATTCACACAAGCTTCGATGTCAATTACTTTTAAAATTTTATTTTCACTTAATGACCAATATATAGATTCTAAAAAAAAATATTTATCAAATATAAAAATATTGAACTATATGTAAAATATTTTTTAAAAAAATTGGACCCCTAAAATTTTGGAGCCCGGTGCAGTCGTCCTAGCCAGACATGGCCAAGGCCGGCCCTGACTAAAAGCTAAGAAGAATAATAATATATTCATTTTAAGTAGTAATTAATAACTATTATTCTCCCTCCCCTTCAATTTATTTATTTATTTATTTTTGGAAATTCTATCGTGGATACGTAGGTCTTTGTGATATAAAATTACTAGGAGAAAAAGAAAGCGGTAAAATGATGGCTTACATTTCACGTGATAATTATATAGTAACTAAATGCAAGAATGCGATACAAATGTACTAAAACATATTGGATAGTCGTCACAAATATATTTGTAGATAATATTTAGATTAGAGTCGTGATATCATGTTATAATATAAAATAACTAGAACAATGTGAAAGACGTAAAGTAACGACTTAAGTAGTTCGATGCTATCTACATTGATATCGATTGGCAGAATAAGTTTTCCCTCAATTTAAGCACTTTGATGATAGGGTTTGCCATTAAGTCATTAACTTATCACAACCACATCGATTTTGGATTTTTAATTAATTTTAAGAGCAACATTATTAGTGGGGTTTATGGGTTTTTGTTAAGTTTTGTCCTGTGTAGAGGAGAGGGGTGGTTCTACTACTAAGTTGGGTTTTTATGTCAGAGAAAAATAAATAAATCAATCAATCAATCAATACTCTGATGGACACTCTAATTGTTAAATTATTACGTAGTATTTTATTTTCCTTTCTCTCCTTGTTAGCCCCCTACTTGGGAAATTTCAAAAATAAATAAATAAATAAATAAATAAATACTTGTTTTCCTATCTACTTTGGTTCTTCAATTCTAGTTTGGATTTCTACACATGCAATCATGATGGTGAAGTGGTGGTTTTGGAGGGTGGTGGAAAGTGGAGCTAATAGTGTGCTTTGGACTGGTGCTTTGGTGGCTCGGCTGAGAAGTTCCATAAATAGCATATATAGTAGAATTGAAGTTTTTGCATTTTACCTTAATTAGTGGAGATTAATTGGCCAATATATGTAGTTGTAGATGCCTGTAGTTTCATCATTTTTTCGTTAGATTGTGTATTCGGTTGCAATATTGCATGTTTCATTTGCAATGGCTGGTTTGGTGCACGGGTGGTGAAGGCATAGCCATGTTGTGTTAGACGACATCTATACCCAAGTTGAAGTGCAAATATCTAAATTCTAAATAATGTACAGATATTTGTGCGTTTATTAATTTAAACTAGTTTTATACGCGCATTGCGCGAATGGATTAATGCCCAATGTTTATATTTAAATAAATATTTAAAAATATATCAATGCAAGATTATATAGGAGAAGTTTATATATGGGTAATTGAATGTCAAATTTTTTTATTTAAATATCTAACTCAAAGTATATGAATCCAAGATAATATAGAAAATTCATTATAATTATTAATAAAAAAAATTTGAAAATTTAAAATATTATGTATTCCAAAGATATTAAAAGGAAGTTTCTCGTTTCAATTTGCTGGGCAATGGGTTATTTAAGTACTTTCATCGTCAACAAATCCCCCAAGTAGTTAATATGATTGGTTTCAAACTATTCTTTTTTATTTTTTTCATGGTATTAAGAAATACATATGTATTATTTTTGGTGTAACTACTAATTTATTTAATTCAATAAAGGTAAAATAGAGCGATTCCGCTTCAATTTGTTGGTCATTTGAGTACTCTCTTTGTCAACCAATCCCCAAGTAGTTAATATAATTAGTTTCAAATTATTTAAAAAAAAATTCATAGTATTAATAAAATATTT
>CP025659.1:49644187-49655353 GCA_003576665.1 Ipomoea trifida
CCTAGTTATAACCTTAGGTGCACTTAGTATTGATGCTCATTGTATAATTTACTTGCACTTGTAATGCATTTTACTTGCACGTGTGCACCTATTTTCACTTGCAGGTGCAAGTAATTTACCTTGTTAACATTTATGCACCTGGGTACACCTATGTGCACCTAGTTATAACATGAAGTGCACCTAGTTATAACGTTAGTTGCAACTACATTCCGGACACGTGGCGCGCTGTGATTCGTCCGCAGTTCTCTCCTGGGCGGCCAGTTCGCACCTGAACGCGTATATATATATATATATATATATATATATATATATATATATATATATATATATATATATATATATATATATATATATATATATATGGATTCAAAGGAATGCATGCAAGTCTTTAATTTGTCTTGTTCTATATTTGTTAGATTTCTGTATATGTATTAATTATCTGATCTCCCTAAAAGATGGGTAATTAATATCCATTTATTGCCACCGCCATTGATCAACTTCTTACAATCTAGTAACGAGCCAAGGAGGCAATAGTAAAATTAAGAAAAATAGATAAAGCCCCTTAGCATAGTGAATCGTAGTTTGATTTGATTCTACGATTAGAGGCGATAATGTAGGGGTTAGAAAATCTCACTGAAAATATGAATGAAAAAAAGTTTAAGATGATATAAAAAGTATGGATTGAATCCTTTGTGTACACATAAAAACTAGGTGGTTTAACCGGTGGGCGGGCTGATTACATGATTTGCAATTTACGTTTAAAGTGGGTTTAGGGGAGGGGTCATGTGTGCTTAAATTAGGATTAGTCTAGTGAATTGATTGTGCGATTCACATTTTACCTCTGCAATGCCTTTAGGGGTGCTGGAGTAGAATCTTATGGAGTTAAAATTAGTCCAGTAAAGTTGAAATCGTTAAAAAAAAAAAAATTTAAATAAACCCACCTGCCACACAACATGATTACTGCAATTTAATTTCTAATTCTTAAAAAAAAAAAGTGTTTACAACATGAAAAAGAAAAAGAAAAAGAAAAAGAAGTGCAATCAAGCTAATTAAATAATTGTACATTGTTTGATAATAGCTCTATCTTGCCTATGTGGAATTGTGGATGCCAAAGTACTGCCAAACGGCCAAACTTGCTCCTATCTCGTCTATAGATATTGAATTGTTATGTTTAAACTAAGTAAGACTTTTAAAAAAATAATAATAATATAAAAATTAACACCGAACGAAATATTTTTTTAGTTTAAAAAATTAAAACAAGTATAATTGTTGATGAATATGGTCGATGGTTGTCTACAAACAAATATAATTTTTTTTTTACTTTAAAATTTTTACAAAACATATTAATATCAAATCAACATTAACTTAAGTCAAGCTAGCGCAAACTTATCATTAACTAATTTCTTATATGCTAATCGACCCAATTACAAATTTTTCTTTAAGATTGTGCGTTGTACCTTCATTTACACTTTTTTTTTTTTTGAGTTAAGAAGTTAATTATACTTTTTTAACAGTAAAGTCATATTAAACCCTCCAAGTGAAGTTCACAAGCAACACATCACAATTCACAATTGACTATTTGGTGGGTATAAATTAAAGAGATAATGGTAAAATGTACCTTCCAACTATATATCAAAATACAATTAGATTCTCAAACTAAAAAATCGCTAATTAAACTCTTAAATTTGTTAAAAGGCAAAAATTTGTGTGAGACCGTCTCACCGTGAGACATATCGAATAAGGATCTGTGAGACGGTTTCACACAAATGTGACCCTTGTTAAAATGGTACAATAAACCGATTTGACCTATAATAACATGTTACTCTCAAGTCACCTATCACAAAAAATGTCACATAAATTAATACTTTAAAAATTATATTTTTTTATAAAAATTAAAATAATTATATTAATTATTTTAAAAAGACAAACAATATGTCATGGACTCATGGTAGCTCGTGGAGAAGCCCACCGTGGTAGCATCTAACTGTGATTTGATCTCTTTGTATCTCTCGAAAATCTCACTTTCCTTCTGATTTAATTTCTCATTGTGAGTTTGATTTTCTATCTGTAGTTGTATTAACTCCTACCTTAGTCATTTGATTATTTCTTTTCCAATGGACGAAGAAGCTTGGTGAACTTCTTTGTCTAATTTGGACAGAGTCGCGGGAATTTTTTTAAAATTTTTTTTTTTGAATCTTTGGAATAAGATTTAACATAAGATGTCATCTAAGCATAATACACAAGTTACTTTTTGGTAACCCGTTAAACATATTAATTGTATAATTTTAACAAGTTTAAGAATTTAAGTGAGAGATCAGAAGTTCGATTCCCTGTGGCGGCGTTAATTCTTTGTAATTCAGTAGGTTGAGAAAATATAAATGAATTGATACTACATTATAACAGAGTCAATAGTATTCAAAAGAAAAAAAAAAACAAGTTTAAGAATTTAAGTGGATGGTTTTTTTTTATTACCTATTTAACTTCTATTCGTAATTCAAATTAGAAAACAACTAAGTAAAGGAATTTGTCCGTATGACTCTCTTAAATGAAAAGTTCTAAAAATTATGTACAGACACATAATATATATTACTCATTCTGTCTTATTTTACATATCTTATTTACTATTCATTGGTCAACCCAATTCTTTCTTCATTGCTTATTTTCTTTAGTAATTTTTTATTATTTTTAATTTAATTTTTTTTGTGCTGAATAGTACTTTTAATATAATTTCTAAATATATTTATATATTAATACTAAATTTAATATTATGAAAAATTTGATTAAAAATAACTTAAGTCAAACTCATTAAACGAACCAGACAACAAAAATAGGATGGAGGTAGTATAATAAAATAAGGAGTACTCAACAAAAGGAAGTAAAGAAATTTCAAATTATAGGTACGGCCAATAGAAATAGAGCGTGATACGGTGGATGAGCACAGCACAGAGCACACCCCCGAACCAACGAAACTAATTTTGAGCGTGTTTAGATCTTCGGGAAATCATTACCACCGCGATGACGAGTCCACCGCAACACCTTTCCGCGTAGCACTCAACCCAGCTGTCCGATCACCGATCACCTCATTTCTCACACACCAATTCTCATTCCCTTTTAACACTCACTCTCTGATCATCCAATACTGACAACTTAGTGGATAACCAAACCGGAAAGCCTCGATTCGCGCCCGGAATTCTGTTGTCCGAACGGGAATTTAGGAAAGCCCCTTTGGAATTTGTTGAAATTCAGTTAGTTTTTCCTTGCGGGGGTTTTATGAGGGATGACGAAAACTGCGGCGGTGGATGGCGGTGATCCGACGGCGGAGTTGAAGAAAGAGCTGCAGAAGGTGGTGAAGGTGATAGTCAGTGAGGATGGGATCAATGTGGGGGCCATTGATAGGGCCCAACAAGCGCTGTGCTCGTTGAGGGACCTGAACGCGAAGCAGCAACGATCATCGTTCGCTGTACCGGATGAATTTCGGTGCCCGCTTTCCAAAGAACTCATGAAGGATCCTGTTGTTGTTGCCACTGGTCAGGTATTAGGGGCTTTTCACTTTTGTCTGCCTGTGTATATATGATTTTGTGTTTTTATACATTTAATTTGTGTGAATTAGGTGGTTGGGAAATGCTGTCTTTGCTCTAAGTTTTGATTGTGATAGCTGATTGAATTCTGCATTTTTTTTAAAAATCTCTGTGGTATATGATTGTTCTGTTAAATTTAAGTCGTTGAACTCAACTGATGTATGAAATTGCGGATTTTCTGGCCAGAAATTCTTCTCTGATGCAAAAATACACTTAAATTTATTTTCTGTTTTGTTCTTAGTTTCCTTCTTTCTTTTGCTTGTTCGTTGGCTTTTTAATCTTGAGTCATATAGATGATTCGTGCTGTATAATTGTAGAAAGGGTGTTCTTCGCTGAGACTAATTATTGAATAATTTATGTATTCATTATTTATTGTTTGTCTCACTTGTGCTGAAATAATGCACATTGTAATTCCCCCTCCGTCTATTAAAATGATGGTTTTTTTGTGCTTGTTGATTTTATTACATTGTATTGTTTTCTTATGTAGTGGTCACAAATTTGCAGACATATGATAGATCATTCATTCAGAAGTGGTTAAAATCTGGGAACAGAACATGCCCTCGAACCCAACAAGTGCTCTCACATACTATTCTTACACCTAATCAGCTGATTCGGGATATGATATCTCAGTGGTGCAAGATCAATGGGATCCAGTTGCCGGACCCCGTGCACAACTTAGATGAGGAGGGACTTACTGAAGCTGATCGCCACCATTTTCTTTCTTTGCTTGAGAAAATGTCTTCGACATTGTCTGAGCAAAGAGATGCTGCTAGAGAATTGCGCATGTTGACTAAAAGTGTGCCTTCTTTCAGGGCATTATTTGGGGAATCTGAGAATGCAATAGCCCAGCTGATGTACCCCCTGTCTACAAGCAAGTCTGAAAGTGAAGTACAACCTCAACTCCAAGAAGATATAATCACTACACTTTTGAATCTCTCCATCCACGATAGCAACAAGAAGCTTGTTGCAGAAACCCCAATGGTTATTCCTCTTCTTATGGATGCATTAAGATCTGGGACAGTTGGAACAAGGGGCAATGCAGCTGCTGCCCTTTTCACACTGTCAGCCCTGGATTCCAATAAAGCACTTATTGGGAAATCAGGTGCCCTGAAACCACTTATTAGCCTCTTAGAAGAAGGGCATCCTTTGGCAATGAAAGATGCTGCTTCAGCTATTTTTAATCTATGCTTTCTTCATGAAAATAAGATTAGAGCAGTTAGAGATGGTGCAGTGAGTGTTATCCTCGAAAAAATTGCAAATAAAGTGCATGTTGATGAATTGCTTGCCATCCTCGCTATGCTCTCTAATAACCAGAAAGCAGTTGAGGAAATGGGAGAGCTTGGGGCTGTTCCATGCTTGCTTAATTTAATCAGGGAGACCTCATGTGCTCGCAATAAGGAGAATTGCATAGCTGTCCTGTACACAATTTGTTTTAGTGACCGGACAAAGTGCAAGGAGATTAGGGAAGAGGAAAATAAATACAGAACAATCTCTCAACTTGCTCAAACTGGTACTTCAAGAGCCAAGAGGAAGGCAAGCAGCATTCTTGACAGACTGAATAGAGCTTTCAACATCACTCATACTGCATGATTAACACTTGGAGCGCAATATCTGTAAATTTCTACACTTTTATAGCATTTGCACCATTACGATATTGAGGCATGATATGTTCATGTACAACTGTTGTTTTGTATATTAGAGTTAATACCAAGTTATAGTCGCCATGAATAATTAATCTGGGTATTATATTAATAATATCCTGTCTTTCTTTAGTGGGACTCTTCACTTCTACAGTTCTACCCAATTTATGTTTTAGTGGGCTTTTCCTAGTAACACCTAATATGATGATTGGTTTATTAGCTTGATAAATGTGGCTTCTCTAATTCTGTGCCTTAGTGGATTTTGCTTCATTTTCAGCTAAACCTGCTAGTGGGGTTCCTTTTATTTCTGTTAGACTTATTGCATAGATATCTTCTTTTTTAGCTTAGCAGTTATTAGGATCCACATGTAGGGCCTTTTGACTGGTGGACATATGGGGTAGTTCTATCCAACTTATTGTATCACTATTGTCAGTATAGTTTGGCCTGGGGAAAGACCCCAAACTTGTTTGACCTGATCTATAAGTTGACTTAATTGGTTCCTGATTGGATTAAATTCCTAAACTCACAGGAATTATGTGCCCATATTGAATGGTTGTACATTATACCCATTACTGTGGCCAGTGGTCCTTTACATTCTGTAACCGAACCACCAACCCCCTTTTAGGTTAGGGAGTCTTCACAGAAATAATAAGGTAGCCAACTCCCTACCTCATCTTGTGACCACCTTCTAACTTTTTTTTTTTCTTCTCTTTTTGGTCCTTTCTTTTATCTTTGGGCTCTTCTTTAAAATGAACTTTCTTGTCGCTCCAAGTCATGTCTGTACTATGTTCTGAACTTAATGGATTCATGTCCAGACTTTAACAAACTAGTAAAACAAGTTTAACATTGTCGGTAGAAATGCTATTTGTTTTTTTTTGAACGTAGAAATGCTATTTGTTAATGATGGCTTTCCTTTAAAAGTGTTTACTTGATCTTAATAATGTGATAGTATTGGTTGTATCTGTGCCAGAAAAGATCATCTGTTTGTTGGGTGACTGTCCTCCCTAATACACATGGAGTCTGTAGAAAAGGATATAATGTCTTCATTATTTTTCCATTTCCTGTTTCTTACATTCTGGCATGTGCTGATGTGGGTAAGAATGAAAAATTCTTCTTATATTTTACCTTTGTGTTCTTCTTGGAGGAGATAAATGTAAGCTTTACGATTTTAGACTTATCGAGTATGAAAGGTTTCAGATTTGTGTATCTACAAGTACAGAGAAACTTTTAGGCTTGCAGAACCTTGTGTCCTCCATACGTTTGCAGCAAGTAATGCCTATCCAGAAAACATCATTGAAATGCATAAAACTTGTAACTATTTTGAGATAATGCAGATGGTGCAGGTGCAATGAATGAAATCAATGTGGAAAGGAAAATTCGGTTGCCAGAAACGTGCCCAACCTACGCAAGGCATGTGAGTTTGGCAGCGTGACACAAGCAACCTTGGTTTGCAGTTCACAGGTATTGCATTGTTGTCTACTTGTCTCTAACATCTTATATTAGTAAGAGGATATCAGATTCTAAATGCAAATAGCATTATGCCATTATTATAAATACATGAACCACAACAATAGAACACCCAGAGAATCAGGCATAGGTTAAGGTTCATTCCTATTTTCACGATTTTGAGTATAAATAGTAACAATACATGACTGGACATAACAGATTCTAGTATTGTACCCTTTACATGAAATCATAAACTATGATGGTTCATGCTCACACCTTGGGACAAAAAAGTATAAAATCTGCTAGCTATGAGTGAGACTAGAACTAGATCCTTGACCTTTGCTGTCCTCGAGGTTGTCGAAAAATGGCAACTTTTCACGAATGCTATATGCAAGTTGCAAAGCTTCATGATCTAACTTCAGTTTTCGTCTCCTCAAACTCTGTAAAGATAAGTGTTTATCAGGAGTTACTCAGTTTCACTGTAATATAGAGAGGGTAAAACCGTAAGAAACATACCTCAGAAGCCCATAAGCAATCGCTAGCTTTACGAGGAATTATATGAATGTGTGTCTGAACTTGGCATGCAATACAAAGTTATGAAAGAAACATGTAAGCTCCCTCTCAATTATATCATCAAATTAATCAAAGAAAAACTCCTGATGAAGAAATTCATGTGTTTAAGATAAAGATCAGACCAAAAAGGCCTTAAAGATCATAGGCCCTTACATGAAATACAACTTGCCCTGCAGCTGCACCATTGTTAACTAGCAAATTGAATGAATCTGTAAGTCCAAATTTCACCAGAAAAAAATGTCAGCAAAATGCACCCATACACACAAATGTAAACAAGAATGCCACTATGAATCAGGAAAGAAGTAACATATATAATTATATACCAGATTCTGTGGCTTTCATGACTGCATTACTAATGAGGGGTACTTTTGAGCACATTTCAGCTACAACCTGGAAACAAATCCTCTTCAGCTTAGTGAGATCAGGATGTTTAAATAACAATTTTTTATTTAGACATCTTGTAGCAGACTAATAGAGTAATACTAAACTAGAAGAGTTCCATCATTCTGAACCATTAGTTATCACATATCCCTGTGGAATTCTAAGAACATACTTACAGATGGTGGAGTTGCTTCAAGAGTAGGAAAATGGCATTTTGGGATAATCAATGAGTGCCTGGCATTGAGGTATGTAGCAATTAGTGGATGACAAAACCCCTAGAAATGAATGAACACTGAAAATTGTGTCTTGCTACAGAGTAAAACTATGATTGCTCAGATTCCAACAGTCCTTTAAGACCCAACCTCTAAGGCTATGTCCAGCAGAATTAAAATAGTATAGAATGGGGGTAACCCTAACCAAGATATCTAATGATACAAACTTGTAACCACAAGGTCACGAGTTCGAATCCCTGCCCTCTTAGTTTGAGCCAGTTATGAGCAACCTAAGTTGGTTTACCTCCTTGTGATCCTTTGCCGGCCAAGGTCATAAGGTGGAGTTTACCCAGTGCATACCCTAAGGTAGTGGCTGCGGGTTTTCCTCGTCGCTTAAAATAGTATAGAATTCAAATAGCAAGAAAAAGGCAAGCAAAAGACTTCGGAGATGAAGAGATGATACCTTACCCCCAACTCAAGGGATTTGTATCTAAAATGCAAAGGCATACATCATCTTCATATACCTGTAGTCAAATGATATCCGATGTAATGTTAGATGGGTAGGAAGTACAAATAGTAGATATACATATATTCCATTGAATTATACTACATGGACTCCCTCATGTGGATCCCAAAGAAATTGTCAACATCAAATTTTTGTGTCAGGGAATATATGTAGGGGTACAAATTGGGAGTCCATGTAGTATTTTCCTATTCCATTTTCTTCTCTACCTCTATGTTGACAGAAAAATCCACTTGATTTAGGTAGAGGATCAAATTGAGTAACCAATTACCTAATTCTATATAAAGAAACAGATTCTTGCTAAAACTTGATATTTCTAGTATCTTTTCACTACAATAAGTCTACCACATTACCCAAATTGGCACAAAAAGCAACATATTATGACATCTAACATGTTGACACAAGTTGTTTCAAAAAAAAAAAAAAAAAAAAAAACATGTTGACACAAGTAAATATCATTTTGATTCCCCCAACAGAAAATTTGCAAATGGCCCAGAGTTCATCTTCAATAAATAGCTCCTATCAATGCCATTTGACAGTGACCAAAGCTTTCTCCAATATAAAGACAAGTTTATTTAATTTATTCCATCACTAGTAAAATAGTCATATCAATCCATTGATAAGCTCAACAATTGATATTCAACTGACATTCTTAGGCCCTTAACTTTCACCAATCTTATCCGAAACAAATGAGCCCTGGTGGACAAAGTCTAAACTAGGGTTTTCACCATGAGAAATAGTGACTGATCTCCCGGCTGAATTGTAGGCACCTTTAAAGGTAGAATAAAGGTGCCCCGTACCTAAAACCAAGGATCCAACCTGACATTTGGTCAGGGGTGAATGAGTCCATTTCTACTCAACCACACCCTAAAGTAGCATGCTTTCTATCCTTAACTTGGATGGGTAAAAATTTGAAATTACCCAGAATGCAGTGTGGTGCATATAATTTAAGAAAGGGTAAATTGAAGTACCTTCAAAGCCGGAGCTTCTCCTCTAACAATCTTACAGATGGGAGTCTAACACTGAAGGAAGTGATGAGAATTATGAGGATGGAGTGTTAGAAGAATTTTATGACTCTGATTATGATTTGGTTGAAGAGAAGAAAGATGATAGAGAGTTTGATAAATATATTGATATAACAATGGAATATGGAGGTGTACAAACAATTCAGTTTGAACATGTAGTAGCGGGTGCTAAAGTAGATCATGATTTATCTTATGAAAATGTGTCACTGATGGTGACAATGATGAATACAGGTGGCCTGCTAGTTTAAAGATGTCACTGATGGTGACAATGATGAACACAAGTGGCATGTTATTCAGAACAAAAACCCCATCTTGTGCATAGAATTAACCTTTGCTAGTAGAGATCAGAAGAGTTTAAAGAAGCTATACAGAATTATAGAATTACAAAGAGTCAATATTGACTCCACTGAGTTTCAAACATACAACCTCCTATATAAGGAGCAACTTGGTGCCACTGGACCATATAGGTCCTTGACAAATTGAATTATAGAATTAGGGGGGTGTTTGCGTTGATGGAAAGATTTTTCATAAGTGGAGGAAAATCCGTTTTTCCGTTGTTTGGTTAGATGGAAATGTTTCCATTGGAACTTGAGTTCCCAAAAGTGAAGGTAAACAAATTCTTAGTTAGAAGGTGGTATTTTGTTTTCCATGGGTTTAGAAAGAAAGATTGAGCAAGTAGACTATTTACCCTCATCAATAATAATATAATTTATTACCACTATTAATTTTTAAGGGCATATTGGTCTTCTATATTCATAATTCCTTACCATTCCAAATCCAACCAAACAATGGAATTCATATTCCTAGTAATTTCTTTTCCACCAACCAAACAATGGAATTTATTTTCTTTGGTAATTCGTTTTTCGTGGAATTTGAATTCCATTTCTTCCAATATTTTCCAGCGAATCAAACGGGCTGTAATAGAATTAAGAATGAGAAGGTCTGAAATTTGACAAGATTGACAAATGGAAAGTGACAGTGAGCTGCAAACTGAGATCAACAAATTTGAACCGGTTCGTGTGGACATCTAACTCATGCTTCGTTTGGCACACCTAGCTGAAAACTGAAAAGATAATAGCTAGTAAGTTAATTGATTGAAATTAAATAGTATAAAAACTTATAAATGATAAGCTGAAATATTAGGATTTTGATTAATGAAGTGCAGATGATATCATACATTTTTAAATAATCTAATATTTTAAATTCCTGGTGTTTTATCAAACAAAATTTATAATAATTTAAATAAAATAAATTATAAGTTCTAGAATAAATTTTATCAAATCGTTGCTGTACTCCTTAGCATCCAATGAAACCTTAGAAAAAAAAAAAAAATGAATTGAAATTTTCAGCTTAGTCAAATCGGTCAAATTTACTTATTTAATGCCATGCAAGATGCAAAAATCTTACACGTTGTACAGTAGGAGTAGGATGCGGATAAGCGCGAGCGAACAACCAACCACTAGCTTTCTGCCTTCTTCTTCTCTTCTCTCCCATTTCAATTCCCCTCTCAAATCTTTCCATCGACGGTACCACAGAGCTGCCTAACGCAATCTTTGTCTCCCTCTTTCTGTCCTTTTAGCACTAAATCCATGCCCCAATACCTCCTTTCTTCTCCGCATAATCGCATCTATAAATGGAGGCAAGGCACGGCGTCGTACCGCTCTTCTTCTTCCCATGTCTGCCCCACACCACCGGTTTCTGAAACCAAATGCTTCTCTCCGCTCTCTGTTGCCACTTGCTCTTCCAGCTCCGACGCCGCGGGAGACAAACAACAAGGCGACTGCGTTT
>CP025659.1:49668461-49679567 GCA_003576665.1 Ipomoea trifida
TTTGAATATTTTGTCAATTTTAGCCATAAATAAGGAATTATAAGGAATGCTAGAATTTCTGATAAAGAATTATTATATAATATTATGTTGACTGATTTCAAAATTTTTGGACTAAAATGGGCGGGAAAGCTAGCACTTCTGTTTTAATATATATATAGATGTCTTTTTGTTTTTGCAATTCACATATTCTGTATGGCAAGAAAAAGAGTAAAATTGGCTTTTATTGTGAATCAAACCCAAAGAAGAAAGTCGTACAATAAACGAAAGATAGGGGTGTTGAAGATGCTGAATGAGCTGAGCATCCTATGCGGTGTTGAGGTAGGTGCAGTACTGTACAGCTCTTTTGAGCAAGGTCCGGTTGTATGGCCGAGTGTTGAAGGTATGCAACAGACCATTGCCACATTCAAGAACATGCCAGATTTTGCACAAACTCGAGGAATGGTGGACCACGACACCTTCCTTGATGACAGGTTTCTGAAATTAGGCACTTAGCTTCTCAATCTGAAGACAGTGAATAGAGTGACGGAGATGGCTTTAGTGATGTTTCAGATCTTACAAGGACATCAACTTAATATTTCTCTCAGTTCCGAAGACATTAACGATTTGGGTTGGGCCATAAACCTATATTTGGCTGAAATTGAGATGAAGGTCGTGGCAATTATGAAGAATTCCTCAATCCCTGCATCAGCTCCAACTCGGGGAGGGCCCAGCACCTCATCAAATCCTTAAAATCCACACCTCCATCTAGATCAGAGTTGCTTGTCATTGTTTTCCAATTTTGATGCATAGGCTATATTGCTATAGCTTGCATGCTTTAAATTTTCTATTTATGGTTGTTATGTTATTCTGTTTCATTATTAATATTTTGGTTTATTATTAATATAAAACAAGATGTTTTTTTTATTCTTAAAATGAAAAGATTTGGGTATAAATTTGAGCTGCGGAGAATCTTTAGATAAAGTTCATATTTCATCAATAGAAAATACAATAGGCAAATAATAAATGGCAGAGAAATTTTCAATTTTCACGACGAGTATGGGACAATTTTCACATTTGGCTCCTATAAAAATTTTCAAATTTAGTCCCACGATTTTTAAATCTTTACCACATTCAATCCTTCATATTAAAATTTCGATCACTGATGACTTTTTTCAGACGAGTGAGTTAATTTAAAGGCAAAATTGTCCTTTTCTTTATTTTTAATTAAAAAACTAATATTTCCCCCAAACCCTTTCTTCTCCCTTTGCCTTATCCTCCCTCTGCGCATATGAATATGTAACAGGCTTTGATTTCTCGATCTCCTCATGCTCATCGACCTTGTTAGCAAAGGTTTCCCGCCACCTTCAACACAAAGTCAGATATTCAGGAATGATCTTACATTCTTATCACATACGTATCAAGTTGGCTTTGTTCTGTAAGACTGTAAGTCATTGAAAATATATCAAACACAGAAATCAAGTGTACCAGTGGAAACATAGATTTGAAATTAGTATGAACCTTTTTGACCATTATGGAATGCAATTATAAAATATCTTTTATTTCAGTTAAAAATTAAAATTTATAAAAATAGTTCACATTTTAAGCATCAGCAAATCCACCGTTTTGAGCAAAAATTAAATATATAAATTTTCTTTGGTAACATACATTACATTGTTTCCTTATTAATCGTTCAAAATATTCTTAAAATATTATAACAAATCAATTCCGTGCAACGCATGGGCGAAAATACTAGTTAAAATTTATAAAAAGAGTTCACAGTTTAAGCGGCATCAGCAAATCCACCGTTTTGAGCAAAAATTAAATATATAATTTTTGTTTGGTAACATACATTACATTGTTTCCTTATTAATCGTTGAATGACAACAATCCAACGAATACGATATTGAATTCCATTCCTAATAATAATGAATTGATGAATCATGCATTTATAACTCAGTAGCCAAATTAAAATCCCAATCATTAATCGAAAGATTTTTCTCTATATAAATGAATGACTTTTGTTTTTGCAATTCACATATTGTTTTCAACGTAACCATGGCAAGAAAAAGAGTAAAATTGGCTTTTATTGTGAAAAAAAAAAATGAAAACGGTCCTACAAGAAACGAAAGATGGGGGTGTTGAAGATGCTTAATGAGCTGAGCATCCTGTGCGGTGTTGAGGCAGGTGCAGTACTGTACAGCTCTTTTGAGCAAGGTCCGATTGTATGGCCGAGTGTTGAAGGTATGCAACAGACCATTGCCAGATCGAAGAACATGCCAGATTTCGCCCAAACTCGAGGAATGGTGGACCATGACAACGATGAGAACTGTGTTTGTATTAATTCAGAACTAACAACAAATGTTCAGAAGACCAAGTATATATACAAGAGAGTCATAATCAGACTAGGAAAGAGAATTGTAATCTAACTCAAATGTGTAGAGTCCTAATACGCCCCTCAAGCACAGGGAATGGTAGTGACCTGTAGCTTGTCTCGTATAAAGGAAAAGCGTGGTCCAGGAAGAGCCTTGGTGAATATGTCAGCAAGTTTATCTTTCGTAGAGATGAAATTTACCTGGATTTCACATGAGGCAACTTTGTCTCTAACAAAGTGATAATCAATTTCAACATGTTTTGTGCGAGCATGGAATATTGGATTACAACACATGTAGGTTGCACCAAGATTATCACACCACAGCTTTGGAATAGAGATACCTGGCACATTAAGTTCACGAAGTAGAGAGACAATCCACACCACTTCAGCACAAACATCTGCTAGAACCTTGTACTCTGCTTTCGTAGAGGATCTGGCCACAGTTCGTTGTTTCTTACAAACCCATGACACAAGATTGGTACCAAGAAAAACAGCATAACCACTAGTGGACTTCCGATCTTGAGGACACCCGCCCTAATCAGAGTCAGAAAAAGCATGTATCTCCCTAGAGGATGAGTTTTGTATACCGAGACCATAAGAGAGGGTGTTTTTGACATACCGTAGGACTCGTTTCAGTTGTTCCCAATGAGAGACAGTAGGAGCATGCATCTGTTGACAAAGCTGGTTCACAGCAAATGATAGATCAGGTCGGGTCACTGTCAAATACTGCAGAGCACCAGCTAGACTTCGGTATTGTGTAGGATCATCATATAGATCTGCAATGAAGGGAACAGATTTCGAGACAGGAATAGGTGTAGCCAAAGGCTCACATACACTCAGCTATCCCAGCTCGTTTAAGAATGTCATTCATATAGCGAGCTTGAGATAGTAAGATGCCATCATCACATTTGATTGTTTCAATGACAAGGAAAAAACCAGGTTCACCCAGATCTCTAATTTTGAATGGAGCAGACAATTTTGAGATAAGAGTAGTAACTAGATTGTGATCACTGCCCATCACAAGAATGTCATCCACATACACCAAGAGATAAACATAAACAGAGTTTTCTGAGTAGTAGAACAGTGAGACATCTGTCTTGGATGCTTGAAAACCGATAGAGACAAAAAAGTATGCAATCGATTAAACCAGGCCCGAGGAGCTTGTTTTAACCCATACAAAGAACGTTTTGGCCTCCAATTGGTGCGACCGCTACGCCCCCTGCTACCTTTGGAATTCCGACCGCCACCGCCTCGGGAAGCACCTGCAAAACCGCCGGCGACACTCTGCCGCACACATCGCCAAAAAAACTCGCTCCAGAATACTGCTGCGGAGAAGACTGGCCACTGCCGCGCGACTGACCGCCGGCACCGCAATACGGTGAACGCCCTCTCTGGGCAGCGAAGACAGCAGGTTGAGGGCCTCCTAAATCGTCGCCGGTGATGAATTCATGGGCGCCAAGGTGATCTGCTAACTCTTGCAACGTTATAGGCTGCCCACGAACATTAAAAGAAGTTGTCAAAGCCTTGAATTCTGGACGCAATCCCCTGAATACATAGAGATTTTGATCGACAAAGCTGATTGGCCGGCCGGCGAGAACTAAATCTTCAACAATGACGCGGGCGCGATTGATGTAATCGGCAACAGAAGAGTCTCCCTGCCTCAAGCTTTGCAGCTGTCCAAGAAGGTTCAAGGCTCGTGCGTGAGAAGATGATGCCAAGGAGGTCTCAATGGCATCCCAGACACCCTTGCTGGTGTGACAGCCAAGAACAATAAACATAACGTCCTCAGAAAGCGATGAAATAAACATGGACAAAAGAGCCTGATCTTGCCGAACCCAGACAGTGTAGTCTGGATTAGGTGCCGCTGGAGTTTCAACGTTGACAGCAGGAAGACACACAGGCGGAGACGAATACGTACCATCGACGAAACCGATTAAATCATGCCCCTTAAGAAGGGTACAACTTGAGCATGCCAGAATAGATAATTCTTATAAGTTAATTTGATGTTGATATAATGGTGAGCGGTCGATAGAGAACTAAGGACCGAAGGAGGCGAAGGAACGGCAACATCAGAGACGGTCCGTTCTGAAGAATTAACAGATACGTCGGCCATGGAAAAAAAACCCTAGCAAGCTGATACCAGATGAGAACTATGTTTGTATTAATTTAGAACTAACAACAAATGTTCAGAAGACCAGGTATATATACAAGAGAGTCATAATCAGACTAGGAAAGAGAAATGTAATCTAACTCAAATGTGTAGAGTCCTAATAACAAATTCCTTGAAGAAAGGTTTCTGAAATTAGGCACTCAGCTTCTCAATCTGAAGAAAGTGAATAGATTGACGGAGATGGCTTTAGTGATGTATCAGATCTTACAAGGAAATCAACTTAATATTTCTCTCAGTTCCGAAGACCTTAACGATTTGGGTTGGGCTATAAACGTATATCTGGAAGAAATTGATAACAAGGTCGAGGCATCCTCAATCCCAGCATCAGCTCCAACTCAGGGAGAGCCCAACAGCTCAACAAATCCTTAAAATCCTCATAAGCTCCATCTATTATATTATATTGTTCTAGTCCATCCACACTGTAACCCCTCACCTATTCCGATAATTTTTTAGTTCGAGGAATAAATATTTTATTCTTATTTTTAAGCTATAATATTTATGAAATGAACCCTGGAACTTTCAGAGAATTATTTTTTTAAGTATAGTTATTAATAAATTACGATCTACGTACCAGGCACGAACCGTGAAAATTTTAGAAACACATATTTGGTTCGAATTTCCATAGGAAATGGATTATATTGCATAATGTGATTAAGTGTGAACATCCTACTTAGTTAAGATTGATACTAGATGAGTTATAAGGATGGAACTTACTACGAGCCTGCGAACCGCTAGATTTCGCGATGTACTGAAAAATTTGAAATTTGGATGGTTAATATCGGGATTAATTTTAGAATAATTTTGGTAGTAAGAATTTCCCGAATTAAGCTATTTTCCACCAAAGATTTATCTGATTTAATCCCTAACTGTCTAGGAAATCCATACTTCAAAAATATCTTGAATTAAAATAATAATTTTTCTTGGATAAGATCATATTTTTGCTTGAGCTCCAAGGTTAATTAAACCTCCCCCCCCTGGCTGAAAATTTATGAGGAGAGGTGAGAGAGGAAGCTTTGTTCATCTTTGTTCTTCACCATAGTCATTCTACAAGAACTCCATAGCTTGTATCTTAAGTGCAAAAATCCTTCAAGTTCCCAACACTAGGTAAGTAATTGTAATATTTGATTTAATGAGTTGGAATTATTTTTAAGAATTAATCCTAAGCTAAGATCTCGTTGGAATGTTGTTATGGTGAAATTTGCTTTGGATTTTCGGTGGATTTAAGGAAACCTAACTCTCCTTACGGTTAAAGCTTCAAGAAAGGTAAGGAAATTCCTTAAGTTGGCTAGTCACTTGATCATAAATAATTGTATAGGTATGCATATTATGGAGTTAGAATTTGGTATGAAAAGCTAGGTATTAAGCTTTAACTTCTTAGTTAATTTCTATGTAAAAATTGGTATTTGAGCTTAATATATGCATGATTTTTACGTATGCATGTATGTATACACTATATTTATGTTCATATAAATTCATGTCAAGAAAAATGTTGAAAAATAGGTGTTTTTGCACTGTTTCGCTGCCCAGAAAATTCATGCCGTATGGGTGGACGCCCTAGTGGACGCGCGTCCTCCATGCGCCCACTGGTGTCCAGTTCGTTTTAAGACACGCCGAAGGAGAGGACGCCCCAGTGGACGCGCGTCCACCGTGCGTCCACTGACGTCCAGTATTTTTGGAAAACGCCGTATGTGAGGACGCCCCAGTGGACGCGCGTCCACCGTGCGTCCACTAGCGTCCAGTGATTTTCGGAAAATAAAAGAAAAGGCCGTAGGTGTGGACGCTAAGGGGGACGCGCATCCACCATGCGTCCACACGCGACCAGAATGTTCTGCCCAGTTTTATTTTTCAGAAAATTTGGGTATGGTTTCAAACTATGTTTAAATTCTTTTCCACGATATTATTTTTGGTTAAGTAGTCAAGTATGCTTGTATTATTAATATTTGAAGGCCTATGGGCAAACAAACTTGATTTTTGGTTGAAACAAATGTTTTGAGAAATGAAAAGAAAATACTAATTACGTACATGAAAGAATGTTTTGGAAATTCTTAGTTTCTGGATATGTTATAGAGAAGTTGAGTAAGGTGGGACCTACGGGAGGCTTGAGAGCCACGACCCTAGGTTGGAATAAGGTTGGACCTACGGGAGGGCTGGAGTGCCATGGCCCGAGGTTGGGATAAGGAGACCTACAGGGAAGGCTGGAGCATGCCATAGCCCGAGGTTTGAGAAAGGGGAATCGAGAAATGATAAAAAGAATGTCTCATGCCTATCCAGGGGGAAACTAAGTAATTAATTAAAGAAATGAATGTTATACTGAGCTGCGGTTCAGATGTTTCAGAAAATTAGAGCTGCGGTTCTAATTGAAAAGATGCAAGATATACTGAGTTGCGGTTCAGATATTTAAAAGAATTAGAGCTGCGGTTCTAATTGAAAAAGGGTGAAATTCTTGAAAATGAAAAGTTTATGAACTTGTCTAAAATTTGTGAGATTATAATTTTGGGATGACGATTATATCTTTATTGTTGTTATGAAGGAAATTCTGTGTAATTTCCCTTGAATATATATACTGTTATGCTATCGCTGGATTGTTTGATTTCAGGTAAAATTCCAAAGTATGGGTAAAATCTCTATAAGTTTTGAATTGTTATCATATTTTAAAAACCTTTGTCTATGCTTGAGTGGCAATGAATTTTCTTACTTAGCCGATGTGCTAACTACACTTCACTGTGTATCTTATCAGATGCAGTCTAGCGTGGGCTCCTGCAGCCCGGAGAACTCTAACAATTCGTTAGAGTTTATGTTTCCTCTATTTGATTATGAGGACTATGCACACTTCCTGACGGGTGACGACCCGTATGCTCCGGGCTACGCTCCAGACGCTCCAGCTCATGTATATGCTCCAGTTCTTGTTTATACTCCTGACCCTGTTGATGTCTTTGACCCAGTTCCAGATCTCGACCCTATACCTGCTGCTGACACTGACTTTGTTACCGAGTTTCTGAGTGACCCTATTATCCCTTTGTCTCCTGGTAGCCCGCTGACCTTCATTGATGCTATTCAAGCGAGCTACGGTTATTATCCTATCGAGATGGTTGAGGAGAGTGATCCTGTAACACCCCGGCTCGGCTATACCGTACATCCGGAGTAGTTACCGCCACATCTAGACTGAACCCAATCAAATCTAGAAAGAGTCCACTCTAGATGCACAGGCTAAAGGAAGAAGACAAGGATCGTGTTTCTTATCGTCAAAATCCAACATAATCTTATATATATGCAGCAAAAGAGTAGCTATACTAGCCACGATATATATTTATATATATATAAGAGTTTCTTACAGCCCATCAAACAAAGAGTTTGGACTATTTCCGTTCTTACTAGCCATCTTAGAATTATCATGGCTACAAAAGAAATATACAAAAGGGGCAATCTTGACTTTTCCCTTGAGACATAATGGATTAACGAGGGCAAGGAACCAAAATAGGTAACACTGATTGAACAGGAATGAGAATGGGGTCAGGAGTACACTAAGCAGGAGCATGAGCCAGAGCTGGAGAATCAGAAGCGGAAGCAGGAGCATACCCACGCTAGACTTCATCTGATAAGGTACACAATGAAGTGTAGTTAGCACGACGGCTAAGTAAGGATATCCATTATCACTCAAAAGTAGACAAAGGTTTCGAAAATATAATCATTTGTAAGTTGTAAAATTTACCCACAAGTTATAGCTCTACCTGAAATCAGGCTATCAGTAATAGATAATATAATATAAGGCGTATCGCTAACTCAACACGCAAACTTCTCTCATATAAAGGTACCGGCATCACTGCCACTTAAAACACATTTTTCTGTTTTCAGACAAGTTTGTAAAAATATTTCATTCCCAGTAGTTTCCCCTTATTTTAACTAAAAAGGAAGTTCGACAGCACATTTCCGTGCTCAAAATCCGTCACATTTTGGATAGAATCATTTCCTTCTCAAATCGTTACCGAGTAACTCTTTTCTCATCTTTAAAACCTCCTTAGTTTCTTGTTAGTAAGCGTGAGGCCTTTGGAGCATTCTCGTAACTCCCTCTCGGACCACTTGGATCATCGAACTCGGGTTCAGTGGTCATCACCCGGTCTAACACTGATCCCCTGGACGTAAGGTTCGTTAAAATGATTCCTAGCTGGCCTAGCTAGGTCCATAAAAACCAACACCTACCCGAACTTCTGGAGTAACTATACCTTAAATGTGCACATCCCCATAGGAATACCTCATCCTACGAGTTATATAGTACCCGGCGAATAGACTTCGCCCTGCAGTATGAACTGGTCATACAATATCCACAACGACCACTGGGCCATGGCACTCGAAGCCACCCGTGGGTCAATCAAGGTCCTCCTCAACTCGCTTTAGAAACTAAGGGTTTGAAAACATGATTCTTCCTTCAGTTTTTCTTTCTCAAATCATTTCTTTTGGACATATTTCTCATTTGAGTCCAGTAGTTGAAATCGGCTATCTTATCAGCCCAAGAAGGATTTTAAAAATACTCTCAGTGCCCTTAGGCCTTTCAATCATCATTTTCTCATTATTCTCATGTAAAGTACTCACTCATTAAAAGTGGTATTTTCCTCAAAAAGTAAGGTTTTGACAACCTGTTTACCAAAATAGCATACGTTCTTTCGACGTAAGTTTTATAAACATTTTTATTTACTCACAGGCTTTCCAACACAATTTCCCAACCAGTTGTACTTATCTCAACAACAATATTTTCTTCTAAAGTGATGTACATAATTTTTCCAAAACCGATATTTCTTTCGAAAATAGATCTCTTTTGCCCATAAGCCTTTCAAATATTGAATCACATACATACGTAAATATTTTGGGAGATAGTACAGTTGGAAAACAACTTAGACATAGTTTGACATCATGCCCAAACTCTTTGGACTGAAATTTCTGGATTGAACATTCTGGACGTCAGTGGACGCATGGTGGACGCGCGTCCACCTTGGCGTCCACTCCTACGGCTTTTTTTCAAAAAAACACTGGACGCCAGTGGACGCACGGTGGACGCGCGTCCACTGGGGCGTCCACCCAAATCTGCCAGAAAATTTCTGGCGCAGTCCGAAAGATTGAGCCGGTAAAAATAGTTCCCGAACTCTTTTTCACTTGAAATTTTTATGGTAGAACCCCAACTTATAGTACTTAATGTCCATAAAAAGTTTTGGTCACCTAGGTTCACGAATTTACACAGAAAATTACATTTTTGCCCTTGCAGTGTGCTCTCTCTCTGGACCAGTTTTGGAAAAATACTCGAAAACCATACTTATACTACTCCAAAAATTATGAAATTTTATATGTAGGTTCTACACTTATAGATCTACATGTATAAAAAAAATTGGATCAAAATACCTTACCGATTTTTCCCAATAAATCACGGAAGTTACTGCCAGAGACTATCCTTGTTTCCTTTCACTATTTTCACAAGTATAAGCATTTATGGACTTAATACAACATATACATGCATAAACTAGCTATAAACATGCATACAAAAATTACTAAACATTAAAGTGTAATTTCTTTGAGCCAACTTGTAGATCTATAACATAGCACATAATTTTCATATAAAAATTCCTAATCATATATTTTCCTAGCAATTGTCTACCTTCAAGTGATTGAGCCAACTTAAGGGATTCCTTACCTCCCAAGTAGATTTCTAAAACCGTAGAAAGATGATGATCTCTTCCTTCAAACCTTTCACCGAAGGTCCTAAACAAAAATTACCATAATAACAATATTTTCATGAATCTTTAGCTTAAACTTAAATTCTAGGAAGGATTTAACCGAACAAAGCCAAAGTCTTTACCTATTTTAGAGCACTTGAGTTGAAGAGTGGCTAGGAATTCTTGGATCACAAAGTAGAAGACTAAGATTTTCTTCTTCTTTCTTCCCTTGTTTTCGAAAATGGGATAGAGAGGTGATGTGGAAGACTTAGAATAATTTTCTTCTTCTTTCTTAGGTGTGATACGAAAATGGATGAGAGGTGATCTTAGATCTTGTTCTTGATCTACAAGTACAAGTGCAACATGCCCTACATCATTAATGCTCATTAACTCTCAGGATTTTCTTGCCACATGTCAACACCTCATTCATCCCTTAAGAAGATATTAATTTACTTGATCAGTTTAAGCCTAAATCAGATGAATGTTCGGAGGATTATAACTTAATTCGGGAAAATTCTAATACCAAAATTATCGTAAAAATATTCCCGTCGCAAATCACCAATTTTGGGAATTTTCCGATCCGCTAAATTAGGTTCAGAGTCCGTAACAATTATCCTTTCCATTTAGAAATTCTCTTGAACTAACTAGAAATTCAGGCTTAATCGAATGATACTCAATAATCCAATTCTAGGAAAATTCGAATCAAATCCATATCCTTATAATTTTCTCGGTTCGTGACCGATACGTAGTTCGCAACTTAACGATAATTAATCCTTAGAGAAAATTATTTCAAGCACCGAATAGTTTTCTCTTAAATGTCATAGCTTAAAAAAAAATATATCGCTATTCGAATCTTAACTTTGTCGAAAAATCGAGGGTTACAGTCT
>CP025659.1:49680567-49691373 GCA_003576665.1 Ipomoea trifida
TGTCCCCATGACCAATCACCCCGCACATGAAACAGAACGTGGGTAAACGCTCATAGCGAAAGTCGATAAACGCCCAAGAACCATTATCTTTCTTAAGCTTCATCTGCTTCTTCAATGGTTTCGTAACGTCAATTGCCACACGAACTCTATAGAATAACCGCATAGACCCATCCCAATTCTTCTCATCCGTGTGCACCAAGGTTCCCAGAAACGAACCTATTGCAGCCACCACTACCTCCGACCGAAACCCAACTGGTAAGGAGTGTATTTGAACCCAGAATTCAGCCTGTTGCAAAGCCACCAGTTCTGGATCTACACCCGGCTGCAGTCTCTGCATCACCAACAAGCACTGCTCAAACGTCCATGGACCGTCAACAAGTACTCGGTCAATATCAACCTCATTGTAGAACCGAACCAAGAACCTATGAGGCTGTAATTGACGCATGGTAAGTCCAAAAGTGGGCCTCCAAACTCCTGCCATTGTTTCTTGAAAGAAAGCAAAACGGATTGGTTTCTCCGTAACAATCCGACACACCACATAGAAGAAACCATCCTCGTCAGTATGATCAGCCTGTACATTCGTAACCTGCATAGAACCATCATCATCATCAACATCCGCCAGCGTCAAATTCGCACACATGTTCGCAAGATCCGTCGACGCCATCGGAATGCGAGTCTAAAAGAACACAACCACCGGACTACCGGCGACGAAGATGGGGAAAACCCTAGAAAACTCGCTAAGTCGGCGAGAGAGAAACAATTGTGAACATTTAATATTAAATAATTATAAACATTCGTTGTCAAAAAAAAATTATAAACATTCAATCTATAAATTGTGAAAATTTAATATGTAATTGTGTATTTATGGCCCGGATCCACACAATAATTTGCCTTCATTTCACATCATTACCCATTATTTGTATCACTTAATTTAAAAAATTAACTAATACCATTTACTTTTTTGAATATTCCACTCATTTCATAATAACATACGCTAGATTAAACATTAATATAATTTTAAATAAAAAATTTTCGGTGATATGGACTTAGATTTTTGGGTCTGAAACTGTTTGAGAAAGTATAGAACAGATACTATCTTGTAAAGAATTATGAGTATTTAAAAAATATTAATTTAATTTTAAAGACAATTAATAAATTAATAAATGAAGAAAAAAACAAAGAAGAAATAGCTCTAACTTATGTAGTTATATAACCTACTAATACTTACTTTAAACAAAATTCTTTAGATTAAAAATAAGTTAAAAATTATTTAAAATATTCTAAAACCACCTAATAATGAAATATATTTTCTATAGATATAAAACGTACAAATATTTTGCTCAAACACGTACGTATCACCTTTTATTATGATTTTAGAAATTGTATAATAAATATGAGTAGAGCTTTTCTATATAATTCGTACAAGGAAAAAAATGATATTTCTTTAATTTATATATGGTTTATATTATGTTTTAGTTTTATTTTTCAGTTAGCTTCTGTAGCCTATATATATAGGCCCAATTTCAATGTTATTTATGTAGGAAAATGATTCTCGAAAATCACAAAGAAAATAGAAAATACAGAAAATTACAAATACCCACGAAGGGTAATTAAACCAGGAAAATAAACCTACAAAAGGTTAAATAAAGCTGGAAACTGCTTGGGGACGAAACTGGACGATCTCGGGTTGGTCTGAAGCACGAATTGCGTTGTCATTGTCCTTAAAACCTTATTTACCGCCTCCCGGGGTGATGGAGCGTTGTGGTCTAGGTTTCCCAAGATAAAACGTACTACGATCCATGTGAACAACGTGGGATGAAACGCAGGTGGTTTGAAGGAATGATTAGCAGTGTTTTGAGGGATGAAGCGCAGGTGGCTTGAACAAATGTGTAAGAAGAAAAATTCAAAGCAATATGGAGAAAGAACTCCATAAGAAGAAGGAGAATACATCAATAAGGAAATCCAAACCTACCATAAATTCCTCTTCTAAAACCATTCATAATAGTCATATAAAATACTAAACATATTTAAAACAAGCATGAATATCCCAAATTACCCGTTTGAAAAATTATCAAAATTAAAAAATAAAATAAAACACATAAACTAAACACATCCTAAGACTTGATAAGCACTTTACGCCTTAGATTTAGTAATATTTTCTTATAAATTTAAATGATGGATTATTGTTGTTGTTGTTATTATTATTTAAGATAGGATTTAGGAATCAACCAGCTAGCTAAGCTTAATTGCATTGTTTATTAGTTCGATGACCTAATTGCAGTTTCGTGTGTAGTTCGGTGGCCTATTTGACCCTTATTTCTTTATTTTATACAAAGCCTAGCTACCTACCAAATTGTGTTGCAAAGAACCCGAAGTGCACGCTGGATATCAACTTATAATTAAAATAGTGATTTTGTCGTCTTTATTTATTTATTAGTATAATTGTTCATGTTCTAACATAATCAGGATATATACCACTCTAGGGTGAGGGTTTTAAGAAGAGAAGAAGAATGAACCAAAAGAAAAAAAAATTAAAATAGAGATAATTTTATTTTTGGTCTTAAATTTATTGGTGTCAATTCACTTTTAGTTTTTCTTTTCTTTTGTGAGAACATACCCTTTGGTCTAAATAGTTCAATGGCCTATTTGTACATTTTCCCTATATTTATTATTTGAAAGTTCATTTTTAATGTATTGTAAGTTTATTTTTAGTAAAATAAACATATAGTATATTAAAAATGAAGTTTAAATAAACTAAAATTAAATATAATCAAAATTTATTAATGTTCCACAAATATAATTTTCCCTAATTAGACAGTGTGGGCTAAGTAAAACTATAATGTGTCTAAAAAAAGTTTCAAAAGGGCAATTCGAAGTGTCAATTTTTCAACATGTATACTTTTCAGTAATCGCCAATGATCTTGTAGTCTAGTGGTATGAAGTGACTCTGTCAGAGTGACTTTTTGTGCTTCAGTAAATTGACAAAGTAATTATCAACAGATACATTTAGAGATGCATTGATGTATTAATTAAATTATTATAAGATATAAATGTTTCAATTTTTTTTTTTACCAATAAAAGCTTTTGGAAGAGTGATGAGGGATGCACGAGAGATTGAAGATAGTGACAGGTCCTTGAACCGACGAGACACGATTCTCTTTCCCTATGAATGCAAGTACACGTCTCCGTTGTTAGAAGCTTCATAGGAGGAGTTGGAGAATTAACTTTCTACTTTTAGCCTCATTTCAACATTAGGCCGCTCCATCTTATTGGCTACACTCCAATAAATAAATCAATACCGAAGTTAAAGTTAGGGATGACAATTTTGATCCGCCTCATGAATATCTACCCAAATTCATTCAGTATGAGTCAAGATTTTTTTGTGTGATAGTGGAAGGTTGGTAGGTTAGGGTGAGTCCTAAAAAGTTAAATTCGCGGAGGATTGGATTAGATTCAAATTTTATGTACAAAATATGCGCAAAACCCTAACTGACCCTGTGTGTAGACACACACATATTTTATATATATATATATATATATATATATATATATATATATATATATATATATATATATATATATATATATATATATATAATTCATTACTAGTATCTAATTATTTATATAAATTTTTATAACTTCGTGTAACTTTTTACTATTATATTTAAACTACTAAATTTATTTTTAAAAATTAATAGTTTAGTTATTATAATTAAATATGTTTATTATTTTATGTTTGTATAAATAATGAATTTTATTATGTGTAAGTAATTTAAATATTAGTTTTTGAAAAAAAATAAGATAATAAGTGGTGAGTACCCTCCGCACCTGGTGGAGTGGGTTTTGAAAAGTCTACCCGATGCGGGGTGGAAGTGGGGGTGGGTGGAGAAAATATATAAGGTATGTGTAATACTTTTGAGGACAAATGTAATACTTTTTACATTTTGATGTAAACGTATTGCATTTTTCATCAAAAATATTACATTTTCCTTATAATGTTGACAAGTGTTAATTACTTATAATTAAGGAAAAATGCAATACTTTTAAATCAAAATGTAAAAGAATTACATTTTTTCTTCAAAAGTATTACACACTTTCTCAAAAAATAAACAATGTATTCCTGATTAGTATTACATTTTCTCTCGTATAAATATTATATAACAATTAAATTAGCGTAAATAAAAGGATCAGAACTCGTGACATTTTTTTTTCTATTCTTTTTGTAACTCTATTCTCCTTTGTTGAAGGATTAAAATATCTTTCAACTATTAAATAAGGTCAAAGATTGTATTATTATTATTCACCCTAAAAAAATATGTGAATGTTATACTTAGAAGTCTATAATTATTCAAAAACTGTAATATTTTCTTTTTGCTTAGTTCAAACATTATTCGTCGTAACACACATTTTATTTTATTTTATTTATTGCAAAACTATTTTTTTGAATTAAAATAGACATTTTATTACAAGTTGATATATTATGTTTGAGAAAAAAATTTCTCTCTACTTTATAAATTTAAAAAAAAATCATTATCTAATAATCAGTCTTATCATGAAAAAAAATTTAATATTTCATTATCAATGATAATATGCAACCTGAAGAGTTTACATATAATGACAATTGAAATTTTAATCAGATACACAAGAAAAACATATGAATTCGTATGCTATAACTTCATCACATAATCCTTTAATTACTCTTCAAATATTAGTAAGCCTATTATAAATATGTCACTCTCAACAAAAAATAAGTGAATTTATCGATTCATCTATAATCATCAAAATAACACTAAGAAGACTAAATTTTATTTTAATATGAAAATATTAGGATATGATTTTTGCGTTCGATCATAAAAATCTACAAAAATATTTATTTGTACTTTACTTATAATAACAATTAAAAATATTTATTTTGATTATATTAAAAATAATTATTTTTATTTTATATTAATTAACTTTCATATTTAACTATATATATATAGAGAGAGTAATTAATGGGGAAGGGCTCATTCAAATTTCAAATTAAAATGAGGAGGCGGTCAGTTAATTACTCCAAATTAATTAATGTAAATCTGAGTCGTGGCAATAAATTGTCAAAGATTCGAAACTGAAATGAAGGTCGAATTCTTAAATTTAAAATGGAATAAGATGTAATGAAGGCAAAGTATGGCTTAAGATATTCGGATTGCTCTTCAATGCTGGGGTTTACTTTACCTTTGCATTTAATGCCATTTCACTCATATCTAACCTTTCTTTATTGTTGTCTTAGTGAGTTAACGAGGCCCCATTTTTTATTTTTTTTTTAATTTCGCTTGCTTCTGTGCCGACACTAGCACAGTTCTTTTTTATTTTTTTCCTTTTTAAAAAAAATATTAACTTTTTTTTTTTTGTGATGAGAGAACCTCATAATTATTTTTCGAGGGTCTGCATTGTAAACTTCACATTTTGATCCTAGTTGGCTTACATTGCTCATAGCTTACCAGCTCAAATCAGGAAAACCAATAAGTATGAATCGAACTTGTAGCTTTGTGATTACTAAATTAACAACCTTACAATTTTGTTGGGTTGTCCCTAAAAATACTAATTTTATCATTACAGTCCATTGCATCATTTATAGTCAACATTTTAATACGGAGTAATTTAATTTCAATCAATTTGATTTTTCCAGTAAGAAACCATCAATTATATCATATCTTTTGCCTTAATGTATTCATGAAAGTGGCAAAAGATGAAGCAAATTAACTATATGCTAGGATTTGATTGAATATAAGAAATAAAATAGGTCGAAACAAATTATTATAATTTTAATAAACAATAAAAACGGCAATTACTATATGATGAAGTATTTGTCAACTTAGCAATGTCTAGTAAACAAGACTACGATAATGGAGTCCTAATCTGTCCTATATATTCAACTGAGTATAAGGAGCCAAGGAGGCAGTCTATGTAGTGGCCGGTAGAATTAGATATATATATATAGTTTTCTTTTTACCCTTTTTTTTAAACCCAAAAGTACTGGTAATAATCAAACTTCCTAATTATATAAGTCATTTTTCATCTACTCAACTATCTTTTTCGAGATAGATATTATATGAGCATAAAAAAAATTTGCACTATGCACTAGAAAAGTAGTTACGCTTGCAGGTAGAGGATAACGCTAAGTTGTTACAGGATCACTGCTACATTATTAGTTGGGCATAGACTAAATAGAGTCTGGACAAAAAAAGCATTACAAAAAGAGGAATGGGATGATGATATTAACGGCCGTTAGTAAGAGGACTAACGGCATTTTCCTTGCACGGACTCGGTGGTAGGCTGCTCCTCCCGGAAGCAACAAGCCGTTGCACGAAGCCTCCTATTCGCTGTCCGTTTGTTTCCGTCAATAACCGCTTGCCGCCAAACGGCAACGATTCCACTCCTCTCTCTCCCAACACGCCCTCCACTTTCTCTCCCAGTCCACTCGCAAGGCCATTTGCCTGATTTTTATCCAAAAAAATAAAATAAAATTAGTAATGATTAACAGCAATTACTTTTTTTTAAAAGAAAAAAAAAAAAAGATAAAGGAATTATGTTGTCCATACCTGGATTCTCACGTAACCGTTCGGGTTCCAAGTGAAAGCGTTGCCAAGCATTTGATCGACGGTTTCGGAAACGCCGTCAAGGACAATGCCTACAACGGACGCCGTAGAGCAATAGTCGTTGTTACGGAGTTTAGAGTTTGGCGAAGCGGAAAACGAACCGTTACCTAGAGAGAGAACCAAAAGGTCATCGACGCCTGTTACGGACGGAAAATCTCGCTTGTTGTGCAAAACGTGAGTAACGGCGGCGGCGGTAGGGTTGTTCATAACGAGTCCGCCGTCTACGGCCAGGCAAAAGGTTTTTCCGTCGACGGACTTGAGTGGAAACGGTTTGAAAATGGACGGATTAGCTGACGTGGCGCGGCACACTTTCCAGAGCTCGAAGTCAAAGCTCGCGGACTCCGAGGCGTCGGCACGGGAGAAAACGAACGGCGCTGAGCTGTTCAGGTCAAAGCAAGGGACGAGGAGCGGCTTGCACGTGTCCTTCAACGTCAAAACCGCTCCGTCCTCTCTCCTCAAAGCCTCCTTCAACACCTTATCCATACTCTTTCCCGAAAATTTCCGCCTCCTACCAAAAACGCCGACGTGCTTCTTCTTGAACAGCTCCGCCTGCTTCTCTCTCACGAACGCGAAGGCTTCCTTTGCCGTATACAAAGGACGGCCGTTTCCTCCGTCGGCAGTCAACATTGTGGCGAAGATAGCACCTATTCCAGTACCGGCGATAACATCGAAGAAGTCGGCAATCCGAGCATTAGGATCGCCGGTTTTCGCGCAGATCTGATCCTCTAGATGGATCAAAGCAGCAGCAGAAACAATGCCGGTAGTTCCTCCGCCGTCGATGCAAAGAACACGCGTTTTCCTTCCTTCACAGTGGTAAAGCCATTTCTGCTCGAGCTTAGAGAAAATCTCCTGCGTCATCTTACTCAGCTCCGACTCCATCATCCCTACCTTCAACACAACTTCAGAGAGAGAAAAGAGAAAAAAAAAACAGCAAATACAAAAGACAATCTCAAATCTCAAATCTCAAGGCGAGTGTTAAATCAGTGAATGCTGTTGAAGGCTACGAAGTGTGAGTGTGTATAGAGAGGCATAGAGCATGGACTGGACTACAATAGGGTGGTGCCGTACTGAAAGAAAATCCGTGAAACATGAAAAGCCCTCACGCTTTATTTCTGAGAGGCATTTATGGCTCTTAGTTGTTTCTCTCTGTAACAGTCTCTCTCTCTCTCTCTCTCCAGAATGCACACACTCACAGTAACAGCATTCTCTTTCTCTCTCTCTCTCTCCAGAATGCACACACTCACAGTAACAGCATTCTCTTTCTCTCTCAAACAGTCACACACAGAGTGTGTTGGAGAAGGTACAGAGAGACACTGAAGGAAAGAGCACTGGTGCGTTATATATAGTCGTGTATATATATTTACACACGCGCAGATTCTTTTGTTTTAATTTCTTTATGTTCCGCACCCGGAGCCTCAGATGTTCAGTTTACGATGTTGGTTGTAGATTATTACGGTGTACTATACAGTACTCTATTATTATTTTCTTTTTAAATTTCATTTTTTTTTTACTTCTGTGTATTTGTTTAATTAATACTGTACTATATTGCTACTACGTGCTCAGTTATTACGGTGTAGTGGTGTACTATACCTGTAGTTTTAAGAGCGCGTTAGGTAAGCATAATAAGTTATCATATACCTCTTTTTTTATTACTTCGCAAAAGTGTTTGTTAAAATATGGTGTAACTTTAAGAAACCTGAACTATTAAACTTTTCCCCAAAATGTATTAATAGTAGCAATTAAGAAGTTACAAGCTGAGAATATATTTGGTGTAAGTGTAGAAATGATACACATTTTAACACATTATTATTAGTTAATAATTTCACAAACAATATTAGTTTGCTAGTTGCAGTTTTGTGTTATTTTTAGTTTGCCATTTGTTCTTGCATCATAAGTTGTTGTGACTGAGACAGTGCGAAATTCGTTTGGGCGGATTGACAACAAAATTCTACTCCGTATTAGATTACAAAGTCTTCAGGCAACAAGTTTAAATTGAGTGTGTCACCGGAGTGCAACCTACTTTCAGAATTCAAGAGTCCTATTTTTTCCTCTATATAAAGTGACGTGAAACATTCAAGCATACAATAATTCTAGTATTCTACACATAAATTCTTCTACAAATCCTGATTAACTACACTCTTGAATTAATCGGCTCAATCATCAACTACAACCTGGAATTGTTCAAAAGGCGATCAAGTGTTATAAATTGAATGGGATGTATATTCCATAGAGGCGTGGTGCCTTCTATTGGTTAGAAACAATGTTGCAAAAATCGCGCCTAGCCGGCCGACTAGGCGGCGCCTAGGCCGCCGACCGACTAGGCGATGCCTTCGCCTAGTCGGCCTGGCCGGCTGATTTTTTATTTTTTATTTTAATTAAAAAAATTGTAAATCTGAAACATTTAAACTATTAATGTTAGAATGTATTAACTAATACTCTAATAGTCTAATTATAAGTAATAACTAATAAGTAATAACTTAATAAAATAATAAGTAATAATTAAATTAAACTAATAAGTAATGAACTAATAATTACTCCCTCCGTACCATTTTACCTGTCCTATTTACTATTCATTGGTCAAACCAACTCTTTCTTCTTTACTTATTTTCTTTAGTAAATTTTTATTATTTTTAAATTTAATTTTTTGTGTTTAATAGTACTTTTAATGTAGTTTCTAAATATATAAATTTTATATATTAATGCTAAACTTAATAATATGAAAAATTGGATTAAAAATTACTTCAGTCAAGCCTCGTTAAACGAACCAGACAACCATTTTGGGACGGATGTAGTAATAAATAATAACTACTAAGAAATAACTTAATAAGTATTAAATATTTAACTATTAAAGTGTAAAGGCTTACAATGTTAAACACTTTACAATTATTAACTCTTAAAATACTTTTTTTTAATTAAAAAAAAAAAAAAAAAAAAAAAAAAAAAAAAAAAAAACCTAGGCGCCTGCCTAGAATCGGCGCCTAGCGATTTTTGCAACCTTGGTTAGAAAAGTGAGAACCTGTTGGAACGTTGATTCCAAAAATTCTATCAACTCAGAAGATGATGAAGATTGGGTTTGGTATGAATGATTAGACCATAATGTGTTTGAAAAATCAATTCAACCGTTTGTAATCTTTGTGATTATCTAGTGGAGTTGGGTTTCACTTTTGAGTGGCCTCGCAGACGTAAGAGAACTTTTCTCTAAACTGCGTGAACATATCGCGCGTTCCTGGTTCTTTTATTTTATTTATCTGCTTTTATTTTTCCTATTCTATACATCTCTATGTCTGACACAAGTCATAATCCAGATAATTAATTTTTCTAAAATTAAGTAGGAACCAACTAAGTTTCTTGCATTCAAGACTTACGAACTTTCATTTGGTATCAGAGCTAGTGGACATAATTTGTTAGTCCAGCATTCTAGGTGTTTTCGTGTTTCTTAACCTCAAGATCGACATCATATGCGTGCTGTGTGTTCTGCCTTACCTGTGTTTAAGTGTTTTAGGATGGACAAAATCTTGAGACCATCTGAGCTAACAGAGCCTAACTATTCTTGCTGGAATGCTCGCACTAGAATCCATCTCAAGGCACAAGGAGAAAGAGTATGGAGGTCTATGTTAACTGGATGTGAGCATCCAACCAATGCTGGTACAGTTAAAGGTGATCCACCTATGCCAAAACCTGAAATTGAATGGTCAAAAACTTAAATTACATTAGCTAACTACAACAACGAAGCATTGGATACAATTTTCTCATTGATGCATGAAGATCAATTCACACTTATTGTTGGCTATGTTAGGCCATCAATACCATTATGGGTTTATTAGAAGAAGATCAATTCAAGCTGATTGCTGGTTGAACTGAAGCATGTTATAAAATATGTGTGAATGAATTGGAAAGATAAGCAATGTCGTACAACAGTACTTTGAATATAGGCTGGGATTTATTTTGAGTGGGAAGAAAGACTAATTATTCTGTGACGTGTTTATTTGCTACACTGCATGCCTTAAAAGCATTATACGACTAGGGTATCGTAAGCTTTCGACAAACAAACACAGAACTGAACTAGAAGGATTATGCTCAGACGTTATGCGTGTATCAAAGAAGAAGAAGAAGTGATGTATGTTGTTCGAGTATTTCAAGACTAGAAGAGTTGCTATTTATAGTAATG
>CP025659.1:49692373-49703506 GCA_003576665.1 Ipomoea trifida
GAAGAGAGGGAAGTTCGTTCCAAACGAAGGTGAGAAGGAGATTTAGAATGGATATAAAAGGGATGCCTTAATAAAAAGTGTGCAATCCCAAGGGAATGAGAGAGAGATTCGGTTCCAAGAGTCGATAGTAATGAGGTCTAGAAAGATGGAAAGGATTCTTTAATGATAGGGTATTATCTTACTCGAGAGGTGAAAGAAATTAGGTTTCGAGAGGAATTAAGAACGGGGTCTGGGAAGGCGAAATGATTGTCAACGGTAGGGTATTCAACTCGTCAAGGGGAGAAGAAATTCAATCTTTGAAATGGGAGAAGAATGAGATAAACTGAAGGTTGTCTGAACGGAGGATATACAATTTTCCAAGGGAAAAGAGGAATTCAGTAAGTGAAAATGAGAAAGAGATTAGAATAGGTAGAAGGGATGTTTCAAACAGGAAGGCATTCAGAGTTTCGAGAAACAAGAGAATTTAGTTTCCAAGAAATAGATAGGAATACGATTAGAATAAAGAGAAGGGATTTCCTATGGAGGGATAATTGGGATTAAGAGAGGGAATTTGGTTTCCACAAGGATTTAGGAATGAAGATTACAACGGATAGAAGGGATTTCCTAACGAGTATGGTACTTAGGATTTGCGAAGAACTGTGAAGGATTCGGTTTAAAAAATAGGAAGTCTCTCAACTCTAAGCGTTCTTCGGGTTGACGATTCGATTACGACACTCTGACTGATTGATAGATCTTGCTTGCTTCCCACGCACATGAATCTGAGATTCGAATAAGCTCCCATGCAACTACGGTTATAACCTTATCACTCCAAAAGGCTGAAGGTGATGAGCTGTTGATGCTGATTGGTGATGAACGAGAGAATTTGAGGAAGCTTTATGAAAGATAGGTTTCAATTAGAAAGGATATGCCCGATTTGAAAGGAGATTCGCTTATGGTAATAGTGATCTTTAGAACGAGGTTACTTCCTTGAGCTTGCACGAGAAACCACGTTCAAGGTGCAAAAGGTTACACGAGGTCCACTTCACGGAGCCATACACCACTTGCTTATGGCGTTTCTTCTTATCTTCGGGATCTTAAGCGTTCAAGTGTTTCCTTTCTACTTGACTCAATCTTCCTTGTCTTGAAGGTTGCAACTTCTCAACTTGTTCCTTCGTAGCCGCTTCAGGGTAGGTAGGACTACCTTGTCTGCGACTCACGACCTCGAGTTATATTCTTCATGTAACGTTAACTCCGAGTTTAGCTCGCACGAGACTCTTCATTGCTGATCCGGAAGCTTCTACTTGGCGTGCTTTAACTCTTTTGACGGCCACGTCCGCTTTGCCGTTCCCTCACGGCGAGGTCTTCGGTCTTCAGTCTTCGACTCTAGTTGCTTTCTTCGTCTTGTTTGAACTTCACTGCATCGAATCTTCAAGTCTTGAGTTAACGAAGATCTTGCAACGATGCTTCAGCGCGAAGACGCCATTCCGAAGAAACGTAGGCCGTTGTCGTTGACTCCAACGGGAGTAGATTGTCTTCTTCACGAGCCGCCAATCTTCTGTTGCGAGATGCACACGGTGCTATCCATCGTCTCGTACACTAACTACTCATTCCTAATCTAAGGCAGGCTCCTAAGCAAGAACTAAACGAAGCAACTAACTAAAAGCGATTAAGACTTACCCGGGAAGACGAGCCGCAAGCTGCAAACAACAAGGTTAACAAAGCACATAAATATAAACAGATAAGGCGCGTCCTCACCGCGATTCCTAGAATTCACACATCCTAGGATTCTCAAACATCTTAATTCCTACTTAGTCAAGTCCTAGAGTCTCAATTCAACCCTAGGATCTCTATTCAGACCTCAACACAGGCTCTGATACCAACTGTGACACCCCAACCTCACACAGGCTGAGATAGCTAAAACTTAACATAAAAGCTGCCAATCTCAACCAACAAACCAAACATAGCGGAAGCGAATTAAAACCTAAGGGCGTCATGCCACATCTAGGTATAACACAACCTAGATGCACAGGCTAACCAAAAAAAACTGTATAAACGATAATCCTTAAAGCATGTTTAACAATATTCAAAACTAGTCTAGGTATATAAAGTCTCAAATGGCTCACAGGCCAAAGCATAAATCTAAACTAACCACTAACTAAGCCTCCTCATACGGGTGTATCTCTATCGCGCTCACGCAAAGGCTTTAAGGCAAACCTGGAAAACACACAAGAAACCATTAGCAAAAGACTGCTAAGTAACCACCATTCACACCCGCAAGGAAGTATAGATATACATATAAGTTGTAAATAGGTTTACGCACCCATATAGAATATAAACACCAACAAACTGTTCAATAGTTCAAATCGGATACTCAACAAGGATAAACTGAACGAATCATAAACCAAGACTCATCCAACCAAAGCCAATGAGTAACAGGGAAAGCATAAGACAACAACGAACCATAACCAAGATACCAACTGAACACAATCATAAGGAACAACCAATCATACGTAAGAACAACGAGGTATCAACAGAATAAACAAGGACTCATAACCAAAGAACCAAAGGAAATCTCAACACTAACCACCAAGCAACATATCGAACCCAATCCCAACAAAACCAAGTACGCAGGGGTAATGAACCCAATCACAGGGGTGATGAACCCAATCACAGGGACCGTAGTCCAATCACAGGGACCGAAGTCCAATCACAGGGGCGAATCGGCCCAATCACAGGGGTAATGAACCCAATCACAGGGGCACCAATCACAGGGGCAGCCAATCACAGGGTCAATCACAGGGGTGTAATCAACCCAATCACAGGGGTAATGAACCCAATCACAGGGGTAATCAACCCAAATACAAACATAGCACAGATAGTCCGACCAACAACCACCAAGGGATACTCAAAGATCCACTACCACATACTCATACTCAACTCAGCCCCAAACCATCACTCAGAGTGTTCATCTCAGATATGAACACCAACCAACTTCCAAATAATATAATCAAGGAATCCACCAATCAAATAATAGACTCAAACAAGTGGACTAAGAGGTATGAATAAATACTCAGAATCAAGGTAACATATTCAATAGAATACTCAACAAACTTAGAACGAAAGGGGAAACAACACGGATCACTCACTAACACCACCACCTTACTCTCACGGAAAACCCTAGCGCTTACATTGTCACGCTAGAGAACCCCGCAAGAGCAATTCCCACATACCGAATCAGACTCAGCTCAGAATACAAAGAGATACTCCAGAATACAAAGATCATATTACAATACACCAATATTCATGTACAGAGGCCAATAACATGGAAATCCAAACCAACAATGATCATATACATCAAATAGACAAAGGATTAGGACACGAGTCCATGAATCCACAACACAATCAATAATAGGCTAACAACCAAGGATATTCAGGATTTCCAATCCACCAAATAATGTCATATAGAATAGGAGTGAATAAAATAGTTTTGATGGACATGGATGGTTACCTTTGAAGCGTATTTAATCCATAAGCATTCTAATCCAAAGCCACATCAAACTCAAAGCTTGGTTCATAATCACGAACCTGAAGAATTAATATAATTCTAACACCGTTACTAAGACTATTAACAAGAATACTAATATCTCCTAATCGGGTCACTATAACCTATAATAATCCTATAATCCATGCTTATAAGGCTAACATAATGTGACATAAGAAACATACTAATCTAATACTAGAACAAGGTTATGGCCTAACTATTAATCTAGACTTAAAACTATAGGCTCAATGCTAATAAGCAAAACATTACCTCACTGCCTGGATAGGGAGTCGAACCCACGCCCTTCAGCTCAACCCACGAATCCCCCGCCACCACGCCACACCAGCTCGTTGTGTTATGGAGCGCCACACAACAAGATAACGCCATCTGCCAAGTCGAACTCCCTTGTCACAATCCTGTATCGCCGGGAGAACAGAGGAGGTACGCCATTGGTGCTCCGTCGACGCCGGTGGTGCTCACTGCTAGAAGGAAGGGGACGCAAGTCTCATTCTGCCAATGCTATGCTTGCCGGAGTCCTCTGCTATCCCCATGGCTTGCTGCTGCTGTCTGCCGTTTGCACCGCTGGGAGGAGAACGGAGAGAGGTACTCCGTTGGGCTTCGCCGCTGCCGCCGAGCGGAGGAGGATGGCGGGCAAGCCCGTGCCGCCGCTGCGCTCCGCCACCTTGCACCGCCCTGTTCTACTCTGCCGCTGCCGTCGCAAGAAGGGAGAGCGCCATCGACGTTACTCTGCCGTCGATCACCTTCATCGACACCTATCGCCGTGAAGCCGCAGCCGGAACTCCAATGTCCTCGCCTGATGCTGGCCGGTGACTAACGAGCTCCTCACTGCGTCCTTGAGCTTCATCACTGAACTCCATCATTATGGTTGCTGTTGGAGACGAGAACCAACGCCGATGCTTGCCATTGTTGAGGTCGTGGCCGGCGGATGACCGAGAGAGACGGAGTATGTGTGAGGCTCCCTTTACCGCCGCCGTGAATCCCCATTGTTGTTGTTGTTGCCGTTCGGTCGAAGGAGGAAAAGATGGCGGAGACAAAAGACGGAATTGGAAAGGAATGGAGGAAGGGTGTTTGGCTGCTGATCACTCCTTTTGGATTTACCCTAATTGGAAACTTCCAAAAATAGCCAAGGTGGGCTCTATTTTAGACCAAGAATATTTTAAGAGAGGCTATCTAGTTGGACTACTTTATTGGGTCAAGAATATTGTTACCATAGCTTATAATATAATCATATTTGTGGGCTTAATATAGTTCTTAAGAAATATAATCCATATGGGCTCAAGGATAATCTTAGTCTATAGATCATATATATATATAATTATGGGCTCATTAATAATATTGATGTAGGAACTATATGTATATGTATAACTATAGAAATATTGGACTATAGACCTTATCATATCAATAAACTATATGTATATATACAAGAGTATATAATCCCAAGCCCGTAGGAAATAATTATACTTATAATTATTTAAATAGTTATTTAATAAGAAAATAACCCCTTATCATATTCAAGAGAGTAGTAGGAATTTTCGGGGCGTTACACTCTACCCCCCTTAAAAGGAGCTTCGTCCCCGAAGCTCAGAAAAACGGTTTGGGGACAGAGAGTGAAAACTAGTACGTTATATAGAGAAAGGAATATATAGTATATGCCCAGTTTTGAAAATTTGACCCAACGGAAAAAGGGAATGGAAGGTTTACGGTGTAAGGTTCAAGGACAACATCGGTTAAGAATTGAATTAAAGGTTATCAAGGTTGCAACTTAGGAAATACGGTTGTCACTTTGCACAAGATATTTTCGAGAAGCGGACAATAACAACGTTCGAGAGGATGAGAATGACTTTTCAATAAAAGGAAATGCCACGTCTTCTAAGGGAAAGAGAAGAACTCGTCTTTGAAGGAATGAGAACGAGGTTCGCCATGGTTAAAAGAATTTCTCAATTTAAGAGAGTATCAAGTTCTTTGAACAAAAGAGAATGAACGAAAAGAACTTGGCTTCGAGAACAGATGGGCGTAAGATTGAAAACACAGGAGGAGCTTTCCAACGATAGGGTGTTTAGCTTATTTGAGGAAAAGAAAGAAATCAGATTCCAAAAGAGATTAAGAATAAGGTTTCGAAAGACAGAAACGGTTCGTCAGTGATAAGGTATTCGGCTCTTCAAGGTAAGAAAGAAAATTCAATTTTGAAAGAAGATAGGAATGGGATTGAAAACGCAGAACGAGTCTCTCAACGGTAGGACATTTAGCTTACTCAAGGAAAGGGAAGAATCAGATTTCTATAGAAGTTAAGAGCGAGATCTTAGGAAAGCATAAATGCTTTCTCTATGATAGGGTATTCAATTTTTCCAAAGAAGAGAGGGAAGTTCGTTCTCAAACGAAGGTGAGAAGGAGATTTAGAATGGATATAAGAGGGATGCGTTAATAAAAGAGGGTGTGCGATCCCCAAGGGAATGAGAGAGAGATTCGGTTCCAAGAGTCGATAGTAATGAGGTCTAGAAAGATGGAAAGGATTCTTTAATGATAGGGTACTTATCTTACTCCGAGAGGTGAAAGAAATTAGGTTTCGAGAGGAATTAAGAACGGGGTCTGGGAAGGTGAAATGATTGTCAACGGTAGGGTATTCAACTCGTCAAGGGGAGCAAGAAATTCAGTCTTGAAATGGGAGAAGAATGAGATAAACTGAAAGGTTGTCTGAACGGGAGGATATACAATTTCCAAGGGAAAAGAGGAATTCAGTTCCAAGTGAAAATGAGAAAGGGATTAGAATAGGTAGAAGGGATGTTTCAACAAGAAGGCATTTAGAGTTTCAAGAAACAAAGAGAATTTAGTTTCCAAGAATAGATAGGAATACCGATTAGAATAAAGAGAAGGGATTTCGCTATGGAGGGATAGTTGGGATTTTCGAGGAGCCGAGGAGAATTTGGTTTCCACAAGGATTTAGGAATGAAGATTACAACGGATAGAAGGGGTTTCCTAACGAGTATGGTACTTAGGATTTGCGAAGAACTGTGAAGGATTCGGTTTTAAGAAAGATAAGGAAGTCTCTCAACTCTAAGCGGTCTCGTCGGGTTGATGATTCGATTAAGACACTCTGACTGATTGATAGATCTTGGCTTGCTTCCCACGCGACATGAATCTGAGATTCGAATAAGCTCCCCATGCAGACTACGGTTTGCATAACCTTATCACTCCAAAAGAGGCTGAAGGTGATGTACTGTTGATGGCTGATTGGTATAGAACGAGAGAATTCTGAGGAAGCTTAATGGAAAGATAGGTTCAACTTAGAAAGATATCGCCCGACCTTGAAAGGAGATTCGCTTATGGGTAATAGTGATCTTTAGGAACCGAGGTTACTTCCTTGATTTGCTTGCACGAGAAACCACGTTCAAGGTGCACCCAAAAGGTTACACGAGGTCCACTTCACGGAGCCATACACCACTTGCTTATGGCGTTTCTTCTTATCTTCGGGAATCTTAAGCGTTCGAGTGTTTCTTTCTACTTGACTCAATCTTCCTCATCTTGAAGGTTGCAACTTCTAACTTGTTCCTTCGTAGCCGCTTCAGGGGTAGGTAGGACTACCTTAAGGTCTGCAACTCACGACCTCGAGTTATAGTTCTTCATGTAACGTTAACTCCGAGTTTAGCTCGCACGAGACTCTTCATTGCTGATCCGGAAGCTTCTACTTGGCGTGCTTTAACTCTTTAATGACGTGCCACGTCCGCTTTTGCCATTCCCTCACGGCTGAGGGTCTTCGGGTCTTCAGTCTTCGACTCTAGTTGCTTTCTTCGTCTTGCATTGAACTTCAACTGCATGAACCCATTCTTCAAGTCTTGAGGTTAACGAAGATCTTGCAGACGATGCTTCATGCGCGAAGACGCCATTCCCGAAGAACGTAGGCCGTTGTCGTTGACTCCAAGTTGCGTGTAGATTGGTCTTCCTTGACGAGCCGCCCGATCTTCGGTTTACCGAGATGCACACGGTGCTATCCATCGTCTCGTGTCACTAACTACTCATTCCTAATCTAAGGCAGGCTCCTAAGCAAGACTAAAACGAAGCAACGTATAGGACACGAGTCCATGAATCCACAACACAATCAATAATAGGCTAACAACCAAGGATATTCAGGATTTCCAATCCACCAAATAATAATCATATAGACTAGGAGTGAATAAAATAGTTTTGATGGACATGGATGGTTACCTTTGAAGCGTAATTAATCCCAAAAGCGTAATAGTCCAAAGCGACACGAACTCTAAGCTCGGTTCATAACCACGAACCTGAAGAATTAATATAATCCTAACACCGTCACTAACTATCAACAACAATACTAATATTCCTAAATCGGGCCTTTATAATAATAACCTATAATCCATGCCTAAATACTAACATAATAGGACCAATAATACTAATATGTCTTAACTATACTATTATAACTAATATAAGCTTAATATTAACCAACTATTACCTTAAAAACAGGATGCCTAGGTCAGGGTTCGAACTCAAGCCACTTGCCTCAACACTAAAGAATCATACCACTGCACCACTGCGTCATTTGGCTAAAGATCCGCAACCGCCGAAATAAGACCTTTATTCGGTCTGCCGGCTATCATCGACGAAAACAGGGAGAGGGGACTCATCGCCGTTGGACTGTTGCTGCCGACTGCTCCGTTCTGCCATGGTTGATGCCGGAGTTGGTAAGGGGAGACGTAGCCGCTGCCTTTACATCGGAATGTCGCCGGAAGTTCCGGCCATGCTACGGCCCGACGCCGCCACCGTCTACTATTGCCGCTACTTGCGTTCGACGGAGAAAGGTGCTCCGCTAATCTCCTCCGCTGCTGCGTTGCGGAAGGGGGGGTAACGGAGAGGAGAGAGAGCCGTCGTGGTGTACCGCCAAGCTTGCCGTCGACCACCATTACCACGCATCATGCATCGCCAAGGAGGATCGCCAGAGGAGGGGAGGAGCTTGACGCCACGCTACTGGTTTGCTTCGCCCACTCGCCTGCCACCGTCGACGGGAGAAGGGCCGCCGCTGCTCCGCACCGCCCGCCTGCTGTGATCGGAGGAGAGGTCTCCGCTACGTGCTCTGCTTTCACGTCGGGAGGGACGAACAGAGAGGAGGGTGTAGCCGAAGCTCGCTTGCTGGAACTCCACCGCGACGTCCATCTACTGGAGGAGAAAGACATAGCCTCAACCCGTGGCTGCCGCTCTTGCCGCATCCATCGCTGCTACTCGTTCCCGGGAGGAAGACAGGGGAGATTCGCCGTAGAAGAATCCATCGCCAACACCACCGGAGCCGCTCACTGCCGTCGTTGCCGAGCTCCTCCATTCGACGCCGTGACCATTGTTGTTGTCGGAGTTCTTCTTTGTTGTTCGCCAACCGTAGCTTTGGACGATGAAGGGACGGGTGAAGGAGGAAGGTGAAGAATGGATGCTCATCATCGTTGTTGTGCTCCCCATTGTTGCTGTTGTGGACAGCCGAGAGAGAAACCGAGAAGCAGAGAAGGGAAAAAGGGATGTTTTTCTTGGCTGCCATGCTATTGGAAGGAGAAGGCCAAATTCACCTTCCATTTAGGGTAGGTTTCTAAAAATGGATTGGGCTAAGGCATTAGAAATGTAGTGGATCAAGACTTATTTATTTTGGGCTCAAGGATAATTCTATAATACTCATATTCATCATAGAAGAATTCATGGTCATGGGCTTAGATGGTTGGGTCAATATTATAACTTATAATATATATATATATATAATCATGACTATGGACTTATAATATAGTCCTTAAGAAATGTAATTCTTGTGGGCTCAATAATAACATTTATGTAGGGACTATATACATATATATATAACTATGGAGATATTGGGTCATAGCCTATTATTAGTAATCATATCAATAGACTATATATATATATATATTATATATACGAGAGTACAAAATGCCAAGCCCATAGGAAAATTGTACTTATAATTATTTAAATAATTATTTAATAAGAAAATAACCCCTTATCATATTCAAAAGAGTAGTAGGAATTTTCGGGGCGTTACACTCTACCCCCTTAAAAGGAGCTGTGACACCCCAACCTCACATGGGCTGAGATAGCTAAAAACTTAACATAAAAGCTGCCAATCTCAACCAACAAACCAAACATAGCGGAAGCGAATTAAGACCTAAGGGCGTCATGCCACATCTAGGTATAATCACAGCCTAGATGCACAGGCTAAACACAAGAATAAACTAAACTGTATAAACGATAATCCTTAAGGCATGTTTAACAATATTCAAAACTAATCTAGAGTATACAAAGTCTCAAATGGCTCACGGGCCAAAGCATAAGTCTAAAACATAACCACTAACTAAGCCTCCTCATACGGATGTATCTCTATCGCGCTCGCGCAAAGGCTTTAAGGCAAACCTGGAAAACACACAAGAAACCATTAGCAAAAGACTGCTAAGTAACCACCACTCACACCCGCAAGGAAGTATAGATATACATATAAGTTGTAAATAGGTTTACGCACCCATATAGAATATATAGACACCAACAAACTGTTCAACAGTTCAAATCGGATACTCAACAAGGATAAACTGAACGAATCATAAACCAAGACTCATCCAACCAAAGCCAATAATTATCAAGGAAAGCATAAGACAACAACGAACCATAACCAAGATACCAACTGAACACAATCATAAGGAACAATCAATCATAATTGAGAACAATGAGATATCAACAGAATAAACAAGGACTCATAGCCAAAGAACCAAAAGGAAATCTCAACACTAACCACCAAGCAACATATCGAACCCAATCCCAACCAAAACCAAGTGTACAGGGGTAATGAACCCAATCACAGGGGTGATGAACCCAATCACAGGGACCGTAGTCCAATCACAGGGACCGAAGTCCAATCACAGGGGCGAATCGGCCCAATCACAGGGGTAATGAACCCAATCACAGGGGTAATGAACCCAATCACAGGGGCAATAGCCCAATCACAGGGACCTAAGTCCAATCACAGGGGTGTAATCAACCCAATCACAGGGGTAATGAACCCAATCACAGGGGTAATCAACCCAAATACAAACCATAGCACAGATAGTCCACCCAACAACCACCAAGGGATACTCAAAGATCCACTACCACATACTCATACTCAACTCAGCCCCAAACCATCACTCAGAGTGTTCATCTCAGATATGAACACCAACCAACTTCCAAATAATATAATCAAGGAATCCACCAATCAAATAATAGACTCAAACAAGTGGACTAAGAGGTATGAATAAATACTCAGAATCAAGGTAACATATTCAATAGAATACTCCAACAAACTTAGAGCGAAAGGGGAAACCAACCACGGATCACTCACTAACCACCCCCACCTTACTCTCACGGAAAACCCTAGCGCTTACATTGTCACGCTAGAGAACCCCGCAAGAGCAATTCCCACATACCAAATCAGACTCAGCTCAGAATACAAAGAGATACTCCAGAATACAAAGATCATATTACAATACACCAATATTCATATACAGAGGCCAATAACATGGAAATCCAAACCAACAATGATCATATACATCAAATAGACAAAGGAT
>CP025659.1:49704506-49715164 GCA_003576665.1 Ipomoea trifida
CCGAAAGCCCATGTTGTACATTTTGATAGGATTTGCAACACAATCAAGATGAATGGAATACCCACCGAGGCTATCAAGTTGAGGTTATTTCCCTTCTCATTAAGGGACCAAGCATTAAGTTGGCTAAATTCTTTCTCGGCCAACCACTTTGTGACATGGGAGCAATTGCACAAGGCTTTTATGCAAGAGTATTGCCCTCCTTCTAAAACTGCAAAATTGAAGAAGCTTATTCAAAATTTCCAACAATTTGGAAATGAGAATCTTCATGAGGCGTGGAAAAGGTTCAAGGATTTGAGGAGACAATGCCCCAAGAATTTGCTTACTCCGGGAGACTTCATATCATCTTTCTATGAGGGCCTAACGGACAGGTCCAAAACCATTCTCGACACATCATCCTTTGGAGGAATCTTCATGGATATGGGGCCGGATTATGGAGAGCAATTGATAGAGAGAATCACTTCCAACACTGAATCTTGGTATAATGAAAGAAGTGAACCCCCCAAGAAAGAAAAGCCGGCCGGAATGTTTGAAGTGGAAGAAAAGATGGCTATGCAAGCTCAATTGGATTCTATCCAACATATGCTCAAGCAAATGATGCAAGTTCCAAAGCAAAGTGTGCAAGCGGTTACCCAACCGCCACCTCAAGGTCCTAGTATGCCAAGTTCTTATCCTTTGCCTCAATCACCATGCAATTCACCGGGACCTCAAAGTATGGCTATAGTTGCTTATTGTGTCATTTGTGGAGGAAGCCACTCATCTCAAACTTGTCAATTATTGGATCCGAGTAGCCAAGGGTCATTTTCAAATATGGAACAAGTGGATGCAATAGGTTTCTCTAGGCCTCAAGGACAAGGTTTCCAAGGATATGGTCAACAAAGAAATCAAGTTGGGAATCAATTTGGAAATCAATACGGGAATTCATGGAACAACCAAGGAAGAAATCCACCCCCGGGTTTTCAAGGAAATCAAGGCATTAGGGGTGGAAATCAAGGAAACAATTGGAGGAGCAATCAAGGCCAAGGTCAATGGAACAATCAAGGTGGCCAAGGGTATGGTAACAATCAAGGTGGCCAAGGTGGTCAAGGGTACGGTAACAATCCAAATCACCAAGGGACCTCTAACCCTTCCCAAGATCCGGATATGAAAACTTTCATGACAATGATAATGAACCAAATGAGCAAGTTGCAAACCGAGGTGGAAAGTATTCGGACTCAACAACAAAGTGGAGGTACCCAAAGCTCAACACAAGCCTCTTCCTCTAGTGGTAAGTTACCGGCCAACACCGAAAATCCAAGAAATCATGTGAATGCAATTACCACTAGGAGTGGGAAGGCTTTGAAGGATCCACCATACCCAATCGATGACAATGAGCTTGAGAAAGAGAATGAGAAAAATGAGAGTGAAAAAGAGAAAGAAGAAGTGGAAATACAAGACATTCTTGAGAGTGACAAAGAGGAGGAGCCTATCATGCAAAGAGACAAAGCAAAAGGGAAGGCTCCTATGCAAGTTGAAAGCAATGAGAACAAGAAGGGTGCACCAAAGGGCAAGCAAACACATGACTCGGTTATCCCATGTAACCTCTTGCCATTTCCACAAAGGTTGTGGAAGTCAAAAGATACCGAGAGAGAGAACAAATTCAAGATGATGTTGGATAAGCTTGAAATATCCATGCCCTTTGTTGATGCCGTTACTCAAATTCCTTCTTACAAAAAATTCTTGAAGGACATTTTGAGTAACAAGAAGAAGTTAGAGAAAAGTGCGGTGGTTGATATGAGTGAAGGAGCTTTGACATGTGCCGTTCTCCAAAAACATTTGCCGCCAAAGTTGAAAGATCCCGGGAGCTTTGCTATTCCATGCATTGTGGGAGGATTTGTGGTAGGTCGTGCTTTATGTGATCTTGGAGCTAGTGTGAGTCTCATGCCGTATTCTCTTTGCAAGAGACTCAACCTCGGTGAACCTAAGCCTACTACAATGACTCTCCAAATGGCGGACCGTTCAATCAAGCGCCCGGTTGGTGTGCTAGAGGATATCCCGGTCATGATTGACCAATATTTCATTCCGGGAGACTTCGTGATTCTAGACATTGAGGAGGATACTAAGGTTCCCATTATCCTTGGTAGGCCTTTCTTAGCCACCGCCGGAGCCATCATAGATGTGAAGAGAGGCAAGCTCGTGATGGAAGTGGCCGAACATAAGATTGAATTTGATATATTCAAGATGGCCAAGCACCAACCTTCTTATGTGGATGAATGCAACATGGTGGAAATGATAGAAGGGTGCGTTAATGAAGCAAGAATGGCTCAATGGGAGGAAATGGGAGAGCTATTCATTGAGGAGGAGGACATTGAAGAACCATGCACCGAGGAGGATGAAATTGAGGAGCTATATGCCACAAATGATCCAATTGGGGAGGAGCCACCTCCCAAGGTAGAACTCAAGCCCTTGCCTCCCAATCTTCGGTATGAATTTCTTGACTCTAACTTTTCATTTCCCGTGATAGTTAATGCTTCTTTGGAAAATGATGAAATAAAGAAATTGCTTGATGTGCTAAAAAGACATAGAAGGGTGATCGGGTATGAAATTGGGGATCTAATTGGCATTGACCCAAAGTATTGTTTGCATAGAATTTATCTTGAGGACAATGCCAAGCCCACCGTGGAGCCTCTTAGGAGGTTGAACCCCAATCTCAAAGATGTGGTCAAAAAGGAGATAATAAAATTGCTTGAAGCCGACGTCATCTACCCTATTTCGGATAGCAAATGGGTTAGTCCCATTCATGTTGTGCCGAAAAAGGGCGGAATGACGGTCATTGAAAATGAAAACAATGAATTGATCCCTACTAGACTTGTTACCGGGCACCGGATGTGCATTGATTATAGAAAACTTAACAAGTCTACTAGGAAGGACCACTACCCTCTCCCCTTCATTGACCAATTGCTTGAAAGAATGTCTTGCAACAAATATTTTTGCTTCCTAGATGGTTTTTCAGGGTATTTCCATATTTCAATCCATCCAGATGATCAAGAAATGACCACGTTCACATGTCAATACGGCACCTATGCATTCAAAAGGATGTCATTTGGCTTGTGTAACGCGCCGGCAACCTTCCAAAGATGCATGATGGCAGTCTTTTCAGAGCTTGTGGAGGAAATAATGGAAGTGTTCATGGATGACTTCTCCGTTTATGGGAGGTCATTCGATGAATGCTTAGCCAACCTTGACAGAGTTTTATGTCGATGCCAAGAGGTCAATCTCGTGCTCAATTGGGAGAAGTGCCATTTCATGACCACGGAGGGCATTGTTCTAGGGCACAAGGTGTCCGAAAGAGGGATAGAAGTGGATCCGGCGAAGATAGAAGTGATTGCTAAGTTGCCACCACCAACCACTGTGAAAGGAGTAAGGAGTTTCCTTGGGCATGCCGGGTTCTATAGAAGGTTCATAAAAGATTTCTCAAAGCATGCCAAGCCCCTCACACACTTACTTGCCAAGGACGTGCCATTCCACTTTGATGATTCTTGTGTGGCTGCATTTGAGAGATTGAAGGAGGCCCTGTGTAATGCTCCAATCATTCAACCCCCCGACTGGACCTTACCTTTTGAGTTGATGTGCGATGCAAGTGACTATGCGGTTGGGGCGGTTTTGTGTCAAAAGAGAGGAAGGAACTACCATGTGATTCACTATGCTAGCCACACGTTGGATGAAGCTCAAGTCAATTATGCAACAACCGAGAAAGAGCTCTTAGCGGTGGTGTTTGCTATGGATAAGTTCAGATCATATTTGATTGGGAGCAAAGTAATAGTGCACACCGACCACGCTGCCTTGAGGTACTTGTTCCAAAAGAAAGATGCCAAGCCAAGGTTGATTCGTTGGGTCCTACTTTTACAAGAGTTTGATTTGGAGATCCGAGACAAGAAGGGCACCGAGAATGTCGTGGCAGATCATTTGTCAAGATTAGAGGGCCAAAGGAGTGATGAGCTACCGATCGATGATACTTTTAGGGGAGAGACTCTCTTTATCCTCACCAAGCTTGGAAAGGATTATGTGCCGTGGTTTGCCGACATTGTAAATTATCTTGTGAGCGGCTACATTCCTAAGGATTTCAGCTACAACAAGAGGAAGAGATTCTTGCATGATGTTAGAGACTACTTTTGGGATGAGCCCCTATTGTTTAAGAGGTGTGTAGATGGCATTGTGAGGAGGTGTGTTCCAGAAGAAGAATTTGTGAGTGTGATGACTCATTGCCACTCTTCACCTTATGGGGGACATATGAGTGCTGACAGAACTGCTTTGAAGATTCTACAATCGGGTTTGTATTGGCCGAGTCTATTCGCTGCATCCAAGGAATTTGTGCGTACTTGTGATAATTGTCAAAGGACCGGAGCAATTGGGAGAAGGCATGAGATGCCTCAAAAAGGAATCCTTGAAGTTAAAATCTTTGATGTTTGGGGAATGGACTTCATGGGTCCTTTTCCTTCTTCCTTTGGTAATGAATACATCTTGGTGGCGGTGGATTACGTCTCAAAGTGGATAGAAGCAGTGGCAATCCCCAGGAATGATGCAAAGACCGTGCTTAAGTTTGTCAAGAAGAACATTTTCTCAAGATTTGGCATGCCAAGGGCCTTCATAACCGACAATGGAACTCATTTTTGTAACAAGCTTTTGGAGAAGGTTCTACAAAAATACGGGATCCACCACCGACTCTCTACGCCCTATCATTCTCAAACATGTGGGCAAGTGGAGTTGGCAAACCGTGAAATCAAATCAATTTTGGAAAAGGTGGTTGGTCCTACAAGGAAAGATTGGTCTCTAAAGCTTGATGATGCACTATGGGCACTTAGAACCGCTTTTAAGACTCCTATTGGGGTATCTCCTGTTAAGCTTGTGTTCGGGAAATCTTGTCACTTGCCCGTTGAATACGAACACAAGGCTTATTGGGCGATATCAAAGCTGAATTTGGATGAAAACTTAGCAAGGGAGAGGCGGTTGTTAAAGTTGAATGAACTGGAAGAATTTAGAATGGACGCGTATGAAAACGCGAAAATCTATAAGGAGAGAACTAAATACTTCCATGACAAGAGAATTTTGAGAAGAAACTTTGAACCCGGGGATCAAGTGTTACTCTACAATTCTAGACTCAAGTTGTTTCCCGGGAAGCTCAAATCAAGATGGTCGGGCCCTTTTCAAGTGGTAGAACAGTACCCGTCGGGCGCCGTGGCAATAATTGGAAAGTCCGGAGACCATATCATGGTCAATGGACAAAGATTGAAGTTATTCAATTGCCCGGAATCAATGGTGAAAGAAGTTCATGCAGTGTGGGATCTCTTTATTCCCACATACTCTTGAGAAACACCAGGTTGAGTCGAGCTAGCGACATTAAACTTAGCGCTTCATGGGAGGCACCCCATGTTATCTTACCTTCTTGCATTTTAATTTTCTTGCATTTTCTTTCCATGTCTTTACTTGTTTTCTTTTTGTTTTGAGAGTCAGAACTTGTCAATAAGTGTTTAGGCATTATCTCATGCATTTCATAAGTTTAAGGTGTCACATTGCATTGAGGGTGGTCTAAATTGAAATTTTTGAGTGAGGATTAATCTTAAATGCATTGTAGAGTGTTGGAGATGTTGGGATTTTGCATGAATTTGGTTGGTTGTTGAGTTAAAATGTTTATAAGTTGTTTGGGGATGCTTTGGTGTTGAAAAGAAGGTTTTTGGTGCAAAAATAACATTTTTTGAGTTTGAAGGAGGCACCAAACGGCCACCCATACGGCCGTGTGCAAGGCCGTATGAAAAATGGTGCATTCCAGAGCGTTTTTGAAATTTTAGGCACCTGGTATACGGCCACCCATATGGCCGTATACCAGGCCGTATGCAAAAATGCAGATTCCAGAGAGTTTTAGCCATTTTAGACGCCTGGCATACGGCCACTCAAACGGCCGTATGCTTGGCCGTATCAATTTTGGAGTTTCCAGAGAGTTTTCGCAATTCTGAGCACCTGGCATACGGCCACTCATACGGCCGTATGCCAGGCCGTATGGATTTATGCAGATTCCAGAACGTTTTGCCCGTTTTAGGCGCCTGGCATACGGCCACCCATACGGCCGTATGCCAGGCCGTTTGCTTCCCCTCCCATTCCAGCGCGCAAGGCGCAAAACAGAGGCCGGGTATACGGCCGTATACCAGGCCGTATACCTGCACTATAAAAGCAAAAATTTCCCCTTTTCAGCCAAACCCTAGTGTTTTCAAACTCCAAATTTCTCTCTCTACCACTCTCCTCTCCCAAACTCACGCCACTCTCAGCAAAATTTCTCCATTAAAGCTTCAAGGCTCAAGCTTCTTCTTCAATTTCTCTCTTTTTCACACTCATGGCTTCAAGGTTTGATTTCAAAATCTTTCTCTTCCCTCTAAATTTCTGAAATTTGTTTTTCTTTTTGCTTTCATGAACTTATAGCTTTAATTTATGGTGTAATTTGTTAGATTATAGTTTCTTTAATATGTTTCTAGTTGTTAATTTCTCTATTCTTGTACATATGCTTTAATTTTGCTCTCATAGTGTTCATATTAGGTTTTGAAGTTCTACATAGCATACCCATTTCCCCAATTTGTTCTTATGCATTTTCTTTAATCTTTGAAGTGGGTATTGCAATTTCTAAGCTTAGGAAACTTTGTAAATATTGTTTATGTTGAATTTATTGCTTTATTCTACCATGTTCATCTGAAAAATCCAAAAAAAAAAAAAAAAAAAAAAATTATTATTAGTATATAGTTTTTGGTATGTGTTCTTATTATTTCGTTATGTTCAATTTTAGTATTGAAGCCATAATTTTGGGTAGTCTCTTGTATATAGTTGAATGCTTGAAACCATGTCCTAACCTTCCTTTGAGCCTTGTTTGCAGACCACAACGCAAGAAAACCACTGCGAAAAAACCTGCTAACCCCATTCCACCTCTCCAGAGACAAGTGGACACACCATTCAATAACACCACACATCAAGAACGCTATGCATGGTTCAGGAAACAGAGAATATACACGAACTATGTTATTGATATGGGTGTAGCTGAGCACTACGGAGTTAAGGATGAAATGTTGTCAATGACGGAGCTGCCGGAGTGGAAAGCTATGCTAGTGGATTTTCGAGAGGACACTCACCCCACTTTACTCCTAGAGGTCATGGCGACTCTAGAAGTTCAAACCTTTGATTTGCCCTCCACTCGCAACATATCGTTTATAGCAGGGGGTGTAGCTTTCCATTTGAGTGCCGATGAAATCAGTCAACACTTGGGGATAGATGATATCCAAAACCTGGATGAGGAGGCCATGGATGAAAGGGTTGTGATCCTCGAACAAGTGGCAAAACAGGATCTTTGGGATCAATTGACCGATGAGGACACTGTATTCAGAACTTCCGCAAGCCGGTCCTCAAGCTTCACAAATATAGCCCACAAGTTCATGCATCACATTCTAACCCGATCAGTTTGTGGCCGCCACGACTCCACTGGCGTCTTGACACATGTAGACATGATGTGTTTGTACTGTATGATCAGGCAGAGTCGCATACACATGGGAATGGTTATTGCGCATCTGTTTCAAAACCAGGAAAAAATGAAGGTGAAGGGCCTATTCTTGGGTCCCTACCTTACAAGAATTGTGCGCAGCACACAACGAGTGCGGCTCACTCAGCCAAGCCGTGATGGGGTGCAGAAGATTACAGTGGAACTCATGGCTGCAATGTACAAACAAATACAAAAAGCAAAGCGAGCTCGGGTTGAGCAAGAGCACCAGGACCAAGACATGCCAGCGGAAGAACAGGATGAAGAAGAACCGGTCGCGGACGCACCTGCTGCTGCACCGAGGAGGTTAAACTTTGAGCAACAAGTCTTGGCCCAACTGGGCGCTATGCAGCTCCAAATGGGGCAGATTTCACAGCAGGTGGGACTAGTTCAGACTGAGCAACAAATGATCAACACCGGGGTGCAAACCCTGAACACTAGGGTCGATCATCTGGAGGGAGCAGTGACCCGCATTGAGGACTACCAAGCATGGCACCGCAGCCAATTTCCACCATCCGGGCCTCCCTACTTTCCTTATGACCCTTCTGCTGGACCGAGTCATTGACGTTTGAGCGCATGTGGTTGCCTTTCTGAGAGACAGGAATTCTGAACTCTACCCTTTTTACATTTCTGCACTTTTAGTTTGTTCTTTTGCTTTAATTTTTGCACTTTCAGTTTCTTTAGTTTCATAGCACGTGAACTGTTTTCAATTTCCTAGCTGTTTTGTTGCTTCCCCCAATGTGTTTATTTTGATCCATCGAGGACGATGTCCATATTCTAGTGTGGGGGAGTAGTGGGATCATTTTGTGATCCAAATTTTGGTTTGAATTTTGGGCTGTAGTGGATAATATCGGCTGTAGTGGATCATTTTACGATCCAAATTTTGATTTATCGGATGTAGTGGATCATTTTACGATCCAAATTTTGGTTTATCGGCAGTATATATTAATTTTTGCTTAATTTTGCTTGGATGATTCTTTGTGCATATTTCTTGGGTAATTGCTTTCCTTGCATGAACTTATGAACATTTCCTATTGCTGGTTGGCGGTTGTGTGGTGGTACTTGTGCAATCTTACTGTTGATGGATGATTTGAAGCTAAACTTATGATTGATTCTGTCCCTTGCCAATGACTTTGTTTGCTTGTAAATAAATGAATAATTTTGATCCTGTGTGTTGTGCTTAGCTAGTGAAGGCTTATGTGAGATTCCGGTAATGGTTGCTTTGCTAGAACTTGCCCTATTACTCCCCAATGTGAAATCCTAGGAAATTGCATGTTTTGAAATGATATAGGCCATTTTTGTTTAGCCCTTAACCTTAAAACCTACCTTGTTAATATGTGTTTATCCCTAGTTGTCCCCTTTTGAGCCTTTTGTTCATTTAATAAAGTGCTTAGCACTTGTTCATTTCCTATAATTGTTTCTTCTTTGTTCACCCTTGTCAATTCACCCTTTAGCCCTTAGCCATAAATTAAAAAAAAAAAAAAAATTTCCCTTCCACCCTTTGAGAGAGTATAACACTTATTCTTTAGTCTAGGAGAGATTATTCTTATGGAGCTCATTCCTCTAGCATCACTCTAGATAGTTTTGTTTTAGTGTGGGGGTATCTTGTGAATATTTTGAAGATATTGTTTATGTTTGAAAATTATGTCTTGGAAAGAAAAGAAAAAAAAAAGTAGAAAAGAATCTTTGAAAAAAAAAGCTGAAAAATGAGAAAAAGTAGAATAAAGAAAAAGGAGAGAATGAGAAAAAGAAAAAGAAAAGAGAAGAAAAGTTGAATAAAAGCCAAAGCTCTCCATTTTTGTTGAAGTAGTCATAACCCCAAGTCTAGAGTGTTGCCATTTTTCCAATTATAATTTGCTTCTTGCTCATATTAGTCAAATCTCTTTTAGATTAGTAATGTTTAGGTGTGAAACTCTCTCATTTTGTTTATATCCATACCCTTTCTTTGTTTAACCATTAACCCTTAGCCCCGTTATAAGCCGAATAAAGACCTATTTGATCATTTCATGCATTCCAAAGATCGATCTAGTGGGAGTAAGAAAGGCAAGCCTATGGGATCTCATCTTTAGCCACGTTTTGCATAATCTCAACTTAGCATTTGCGCACACAGGGTCCTCACCTAATCTAATAATGTGGCACTTGGTTATTGGCTTGGGAAGGAAACTTGTTCGTGAGGCCTATATGATTCTTGAAAATGGGACGGATTGTCATGAGTTGGTTTGTGGTTTGTTTGGTGGTGCAAGAAGGAAGTGGAATAAATGTTCATTGCTTGGTAGTGGTTATCCTAGTCTTTGCTTGAGGACAAGCAAAAGTTCTAGTGTGGGGGAGTTGATAACTCTATTTCTAAATGCCTTTTTACCCCACTTCCCGTTTATTTTTATAGTAAAATATTGTTACTTGAGTGGAATTTATTACTTGGTTGTGTGTTTTTGTGGTTATAGGCGAAACTCTTCACAACAAGTGGTAAAGGAAGCATTTTGGAAAGCTTTGGATCAATTTTGGTAGCTTAGGATCTCACTCAAGGAGGAAGAAAAGCAGCGGAGCGCAAAATGGAGCAGGAAAAATTACTGAAAAATGAAATGGGTGGTGACACGGCCGTGTCACCACCCGTTTTGGTCTGCCCTAAAACTGATCACCAAAATGGGTACTGACATGGCCGTGTCACCACCCATTTTGGTCTGTGCTGTTCTGTATAAGTGCGTTTTTGCTGCATTTTTGGGGATTCCGAACCCTAGCTAGCTTGGACTCTCTCTCTAATATTTCCTTTAGCCATTTTTAGCTTAGAATAGCTTAGATTGACATTGGAGAACACTTTGCAAGCATCTTTTGGTGGTTTTGGAAGGGATTCCAACATCATCTCCCATCTTTATTAGTAAAATCTCTTATTTCCTCTTCTTTAAGTGTTTTTACTTTCATTGTAGATTTATGTTTTCCTTGTTGAATCTTGCTATGTTTGCCTTAAATATGAGTGAGTAGTTCTTCAAATGGGTTAGATTTGGTGTTTATTGCTCTTATTGATGCTTGTTAGATGATTATTGCATAAAGGGGATGAACACCCATTTAGGGTTCTTGAGTTTGAATTGGGTTTATTTCTATCTTTCAATAATTAGTG
>CP025659.1:49716602-49727668 GCA_003576665.1 Ipomoea trifida
CATCATGTCCAAGGAACAGTAAAAAAAAACTATGTAATTAAGGTTGGCAAGTGCTGGTGGGGAGTTGAGGGGAATTGTTGGGTAGAGGCCTGAAGGGTTAACTCCAACACCCTGCCTCTCCAAAATGTGGCAATATAAACAAATAAAGTTGCGCCTTCACTACTAACTATAACATTTGACGTAGTGTTAAGCACTTGATCCTAACAAAACTTATTGGCTGATTTTAAAAGTCAAGAATTAGAAGTGATGATGATCAAAATGAAAATGTCATGAATGGATTAAAAGTAATAATTTTTTTTTGATATATTATTTATAAATTAAAAAAAAAAAAACAAATTTCCCTGGAAATATGTTGGAATTGAAGTATTGTCTAGTTAATTATCTATGGAATATTATTGTTATGATGATTTTAATCTATTTTTAATTTTATCATTTCAGGAGAAACAAAAGGACAAGAGGCTTGCAATTGGGCATGTACCCCACACCTTGCAGATTGCAACACTCTATGCAAACGACAAGGTTTCAAACGTGGCATATGTCGAACACCTAAAGGTGGTGTTATAGGAGCTCCTCAAGCTTGTTGTTGCTATAATAATTAAATATTAATATAACATTTACAATTTTATAGCAATGTAATAGCATATGCAGAATTTATATTAATGTTTAATGAAATTTTCACTCCTACAAAAACTAAATGGTTATAATGGGTTGAAACAAACCATTATTAGAAAATATTTAATATAAAAACTCTGGGTGTTAGCTTTTTAAACAATTCCTCACTACTAAAAAGATATATGATGAAGGTATAAAATAAGTGGGTAAAACGCCATTCTCTAGGATTGAGAATTATGGCTTATCATTCATGCAATTATATGAATTCTAGACAGCAAGATTGAGTATTGATAAGTGTTTAAAAGCACATAATTTTTCATAGATATTTCTTATCGATTGGTCGATTTCTTGTTTATCTTGATACAATATGGTGCTTAGTTCGTTTAACATTTGATTTTGAAGAACTTCTGAGAAAGGAAAGATAAAATGTGATATTCTTCAACGAGCTAGTAGAATTTTGACCATAACTCTTTTAGAATAGCTTACGGGTAACCATCAGTGACATCAAAATGAGATTCATGATGTTGTTGAGCGAGATTGCATATGTCGGAAAGGACATCAACAAGAAAGAAGTAAGCTTGAAAATACTAAGGATATTGCCCGAGGCGTGAGAAATTCACATCACAGTAATGCGTGATCACAGGGATATTAAGATCATGCCTACAGTGCACTTGTTTAGGGATTCGAAGGCTTATGAGTTTGAGATGAGCTCAAGAGATATTGAGGAACTCAATGGACCCAAAAATGTTGCATTGGTCAAGGCTCAAGTGCTTGTTTATGGTACTAATATTTGATAATGCAATTCTCGAAGGAGTTTTAGAAGAAAAGTGGAGTAGGTTGAGTTTAGCCGAACCACTATAAAAATTTCTCTCCTATCTTTTACTTACAAACATTTCCTTTCAAGCTATAACCAATCAAACCTATTATTAAAAAAAAAAAAAAAAAAAAAAGCGTGCCTAAGTAAAAAGGGTAAACATATTTTTCTGTTGTGTACTTTATTAAAATCATTGACTTTACTTTGCGTTCAAGTTTACTTGAACTCAGAGTTTTCAAAAAGCTAAAGTTTTAAAAATCGTAAAAGTGTATTTAACTACCCCACCCCCACCCCCTCCTATAGACTCGTACCCCAAACCCTTCGGAACCAACAATAAAATTAAATATAATCACAGTTTTATTCATTCTAATTCATACATACAATATAATTAATTATTTATATTTTTGCACCACCTAATATTAATATACTCCGTAGTACATTCTTAATTAGAAATCTATATATATATATATATATATATATATATATATATATATATATATATATATATATATATATATATATATATATATATTAAAACAGAAGTGCTAGCTTTCCCGCTCATTTTAGTCCAAAAATTTTGAAATCGGTCAACATAATATTATATAATAATTTCTTATTAGAAATTCTAGCCTTCCTTATCATTCCTTATTTATAGCTAAAATTGACAAAATATTCAAAATATGATTCCATCCCTTTTTATACACGGAAATTAATGAAATATTTTCTTCGATTATATTCCTGTATGGATTCCTTAAACAAAATAGTTTTACCTTGCGTATTTTTAATATATATATATATATATATATATATATATATATATATATAGTAATATATATATATATATTACTATATGATGTATATTTTTTTAAAAAAAATCCTAACAATCAAATTACTATATGATGTATATTATATTATTAAAAAAAATATTACTACATTATGTTAATGTACGTAATTAAATTCCTCTCATGATAATATTCAAAAAAAAATTTACAACAATCAAATTACTATATGATGTATATTATACTATTCCAAAAAAATATTACTATATTATGTTAATGTACGTAATAAAATTCCTCTAATGATAATATTCGAAAAAAAATTCAACAATCAAATTACTATATGATGTATATTATTGTATTCAATTTTTTTTTTACTATATTATGTTAATGTACGTAATTAAATTCTTCTCATGATAATATACCATGCAATTCAATTATGGTTCAGAATATTTTAATCTTGCGTATTTTTTTTTATTTTATATTCGTAAACAATCAAATTACTATATGATATATATTATAGTATTCAAAAAAAAATACTATATTATGTTAATGTACGTAATTAAATTCCTCGCAAGATAATATTCAAAAAAAAATTCCAACAATCAAATTACTATACGATGTATATTAGTATTCAAAAACAAATATTACTATATTATGTTAATGTACGTAATTAAATTCCTCTCATGATAATATTCAAAAAAAATAAAAATTCCAATAATCAAATTATTATATGATGTATATTATAGTATTAAAAAATATTACTATATTATGTTAATGTACGTAATTAAATTCCTCTCATCATAATATTCAAAAAAAAATCGAACAATCAAATTACTATATGATGTTAATTATAGTATTCCAAAAAAATATGATTAGGAATAATTCAATTTAATTATGTAAATCTATCTAAATATGTACATGATTAGAGATTATATTAATCATACAGAATTCTAATTTTAATTTTAATTTTAATTTTATATGCTATGATAATAGATACTTGACCAAATATAGGAAAATTCAACTATATTATTATATTGTACATTTTAATATATTTTCATTTTAAAACTTTTTTATTTAAATTCATAATAATAAAAAAATTTCCGTGCTTCGCGCGGGTAAAACACTAGTTATTAATTATCATAGGCGAATTATATATGTTTTTATGAATATAAGGACAAAAAGAATTTAAGAGAATTAATGAAATATAAAGAAATAAATCAAGCAAAAATGGAATAGTTTACGTATAAGGAAATAACGGAAAGAATACATATAAGGAAATAACGGAAAGAATGGAACCGAATAAGGTAATACATCTATCGAAATGAGGCACGAGTACATCTTTGAATATACATAATATTTATATGGAATTACATCAATACTCTTTGGGAAATCATTCATTCTTAATATAATTTGAAAATGTAAGATTTTTATCCCGAATGGTAAAAAAGTTACCAAATATGACACCAATGTCTCTATATTTAAGGTCGCACAAGTTCACTCACATATTAATTCAGAAATACTAGAGCACCAATGAAAATGAGTAAAGCTTTAACTGTGTGCGTCTTTTTCGCCATCATCTGTTTTGTCGTGCTTTCTAACATTGGTAAATAACTTGCCTTCGTTTTTTTTCTCTTTTTTTTTTTTTGAGTCATTTGGATTATTTTCATGTTCAAAGGTGACTTTTTTCTTGTGGCATATGTTTATTAACTCAAATGTTATTTTGGATAACAAGTAATTTATATTTTGATATATTGATTATGTCAAAATTTTTATTTTTTGTTCTCAATTATCAATTTCGTAACTTTTAATTTTACAATATATTTTTTCAAAGTAATCAAATTTATTTTAATTATCTAAAATGACATCATATAAAGGAGGTGAAGTTTGGTGAGTGTTGTTGGGCAGAGGCCGGTGATGGGCTATGTCCAATACCAGGTGGCTAGGGAATTGTTGGACGAGAGCTTGAGATCTAGCACTCTGCCTCTCGAAAATGTGGCGGTTTAAAGAAATAAAGTTGCCTTCGCTACTACTAACTTTAACTTTTGACATAGCCTTAAGCGCTTGATCCTAACCAGTGGTATCATAGACATACGTTATGGGTTCGAGTCCAAGCAACAGTAAAAAACTATGTAATTACGGTGGCATGCTAGTGTTGGTGGGGGAGGAGGGGAATTGTTGGGCAGAAGCCAGAAAGGCCAAGTCCAGCGCCCTGCCTCTCGAAAATGTGGCGATATAAAAAAATAAAGTTACATTTTCGCTATTAACTATAACGTTTGGCGTCGTGCTAAGCGCTTGATCCCAACAAAATTTGGTTGGTTTAAAAAGTCAATGATTAGAAGTGATGATGATCGAAATTAAAATGTCACTACGGTGAATGGATTAAAGTAATAATAATCATTTTTTATGACACCACCAAAAAAAAAATCATTTTTTATATATTATTTATAATTTTTTTTTTTAAAAAAATTCTCTAAAAGTATGTTGGAATTGAAGTATTGCCTAGTTAATTATCTATGGCATATTATTGATATGATGAGTGTTTAATCTGTTTTTATTTTTTATCATTTCAGGAGAAACAAAAGGACAAGAGTCTTGCAATTGGGCATGTACCCCATACGTTCAAGATTGCATCACTAAATGCAAACAACAAGGTTTCAAACATGGTGTATGTCGTACACCTCAAGCTGGTGCTATACAAGCTTGTTGTTGTTATAATTAAACTAGTATGGAATGAAATTTGAAGGAAATTTATAAAGTATTAATATTATTAAATTTAATTTAAAATATAAGCAAATATGAAGTAAATTTAAAATATATTTTGTTGTATATTTAGTTTAATAATAGCTTTATGGTCATAATAAATTAAAAATTAATATCACTATTGGCAATGTTGCAATGTGGCAATGTCACAATAGTCGACGGACTAAAAGTGATATTAATTATAAATTAAAATAAGGAACAATATTAAAATTGGATTATCATATTCATTACACAAAATATAGACACATTATTGGTTACACATAAAATCACAAAGTTCCATTACATATAAAACTGAACATACTATTGTATGATCGAATATGTTGTAGGAAACGCTTGCTCCTAGCACTAGCTACCACTAAAAAACAATTCAAATATTTTGACCAAAGGAACATTTGTATTTGGCAACTTAATCTTTTCATTCCCACAACATATGGAAAATCTCGGTGCAGAATTCATCTTAGCACTTTTTAATCTCTCATCATACCAAAACATTGCCCCACAATGTTTAGAATCAAATATACAATCACAATTATCAATATATGAAACTACAATATACAATAAATATTCACAAAAAAATAACATTAAATATAATATGCACAAATTTATAACGATTGATTAATAATACCACAAAAAAACGGATGATATAAATATATTAACCATCGTTTGTATTCCGCATTGAAGACGTAACATTATGAGTTCCTATATTAGATCCACGATAAACCGAGGAATTACATTGTAAGTTTTGTTCAATACCAGTCACAATACTCATTACAGTAGCATCCTTTTGTCGTAAAATACATAATCAAACAAAATAAATTCACTTAACTAATCATACAAAATAAATTTATTTCAAAGAAAACACATATATAAGAAACAAATCACAAAATATAACCTGAATTTGTTGGGCAATTAACTACTTCATTAGCCGAGTCAATAATATATTACCGTCAAAACGTTTGAAGTATTTGGCGTATCATCTACAATACCATAAAATCAAAATTAATTTGGAACAAAATTTACAGGGAACCCCATATATAAGAAACAAAATTTACAGGGTTTGTGGTTATTACGTATACTAAAGTGTGATAAGTGGGGTAGGTTGAGTTTAGCCAAACCACTATAAAAATTTCTTTTTCCCTATATTTTACTTACCAACATTTCCTTTGAAGCTATAAGCCTATAATCAATAAAACTTATTATTTTTTTTTAAAAGAACAAAAGCGTGACTAAGTAAAAAAAGGTAAACATATTTTTTTCGTTGTGTACTTTGTTAAAATCTTTGATTTATAGGGATTTTCCTCGCTCTTGGTATTCGTATGTTGGTTGGGTCCTACTCCGTAGAATGGGTAGACCTCAACCCGATCATATCCGGTCAAGATGCACATCTCCCGACCTCAATAGCTATCCTGAACCAATATTGTGATCCCGTTCGTAGCTCTAAAAGATAGGTCGGTATGGTCATAAACCCTTTGGGACATTATCGTGGCCGTAGCCAAAGAGCGTTGGGCACTTGGCCTCCGCGCCTTGGGCCATTCCCCAGCCGAATGCATGGTGCCCATGCCAATGGCCGGACACCTGTCCCCTAACACCTTATCAATGCAGCATTTAATGCTAGAAAAAATACTTCTGATTGTTTTCTCTTAAATAGCTGGGTAGCTTGGGAACCTCTGACCTACTATCATGTTGACCGGGCTAGATCCTTAGGATATAACATTCTTGTATCTGATTCGTGATTAATAAAGTAAATTTGACTGTATTTTGACTGTACGACCTCTCATATATACCATATCATTGACTTTACTTTGCATTCAATTTTACTTGAACTCCAAGTTTCCAAAAGTTAAAGTTTTAAAAATCGTAAAAGTGTATTCAACCACCCCACCCCACCCCTTCGGCCCTTCCTCTAGGCTTGTACCCCAAACCCTTCGGGACCAATAATAAAATTAAATATAATCACAATTTTATTCATTATAATTCATACATACAATATAATTAGTTATTTATATTTTTATACTAACTAATATTAATATACTCCGTAATACATTATTAATTAGAAATTATTAATTATCACAGGTGAATTATATATGTTTTTATGAATATATATAAGGACAAAAAGAATTTAAGACAATTAATTGAAATATAAAGAAATAAATCAAGCAAAAATGGAATAGCTTACATACATGGAAATAACGGGAAAAAATGGAACCGAATAAGATAATACATGTACCAAAATGAGGCACGAGTATATCTTTAAATATACATAATATTTATATGGAATTAAATCAATACTCTTTGGGAAATCATTCCTTCTTTTTTTTTTTTTTTTTTTTTTTGAACAAATCATTCCTTCTTAATACAGTTTGGAAATGCAATGATTTTTATCCCTGAATGGTAAAACAAAGTTACCAAATATGACAACAATGTCGGTAGATTTAAGGTCATACTTTAGAAATGCAATGAATTTTAGAAATGCAATGAATATACAGTTTGCATATTCATACTTTAGAAATGCAATGAATTTTATCTCTGAACTAGAAAAAACATTACCAAATATGACAACAATGTTTCGATATTTAAGGTCACAAATTCACTCACATAATAATTCACAAATACTAGAGCACCAATGAAGATGGGTAAAGCTTTCACTGTGTGTGCCTTTTTCGCAATCATCTGTTTTGTCGTGCTTTCTAACATTGGTAAATAACTTGCCTTAGTTTTTTTTTTTTTAGTCATTTGGAATCATTTTCATGTTCAAAGGTGACTTTTATTATTATTATTATTATTATTATTATTATTATTTTAACTTATGACATATGTTTATTAACTCAAATGTTATTTTGCATAAGAATTAATTTATATTTTGGTATATTGATTATCTCAACATTTTTAGTTTTGGTTCTCAATTATCAATTTGATAACTTTTAATTTTATGATTTTCTTCTAATTAATCAAATTTAGTTTAATTATCTAAAATGACATCATATAGAGGAGGTGAAGTTTGGTGAGTGTTGTTGGGTAGAGGCCAGTGAAGGGCTATGTATAACACTAGGTGGCTAGGTGATTGTTGGACAAAAACTTGAAGATCAAGCACTCTACCTCTTGAAAATGTGGCAGTCTAAGAAAATAAAGTTGCGCCTTCGCTACTAGCTATAACTTTTGGTATAGTGCAAAGCGTTTGATCCTAACAATATCATAGCTAGGTTACAGGCGGGTTCAAGTCCAAGAAACAATTAAAAAAAAAAAAAAAAAAAAAAACTATGTAATTAAGGTTGGTAGGTGCTGGTGGGGAGTTGAGGGGAATTGTTGGGCAAAGGCCTAAAGGGTTAACTCTAACACCCTGTCCCTTGAAAATGTGGCAATATAAACAAATAAAGTTGCGCCTTCGCTACTAACTATAACATTTGACGTAGTGTTAAGCACTTGATCCTAACAAAACTTGGCTGATTTTAATTAAAAGTCAAGAATTAGAAGTGATGATGATCAAAATGAAAATGCCACTACAGTGAATGGATTAAAAGTAATAATTATTATTTTTGATATATTATTTATAAATTCAAAAAACAAATTCCCGTTGGAATTGAAGTATTGTCTAGTTAATTATCTATGGAATATTATTGTTATGATGATTTTTAATTTATCATTTCAGGTGAAACAAAAGGACAAGAGGCTTGCAATTGGGCATGTACCCCACACCTTGCAGATTGCAACACTCTATGCAAACGACAAGGTTTCAAACGTGGCATATGTCGAACACCTAGAGGTGGTGTTATAGGAGCTCCTCAAGCTTGTTGTTGCTATAATAATTAAATATTAATATAACATTTACAATTTTATAGCAATGTAATAGCATATGTAGAATTTATATTAACGTTTAATGAAAGTTTCACTCCTACAAAAATTAAAAGGTTACAATGTGTTGAAACAAGCCGCCGTTATTAAAAAATATTTAATATAGTGCTAAGCGCGCTTGATCTTAACCAGTGGTATCATAGGCACTTTATGGGTTCGAGTCCAAGCAACAATAAAAAACTATGTAATTAAGGTGGCATGCAGGTGTTGGTGGGGGAGGATGGAATTGTTGGGCCGCAGAGGCCTGAAAGGCTAAGTCCAGCACCCTGCATCTCGAAAATGTAGCGATATAAGAAAAATAAAGTTGTATTTTCGCTATTAACTATAACGTTTGGCGTAGTGCTAAGCGCTTGATACTAACAAAATTTTGGTTGATTGCAAAGTTCTGTACCAGGGAGTAGGTGTATATCTTGAGGGTGAGTATCCCCGGGATTGGTGGGTGCTAGCATTGCTTAGGGTGCGTGCGTTAAAGGCTACTTGGATTAAAATGTAGAGACCTGTACTGAGTATGCTTGCAAGTGACCCTAAAGGTGTGTCTCATTGCTTAGATTGTGAGCTGAATGGCTTGTCCCGGTTAAACTACAGGGCTCTATACGGGGTGAGTTGGCTTGCGATCTAAGGGTGAGGGCACGGGGATGGTAGAGGTTGGAATGGCTTGCATTGAAGGGCATTGGTCCCACTCATTATATGGGGCGATGTTCTTTCTATTTGTTTTGTTTGGAATTCTTTGCATGTGATTAGATTGTGAGAGGGGAAGGGAACCAATTAGATATGTAGGAAATGAGTTGAAATGGATGGCTTGTACATGGTAGTTTTTCTGGACTCTTTAGATAAGATGAGTTAGTTGTTAGCTAGATTTTGAGTTTTATTACCCGGTTTGGGTTTGTATGTTAGCTAGAAGTACATATGTGTTAGACATTCTGCCCTAAAAAAAAGAAATAACTAAATAACAATGAAATACATGTCCAAAAGATTATAAAATGTACGAATAAATACATGTCATTGCATGTAAAATGCACACAAACAGCCACGTGAGTGCACCCAACTGCAAATAACCTATATGTGCACAATGCAAATGCACACATGAATAATAGGTGCATTTGTGTGAAGCGTACTAAAGTGCACACGATAGAGCATAAAAGTGCACACACATCATACCTAGAATCAGAATGTGGGATTCAACCAAATTGATTCAGGCAATTGGGTGGGGGGTGGGGTTGAATAGACTTTTCATCAATTTAAATGCTTTATAACACTTTAACAAATATAATTCAACTGAATAAATTCAACTTGAAACACACAGCGGAAATAAATTAACAGTAAAGTACTATAATTAAAACCACATAAACATGAAGAGATAATTTGCATGAAACACATAGGGAATACATCAAATAGCTTAAATAGCAAGTATGTAAATTTTGACAGCACATGCATACGTGGCAACAAGTAAACCCAAATGGATAAAGTCTAGATAGATAAAGCGAAACAGTAAATGGGTTAGTTCAGATAAGAATGCAAGGGTAAAAGTACTGCAAGTAAAGTACAATAGAGAGAGATTTATAGTGGTTCAGATGTGGTGTAATCCTCTTAATCCACTATTCTCCTTTCACTCCAAGGAAGAAATTCACTATCTCGCACAAAGCTACACTTAATTGTTTCTCTCTCAGACTTGAATTCTTTCGTATTTAGCTCACTACTTGCACTACAATAGTGTTTTTTCTTCAAGTCTACTTGGGCATTTATAACTTGAAAAAGTTATTTGCCCGTTGTGAAAATTCAAATTTTGAACGTCCACTTGATCTAATAGCTCTTGCTAGCTTGATCTGCAACATTTAATGACATTGGTAGCCTTTGTCAAATGAATTTGAATTTTTCTTCCTTATCTCTTCAAAAGTTTTCTAGCAATCTAACAAATATTGGCCTTGTAACTTGTTAGCCTCCAATCTTGACGTTCTTACACCTTCTGGTAGTGTGAATATTTTGACTTATTCACTACTTGATTTGATAAGTCAAGTAAATAATTCAAATATTTCTTTCAAATAATTCACCCTGGTGATTCTTGCTTGAGCTTAAATAATTCTACCGAAAAAAAAAATCCTTGACTTTTTCGTAAATTAAAATAAGCTCTAAGTAGAAAATATTTGATTTTGCACTTTCGAATTTCTTCTTGCCGTAGGTCATCCTCATCCTGATTTGGAATTGAGGTCATCCTCATTCTTGTTGGTCTCGAGGGGATGGGGTATAAGTCTAGA
>CP025659.1:49728668-49739685 GCA_003576665.1 Ipomoea trifida
GAGTTTAGGATGTGTTTAGTTAGTTCGCATGTTGATGTTTGTTGAGTTTAGCGTTAGTTAGGTTAGTTGAGCAATCGTTCTTTTCGAACCTTCCGTTGAAACTCCGTTTCCTTTGAACCGTTTCGTTTTCAAGTTCCCGCTAGCTTTGAGCTTCGGGGACGAAGCTCCTTTTAATGGGGGGTAGAGTGTAACACCCCGTAAATTCATTTCAAGCCTTTCGATCGCTAATTAATTCCTTGGGCGATTTATTAATTTAATTGGGCTAGTCTCTCTCTTAATTTCGAAAATATATATACTACTTGTATATATATTTGATGCCTAATTTAATTATTCTAGCCAAGAGCCCAATTAATTGAATTTATTCTTGTAAGGGATTTTATTCAATTGCCCTTACAATATTTGTTATTAAATATTCTTACAAGCCCACATTCTTGATCATACATTATATATAAACATATATTGATCCTAAGACATTCTTATGGGCTAATTCTTGTATTTAATTTATAAGGGTGAGTTTAATAAGCCCAACTTACTAGTCTTGATTATATTTATTCCTACATCCATTATTTTATAAGATTACTTAAGCCCACATCATTTCATGTCTTACACCCTAAATATTGTATGTATTCTTGGTATATAATATGAAGATCAAATTACCCTAAGACTTTCACTCCTTTCTTCCTCCTACTCAATATACCCACACGCCATTTTCCTCTCATAATTCTCTAAAATTCATCTTCATCTTCCCTACAAGATTTCAAGTAAAGGTTGCTCTTTTAAGCTTTGTTGGGAGTGGGTAAGTGCATCTATCCTAGAATCCATCTTGCATTTTGTGTTTTTAGTAGTCTTTATGCTTATTCTTATAAAGTTCTTTTGGGGATCTTTGGGAAAAAGATGATCAAGGTGAAGGTGGGGCTTAGAGGACTATCTTGAGGCTTGATTGGTTGGAGAAAAGCTCTTTGAGGTAACCATCCATGTCCATCAAAACTATTTTATTCACCTATTCTATATATATTGATCTTGGTGTTGGAAATCCTGAAAATTATTGTTGTATAGCCTATTTCTTGGATGTTTCTTGTTGGATTTCATCTTGATCTTTGTCTTGTGTTGTATGATCAATGATGTTATGGATTTCCTTATTCTTGGACTCTAAATGGGATGAAATGTGAGTGTATTTGGTTGAGTTTTGTATTCTGGAAATGGTATTTGTTCATGTCTGCTTCGGCTCTGGAAATCTGGGATAGGGTTTGGCCTTGCGGAAGACCCAAGCGGTATAATGTAACCCGCGAGGGCGATCCGCAAGGTGGCGACGGAAGAGTTGGGCGGAGGGGAGAGGCCCGTTGAGGGGGACCGTCTCCTCTTTGCGGAGGAGGTCGGCGGAGAGGTGTGTTCCGCTGGGGAGTTCCGTTAGTTCACTGGGAATTGTTTTCCAGTGAGCGACTTCTCTGTTGTTGTCTGTTGTTGGTGTTTGGTTTCAGATTATTGTTGGATTGTTTTGTTGGGTATTTTACCATGTTATTGGAGTATTTATTCATGTCATTTGTTGGGTATTTGATACCATAGTTGGAGTATTGATTCATGTCTTCGGTTTCCATTGTTGGTACTCTTGATCTATTGATCCTTTGATTCATAACCTGGGAGTTGGTTGGTGTTCATATTTGAGATGAACCCATGTCTTGGTTGGTTGTGTTGGTGTTGGAGTATGGTTGTGATGGTGGTTATTGTGCTATTGTGTTACTATTGACTGTGGACTATTGGGTTACTATTGACTTCTGACTTTGGACTTCGGTCCCTGTGATTGGGTTGATTACCCCTGTGATTGGGCCCTGTGATTGGACCCTGTGATTGGACTTGTCCCTTCGGTCCCTGTGATTGGGCTCATCACCCCTGTTTGACTCGTGACTATTTGACTTCTGACTTCTGACTATGTGGATTGACTTGGTTGGTGGTTGACTTGGTTTGGTTGGGAGGTCGGTGTTGGGATTCCTTCTTGGTTGGTTTTACGAGTCCTTTGTGTTACTCGGTTGATATCTTGTCATTCTCATTGAGTTGGTTGATTCCTTTCGGATTGTGTTCAGTTGGTATCTCGTTTATGATTCGTTAGTGCATTATGCTTTCGTTATTGGATGTTGGCTTTGTTTGATTGAGTCTTGGTTTATGATTCGTTCAGCTTATTGTTGTTGAGTATCGGTTTGAACTATTGAACAGTTCGTTGGTGTTTATATTCTATATGGGTGTGTAAACCTATTTACAAGCTTATGTATATCTATATCTCCTTGCTGGTGTGAATGGTGGTTGCTTAGCATTCTTTTGCTAATGGTTCTTTGTGTGTTTTCCAAGTATGGAGTAGTTACTCGCGAGCGCGTTAGAGCTTTCTCTATATGAGGATGATAGCCTTAGTTTGGGATTGTGTAGACTTGGTTTTATTGGGCCTGTGTGCCGTTGAGACGTTATGTTCCTTTTGTTAGAGATTTGAGTACTCATGACTATGGATTTTATACTTTGAGGATTATCATTTCAGTTTCTATGTTATGACAGCTTAGTTTATTCTTGTGTTTAGCCTGTGCATCTAGGCTGTGATATACCTAGATGTGGCATGACGCCCTTAAGTTTTAAATTCGCTTCCGCTATGTTTGGTTGTTGGTTGAGATTGGCAGTTTTTATGCTAAGTCTAGCTATCTCAGCCTGTGTGAGGTCGGGGTGTCACACCAAGATTCTCATATATTTTCCAAAAAAGGTTTGTGAGATTTCCAGCTCACCCCGGCAACAAGTATTCTTATCCTCCAAGACTAAATATGTACATATAATTTCAAAAATATATCATTTCCTCATGATAAATATCTTTTTCAAAAATATATAATTTCTCAAAACACATTTTTTCTCCACAATAATTCACTCCATAAGAATACATCATTATTCATAGGAATGTACATATACTAAAATTCCAAGCCAAGCATTTACTCAACACACGGGTTTGACCCGTAAAAATCCATTCTCGATAATTCGAGAATCCACACACATATTATGCAATGCACTTGTGATCACATGAACATTCTTATGCACATAATTTTGTAAAACACGTAGTTTTGTTATCATAGCATACCATATATGAATATACATATATATGGGGTAAATAATAATTTTAGTGAACATGAAATCTTACCCTTGAAGATCAAAACTCTCATCAACACTTAATTCTTTCACCAAAATCCCTAGGCAAAATATACCACCATAACAATAATTTAGGAAATCTTAACTTATAGATAGGTTCTAGGGAAGAAAACAAGGCTTTTTAACCGAATAAAAATGGAATTTTACCGAATAGATGATGATCTTGTGAAGAAAATTAGCTAGGAAGCTCTCTTGATCACAAAGAATGAAGATGAATTTTTCTCTCCTTTTTCTTCTCTTTATTTCGAAAATGGGAATATAATGGGGATAATGGAAGATCAATGCTCTATTTATAGCAAGAATGGGAAAGCTTGGAGAGTAAGTCTCAATTTGGGGCTTGAAGAGTAAGCCACATTGTTTCTTATAAAGGAAGACATAAGAAACTTAGAGATCAAGCTTCAATTTGAATCATCTCAAAAAAAAATATTTAAATAATAACATGTGACTAGAAAGAATGACATGTCTCACATTTTTGTGGTGGGTAAGAGAAAATATCTTCGGTTAGACTGTTCGGGATTAAAACAGATAAAATTACGGTAGGAAATAATTTAAATAGGAATAATTTTGATACCAAAATTATTCTGAAAATAATCCCGCCAATACTTTGAAAAATCGGATAATTTCCGGTATATCGCGAAATACGGCGATACGAAGGTTCACAGCTTATTTGCTGAATACTTATCAACGGTTCGAAATCTAGGCTCATTGGAATGGGTGGGGGTTACACGTACCCATGCATGATAAACGTGTTAAAACACATTCTAGTCTTAATATCCCCAATGCAATATACTTGTTGCAAAACAAGAGATACTAAAACATGTGTACAATACTTACCCTTACATATATATCAGATCAGCATTCGAGTCATAGAACGCTTCACAGATTCGCATCTCTCGAGAGTTGGAAGTTTACAAAAAGACTATCGAGACATCTGTCGATCGAACTGATCTCTCGATGTATCTCTCGAACATTCCTATCTCTCGAGACACCGATGTTCCGCGAACTGATCTTTCGAATAAACTGACATCTCGAGGTAACTCTCGATTATCCAAAATCAACTCCTCCAAACTAAATAATACTTATAACTCCACAACCCCAAATATTATTTAAGCTTGCATGGTAGACATCCGAACCATTAATTTCCATTACTATATAAATATCCAACAATCCTCCTCTATTTATATAGTAAAGGTTAAGGCTTTACCAAGATAAATCCAAAAACTTGTGCATAAATGAAAGTGTCTTAAAGATTGAACTTCCACATAGTATAATACGCGATACATCAATTCGGATTGCAGTGGTGGACGAACCTTGAACCACGCAATCTCTTTGAAGAAATGTAGGTAGAATACACACAAATTTTTACAGTCACAAATCTCAAAACTTGACACTATTAACAGCCACGTGTCCGTATCCATTCATGAACATATCAAGCCAAACCCTAAGCTCTTGAAGCGGCTACACTTCATGTTCACATAGGCTAATCTTTTAAATCATGCCCTGTAGTAAGCATTTTCTCAAAGGATTAGTTAAGAGAAATCTCATCCTCTCACTCATGCAAAAAAAACAAGTACTGACTTTAGGGATACCTTTTATTTAGTACTTGCAGCCGATTAATGAAGTACTCACCAATCATTGAACTCAGGACCTAACGTAATAACTTAGGCGTGAGTTGTGCTTTCCTTCACCTCTCGACTAGAGTTGGGTTTTAAACCTATCCCTTCTGATGTTTTCAACACCATGTCCCTTGCCAAGGCTTTAGTAAACGGATCCGCTAAATTGAACTGGGACCGTACAAAGTCAAGTGCTACAACACCATTAACTAAGAGCTCCCGCACATAGCTATGTCGCATGCCTATGTGTCTTGACTTGCCATTATAAACATTGTTATATGCTTTGGTCAGTGTAGTAGCGCTGTCACAATGCACTAAAATTGGTGACATCGGTTTCGGCCAAATTGGAATTTCCATAATCAAATTCCTTAGCCACTCAGCTTCTTTACATGCAGAAGCTAATGCAATGAATTCAGATGCCATAGTTGAATATGAAATGCAACTTTGCTTTTTAGAAGCCCAGGAGATTGCACCTCCTCCAAGCAGAAACACCCATCCACTAGTTGAGGAATAATCTTCCTGATTTGAAATCCAACTAGCATCAGAATATCCTTCCAGGGTGGAGATATCTCTCGAATACACCAAACCATAATCGATGGTTTTATTCAGATATTTCAAGATTCTTTTTAATGCCAACCAATGTACTGCACTGGGATTACTAGTGTATCTACTCACATTTCCTACTACAAACGCAATATCAGGACGAGTACTAGTCATTGCATACATTAAGCATCCTATCACTTTCGAATACTCTAACTGAGAAACTGGATTACCTTCATTTGGAATTAACTTCAACGAAGGTTCCATAAGAGTAGAAACTGGAGAACCAGTCAATTGATTAAACCTTTTTAACACTTTCTCAATATAATGAGATTGTGTCAATCTAACACCATCCTGTACTTTAGTTATTTTTATTCCAAGAATAACTTCTTCTTCTCCCAAATCTTTCATGGAGAAACTGGAACTAAGGAACTCTTTGGTTTCCTTAACCTTTTCCAGATTATTTCCAAAAATCAACATGTCATCTACGTATAAGCAAATAATGACCCCTTGTCCTTGGTTATCAAATTTGCTGTAGATACATTTATCAGATTGATTTATCCTATACCCATTAGCTAGCACCACTTGATCAAACCGATCATGTCATTGCTTAGGGGCTTGCTTTAAGCCATAAAGTGACTTGATTAACTTGCAAACTTTATGCTCTTGTCCAGCAACCACGAAGCCTTCTGGTTGCTTCATATACACTTCCTCCTCTAATTCACCATTTAAGAATGCAGTCTTGACATCCATTTGATGAATTACAAGATTGTGTATGGCCGAAATGGCAATTAACAATCTAATGGTAGCAATCCTCGCTATAGGTGCATAAGTGTCAAAGAAGTCTACTCCTTCTTTTTGTTTAAAGCGCTGTGCGACAAGCCTGGCTTTGAACTTCTCGATTGACCTGATGAAGATGATTGTATGGGGTGAGTGTGAAGGGTGGAAGTGGTAAAACGAAGAGTCAAGACTCCCCAAGTGTCGTGTCTCTCAAGGATGGCGAATGGGAATCGAATGGGTGTGATGGCATCTAAGATGTTGAAGGAAAAGAGTTACGGGAATGGCTAGGAGTTGGATTCATTGGTAAGGGAAAGGTTGATAAAGGTTGTGTATAGTAAAGAAAAGTAAAGTGGAGATTGGGGCTTTAGGCTTTTCTATGTGGTTTATCTTTGGATGGTTTTATGAATGCAAATTGCGGAATAGACTAGGGAGTTCATGGCACACTACCAAGTGGCGTCACACTTTGGACTCCCACATCCTCATTCGGTTGGGGCATTTCATTAAACACTTTGTCTACCACTCCTCTCGGATCTTGTTCTTTCGAACTAAGAGCGGAGATGTGGGTGAGTGAGACTCGTAGGTAGCCGCTATCGCGCACACACTCACTTCCTTCGGATTTGCTACCTAATGTGGCCACAAAAGGCACAAAGCTTAAAGAACATCATCCACACAAGTTCAACATCCAACAAGCAAGCAATTCACAAATTATAACAATAATATTAAACATCCACATAGATCTACCATGGGGCCACCAATCCCCTTTCTAATCTACTCTAGCATAATAAGAAACAAGAAAGGGAAAGGAAATTCAAAGAAACAAGTAATAGATTATAAATTAAAGAGAATGGTTACCACCCCTTTGGAAAAGAGGGCCTTACAACCTTGATCTTGAATCCCAATCTTCCTTCTTGCCCTTAATCTATTCTATCTATGAATGAAAGGAATTTTCCCCAAGAGGGGAGAAAACCCTCTAGATCTAACTATCCTATTCTATCAATTTTCTGATCTAAGCTCCTCTCCTCTAGTTTTTGGACAAAAGGGATTTATATAGGTGACAAAGAAAAGGAACAACTTTCCCAAAATAACCCTTGGCCTAACCACGAGTGCTCACACGCGTGTGAGTGGCGTGGGGGCTCTCTGGAATGATTCCACGCCCAGCCACACGCGTGTGAGGGGGCGTGGGGCGTTACTGCATGCTGGCTTGTTCATTTTTTGCTCCATTTTAGCTTCAAATCCCTTTCCAACCTGCGGAATGCTTCAAAACTCTTTTTAGAAATGTTGTTAGAGGAAACTAATCGCATTTGAGCTGAAATGCATGCAATTGTTGTAATTGGATGCCAAAACGATGTGATTTTAATCTAATAAAGACCCCTTATAAGTGCTATCCTTGGTGCTTATCAAACTTTCCACACTTAAACCTTGCTTGTCCTCAAGCAAGCCTACTTTTCTAAGCCCTAATTATGTAAGCATCAAGGATAGTTTTCCTCTCACTGTTAAACTGACCAAGTGATGTGTAGATATTCGGAATTGAGCGGGTGAAATCCCCTACACTATCTACCAAGACTGCTAAACCCGTGCCAACCAAATGTAAGAAATATGCTAAGGAAGTTAAGTCTCAAGAGATATAACATAAAATGTTTGATTCACACTTTCGAGCATGCAAGTGACAAAATGGTTTCACCTTGTATTTTCTAGGGGCCTCTAGCCAATCCGACTAGTGGGAACGATGCTCACCCCCTAGCCAACTTTCACCTAACGCCAAAGCCCCTTTACATTAAGATAAGTGAGGCAGGGACATGGACCGCTCATCGCCATGGCTTGGGCGATCACTCTATTTTCTCACCTCCTAGGATAACGTCATCGGACTACTCGACTTCACATGGAGATCCATGCTTTTTCGAAGGTCAATGCAATGGGTGCCCGAATCCTAGCGAGGCGGCTCACCTCCTCTCAATTTTCTCTTCTCCTAAGAACATTTTAAAGTGGACAACCGACTCTAGATATAGCATTCGAAGACTATGGTTGAACACTTCCTAGCGAGAAGGCTTCCCTCAAATTTTATCTCTGGGAGTGGCCTTTTTAAAGCCTTTATTCACGCTTCACCATATCAACCCCTCATGCCTTTTTCTAGGGATTAGGGATTGTTTTCAATCAAAGCTCACTTAGGCTCTCCTTTTGCCCCATGCCCTGCTGGATTAGTTCAATTTCTGGGCTTCGCAATTCTTATCTTTCTAAAACTCAAGGGGTTTACACTCCCACTTCGAGTGATCCTTGACTAAGGTCCAAACAAAATACAAGGTGAAGGCATGCAAGCACACATAAAAATTTTTCAATTTGTGGGTCAATTGTGCAAATTGGTGCAAAGTGTAACTTCCAAAGCATATTTAAGACATTCAATTTTTGGCACATGGTTAGGAGCCCTCCTAGATAGTATTGACAATAACACACCCTCCAGGTTCCTATACCTTATCACTTAATCACTTAACTGTTTCAAGAAGCAAGAAACATACACCCTTTCCACACTTAGAAATAAACATCGTCCTCGATGTTTCCATAGGGAACGGAGGAAAAAGGTTATATGTTTAAGGGTTCTACACATGCCCCTTTTCCACACTTAAAAGTGTGAATTGGGCTAAACAGTTCTAACAAACAAACTACATCTATCACAACAATTTCATGCAGCTCTTCATTTGCGATTCTAGAAAATAAAACGAACCAAAACAGGGCATATAATTAGGATAAAAGAAATACTTACAATTTGTATCCTTAAAAAAGTTTTGCAATCTGAGTTTGCCTTTTCAAGATTGGTCTTCATGGTTGTTGGTGGAGTGGTCCTTTCTTCTTTTATTTGTGGGTTGCCTCCCATAAGCGCCACGTTTAACGTCTTTGGCTAGACGAAACGTGCAAGATAAAACATAAACAGAATTGCAGGTAAAGTTATAATAAAAAAAAATAAAAAGATTGTCCACAATCAATTGTTCAGAGTTAACGGATCACAAGTCATCATCATTAAGATTTGTCTTTTCATCTTCTTCGGTTTCTTCTTTCCTTTATGCTCTCCTGGTTTCCTTGATCTCTCTTGAGATTTCATCCAACTTTTGCATCTGCTCCAAGTGCAATTGGTACTGGAAATTCTGGACAGATCTCCAATCAGTTACTGGGGTGAACCAGCTTGGAATGTTGAAGGTAGAGGAGTTGGGGTCTCGCTCTTCAGGTTGTGGTGGGGGCATGGATGGTCCGGGCTCTTTTGGCGGTGGTGAATTGATAAACGTTATTTTTATTTTTTTTATAATCTTTTTATAGTTAATTTGCAATAGTTTATTAATTTTTATTTAATATTGCTATAAGTAGTTTTTAATAATATTGTTAATTTTTGGGTTGTTTTTATTATTAAATTAAGTTTGTTATTAAGATTTGTCAGTCCAATTAATTATTAACATAATAATAATAATTCTAATAATAATAATAGTAGTAGTAGTTTAGTAATTCTTGGTCAGTATAGAATTTCAGTAAGTATAGACTAGTTATTTTTACATTCTAATTTATTTACACTTTAACTAAGATGTATTTTATTAGTACTATAATAATAGATGTTTTGGTCTAAACAAAAGCGGATACTCAGGCTAGTCAACAACGACCGAAAGGGGAGACGAATGAACCGGAGTCTACCTTCGGAATTCTTCTACAAAATTGGGAGATCCGATCGGAACTCGGAGAAGCTGTTCGGAACTGAGCAGTATAAAAGGAGGCCAAGTTGCATCGAACCAATCATCAATTTCACTCCGAATCACTTTCGGAGTCGACCTCCTGCGAAGTCCGATTGGCGACGGCAGGGCGAAGCAAGTTTCGACGGTGGCAACTTCAAAATTCTGGCGGTGGCGGCAGTGAACTGATCGCAGCAGATTAGTCTATTCTCTGGTTTTCTTCTTTATGTCTTAATTTGCATCGCATTTGTCTACAAATCTATGGACTGAGTTGCACTACTTTAAGCCTAAGTGTGATGCTAATTACCATCCGTAGTGATTGAGTATTTTGCAAATTATAATGCTTAGTTGGTGATGAGGATAGTTTTTGCTTTCAAGTTGTCCACGTCCAGTTAATTGTCATTTATTGTTAGTTATTACAATGCACTGCTAAATATTTGTATTCTATGAATGTGATGAAACTACCATGAAATATAATTCTTATATTGATGTTTAATTTGCCGGTCAAATTTATCTTTATCCCTTTGATCTTATTTTAGTAATTGATTGTGTTACTGGGTGATCAACTTTAACATAATTGAACTGAATTAAGGGAATTTTTAGAGTAAATCATGCCTATTAATTCCATGCTCCTAAGGATAAACGAATAGGTATTTTGATTGTCTTATCAGATTGTCTGTTTGGTTCTAAACCGGGTATTCCGTAGTTCTTCCTGGCTTAACGGGTTTTAATCGTTCGAATAAGTATCTTAAGTACATGAACGGTTAGATTACGTGGCTTAATCTGAACGCCATATAGATTTTAGTCAGATAAGAGTTAGAACGAACCATTAATTTGATTGGCAAGCTAATTTAATCTGCAGAACTAGTAATGGTAGTTGATTCATGTTCCTAGAGTTTTGTTTTACTTATTAGTTACTAAATTGCCTGCTATCTCGTTCTTTCTGGTTTGAATTATTTTCCAACTTATTTTATTAGTGTCAGCTTTACTTTATTTTATTCAAGTTAATTATTTGCATGTTACTCTCCCGTTAGCTGCTAATTTAATTGCAATCTTTACTTGCTCGGTTTTTGCTTATTTCTTGTCTTGGTTTTCAACATAGCATTTGGTTTAGTTTTCACTGTTGATATTGCACTAATTTTGAGCACTTTAATTATTAGGTCAGTTATTTTTAAGTCTGATATTTAAATTGCATTGTATCAATTCCCT
>CP025659.1:49776596-49787541 GCA_003576665.1 Ipomoea trifida
CCTCCGCAGTCTGAGCCGGTCATCGGTTTTCCTCAACCTATTCCTCCCGCCGGCGTCTCCGGCGCTCCTCCTCATTACTATCCCCATGGTTATCAAACCGTTCAAGGTTTGCCGTTTCTCACTCTTACGGTTATTTCTGTATATATGCATCTTAATATAAATTATAAAGGCATATCTTATATGATCGTATGATTTTCTATGATTGTGATATCTGATCTTTGCTTCCTGAAATTAATACTCTGAAAACAAATTATGCCTACCTGAGGGCTATTGATGCTAAACGCAGTGTGCTCCATGGTCTATGTGGTGAAAAAGTGGCCAAAAATCTTGCCGAAGGTTTGTGATTTTCACAACATCATCGGCAGTATTTAGAATGTTCTATGACAATATTCATATGGAGTGAACTCAGTGTTCACTTGGCAATAACTTGACATTCACATAGATTGAAATTGCCTGCACTAGAAATCCTAACTTAGTCTGAAACCTAAGTGTGGTGTAACCAATCTTGCTCCACATCAGCTCAGGCAGTCACAGTACAGAATATGGTGAAATCTGGTTATACAAGTTTGTAGTGTTTTGTGATTTTCTGTTAGTTGATTGATCACTGGTCAGAGTAGTAGGCAATGCTTATTTATGGGCAGTTGTTGCAATATGATTTGTAAACTTGAGTATGTAGATTAGCTTTAGTAGTTCAAACGAAATGACTCTGAATTGTTAGAATGATGAATCTACAAGAAAGTAGAATTAGGTAGTTAGTATGGAACTTGCTCAGGAAGACAAGGAGCATTGGTTTTCTATCTGTTTGGTGATTGAGATCTCAGTGCTATTAGGTTGATTTGGTCTTCTTCGGAGCAAGAGCTTCTTAGATGGTGTTATTGCTTTCAACATGCAATTGATTAATAGCCTTCTGATTTTTTTTTTTTAACGTTACTTACACTGTCAACAACTATTTTTATAAGCTATTTCCAGTCTTTAGATATGCACCCTCTCTTTACATTTGAATGATCTTCAGATATTAAAATTAATGCTTTTACCAGATTGCATTTGATATTCTTCATTTTGGCTTTTTTTTTTTCAACTTAGGTTATGCTGTTGTTGAAGGTAGACCCTTAAGGGAGCACCGGCTACCCTGCTGTGGTATGGGGCTGGGATGGTGCTTGTAAGTTATCATTATTGTTTTTTCTTTTCATTCAAGATTACTTTCACTTATCCAGTGAGCATATCCACTGCATGCTTAATGACAATGCTAACAGTTTCGACATGAATTTTTGTATCACATCAATTGCAAAACTTGAAGCTATGCCTGGATAAATTTCCAGTTCAATAAAATATGAAACCATTGAGGAAGATTACTGTAGAACTGAATAGGAAAGTCAATGAGTAAAAGGAGATGGAAATTACAGTGAACATTGAGGGGCAGCATACTTGGGAAAGCAAATGCAGTAAACTTTCATAGAATAATAAGGATAAAACAACTTTTTTATTCCCCAGTACCTTCCCCTAAATCCATCATGAAAACTTGAAGGTGAGAACCAAATAACACTTCAGGGTGCTCCTCAATAGCACAGAAAACCAATGACTTAGCAAAAAAGTATTTGGAGTGTACATCGTGCTCTTCACCTAATAATTGAGGCAACCGATAGAGGTGCAGGAGCCATTACTAGATGTCATGATGTCCATGTTAATATTAGTCTTATTGTTAGACCTAGTTATTTTGATTAATTAATAATTTATGTGTATGGCTCAATTACTAATTTTCCCATTGCCAGTGCTCACTATTGAGAATATTCTTTATTTTGTTTTACAAGGTTCATTGTTGGTTTCTTTCTTGGTGCCATCCCCTGGTATATCGGAGCTTTTCTGCTTTTGTGTGTCCGAATGGACTACAGAGAGAAGCCTGGACTTATTGCGTGCACATTAGCTGTAAGTTTGTTCACATCTTTTCAGATATCATCATTCCATTGTGAAAACACAGGGTGTAATTCAGCACTTTTGCTTACCATCCGCTCAAAGTAAATTGTCATTGTTGTGTTCTAATGACTAGTTTATTAATGTTGAGCTGTTGCCATACTTCCTTATGCTTTTGTTGGTAAACAATGATCTGCACAGGCTATTCTCGCAATGGTAGCTGTAACCCTCGGTGTGACAAAGGCAACTCATTCCTGGTGAAAGGTGCCCGGGCTGCTTAAGTTTTATACATTCCCTTACCATGAAGACGGAGAGCGAAATCTCAGAGGGCATGAAATCTAATAGTTTTGAGTCGGTATTCATCTTCTTTTATCTGTATAGCTGCTCTTAATTGGATCTGGATTGGTAATGTTAATGCTTATTTCTGTGCTCTTAAGAATGAAATGCACACTAGTCTTCTTTCCCTCAATCCTTCAAATCTTCAATCATTCAATCAAGCATCAACAAAGATCTAGCCCTCAACTTTGTTTATTGTGCAGCCCAGCCATTTTATCAAAAGAGTTATACTACATGGACTCCTAATCTCTACTTCCTCATTTTTACTCCTTGATGTGGCAAGCAATGATAAGTTATTTTAATCATGTGGGTCCTAAGAAAAATGTTTACATCCAAATTTTGAGTGATGAGTATAAATTGGGAGTAAAATTTTGGAGTCCAAGTAGTATTTTCCTTATCAAAATCCAACTTTCTATTTTTACATGGCAATAGCGTTATATTATCACTTAAAGTGATCACATGACTTGAAATAAATAAGGCCATAGATAAACATGCTTACATTATTTTGGTTATGTTACATTACTTGAAATAAACGCCCTCCCTAACGGCTCTCTAGGGAGGAGATTATTGGCAAAAGTAATACATTATTACATTACAATAGTCGATACTCGAGTACATTGAAGTGAAAAGGTTAGGATATCACTTCGGACGGGTCAGTAAACGGGTAAGCTTCATACCTTGTATAACAAATAGTTGCCAACCCAAAAAAAATCTGACCTCCAATTCGTTTAGGACAAGCCTCAAGCAAGCGATTTGCGGCACCATGAAGGCAAGTGATGCAATCTGTAGGTGTCGCTTGGTAGTGGCAAACCGCATGACCATAAACGGCACCATCAGGAGAATTCTCGTATCTGTTGAAATTTTGTGTTCCCGGTGTCAAGAGTTGTAGCTTAGCAAGAACATAGTTTAAGGATGTTTCAAAGTTGCTATTTGATGGATACTCTTGGCCATTGCATACGAATGACTCAAACCCATTAACAGAAGAGGCTTTCTGGCTTATCACCAAACAACAAAACCCCAAAAGCAGTAGCAATATTCTCACACCTTTCATCCTGTGCTCTATTTTTTCTTGCTTTCTTGCTTGGCTGTGTGGATTTGAGACTTGCCCCCTCAGTCTGAGTTTAAATAAGATTCGTGTTGTGTTGTTTAGTCATAGGTTTTTACGTTGGTTTCTAGTATTATCTACTTTAAGAACATGCTTAGTGAGTTAATGGTATTTCTTAGTAACTATGGAACTTTGTCCTTGAGTGTTTGACTTGTTGACAAAATGCCGGCCAACGTTTTCTATTTCTTCCAACTTCATTGCATAATTGTTAGTGTTCTTAAATTACAGTACCAATTGATTAATAAGTAGTTTTAATGCAATTAATAAATATTTTTACTACAACTCACAAAGATGCTTCCTAGTGAGGGTTAGCCGTTTAACACATCATCTAAAATTTTGACTAAAAGATGAATTTTAGAATAAGTAAACTTTAGTAGTAATTAGTAAATAGAAATTAAAATAAAAATAAATAAATAAATGAAATTATATAAATATTTATACTCACGTTCAAATTAGAACTAGTAATCTTGTGAGAACATGCAAACTAGTCTCATTCGTTCATTTATAACGATCAAGGATGGAAAATTAATGAAAAATAAGAAGAAAAAATAGGATAACATTTATGTAATTATGATAGTGCATTTGAAAACAATTAATAGTGCACACGTGAGTGCAGTATCAATTATTTACCAAGCATTTTCAAATGTATTGTCGTAAATTACAAAAATGTTACTACTTTTTTTTTTTAATGATTTTCAGCTCTCGATCATCCTAAATAAAGGAATGAAGTTAGACAGTCAATTCTCACAAAGACTACTAATTCTCACATGATTCTTAATTTAGGCCATCTCAATTATGGTAAGAAAATCTATTAAACTAAAAAAATTAGAACAATAAAAATGTATTTAAAAAATGTAAACCAATTTAAGAAAACCCCTCCCCAACGAATCATTGATTTGCCAAGATCAACGTCCAGGACTAACAAGAACAAAAAAAAAAAAGAAAAAAAAAATGCGGTGGCAATTTGATCTTTTCGCATCTAGGTCAAATTTAAGGTGCGTGGTTTTTGTGCTGTGTGCTTAAGGTGCGTTAGTTATTGAAACTAAGCGCATCGGTCTAAAGCTTTAGGTGCGTGATTTTCATTTTTAAGGTGCGTGGTTTGTGTGTTTAAGGTGCGTTAGTTGTTGAAGCTTAAGGTACTTCGGCCTAAAACTTTGGGCACGTGATTTTCCTTTTAAGATAAGTCGGTCTAAAGCTTTAGATGCATGATTTTTCTTCTTAAGGTGTATTGTTTTTTTTCTTGAGGTGCGTCATTTTTTACAGTTTGTTTCTTTAATTGAGGGCACATTCCTGGTGTGACAAAGGCAACTCATTCCTGGTGAAAGGCGCCCGGGATGCTTAAGTTTTATACATTCCCTTACCATGAAGCCGGAGAGCGAAATCTCAGAGGGCATGAAATCTAAAATAGTTTTGAATCGGTATTCATCTTCTTTTATCTGTATAGCTGCTCTTAATTGGATCTGGATTGGTAATGTTAATAATGCTTATTTCTGTGCTCTTAAGAATGAAATGCTCACTAGTCTTCTTTCCCTCAATCCTTCAATCATTCAATCAAGCATCAACAAAGATCTAGCCCTCAACTTTGTTTATTGTCCAGCCCAGCCATTTTATCAAAAGAGTTAATTCTACCTCGGCTCCTAATCTCTACTTCCTCACTTTTACTCCTTGACTTAATAAGCAATGATAAGTTATTTTAATCCTGGAAGTCCCAAGAAAAATATCGACATCCTAATTTTGAGTGATGGAGTATAAATTGAGAGTAAAATTTTAAAATCTAAACAGTATTTTTCTTATCAAAATCCAACTTTCTATTTACATGGCAATAGCGTTATATTATCATAAGTGATCACATGACTTACTTGAAATAAACAATGCTATAGATAAACATGCTTACATTATTATCGTAATGTTACAATGTTACATTACTTGAAGTAAATGGTGGCGGTGCGTTACGGCAGGCAACAACGGCGATGTGGTGAAGCTCGGCGGCAACATAGTTCCTCTTCCCCTGCTCGGCGGCATGAGCGTAAGGTTGAGTGATGGCTGGGCGTTCATCTGAAGGCTGTTATTTCGATGGTTACGCTTTATGGCCGCAAGAGGTAAAGTGGTCTAGCGGTGGAGTTCTGGCGTGTTGAGTTGGAGGACAGGGGTTCGAGTCCTGGCAAGGATTATCATGTTTATCTTAAGGTAACTCCCTTTTTGTGAGCTTTTAGCTATGGCACTAGTAAGTAAGGTATGGTGGTTATATTGTTGGTTATTAGTAGTTAGTGATCTTAGTGCTTAATACTATAGTTTATGTGGTGGCCCTAGTAATGTCTACAAGGATAATGGTTTGGCTAGTCTTGACCGTCGATTAGGAATATTAATATTGTATTAATAGTTAGTGATGGTATTTAGATTATATTAATTCTTTCAGGTTCTCGGTTATGGACCTAGCTTATGAGCTTAGGATTGACGTTGCTTTGGATTAAAATGCTTTGGGTTAATTACGCTTCAAAGGTAACCACTATGTCCATCAAAACCTATTTTTACTCTCCTCTATATGATATTATTTGGTGGATTGAAATCCTGAATATCCTTGGTTATTAGCCTATTATTGATTGTGTTGTGGATTCATGGACTTGTGTCCTAATCCTTTGTCTATTTGATGTATATGAGCTTTGTTGGTTTGGATTTCCATATTATTTGGCCTCTGATTAGATGAATGTTGGTGTATTGTGATATGATCTTTGTATTCTGGAGTATCTCTTTGTATTCTGAGCTGAGTCTGATTCGGTATGTGGGAATTGCTCTTGCGGGGTTCTCTAGCGTGACAATGTAAGCGCTAGGGTTTTCCGTGAGAGTAAGGTGGTGGTGGTTAGTGAGTGATCCGTGGTTGGTTTCCCCTTTCGTTCTAAGTTTGTTGGAGTATTCTATTGAATATGTTACCTTGATTCTGAGTATTTATTCATACCTCTTAGTCCACTTGTTTGAGTCTATTCTTTGATTGGTGGAATCCTTGATTATATTATTTGGAAGTTGGTTGGTGTTCATATCTGAGATGAACACTCTGAGTGATGGTTTGGGGCTGAGTTGAGTATGAGTATGTGGTAGTGGATCTTTGAGTATTTCTTGTGGTTGTTGGTATACTTGGAGTTGTTGGGTGGACTATCTGTGATATTGTTTGTATTTGGGTTGATTACCCCTGTGATTGGGTTCATTACCCCGGATGGGTTGATTACACCCCTGTGATTGGACTGTTGTCCCTGTGATTGGGCTATTACCCCTGTGATTGGGTTCATTACCCCTGTGATTGGGCCCTGTGATGGGTCGCCCTGTGATTGGATCTGTGATTGGACTACGGTCCCTGTGATTGGGTTCATCACCCCTGTGATTGGGTTCATTACCCCTGTGTACTTGGTTTCTGATTGGGATTGGGTTCGATATGATGCTTTGTGAGGTTGGTGGTTGGTGTGGAGATTCCCTTTGCGTTCCTCGGTTATGAGTCCTTGTTTATTCTATTGGTATCTTGTCGTTCTCAATTATGTTTGATTGTTCCTTATGATTGTGTTCAGTTGGTATCTTGGTTATGGTTCGTTGTTATCTTATATTCCTTGTTAATCATTGGCTTTTGGATGAGTCTTGGTTTATGATTCGTTCAGTTTATCCTTGTTGAGTATCCGATTTGAACTATTGAACAGTTTGTTGGTGTTTATATTCTATATGGGTGTGTAAACCTATTTACAACTTATATGTATATCTATACTTCCTTGCGGGTGTGAATGGTGGTTACTTAGCAGTCTTTTGCTAATGGTTCTTTGTGTGTTTTCCAGGTTCGCCTTAAAGCCTTGCGTGAGCGCGATAGAGATACACCCGTATGAGGAGGCTTAGATAGTGGTTATGTTTTAGATTTATGCTTTGGCCTGTGAGCCATTTGAGACGTATATACTCTTGTCTAGTGTTTGATGTTTCGAGACTTGACTTGAGGATTATCGTTTATACAGTTCCGTGTTTTATGGTTAGCCTGTGCATCTAGGTTGTGTTATCTTTCCTAGATGTGGCATGACGCCCTTAGGTTTTAAATTCGCTTCCGCTATGTTCTGTTGTTGGTTGAGATAGGCAGCTTTTGATAAGTTTTTAGCTATCTCAGCCTGTGTGAGGTTGGGTGTCACATATACCCGTATGAGGAGGCATAGATAGTAGTTATGTTTTTAGACTTATGCTTTGGCCTGTGTGCCGTTTTGAGAATTCTATATACTTTGGTTTAGTTGTTGGATGTTTTGAGATATACTTAAGGATTATCGTTTATACAGTTTAGTTTGTTTCTTATGTTTAGCCTGTGCATCTAGGCTGTGTTAATTCCTAGATGTGGCATGACGCCCCTTAGGTTTTAAATTCGCTTCCGCTATGTTATGTTTTTAGTTGAGATAGGCAGCTGTTGTGTTGAGTTTTTATCTATCTCAGCTTGTGTAAGGGTGGGGTGTCACATTAAGCACCGGAATCCCTAACCACATCCGCAAGATCGTTCGATTGGAAGATTTAGAGACTTTAAGCATTGATGTCTCGTGTAGGGATGTCAACGTCAATGGGGCGGGGTGGGGGCGGGGGACATACCCCCCCATCCCCGCCCCCGACTTTCTCCCACTACCCCCGTCCCCGTCCACATCCCCGCCGGGGATGGGAAAAATCTCCCCATCCCCATTCCCACGGGGATTATCCGGGGACGGGGAATCCCCGACTCCATCTTTAATTTATAAAAAAATAAACAATATATACTCATCTTCGTTAGTACGAATGAACTTCAGATAGCTAGTTTCCTTTGATGTTTTGTGACTTTTCTATATAAATGCATATTAGAGGAGATATACATATATGCACATACATGTTAACAATATCACAACAAAGTGAAGCATACTGTAGACTACCAAAGTGCTGTACTTATATATATATTACGGATTATATTATATATTATATATAATACTAGTATATATAAGTAAAACACTACAGCACAAGTGATGTACTTTAATATATATATATATATATATATATATATATATATATATAATATTCGGGGGCGGGGCGGGGAGGGTACTCCCCATCTCCGTCCCCGTCCCCGCCGGGGAATTGAATATTCCCCCATCCCCGTCCCCATTCTCCTATTTTTGTCCCCATCCCCATCCCCATCGACGCGGGTAGTCGGGTTCCCCGTCGGGTACGGGTACAATTGACATCCCTAGCTCGCAACTTCATTGCATAATTGTTAGTGTGCTTTAATTACAGTATCAATTGATTAATAAGTAGTTTCAATGTAATTAATAAATATTTTTAGTACAAATCACAAAGATGCTCCCTAGCCGTTTAACACATTATCTAAAGTTTTGGCAAAAGGATGAATTGTAGAATAAGTAAACTTTAGTAGTAAATAGGAATTAAAATTAAAATAAATAAATAAATAAAATTATATATTTATTTATAATAGCGTTTAAATGAGAACTAGTAGTCTTGTGAGAACATGCAAATTCATCTCATTCATTCATTTATGACGAGCAGTTCTATTAGGTTGATTTGGTCTTCTTTGGAGCAAGAGCTTCTTAGATGGTGTGATTGCTTTCAACTTCCAATTGATTAATTAGCCTTCTGATTTCTGTTAAGGTTACTTACACTGTCAACAACTGTTTTCATAAGTTATTTCCTGTCTTTAGGTATGCACCCTCTCTTTACATTCAAATGATCTTCAGATATTAAAATTAATGCTTTTACCAGATCGCATGTGATATTCTTCATTTTGGCTTTTTTTTTTTCCAACTTAGGTTATGCTGTTGTTGAAGGTAGACCCTTAAGGGAGCATCGGCTACCCTGCTGTGGTATGGGGCTTGGATGGTTTTTTAATGTTGTGCAGGAGTCATTACTAGATGCAGAGCCGGTTTTTTTATTTGCGTGGCCCTGTGCTAGTAAATAAATGAGCCCCTATCAAAATATAAATAAACTGTGAATTGAAGAAAAGTGATTCGCGTGAATATTAAGTAGTAGAATTTAGATCAGTCATGAAAACCTAATTTTGAACAAATATAATCACAAATACATATATTAACTATTGAGCCAGGGTTAGACTAGGGGCCCCCAAAGTTTTGGGACCCTGTGCTGTTGCCCATCTTGCACGCTCTAAAATCCGGCCCGGACTAAATGTCATGATGTCCATGTTAATATTGGTCTGATTGTTACATCTTGTTATTTTGATTAATTAATAATTGATGTGTATGGTTCAATTGCTAATAATTTTCCCATTGCGAGTGCTCACTATTGAGAATATTCTTTATTTTGTTTTACAAGGTTCATTGTTGGTTTCTTTCTTGGTGCCATCCCCTGGTATATCGGAGCTTTTCTGCTTTTGTGTGTCCGAATGGACTACAGAGAGAAGCCTGGACTTATTGAATGCACATTAGCTGTAAGTTTGTTCACATCTTTTCAGATATCATCATTCCATTGTGAAAACACAATTGTCATTTTAATCCTGTGGATCCTAAGAAAAATGTCTACATTCAAATTTTGAGTGAGGGAGATATAAATTGGGAGTAAAATTTTGGAATCCAAGTAGTATTTTCCTTATCAAAATCCAACTTTCTATTTTTACATGGCAATAGCGTTATATTATCATAAGTGATCACATGACTTGAAATAAACAAAGCTATTGATAAACATGCTTACATTATGTTACATTACTTGGAGATTATTGACAAAAGTAATACCCCGTACATTAGTACATTACAATAGTCAATACTTAAGTACATTGAAGTGAAACAGTTAGGATATTACTTCGAATGGGTCAGTAAACGGGTAAGTTTCATACCGTATATAACAACGAGTTGCCAACCCAAACAAAATCTTACCTCCAACTTGTCTAGGACAAAGCTCAAGCAAGCGAATTGCGGCACCATAAAGGCAATTGATGCAATCTATATGATTCGATTGGTAGTAGCAAACCGCATGACCATAAAAGGCACCATCAAGAGAACTCTCATATTTGTTGAAATTTTGTGTTCCCGGTGTCAAGATTAGTAGCTTAGCAATAGCATATTTTAAGGATGTTTCAAAGTTGCTGTTTGATGGATACTCTTGGCCATTGCATTCGGATGACTCAAACCCATCAATAGAAGAGGCTTTCTGGCTTCTCACCAAACAACAAAGCCCCAAAAGCAGTAGCAATATTGTCACACCTTTCATCTTGTGCTCCACTTTTTCTTGCTTTCTTGCTTGGCTGTGTGGATTTGAGACTTGCCCCCTCAGTCTGAGTTTAAATAAGATTAGTGTTGTGTTGTTTAGTCATAGGTTTTTATGTTGGTTTGTATTATTATCTACTTTAAGAACATGCTTAGTGAGTTAATGGCATTTCTTAGAAACTATGTAACTTTGTCCTTGAATGTTTGACTTGTTGACAAAATGCCGGCCAACGTTTTCTATTGCTCCCAACTTCATTGCATAATTGTTAGTGTTCTTTAATTACAGTATCAATTGATTAATAAGTAGTTTTAATGCTACAGTAGGTTGAGAAAGTATATGGACAGATACTACATGTAACAGGTAAATAGGAATTAAAATTAAAATAAATAAATAAAATTA
>CP025659.1:49788541-49799480 GCA_003576665.1 Ipomoea trifida
AGTAATGTGCTACAAATTTTTACGCACATGTAGGTTTAACCTAATGTCAACGCTGGTCGATTCGTTACTTATTAAAAATTTCATGGGCCCATTTTATATTAGGTCCAAATTTTTGCAATCATTATTGCATGGACCATGGTCCACACAGCTGTATGGATCAAAAATAAAAAATTATTTTTGTACTGAATGTACATTATTTGATATATACTATCAAATAATGTACTTACAGTACAAAAATAATGTACCTTCAGTACAAAAATAATGTACTTTTTATTTTTGGTCCACACAGCTCTGTGGACAATGATCCATGCAATAATTTGCCAAATTTTTGTTAGACGACTCACAAGTTTATATTTTTAAATCTTAATTTGTATGGATATTTTAATTGAAAATTTTGTGGGCCAACTCAGTCTTCATTTTTAAATCTGAGTTGAATTTTTTTGCCGCACGAGTCTTCATTTTTCTTTTTTTTTTTTTTTTTTTTTTTTGAAAAGAAGAAACTAGTTCATTAATTAATAAGGTCGGTACAGAGTACATTAGAAAGGAAGGACGGAGGGGAAAGTCTCCATTCCTTACGATCGGCAATGAGTAAAGCGTCCCTCGCGAGGAGATGAGCGGCTTTATTCGCGGACCGTTTAGCAAATACATGGGTGGATAGAATGATGAATTTCACAAGATCGATAAGTCTTCATATTCAAACATTCAAAACACATCCCACATGTATTGCATATATAAGTAATACAATTATCTAATACAGAGTACTTAATATCTAATCGGGCACGAGATAATTTTTTTTTTTTTTTATAAATTTACAGGGTTTTTCTCTCCGTCCGTTTAACGGTTCGGGGTCCACCTACGTTCGCTCCGGGAGACACGGGAGCTGGCCCAGGGGGAATCGTCACTTGTTGGAATTGAACCCGGGTTCTCCCGAAATTCCTCCCACGTCCATTAGTTTATATTTATATCAATAATAACCAACAAAATATTTAGTCCATTAGATCCATGTTGTTTAGAAAGTTGTAAGGTTTCAATTGAGAAAATATATTTAATGCATTGTCCTTATACATCCGTTGATAAATCACAACGTTTCATCTCATTAAAGAAAAAAAGTCAACTTTGATTCAACTCTTTCTAAAACTATAATAATCCCTATATATTGTATTTGTAATTATAATTGATACTATTATTAGACTTGGGTATTTGCATGCTATGTAAAATGTATGCAAAGAAAGGAATGAAAGTGATGTATTAAGGGTACGCGGATTTGGAAATTCAAAACAATATCTTTTGTAAGTTATTATTTGAATTTTTTAGTGTTTGGCTAGTCACAAAAAATATTCATTCTGATCAAAAGAAAATTGATTCATTTAGTAAAAAAGTGTCTTTAGAGATTTCTATTCAAAAGATATTTAATAAATTTTATCACATGCTTAATTCTTTCTCCGCCTCTCCCATTGAGTGATGTCAAATGGGCAGATTGGTTCACCACCATTTGTATGGTTATTATTTAAACTGAATTGGGCTAATCCGGTTCAAATATGAGTCTGATCAGGTTAGGCCATAGAATAAAAGTATTGGCCTTGCTCGGTCCATAGCCCAATTTAGTAAATTAAAATCATCAAAGTCAGTGACTTAATTAAGCATAAAAAGTCATTTAGGACTAAATTGAGTATTAACTCAAATTTAATATGTTAAGTATATCCAATTTTGTGATAAGGGATACTGCATAGAGTTTTTTGAATCTAAATGTGTAGTGAAAGATGAGAAGACTAAGGAAATAGTGTTGGCAAGAGTAAGAAAAAAGAGCATGTATGTTGTATATTGAATAATAAGCCCGTTTTCAAAAAAAAAAAAAAAAAAGAATAATAAGCCCAATCTTATTAAACTATGAATAGGCCCAAGTTGCTCATTCTTTCTTGGCTCGGTCCATGTAATCCAAGTCATTTTGGTTGATTGGTCTGTTCGATCAGCCTAGTGTATTATCCATCATCTAGTCCCCTACTTTCTTGTGTCTCATGAAGTGATGGCACAAGAAAGTAGAAAATGAATATCAAGTTTGAACATGCTCTGAATGCCTAAAAAGTCCATAATGAGGCCCCCGAGTGGCCGAGTCTGAGATAAGTATAGGGGGTGTAATTTTCGCTGGTTACCCCTTAAAAAACCTTAGACTAAGAAAAATCCAATGGGAAAAAATTTATCTAAGGAAAAAAGAGTACAACTATGAGCGCAATATTCAGGACTATAATTTTTATTGCGTACAACAGTTCTTTTGCTGGTTCACAACACATATTCAATTAAAAAATATGGTTTTATTATTACATTATTACTATAATATTTTTTTGTTTCAAAGTTTTTATTTTATGCATAACTAGTGATTTTATGAAAGTTACTAAAAATTTATAAAATTTAATAGAGTCAACACCATCATTAAAATTTGTATTTGCTTTAAATTTTTACAATCATGACTTTTATAGATTTAAAAAATAAATAAAATGATAAAATTTTAATAAATTTTTAGTAACTTTCATAAAATCTCTATTAAAATTTGTAAAATTCTATTTTATAGATTCTTATAAAATTTAATACAATCTCTATTTGATAGATTCTTATAAAATTTACAAAATTTAATAGAGATTTTATGAAAGTTACTAAAAATTTATTAAAATTTATCATTTTTTTAAAAATCTATAAAAGTCATGATTGTAAAAATTTAAAGCAAATACAAATTTTGGTCCTACGACTATTAGCAAAATGACAATTTTGGTCCACATGTTTAATTTCTACCAATTTGACAATTTTGGGCCCACGATTATTGTTGTAGTACCAATTTTCCTTCACGACTACTGTTTTAATGCCAAAATTCATTGCGTCGGTCACCCATCCGTTTAAAATGTGCTGAAATCTAAAATTTGTAAAGGTATTTTCGTCCTTTTCAACTCAATATCCTAATTTGAGTATGAATAAAGAGATTTAAACCCTAAGATCGATCACAATTCACAATCTCCTCCTCAAATTAAGGTAAAATAAGGAGAAAAACTGCGAATTTTGATCGATCTTAGAACTTAAATCTATTTATTCAGGCTAAAATTGGGATATTAAGTTTAAAATGACGAAAATACCCGTAACAATTTTAGATTTTTATACATTTTAAACGGATGTTTGACCAGCGCGATGAATTTTAGCACTAAAATAATAGTCGTGGATGAAAATTGGTACTAAAACAATAGTCGTGGGACCAAAATTGGTAGAAATTAAACATGTGGACCAAAATTATCATTATAGTAGTAGTCATGGGACCAAAATTGGTATTTGCTCTAAAAATTTATAATTGTAAATTACGGAGTATATAAATAGAAATTATTGAATTCATTAATTTGTTTCGATTAATAAAAAAAGTGGTGTCAAAATAAACTAAAACAAAATCTGCAGTTTTGATTTGTCGTCAGAATTCACATGTTCTCGATCTAATTATCGTGGTTTCGTAACAAAAATCAGAAAAACAGCACATGTGAAATACAGTTCAACTTTTAAATAACTATATCCCAATAATTGCAATAAAAAAGTGATAGTACGGCTATGTTTGGCAAACCTAGCTGAAAATGTAGCTGAAAGCTGAAAACTGAAAAGCTATAAGCTTGAAGCTGAAATCTGAAGAGCTATTAAGCTAGCTGTTATGCTTAAAAGTGTTTGGTAAAATTAGCTTTTTGATAAGCTGATAAATGTAAAAAGACTAAAAAGGACATCTTCATACAATTTAAATAATTTTAAATTTAAATAGGTTTGTTTACATAATAAAATATAAAATAATGAAATCAATATATTTAAATAAAATATAAAGTAAAAACATATATTTGAAATATATAAAGTAAAAAAATATATTTATAATTCATAAGATTAGTTCATACAAAAATTAATGTTCAAACATAAATATCAAACTGAAATTACAACCAAACATAATGAAAGAAAATGTCAAAAGGGTTTTAATTGAGAGGGGTAAAGGATGTCATTTGTTTAAAATAATAAGGATAAAGATAGAAAAAAAGTTAAAAAGCTACTAGCTTATTTTAAAAAGCTACCCCAAGTAGCGTTTCAAAATAAGCTCTTATTTTAAGCTACTAGCTTATTTTGAGAACATTACCAAACAAAGCTTATAGCTTATTAGTAGTTTAAAATAAGCTATAAGCTCCTAAATAAGCTCTGCCAAACAGAGTCTACGAAGTGCTAAAATAATTTTGGTTTTTATGATAACAACTAATTACAAGTATGCGCAATGCGTGAAAAAAATGCATAATAAACAAAAATAGAGGCGAAATTATATAATTAAAATTAAAAATTAAAAATTAAAAATTAAAAATTAAAAATTAAAAATTAAAAATTAAAAATAATGTGTAAGTTTACCAAAAAAACAAAAAAAAAAAAAAAAAGAGTATGCACAATGCACAAGTTTTTGTATTTTAATGCTGTTATCCAACAATGTTAACAACTTAGGAGAAAAAGAAAAAAGAATGACAAAATTGAAAAAAAAAATTGATGTACAAAAGAAAAAGCACAATATACAAGTTAACATTTCATCTAATTATACAAACACTTTTTTTTTTTTTTTTCTTTTCCATTAGACTCTAGCTTCAGTGCTTCACCCTCAATGACTTTAATTTTATATCTCACACACACATATATGTATTTATGTGGGAGAATTGTGGACAAATATGAACTGTCCATTTTTTTCCCATATGATAATTGTGATTTTAGTGAAATTAAATTCTACCATTTCCTTAATTATTTATCTAGGGTGTAGGTAGTAATTTTGTGCAAGCTTTGTAATTGTATTGTTATACAGTTTAGGATTATTGTTAGTTGCTTTAATTTGTAGGTGTTCTTTGCCCTTTTTTTTTTTCACTGTCGAATGTGAGCAGGAATTTGCCTAGGGTTTCGTCTTCATCATTTTCTTCTTCGGCTATGGAATCAGGTTTGTTAACAAGTATATTTTTACCGTGTATCTTCTTCATAGTCCATTTAGAATTGCATTCGAGAGACAAAGATTCATCAATTGTTATGTGTTCAATTTTTTTTTTATTTTTTATTTTATTTTTTTTACGGTTTTGGATTATAGTTTTTTTTTTTTTTTTTTTTTTTTCTTTTTACGGGTTGTGGAGTGTTTTTTGCTAGTGGTAAGTGTCATGCAATCCGGTGTGTGTATTGTGCAATAGGGATATGAATATTGTGCATTCTTATTGCATCCATCATAGATTTACTGAGCAATGGTATTAGCCTTGTGCTTGTATATGAGGTTGGTTAATATTGTGCATTTTCAGTTTTGGTTGTGCATCGCACTGGGGTTAATTGTGCATATTGTTTTGTGTTGGGAATATTTATTATTAGGTTTTGATGATACCAAAAATGTATTAGAATTTATTTGTATTTATTAGTATCCAAAAGAAGAAAATGAAGAAACATCAAGTTCAGTAAACTGCTACAGTAAGGTTCAGTAAACTGCTACAGTGACTTCGAGAGATGCTACAGTACCATTTGCATGAAGCATTTTTGGACGAAGTTTTGAGGCCGAAGAAGAAGACAATAATCCAAGAGAGGATGATGGAAAAGGAGTTTATATGTCATAGAAGAAGGATATAACTCACGAGAGGTGGATTGGAAAGCCAAAAGACTCATGAGAGGTGGATCAAAATGGCTGCGAGACATAGAATTTTCGAGAGGTGCTACAGTGATCAAGAGGTGAATAGTACTATTGCTACAGTGACATGAATAGTACTATTGCTACAGGAATCACGAAAAATACTCAGATGAAATTGGTTCAATGAGTATTATTCTAGCAAGAAGACTTTTGGAAGAAGAAGTTGCGAGAGGTATGAAGAAATCCTTCAAGCTAGTTTGAGATTCAACTAAAGAATTAATTATACACTTGGAAGATGTCACATGGGAAAAGGTAATATGGGTGACATTATTTTATTTGAAAGAGTTCAAATAAAATTCAAAGTGGTCAGGAGAAAGCTAAAGATGGAGAATGGGCATGAATATTTTATTCAAGGAAGATGGGCTCAAGATAGTGGAAAGAATATTAAATCAAGTATGAAGACAAAGTTGTTTTCTCATCATGCTAGACACCATACGGGAATTATGGAGTTGGAATATTTTATGGAAGACTTCAAGTGGGATTTCAGATCAAGCTAGCACATGGGATACAAATTAAGGTGGAGCTTCAACGGGTAAAGTATGGAGACTCGAACAAGGAAATATTTTATCAACTCCACTAAGCACGTGAAGGAGACAAAAATTAATGTGGGTTGTTTGGCAGATTTGGACTGCTGCCAAACAGTCAAATTAACAACGGGAATATTTCTTCCCAAATATAAAACCCAAAGCTTAGAAGAAAAAGTAGGGGATACCAAGGGGAGAACGAGACAGTGAATGCACATACAGAAAAGAGAGGAAAAGCTCAGCTTCGAGACATAAAATTCCAGTGTGCATATTCTAAGCTTAAAAGATAAAAGAATCACTTTGATTCTTTTACTAGTCCAGCACAAACACAACAGACTTTATAACTGTGGTAAATCCTAGCAACAAAAGTAATCTAAAGGAGAAATATTTTCTTTTCATGTATTTTGGGAAAAGATCCATGCATAATTTCCAGAATCTGAATATTTCCAAAATTATGTGACAAAATATAACAGTTTGTAGCTTCTCATAGATCTATCAGACCACTAAATTCGTGATGATGCTAAGTAACATGTGAAACTGGTCAGTTGTTGTTGGGGTTGTTTATAATTATTATTTTTTAATAATATGATGGAACGGAGTTATACAATTATGTTGAAAGCAATGTAAGATAAAAATATATATCACTAAATTTCATAGCTTCCCCACAAAAAGCAAAATTTTTTCATCCTAATAAAGTCACCACATGCCGCCTCAACAAGATAGTGGATGATAAAGCACAGTGATTTAGTGACCTATTAAGTGGGAAGACCAGTACAGTGTGTCTGGTGCCAACAAGAAGTCAACTACATTGGATGTACGTAACTCTCACACTGCGATTGTCAGAACTCGATCTTATGTCATTGCCCACAATCTATCTCTCAGGAACCAACTGAGACACTCTATTTAGTAATAATCAAACTTTGTACCATGTAACTATCAACAAAATGGAGTTATATTAAATTACTGTAAATCTCAATAAATTAGTCAATTAATTGAAATATGCCACAACCATATAAGTTTTTTGGAGGCAACCGTACCCCAATCAAGTTAGTCGAACAGTTAGTTTGCTAATTACAAGATTTGATGCAAATCCATGTTTTCATGGGAATCTGTCTATTGGCCTTCTTGATTTTAGTCCGTCAATTATTTGTAGTATAATATTGTTCTTTTAACGAGGTTTTCTCCTCGCCCTGTGACCCTAGCCGGCAAAGAACCACAAGGAGGTAAACCAGCCTAGGTTACCCATAGCTGACCGGCCCAAACCCAAGGGTTTGAGGATCGAACCTCCAACCTTTCGATTGTAAGTAGAGCACTCTTACCACCTGGGCTGTCCTTACGGACGTGTAGTACAATATTGTTGCACCTTTGGATAGCAGCTATGTGCTTTCTCATAAATCAAAGGTATGTAAGTATTTTTTTTTTTTTTTGTTTACTTGATACTATGGGTATTGTTGCCATTTTCATACCAATAAATATTTGAACACGTTTTTTAAAAAAAAAAATTATTAATACAATGAATATACTTGCAACTCCCAAACCGATGAATACTCAATATAATTAAAACATTTATTAATACTAACTAATCATAACAACCCTTTTAAAAATTTTAATTAGAATAACTCTCATTCTCGGCTAACATAGTGACATGTCACGTTAGGTGCATGATTTTGAGAAGGGCATGCACGTGTTACGTTTCAGCCCTTGATTTATGCCTATTGTATTCTTCAGAAACAACAAATTTACGGAAATAAATCAAGCTGCACTTCAATATAATTAAAACATTTATGAATACTAACTAATCATAACAATCCTTTTAAATATTTTTAATTAGAATAACTCTCATTCTCGGCTGACATGTCACATTAGGTGCACGATTTTGAGAAGGGCATGCACGTGAAAATCAACTAGTATACGCAGTTACGTTTCAGTCCTTATTGATTTATGCCTATTGTATTCTTCAGAAACAACAAATTTACGGAAATAAATCAAGCTGCAACTTGCACATTAAAATGAAAAAAAAAAAATTAAATTTTATTACTATTTCTGTTGTATTATTGCTAATGGTCTGTAGTAGTTTGGATCCCTAAGCAGTTTATAATATAGTTCTGCAAATCATTAGTTATGGGATACCTTACAACTGAGAATATTCTTATGTGTCAATATGTATATATTTACTAATACAATGTAGATTCCAACTCTTATTTTTAAAAACTTTAAACAAATTGGTATTGGACCGGGACTCATGACTACGCGATGAATATGTATATGGTGAGCAAGTAGAAGTGCGCTTAGTCAGTCGGTCGGTTGGACCGGTCAGTCAGTCGGAAGATAACTGCTGAGTAGACTAAGGCTTTGTAGTATCATGAGTAGAAGACGATTACAAGTTGTATTGTGTTACAATGTAATGTATATCACAACTCACAAGTGGTGTGATGTTGTAATGAGATGAATCAAACAAGTGACTTCGCGTAACAATATATATTGGATATCACAAGTGAGGGAAGGACCCCCTATTTATACTAAGCATGTCGGCTAAGCATTTAATGCTCCATATGCAAGTGGATGGTTTGATGTGGCGAGCTCTTATTGGTATGCTCAGTAGGTCACTCTACAGCTATACTGATTGCATAGGCGATGTAGTCATCATTCATGCACGCTGTGTCAGCCGCCTTTCTTTACTTATAACAGAGTCAATAGTACTAAAAAAAATATTTTGAGATAAAAATGCCATTTTTCTTTGCAAAAAGAAAAATCATATTTCCTAACAGAAAAATTCTTAGGTACGTAAATCAAGAAAATTTATAAATATTTAAGTTGCAGGTATTTAATTCGTATTTATTCTATTTTTTGTATTGTAACATGGGAATCGAATAACTCCATTTTTTATCTTTATAGTAACGTACATATTCTAATTGATTCAGAAGAAAGAATGCACATAATTTTTATATATTCATTTATTTTATCCTTTATATATATATATATATATATATATATATATATATATATATATATATATATATATAGGGTCATGTTCAGGTGTGGCCGTGCCCTTACGTGCGGCCGTGCGGTTTACGCCACTCAATGTTAAGAAATACACCACTCAATGTTAAGAAATAAACCGCACTCAGTGGATCCTTACGTGTGGCCGTGCGGTTTACACCACTCAATGTTAAGAAATACACCACTGAGTGCGGCCGCACGTAAGGGCGCGGCCACATTTGAATAAATATATATAGGGTCGCGTTTAGGTGCAAACTAGGTTTCTCGTGTGAACATGTGAACTGAAGGAATACACTGCAACTACTACACAAACTACAGACACATAAATTGTTAACTACAAGTACAAAATATGTTAACTGCAGACACATAAGATGTTGGTTAACATGTTATGTGTCCGCATTTAACATATTATGTACCTATCGTTAACAACAATTTTATGTGTGAAATTATCATGTTATATGTTTGTAATTACTATGTGATGTGCCATCAATTTGTATGTGTGTTAACTGTAAGTACAGAATCTTAAAGATTATTTTTGGACAAGGATCCACAATATAATGCAAGCTAAGGGTCATTATTAATGTACTAAAGATTCATTGTTAAGTAGTATAGATAAATATTCAAACAATAAACATAATAGTACTAAAAATACACATTCAATATATATACTAAAAATGAATCCTTTAGTGGTCCATGGTATAATGATTGGACACAACCTCAACCTTGCATTGCCTTCAGTTGTTGCACGACATGGCCTTGCCTGAACATGGAAATTGGCACGCAACACGAGCAACCTCGATTTTAGCTCAGGCAGGACATGGCTTCGGCCTTTGCATGGCAATAAGCTAGGATATGATGACCTTAGCTTCAATTTAGCTACGACCTCAGCGTGGCCTTATTGGTATGAAGCGAAACCTTGGCATGTTGGGCAAAACCTCAATGCACTAGGCTTGGCTTTAGCATCAAACACAAATGATGCTTGATTATGAACTCCAGTATATTGTAGTATTCGTTCATCACGCCTCGCCTCCACTGAGGTTCGATCTCATGACCTCTCATATAGGAGAGTCACTACATGACATCTAAGGACAATGTGTGGTTCTCACTTGTAAATTGTGTGGAGTACGAGTTTACTAGTGAATTTCTCATAGACAAGGTTACATCATCCTTAAACTATTATAAATTCTTTATGTTCTTTACTTTATGCACTTTACATTATCTCTATCATTTTATCATATTCTTAATATTTCTGTTATGCAAACTTTGTTGTTACAAATATTCTTTCGAGACTATATAATTAAGTCTACAACATGCATAACCTTCAACGAATTAGTGTTGAAAATCTAATTTAGTCCAAACTTTCTAGAAATTGTTGTGATTAAACATTTTATATATTCAACCACTACTCACCACTTTTTCCAAATTAACCGGGACCGTATAATGAGTTTAAGTAGAAACTTATAAAAGATTAAGTTGCCAACTAGCAAAAATTGGCATCTCCTATCCAGTCCATAGAGCCCTTATTCATAACTCACATGCATTGCTTTTAGGGCATTTTGTTTGTTTTCTGTACTCACACTCACCGACTCACCTCACTGTTCTATATAACTCCTCACCCTATCTGCACAATCTCTGCAATTCTCACCATTCTCTCTTCCTTCCTTTCTTCTTCATCACTAAACCATGGAGGTCTCTAAGGTAACAGCTCTTCTTCTCATCTCCATGC
>CP025659.1:49824300-49835192 GCA_003576665.1 Ipomoea trifida
GTGTGTGTGTGTGTGTGTGTGTGTGTGCGCGCGCGCGTGCGCATTCAACAAATAGTCAGAAATGCTCAGCAGTTTGAATCAATCAAAATTAAAGTGCTTACCTTGTACAAGTTAATTTCTTCACCACAAAGAAAGAAACAGACTTTTCCATAAGCACAAATAGCAGCTTCTTTAGCCATGTGTTCGTTAGTGTGCTGAAGTATGAATTCCAAACTAGACAGTCAATTTGCATATCAGACCGAGACTAGACAATGTTGGAATGTCTTGCATGCAGTTCACAACAGAAAAACATATATACAAATGAACAAAGTGAAAAAATTATTTGATTGAACTGCTACCTCGAAGATGCTGCTTAAACGTTTCTCTATCAAACTCAACATATATAGCAATTGCACGGGCAGCGATCTGCAGGCAGATGGAAAGTATCTGAGCATAAGTAGAAACGTAACTAACCTTTATTTGTGTGTGAGGTGTGTAATAACTACAAATGCGTCTAAACAGAAACCTGTTGAATGTTTGGAACTATATCCTTAGAAGCTTCAAACAGAAATGGGATATATTTTGCATACGGCCTTAAACCCTGCTCTCTAAATTCCTCAGCAATGCAATGAAAAATGTCAAAGGTCATCCTTCTTTCTTCAGGTGTTGTATCCTTTTGCTGCAAAAACATTCCTAAGAAACATTAGTCAAATTCTAACAGGATTGTTTTGTAATATGATACACACAAGGAAATTAAGATAGTAGTTAAGTGAGTTGCAAGAAAGTTACATACCCACATTATTTTAGGTAAAGAATTTCAGTAATGATGTTTTGAGTACTCAGCCTTTTTAACAAAATTTGCAAGCAAATACGAACCTTTTTTAAAATATTTATGAAAAACATAAGAAATTTCATACTAGTACTTACCTCGTACCAGTTAATTTCTTCACCACAAAGAAAGAAACAGACTTTCCCATAAGCACAAATAGCAGCTTCAGTGTGCTGAAGTATGAATTCCAAACTAGACAGTCAATTTGCAGATCAGACCAAGAGTAGACAATGTTGGAATGTCTTGCATGCAGTTCACAACAGAAAAACATATATACAAATGAACAAAGTGAAAACACTATTTGATTGAATTGCTACCTCGATGATGCTGCTTAAACGTTTCTCTATCAAACTCAACATATATACAAATTGCACGGGCAGCGATCTGCAGGCAGATTCAAAGTATCTGAGCATAAGTGGAAACGTAACTAACCTTTATTTGTGTGTGAGGTGTGTAATAACTACAGATGCGTCTAAATAGAAACCTGTTGAATGTCTGGAACTGTATCCTTAGCCTTAAACCCTGTTCTCTAAATTCCTCAGCAATGCAATGAAAAATGTCAAAGGTCATTCTTCTTTCTTCAGGTGTTGTATCCTTTTGCTGCAAAAACATTCCTAAGAAACATTAGTCAAATTCTAACAGGATTGTTTTGTAATATGATACACACAAGGAAATTAAGATAGTAGTTAAGTGAGTTGCAAGAAAGTGACATACCCACATTATTTTTAGGTAAAGAATTTCAGTAATGATGTTTTGAGTACTCAGCCTTTTTAACAAAATTTGCAAGCAAATACGAACCTGTTTCAAAATATTTATGAAAAACATAAGAAATTTCATACTAGTGCTTACCTTGTACAAGTTAATTTCTTCACCACAAAGAAAGAAACAGACTTTCCCATAAGCACAAATAGCAGCTTCTTTAGCCATGTGTTCGTCAGTGTGCTGAAGTATGAATTCCAAACTAGACAGTCAATTTGCAGATCAGACCAAGAGTAGACAATGTTGGAATGTCTGGCAGGCAGTTCACAACAGAAAAACATATATACAAATGAACAAAGTGAAAAAACTATTTGATTGAACTGCTACCTCGAAGATGCTCCTTAAATGTTTCTCTATCAAACTCAACATATATACTAATTGCACGGGCAACGATCTGCAAGCAGATGGAAAGTATCTGAGTATAAGTGGAAACGTAACTAACCTTTATTTGTGTGTGAGGTGTGTAATAACTACAGATGCGTCTAAATAGAAACCTGTTGAATGTCTGGAACTGTATCCTTAGAAGCTTCAAACAGAAATGAGATATATTTTGCATACGGCCTTAAACCCTGTTCTCTAAATTCCTCAGCAATGCAATGAAAAATGTCAAAGGTCATTCTTCTTTCTTCAGGTGCTGTATCCTTTTGCTGCAAAAACATTCCTAAGAAACATTAGTCAAATTCTAGCAGGATTGTTTTGTAATATGATACACACAAGGAAATTAAGATAGTAGTTAAGTGAGTTGCAAGAAAGTGACATACCTACATTATTTTTAGGTAAACAATTTCAGTAATGATGTTTTGAGTACTCAGCCTTTTTAACAAAATTGCAAGCAAATACGAACCTGTTTCAAAATATTTATGAAAAACATAAGAAATTTCATACTAGTGCTTACCTTGTACAAGTTAATTTCTTCACCACAAAGGAAGAAACAAACTTTCCCTTAAGCACGAATAGCAGCTTCTTTAGCCATGTGTTTGTCAGTGTGCTGAAGTATGAATTCTAGACTAGATAGTTAATTTGCATATCAGACCGAGAGTAGACAATGTTGGAATGTCTTGCAGGCAGTTCACAACAGAAAAACATATATACAAATAAACAAAGTGAAAACACTATTTGATTGAACTGCTACCTCGATGATGCTGCTTAAACGTTTCTCTATCAAACTCAACATATATACAAATTGCATGGGCAGCGATCTGTAGGCAGATTGAAAGTATCTGAGCATAAGTGGAAACGTAACTAACCTTTATTTGTGTGACGTGTGTAATAACTACAAATGCGTGTAAACAGAAACTTGTTGAATGTTTGGAACTGTATCCTTGGAAGCTTCAAACAGAAATGGGATATATTTTGCATACGGCCTTAAACCCTGTTCTCTAAATTCCTCAACAATGAAATGAAAAATGTCAAAGGTCATTCTTCTTTCTTCAGTTGTTGTATCCTTTTGCTACAAAATCATGCCTAAGAAAAATTAGTCAAATTCTAACAGGATTGTTTTGTAATATGATACACACAAGGAAATTAAGATAGTAGTTAAGTGAGTTGCAAGAAAGTGACATACCCACATTATTTTTAGGTAAATATTTTCAGTAATGATGTTTTGAGTACTCAGCCTTTTTAACAAAATTTGCAAGCAAAAACGAATCTGTTTCAAATCATTTATGAAAAACAAAAGAAATTTCATACTAGTGGTCAAAAAATAATTGCAGATCAGTACTTCATTCAACTCAAAAGGAAGTAAAACACTTGCTTTGCTGCAAACATTGTTCTCCTACTGAATTTCCTCATTGACCGGTTCTAAGCTATACTTTTTTGCATTCTGTCTTTTTTCATTCCTGTCGAACCATGCTGAGAAAACCTTCCATATGCTGCCAATAATTTCATCATTATCTAGACCCCAAGTTTTGCAATCTGAAAATGAATTCAAGAAATATAAGATGCACTAGTATTTCAAGAACATTAATCACAATTTAAAATCAAGGAGAAAAAACCTGCATGATTTTATTCAATGCCACCAATGTTTGCACTTGAAGTTTTATGGTTGGTGCCTATGAGAAGCAATTTCATGAGATCTTTAAAGAAACAAGCCAGTTTATGTCCATTAATAAATTTCAGTTTCAAAAGCAAGCATGAGATAATTTACCTCTAAGGCTTGAACCAAAGCTGGGATTATGATCTTAGGTAAAGTAATGATTGGAGAATCTGCACTAACTGGAAAATGAAGCTCGTTTTGCAAAGCTGATCGCAATAGTGACTGCATTACTACAGTACAGTGATTAAACATAGAATGGTTAGCCCTGACAAAACATTCCAAAAAACTTTTGTAAATTGGAGTTTCAAACTTTTAGGACATTATGATAAAACACAGAGTCTCATCTTTAAGAAAAGGAGCTTTACTTGATCTGATGCTATCAAATTAATCTATATGTTAGATTAACAAAGTTATCACTATGCTAGAAGTTTTTGTGATACAGAAACACTTTTGTGTGTGCATTGACAAGAGGGGCATACAGAAGGAGATGAGGTTCGGCACCTTCCATACGCAGTACACAGAACAACACATTTCATTAATGGTAGTAGGTAGCTGTGAGCCTCATATAATTTATTATATGTTCCTTCATTTATGTAGTTCATTGCAAGCAATCGGTTCTGCAGAGCACAATTTACAACATATTTGAGACAAAATCGCATTACTAAAATGACATCATAATACACAATTTTTTTAATTAAACTATCACAATATTAATATCTAACATATACAATAACACACAACAATTAATCAAAATTAAAATAAACAATAATAAATATTTATTAAACATAAAACAAATAAATAAAATAAAGTAACGTACGTACCTGAGACGGGTGACCGACGAGGAGCAGAAGGGGAAGGCGACCGGTGGCGAGGAGCAAGTGAAGGGCGACCGACGACGAGGAGCAGCGGCGGTTGCATTCCGCGATTGAAGCCACACACGTGGAGGAGGTGGACGGCGACGACGCGGCTGGAGGGTTGGACGGCGTCAGATCTGGACGGCGCGTATGGCTGAGGCATTGGACTGCGTCAGATCTGGACGGCTTCGTGCGGCGATGGTGTGGGAGAATGGAAAAGGTGGTGGCTAGACGGCGTGCGGTGAGCGAGCGACGTCAGGAGGAGTGCGACCTCGTGCGGCAGCGTCGTGCGGGATGGCGTTGTGGAGAAGAAGTGAAGAAAAAGGGCGAGGAGAGGATCTGGTCTAACCCTTGCGTAGAAATAAATTAAATCATTGCGTCCGAAATTATAACTTTGGACGCAGCTGGCTTGACGCGAAATATTACCTGCGTAAGAAGTTGTAACTTCAGACGCTGACAGTATATTATTAAAAAAATAAATATTCAATTTTTAATTACAAAAATGCCACCGCCCCACTTTAGGCGTCCGGTGTTTAAACTTCAGATGCAGATTCTTCAGATGTTTATGATTGATTATGTACTAGTGAGACACTGTGAAGAAGTTGAACACAAATATACTTGTGAAAGAAGATCTGATCAACCAGATACTTGCTAGAGAATGGAAACTGATGAAAGAACTAGAGGAATTAAAGCTCAACATTAGAATGATAGACACCACTTCAACCTTGGATAATATTCTTGATTCAGGAAGGAATGTGTACATTAAAACTGGATTGGGTTATCAAGAAGGAAATTCCTCAATTTGCAAAATAGTCTTTGTTAGAAGAAGTACCTCATGAACTGCTACAGCAGATACACCGCCAATCAATACGAAGGTCAGAAAGAGAGTCAGACAGTACACTCCCACATGTCATTATTGTCTAACAAAGGGTCATACACGTCCCGAGTGCAACTATTTATACATTGACCAACGAGTAGAGAAATACAAACAAAAGAGCATAGCTTTATTCAAGAGACAAATCTGGGCCCAAAAAATTGAGATAATATGCTATCTAACAATTGTCCTATCAGCTGCTTTGAGTGAATTAAGTGGTACTTTGAAAGTGGTTGTTCCAAACACATGACGGGTAACAATAAGCATCTGAAATATGTTCAACCAAGAGGTGGGTCAATTACATTTAGAGATGGGCAGAAGGGAAGGATTCTTGGCAAAGGCACCCTGGATGTTCCTGGTTTACCTCACTTAGAATATGTGCTGCTTATTCAATGACTACATGCCAACCTAATCAACATTAGTTAGTTGTGCAATCAAGACTGGAAAATATGTTTTAACATAAATCAATGTAGTGTGATGGACAAAGCTAACCAGCCAGTGATGGAAGGAACTTGATCCCCAGACAATTGTTACATTCTGACTAATGATCTGACATGCCACCAAACTAAAGTTGATCAAGCCAAACTATGGCATCAAAAGTTAGGTTATATGAACTTTAGGGATATGAAGAAATTGATGAAACTTGAAGTTGTTTGAGGAATTCCCAGATTAAAGATTGATCATGAAGGTGTTTTTGGAGCATGTGCAGTCGGCAAATAAATAAGAACACCTCACAAATTAGTAAAAACCATCACTACTAAATGATGTTTGGAACTAGTTCACATTGATCTGATGGGCCCCACTCAAATTGAAAGTATTAGATGTAAAAAGTAGAGACATAGCTCACTTTATCCATTAAACCAAAGCATTGGACAAGATTATCGATGAATGAAGTCTTGGACAAAAATATCAATAAAGCAAATGCTTAACATTTTTTAATGGTTTTATAATGAAAAATATTTTTTAATGATGGTGTGTGGCGTGTGGTCCATGACAGTTCACTTTGTCCAATGCATGCTGATGTTTCAATACCTTGTTTTTATTTTGAAAATGTTTCAATATTTGTAATTCAACATAATTTAATAATTTGAGCAACTATGGGAGACACTTTCTTCAACAAACCAATTTCTTCATTTAATTGAATTAAAAAGAACAGACGGAAACGAAAGTCACATATCTTAAAGCAAAAAAATTTAAAAAAAAATAAAACAAAACAAAAACAAAAACAAAAAAATAAGAGCTAGTTTTTTTCCAGACAATTTGTTCAACGACGACAATGTTTCCCATAGTCCATTTCATTTTGAAACCTACTCCTTTGTTGTTGTCCTCTATGACTTTTGCGGCGCGCATTTGAGGGTGGTAGGGTAATTACCCTACTATTCCAATGATGTTGTTCGGTTGGCACTGGATAGAGGTCACCTGCATAACACATCCTATAATAGTCTAAAGTAAACACTGCAGGCACAAAAGAGTCTGGGACATTTCTCCTAAAATGACATGCTGTTATTACGTGCGCGCAAGGCAAGCTGTCTACCGTCCATTCACCGCATGTGCATGTCTTCTGCTGCAAATTAAGTTCATGAAATGTTACATTGGGCCGAGAAATGTATGGTCTATCAAGAGCAACCTCGTAAAGCCCAATCTGGTGATTATATGGCTTAACAGTGGCATTATGCTTGAATTGTCCCCTTGCCGACATCTCTTTAGAAATATTCTTCGGCCAACGCAAGCCTGCTTGTAGCATTAACTCCCCTGCAGTGTGCCTGTTCAAAAACATAACAACTAACTTGTTGAACGTTAGCCGAGCTATAGCAGTTACAGGCAACATTCGACAACCCTTTAACGTATTGTTGAAGGATTCTGAGCTAATAGTAGTCATAATGCCAAACCTGTAACCACCGTCGTAAGACAATGCCCATGATTGCTTCGGGATTTCGAACAAGTATTGGTACGCCTGGGGCCACTGGTCCTCTATAACACTCATTGCCTTTTGGTAATCATATATTGTTACTGCAGCACCCGCTTCCCAGATTAGTGATTTGAGCCTCTTGTTTCTAAACTTCGTCATTACATTGCTGCGAAGATGCCGTAGGCAATATCGGCGGTGCACGCGTGATGCGTGTAGTTGAGGCAACGCATTAAATGCGACATCAATGCCTGGGTGCCTATATGAAATTATGCATATGGACTCATGGTTTGGAAATACATGTGTTGCTAGTAATTGTAAAAACCAAGTCCAACTATTGCCATTCTCAGAATCCACAATAGAGTATGCCAATGGAAAAATTTCTTTGTTTCCATTCATACTCATAGCCAACAGCAAATGCCCTTTGTACTTCCCATATAGATGTGTACCATCTATGGTAATTACAGGAAGGCAATAACGAAAATCATCAATAGCTGCCTTCAAAGCCCAAAATGCATATTTGAACTCACAGTAATTAGGACCTCTTGTTGACCCTATCGTACGAAAGTCAATAACTGAGCCTGGATTCGCTATCACTAGTGATTGCAAATATTTGGGCAAATCATCATACGAATTATCCCAATCGCCGTATATGTTTTGAATCGCTATTTGCCGAGCATACTAAGCTTTCTTATACAACACAGTGATCCCATACTTCTCTTTCACATCTACCTGGATATTCTTGATCTTATACCCAGGATCAACAACTAATTTTTCTCTGAGTAAATCACTTATGAATTTGCTGGTACAATTTCGGTCATCACCACCATGTTTGTAATCCACCCTACATGTGTGATTAGGGTAAATTTTTTTAATAACCCACTCAGTGCTCGTGCCACGCATTTTACTTGCTGACAAGGAACATGGTTTCTCACCCGCAGTGCTGTGAAAACAAATTGCCTTCCAACATTTGCGTTCCTTGAATGCTGTTTTGAATTGCTTCCGTTCTAGTATATTGTGCAAAGACACAGCTTTTCTCAATTCCTCATACCCATCAAATACCATGCCAACTTGTAAAATATTTTTTGTTGGACTATAACGAGGTGTATAGTCATCATCATGCTCTCTGTACCCTTGCCCAAATGAGAAGTCAGTATGATAATATGGAATATCGGCATCCGGAATGTGAGCTTTACCTCTTTGCAATGACACATTTTGAGGTATACGTTGGTCTTCACCATCAGATGTCGGTTCTGCCTCCTCCTCGCTACTGGAAGTGGAAGAATCAAAATGTTGTTCCATTTGAGCATAATGGGAGAAATCAACAAATGCTTCTGATGAGCTACAAATATTATAGCTCGAACTCCCACTCCCAATGACATAGTCTCCAGCATCTATATTGCAAAATATTAATGTGGTAAGTATTATAGGTACAATATGATTTATATAAAAATAATTTACAGAAATTTGCACATACCCGTCATATTCATTTTTTTTTTGAAAAAATACTCGTCATATTCAGTAAGCACTTGATGAAAAAGTTGGAGGGTTATTGCGTTGTTGTATGAGTGAAGTTGGAGGGTAAATGCGTTGTTGTATGAGTGAAGTTGGAATTTAAGTGCACATACCATTTCAGAATGAGGATGCAAATCCTTCAACAATATTCGATTTCATCTGAATGCTTTGTTTTTATTATGAAACAGAATATATTCCATTACAAGTAACTATTTCAGAATGAGAATACAAAGCATTCAATAATATTCGATTACATCTGAATGAAGTTGTTATTATGAAAACAGAATATATTCGAATCCTTCAACAATATTTATTTATTTATATATTTGTTTTTTCTCAAATAAATACGGATTCCAAGCACATCCTTATAAAAATGTAATCCAAATTCCCAAAGCATAGGAGAGAGAATGCATTTGCAAATATACAAAGATTCCAAGTCATCATATCTGACATAAATAGCTTTCAAAATAAAAAAAGATCACACATTATTTTAAGAGTAAAAAAGATCACATGGGGAAGCTTTACTGCACAACACTGAAAAGGTAGTCAAAGCATAGGAGAGAGGAAATTTTTTTATTGCAATATCGACATTTCTATCCACTTTTCAAAACATCCATAGTTTAATCCATTACATTTCATTCCTCGGTAGCCAGAGAATTGACCCTAAAAAGTATATATTTGTGTGTGTGTGTTGATGATTTTTCCCGATTTTGCTGGATAGACTTCTTAAGGGAAAAATCATAGGCATTTGAGGCATTCAAAACACTATGCATCAAACTACAAAAGGAGAAGGATGAGCTTATTGTTAAAATTCTAAGATTAAGGAGTGATCATAGCAAGGAATGTATCATACTTAGATTTATGTTCAGAGTATGGTATTGCACATTAGACTCGTTATTCTGTGAATCCATGATAGTGTGATATTTGCCCTTTAGTGTGAAATATATATTTTCTGGATATCTGGATAAATGATGAGTATTATAAAGTACTCATATGTGGGAGTGTAAACCGAGACACCAGGTGCCACTAGACTACAAGGTCTTTGGCATTAACTAACTAGTTGATTACATTGTTATGTCAATTATCAATTTATGACTTATAAGGGTCTATTTGACCTTTATCGTAAAATAAATATTTTATTTATCCATTTATAATATGGGATACACTAGAATATTTTGAATTTTATTACCACATATCATTTGGTATCCTGGCGAATATCAATGTAAAATTGTCAAATTTTTCATAAAAGTAAGGAAAAATTGTAATTTTTGCCCCTCCATAATATGTCAATTATCAATGTCACCCATGAATTATTAGTGGTGTAAATTGCTCCTCAATTTTCAAAACGGTACATATGTTGCCCCTCTCGTACTGTACGGGAGGGACAATATATGTACCGTTTTGAAAATTGAAGGGGGGGGGGGGGGGGGGGAACATTTACATTACGGGAAGACAATATATGTACCGTCTTGAAGATTTGAGGTGCAACATTTACACCACTAATAATTCATGGGTGACATTGATAATTGACATATTGTGGAGGGCATAATTATAATTTTCTTCTAAAAGTAAATATTTCAAGAATGCATAACTATAACTTGTAACAAAAAATGTTGGATTAACTGGTGCAATAACAATTTAGAGGGAAGTAAATAGTACCTAAGCATAGTTTTTGCACGCAAACACCCTATTAATTGCGTGATCCATGCTTCCTCTTGTTGCCACTTCGCTAAAAATGAATTATTGATTTGATCTAGTCTCTTGGTGTGTTTCACTGCAATTTTAATGCCTTGGCACAGTGCACCTTCAAAAACTTAACCAAATCCTCTTTCTCCAAAAAGACAATGATAATATGAATAGTTCTCATCTATGTTGAATATATATTGTAAATTAGGTGTACCCATTTCATCAATGCTCAATGCGTTATTCTAATTAATTGACAAAGTTCATGTTAAATTTTATATTGTATTTAAAAAAAAACCATCAAATCCAATTATTATTGCAAAATCAAATCACAAATACAATGAGGGATATCTGCATCCCATACCTCCCGACCAGTATACAAGCAAGAAGCTTTGGCTAGAGAGTGAGCAATTAACAATTATGCCAATTTTGATTGGGATGAGGTTCAAACCTAAGAC
>CP025659.1:49859931-49870771 GCA_003576665.1 Ipomoea trifida
TCTAATCATAACTAGCTAAGGCTAAGGTCCTCATAAGGAAAGCTCTAGCGCGCTCGCGATGTACTACTCCATACCTGGAAAACACGCAAAGAACCATTAGCAAAGAATGCTAAGCAACCACCATCACACCCGCAAGGAGATATAGATATACATAAGCTTAGAAATAGGTTTACACACCATATAGAATATAAACACCAACGAACCGTACAACAGTGCAAATCGATACTCAACAAGGATAAACTGAACGAATCATAAACCAAGACTCAATCCAATAAAGCCAATAACCAATAACGAAAGCATAAAGCATAACGAATCATAAACGAGATACTAACTGAACACAATTCCAATAGGGAACATCCCAACTCAAAGAGAACGACAAGGTATCAACCGAACAATCCAAAGAACTCATAAGGACCAACAAAGAAAGACATCCCAACATCAACCTCCCAACCAACCAAGCCAGCCCTCAACCAAGTCAAACCATATGTCACAAGTCAGAAGTCAGATAGTCAGAAGTCAACGACATGGACGAGTCCGAACGACATGGACCGAAGTCCGCACGACATGGACCGAAGTCCGCACGACATGGACCGTAAGTCCGCACGACATGGACCGTAGTCGACAGCCGACACGACATGGACCGAAGTCCGAACGACATGGACCGTAGTCCGCAGTTAGAAGTCAAATAGTCAATAGTCAATAGTAACCAATAATCCACATAAGCCACATCACAACCATACTCCACACCAATACAACAACCAAGACATGGGTTCATCTCAAATATGAACACCAACCAACTCCCAGATCATGAATCAGAGAATCAATAACCCAAGCACACCAACAAGAGGAAACCGAAGACATGAATCAAGACTCCGAACTAAGGCATCAAATGCTCAATGAATAACATGAATAAATGCTCCAAAAACATGGTAGAATACTCAACAAAACAATCCAACAATGATCTGAAACAAAGGACCAACAACAGACAACAATAGCAGAAACTGCTCACTGGAAACCAAAGTCACAGTGGCCTTGCGGAACACCCTCACGGCCACTGTCTTCCCGCCAACCTCCTCCGCAAGAAGGAGGCGGCCTCCCTCGACGGACCACCCTTCTCCGCCAACGTCGACGCGCTGCTGCTTGCGGATCACAGCGACGGGTTACATTATACCGCCACAGCTCTCCGCAAGACCAAACCCATCCCAGATTCCAGAGACCAAAATCAGACATGAACAATACCACTTCCAGAACACAAAATCAGACCATATACTGTAACACCCCGTAAATTCGTTCAAGCCTTTCAAACCGTTAATTAATTCCTTGGGCAATTTAATTAATTTCTAATTGCTAATCTTTTCAATATTAATATATATATCTTATATCTCTGTTTTGATGGCCTGTGAGCCTTTGAGATCTTTTGATACTCTTGTTCTGTACTTTGAGTATTTTCTTGGATTTATGGATTACATTGGGGATTTGTTTTGGGATTTCTATGATATAACAGCTCGTTCGTTCTTGTTTAGCCTGTGCATCTAGGCTTTGTTAATACCTAGATGTGGCATGACGCCCTTAGGTTTTGAATTCGCTTCCGCTATGTTTGGTTGTTGGTTGAGATTGGCAGCTTTAATGTTAAGTTTTTAGCTATCTCAGCCTATGTGAGGTTGGGGTGTCACAAAATGCCCCTTTTTGTACTAGTGACAAATTGTATGCCAACCTGGATTTTGACACAAGGTGTACTAGTACTGCGCGGAGCTGCTTCTCCAAATTTAGTACTCGTTTCTAGTCCCGAACATTTGAAGTTTCTTTTGTGTAGTCAATGACTCTTGAATTGTTACTCCCTGAAACTCCGATTTGATCTCATTACAAGACTCCCCTTTTATAGTGTTTGTAGACCCTTGTTTTTAGGAAGTCCATTCCATGATCAGGCATGTTGCATGGATGTGAGAAAGAGAATTAATCTTGATCACACATTTTTTCAAGACTAATTCATTAAATTCCACTTGCTGACTTTTCTTTAAAAGCACCTCCACATTTTGTGCCACACTTCACACGTACACATGATGTTTTCCTTTTGTCCAATTTCTTTTGTACCACACATCATATTCCTCATTTTACTCCACACATCATATTTTGCATTCATAATTCCCTTAGTATTTGCTTCTCAATATTGTTTGATTTTATATGCCAATACACAATAACATATGCCAATTAATTTGTACCAACAATCTCCCCCTTTGGCATATGTTGATCAAACAAACTCCGAATAACTTAACTCCCCCTTACTTTGTACTCCCCCTTTGTATGCTCCCCCTGACTTGCTTGCTTTGAACTCCCCTTACGTATACTCCCCTTTTGATAAACAAGTGCCAAAGGTAACTCAAGTATAGTATTAGTGAAATAATAAAGTCGGAATTCAATCAAGAGCAATATATAAGCAATAAGTGGATAGAAGGGAGTGTAACATTGTTTTCAAGGGCTTTTGGCAGTTTAGCACCGACAGGATAGGTTGTCTATGAAGTACAGGTGTAGACACGGATAGCATAAAAGAGGCCGCTGAAAAGATATCACATTAGACAGCTTTCACACCGGACTCTTCTCAGGTTCTTATTGAACCATATTAAGTGCTGGTAGCCCTCTTCTAAGTGAAACGTACACTAGATAGCTTTCACATCGTACTCTTCTCAGGTTCTTTTTGAACAATATTAAGTGCGGGTAACCCTCTTCTAGGTACAGCCCAAGAAATGTAGCATGATACATAGGTAAGACAACATCGATCAATAATATGGAATTTGTTGCGCATATAGTAAGAAAGCAACCTCAATCTCAAATAAAATGCGCAATGCATATCTGTTTCGGAGCACTCAGAACAATGCAGGAATTTAAGGCTTGAATTTGGTGATGGATAAATCAAGTTATGTGATCGGGGAAAAAGTTTCTGACACAGGTTCTATCCACCAACCACAGATATACTACTTCATGAGAAAAAAACAACATTATTAAATTCACTAAGACCAAAAACTGAGAGAAGTTACCCATGGACTAATCATCAAAAAGAAGAAGAAGTCGATGAGTCATCATCAGAGGACGCAACCTCAGAAGGACCATCTATATTTTCCGTGTCTTCAAGACGAAGCTTTGTCAGAATATTATCAATCTTCACTTACAATGAACTTCTCTTCATCTGGCGTACAAGGTCTGATTTTTTCTTCTTTTTTTTTTTTTTGTTTCGTTGTTGATTTTTTTTTTAAACAAATGTATAATTGAATCTGCAAAACAAACTAACATGATGAAAGTTAAATAATTAAAAAAAATGAAACAAAAAAATAAATTAAGCATTTTTATTTTTTTTTACCAGACCAAAAAAAATCATTTTATCGTCAAGCAAGTTTGCTTGGGTTGCCACACTTGCCGTGGTTTGTTTTGTCTGCAACGCCTCTATCCATGTCCTTTCATAGTGCATCTGAAACATCTTTTGTTAAGAAATTCGTTTATGTATCTTACGCTTTCTGTGTTTCTCCTGGACTTCTTTTCGGGCACCCATGCGGTTTTATGATTTCCCTGCCCGCTTGTGAATCCTAGACATGCCTTGTTATGGTTGTTCCCTCGTGACTGAAGAATTTCATTTAGACTATTGGTCCCTATGTTCAACATTCTCACACGTTATTGAAACTTTCCAATTCCTTTTGCAGGTATAGTTCATTTGAAACATTCGTATCTAAATCAGTCTTAAGTTTTTTCTACTGATGTTTTTAGGGCTGAATTTTCCTTTTGCAGGTATTGTTCATTTGAAACCTTCGTATCTAAATCAATCTTAAGTTCTTCTACAGAGGTTTTTAGGGCAGAATTTTCCAATTCTAGAGACTCAACATTCTTAATTAACATAAGATTCAGCTTACTTACCTTACACCAGTTTTTGTACAGATCTTCATAAGCTTCTACGAGCTCAACATCCTCATCGTCAGTCTGTATCTCGTCAGTTACCTCTTGTGTTCCTGTTGTGATAGGTTGCACCTGATTTGAGTCTCTCGTTACCTCACTATCTTCTACAAAATCTGGAATTTTGAAGAACTTCTCGTAGTTTGCACGCTCTTCAACATCATCAGGGTGGTACATATTTCCATGGAATGCAACAAAATTTCCTGTCTGTTGTTCTGCTTGTTCACCATTGTCAGAATCTTCAGAATCACTCCAAGTAAGTGTGTACGATTTCTTACCTTTGTTGTTTCCACAATCCGCTGCAATGTGTCCATAACCACCACATTCATAGCACTGAACGCCCTTGGATTTGAAATCTTGATTTTGACTTTTTGGTTTTTGAGTACTTCCCGTTCCAGCTCCTTTGTTATTCATTTTTAGCTTTCCTTGTCCCTTAGCTTTCCTTAGCATTTTTCCAAACTTCTTAGACAGCATGACCATGACGTCGTTCATTTCCGTATCGGAGTCAGCTCTTGCAGGTACCGTAGCGTCAAATGCAACCCCTTTGTTGTCCTTGTTCAGGTACCTATCTTCCTCCTCCATTTCCAATTCAAAAGTCTGCAAATTTCCCATTAAAGCATCTAACGCTAGAGTTTTTAGATTTGTTGATTGCTTTATAGCAACAGCTTGCATCTTGAACCTCAGGGGTAAGGATCTCAAAACTTTTCGAACCACTTTTTCTTCCTCAAATGGTTCACCCAAGTTTTGTGCGTTGTTTACCAGGTTTTTTACCCTAGCACTGAACTCAGATACTGTTTCAATTTCTTCCATCCTCAGATTTTCATACTTGGTCATGAGCAATTGTAACTTTGAGACTTTGACGGGTCCTATACCTTCGTAATGATTCATAAGTGCATCCCAAGCAACTTTTGCAATATCTGTGGCTGAGATCAACACAAATATATCTGGTCCAAGTGCACTGTGAATAGCATTCATGGCCCTATTGTTTACTAGACTTAAATGAACTAACAAGACAAGATTGTAAAATTTGACATAAGACCCGCAAATGAGGATGACCAAGTCGCTTGTGCCACACAGTGGGAGAAGCACGAACAGAAACAAACGCAATAGGACCAACTTGAGAGACATGCCAAGAATATAGACCCCTCGATGTACCACCTCTAAAAAGTGTTTCCCTTATCTAAATGTCCTTCACAAAGAAACAAGAAGGGTGAAATTCAAAAAATACATTATTATCCTTAGCAAATTTTTGGACAGGTAACAACGAAGAAGATAGACCAAGAACATGTAAAACATCATTTAATGTAAAAGACCTAGAGGAAGTGGCTACCGAAGCAGAACTAACACTAACTATAGGTAAACCTATTCCATCGTGAATACGAAGGGTGTCTAGGCCAGTATATCCAGCTGTAGAGGACATCACAGATGCATCAAGAGTGGCGTGGTTGGTCGCACCAATGTCTGGAAACCACTTATGAGACTCGATGGAGCCAGCATACTCAATAGAATACGCCATGTTAGCTTGTGAACTTGGTGTTTCAGAGTACCTACGATAACACGTCAAAGTAGAGTGACCCTGGCCACTACAGATTTAACACTGAAGCCTATTCCGAGACCGGCCGCCACGAACACGACTGCAATTCAAACTCCCGCGGCCTCCACCACAACCACCACTGTCACGCAACGGCCTGCCAGCACCACGACCATGCATTGCCATCGCCATGGGCACTACTATTGCACCTCCATCATCAGCACAAATAAACTCTTGTGCCACCAAAAAATCCGAGAATTCCTTAAGAGTTATAGGAGCACCTCGTTTCAGTGACACAACCAAGGGAGGGAACTCCGGTTGCAGTCCGTGAAACACGTACAAATTCTAATCATCTAGCGTGACCAACCGGCCGGCGAACACTAGGTCTTTTACCAGCATCTGCACGCAGCCAAGGTAGTCGAAGATGGAGGAGTCCCCTTGCCGCAATGCTTGAAGCTCTCCAAGTAGACAAAGTGCACGGGACCTCGTTGTCGAACCCAGTAGCTACTCGATCACAGACCATAACTACCGTGATGTCGATTGGCCAACCGCGACATACATAATCTCCTCCGACAACGAGGAGATAAAAAGCGATAGTATGGCCTGGTCCCTAGTGAAGCCACGTTGTGCGAGATGCGGCCAGACCATAGCAAGCCTTGGTCACGCAAGAAAGGGACGATTTGTGTTCTCCATAAGAGATAATTGCGGGTGGTTAATTTTATGGAGACAAAGTGGTGTGCGGAAGATAGGCTATTATTATTGGCCAACGCAGGAATAATAGCAACCTCGAAAACAATCCGTTAAAAAAGAACCATAAACAGAGTTGTCATTATCGTTAGGAGCTGCCATGGAAGAAACTAGGGGTGGGCACTTCGGGATTCGGTACGGTTTTTTTCGGTTTCTGATGCGGAACAGGAAGGAAAATAAATGAGAAATGGTCACATGCATGAAGTCTAAGAGACATGCAGTTTGGTGGCTAGTTTTATTTGAAATTTGGATTAGATTTAAATGTTCTTAATATTTGTAATTCTCTTTATGATTGTTTTAATTTTCCCATGCATGCTTTTAATATTTGCAACTCTTCAGTTTTTCTAATTATCTATTTAAACAGACTCTTGTATTCAGAAGTTCAAGTTGAATATTATTAAAAGTCTTTGAGTTTGAGTTATATTATGTGTATGTTCTTTTGGTTTCCCTTGTCCTACATCAGTTGGTATTCAGAGCCAAGTTCCTAAGCGACAACCGAGATAGCGGCACGATCCCTCTCCACTTGTCACGACCCAATATGGCACAAGGCGGTATCAACAACAATGGAAACAATCCACCCACTGGCGGTGACCGTGGCGTAGACGCCCTTTGGGCAGCGTTACAAACGCAGAATGACAATCACAACAGGGATTTCCAAGAAATTCGAAATACCCTTGCTAACATTAGCCTTCGACTTGACGGACATGGAACACTTCCGGCCATCAACCTTGGAAGACAACAACATGCGAGAATGATGCCACAAGTCAATCCACCTCATGGGAATATGAGTAGCAGTGATTCTGAAGGAGATGAAATACCCATTGCTTATGGCCAACAACAGTACAGACCAAAAGTAGATTTACCTCATTTCAATGGGCATCTTGATGTTGAAGCTTTCCTCGATTGGATTTATGAAGTTGAAAAGTGTTTTGAGATGCTTGAAGTTCCTGAAGATCGTCAAGCTAAATATGTGGCTCATAAATTGAAGGGTGGAGCTGCTGCTTGGTGGGAGATGACCCAAAATAACAGACGAAGACAAGGGAAAATGATTATCAGTTCTTGGAGAAAGATGAAAAAACTTATGATGGCAAGGTTTTTACCCCCTGATTACCAGCAACAACTATTCCAAAAGTATCAAAGGTGCTCCCAGGACTCTCGTAGCGTGAATGATTATACTGAGGAGTTTTACAGATTGGGTGCTCGCTGTAATTTGTCTGAAACTGCAGAACAACAAACAGCACGTTATATTGCAGGGCTGAGATTTAACATCCAGGAAAGGATGACTCTTTCACCAATTTGGTCAGTTGATGAGGCATACAACATGGCAATTAAAGCAGAAGCACTTTTTGCACAGACAAACCAACGCAGACAATATACTCCGGCTCTTCCTAAGACCATATCAACAATTCCACCCCAAAACTCCACTACCCACCAACCTATTACCCAACACACACAAACAACTGAGTCTGGTCACTCAAAAGCACAACGTCAAAGGCAGGAAGGAAATTTTCAACCACAAAACACAACATCAAATCCATATGTAAAGCCCTTCGTTGGAAAGTGTTTTAAGTGTGGTGAAACTGGCCATCGATCGAATGAGTGTAGGGCTCGGAGGTCTGTTAACTTGATAGAAGAAAATACAGGGGAAGAGGATGAAGAATTCCATGAAGAAGACGTTGAGGTGGCAGAAGAGGTTGGTGAGCATTTGAGTTTTGTAGTACAACGACTCCTATATACTGCCGAAGATAAGAGTCATGTTCAGCGTAATCGCATTTTTCGGGCTTACTGTAACATACTTGGCAAAGTATGCAAACTCATTATTGACAATGGCAGCTGCGACAATATAATCTCTAAAGCTTTGGTACAACACCTCAACCTCCCTACCAAACCACATCCGAAACCGTATAAATTGGGTTGGATCAAAGATGGTCCTTCAGTAACAGTTTCAGAAGTTTGCCTTGTCCCAGTATCCATTGGTAAGAGTTATGAAGACGTAGTAGCTTGCGAGGTGATTGAGATGAATGCATGTCACATCCTTCTTGGGAGACCGTGGCAGTTTGATGTTGATGCTACCCATCATGGGAGGGATAACACTTATTCCTTCGTTTGGAAAAGTAAGAAAATTAGTATACCTCCTGCACCTTGGGCTGAACTGAAGATACAAAATACATGTGCTGTTACTATCCGAATGAACCTCACAGAAAATGATTTTGGTCCGGTTGTGTACCCGAAACAACCCATGCCTGCTAATGAATTCTATTGGCTGCTAGCAGTGGATTCTAGAGACTTGAAGGGGAAGCATGCGCAGAAAATGTCATTATACAAGGAGAAATCAAAGCCAAGGTTGAGTCCTAAGGGATATGGGTATTTTAAGGTTCGAAAAAAGGAATTTTTGAAGGAACTCATCATGACTTTATATTACTCCGATGAGCTAACAATGTATTTGAAGACTCGGGACGAGTCTTTCGCAACCAAGGGAGAATGATGCGGAACAGGAAAGAAAATAAATGAGAAATGGTTACATGCATGAAGTCTAAGAGACATGCAGTTTGGTGGCTAGTTTTATTTGAAATTTGGATTAGATTTAAATGTTCTTAATATTTGTAATTCTCTTTATGATTGTTTTACTTTTCCCATGCATGCTTTTAATATTTGCAACTCTTCAGTTTTTCTAATTATCTATTTAAACAGACTCTTGTATTCAGAAGTTCAAGTTGAATATTATTAAAAGTCTTTGAGTTTGAGTTATATTATGTGTATGTTCTTTTGGTTTCCCTTGTCCTACATCAGTTTCGGTATCGGTATTTCGGTATTACAAAAAAATGATACCATTCGGTTTTATAATAAAGTTTGGTTCGGTTTCGGTTCGGTATGAAACGGTTCGGTTTCGGTTCGTAATTATTTCGGTTCGGGATTCGGTTCGGTTTAGGATGTTCAATTTTCAACATTTACTAATTTTTCAAATAACACACTGCCAAACAATATATATTCGCATAATCCAAAGTCTAAAATATAAATATTACATAAAAACAAAACAATTCAAACACAAAATTAACATAGCAATCCAAATTCTAAAGTAATATCTTGTACATCCATCATCCCCTCATCACGGATCAATATTCATTATTATTATTTATTATATATATTTAAAAAACCGAACGGTTTTCGGTTTGGTTCGGTAAAAAACTGAACCGAACCGAACCGTTCAGTTTTTCTATATTAAGTACCGTTCGGTTCTTTCAGTTTGTACCGAACCAAACCAAACTACTTCAGTACGGTTCGGTTTGGTTCGGTTCGGTAAAACTGAACCGAAGTGCCCACCCCTAGAAGAAACCCAAAAACAACTGATAGCAGATGAGGATGGGAATATATAACGTTACATTACCTAAAGGTTGTACAAGAGTAATATAGAAATACAGAGTACTAGTCCTAACAGAATACAAACACTACAATCCTAACAAATACTACAAAGATAATTAGAGATGAGAAACTAATACAAGGAACAATCTACACCAATCACTCTCACACGTTTTGGATGTAGCATTATATTCACGAAATAAAACAAATTGATCTTTGGCAATATGTGTGTGAAACCGCTTTTTTTTTTTTTTTTTCAATATGACTATATCCTTTTTATACTTAATAATATTGTAATATTTGATCACCACAATATTTAGTAAGTAAATCTTCTCTCTTAATCTTAACTTCTTTCATCCTGATTTTCCCCCCTCATATTTCTTTTGTCAAATGAAGAACATTATTTTTCTTCCTAAATTTAACTTCTAATATTCATTTATGATGTATTAATAATTTCTTTTTTATTCAATGATTATTCAGGAACTAATTATCAAATACAAATAGAATTAAAAATAAAGAACTAAATTAGTTATGCTATACAGGAGATGAGTGTACACGAAAATAAATATAATGTCTAAATTATTTTATTTAACCGTATTAGCAATTTACAAGGGAACAGAAAAGAAGAAAAACAAATTTAAAAAATTATAAATATACAAGATATAAGTACATTCAAGTTATCACTACAATTAATTATATTAACATATTTTCTATTCATTTTAAAGTGTAATCATTATTGATCTTCATGTAATTTTTATATAATTTATTTTGTTAAAAGTCTTTAAGCTAACTATAGTGATATAGATTTGTTTTGGTTTTTTTCTTTTATTTTTTTGAACACAGATTTTTTTTATTTAAAATAATTATTCCATTTTTTTGGAGAAATAGGATTCTCATTAATATCATTATTATATTACCTTATCAAATAAGGTAATAGATCGAATGAATAGATACTACATTGTGATAGAGTCAGTAGTATTAAAAAAAAAAGTAATAAATAAAAATAAATTTGTGCACTACATTCACCTAAATTTACTCACAATTTACCACACAAGAATTAATTGTTCTACTCACGGGTCTTGTTCACCTAATGACCTAAACTTAGGGGCGTCGATTCTATTTCAAGTGATACTCGAATTTTATTGATATCCGAAAATTTCAGGTGATGTTTTGACACCCGATATCCAAACAAAATTTAATTTGGATATGTTCGGTTCAGGTGAAATTATTTCGGGGTTTGGATATGTTCGGTTCAGGTGAAATTATTTC
>CP025659.1:49894292-49905089 GCA_003576665.1 Ipomoea trifida
GGGATGGGGGGTATGTCTCCCGCCCCCACCCCGCCACATTGACATCCCTAAGGCAAATTGTTTATGGAGCCTAGGTAGATCATGAATATAATATATATTTTTAATATATTAAAAATATATGTTCACATGTGCAGTTCAATTGGTCACAGATGTAAAATTTAGGAAGAAAAATCAGATCAAGATTGAAAAAATATATATTTAAAATACATTATTTGTTTAGTAAATGTACATTATTTAATAATGTATAAAATAATATACTTTCAGTTCTTAAATAATATGGAGTCCATAGAATAATGATTGAGGCAACACATCTTTAAGAGCACCAAACAATGAATGAAATGATAGTAACATTGACTCCATATTATTTCATTCATTATTTTTTGATATATAGATGAGATGAGAGAGTAGAGTGGTTTGCAGGGGCACATTGGATGGTGGTTCTGAATGTAGGTATGTAGCTAGCTAGGTTAGCATGCACCGTTTTGTTCACATGCACATGTACTATACGTTAATCAACCTAGCTTTGGGTGCATTGCATTTGCTTCATAATAGTCATTACATCTATATATGCATCGGTACGTGTGATATAAGAGCTGTCTTATCTTTTCAGTAATCAACTTGTTGTTCTTAATTCCTGGCTTTTTTGTTGGAACTGGATGGACACAAAACCGTAACGACTTGGAAATGATATGTCGCCATGTCCGTATCATATATAATTAAGGATGGATTAATAATACAATATAGTTTGACAATTTGTTCATATCTACAATTGTACGTGTTTTGAGGTTCTTTTTTTTATTTTTTTTATTTTTTATTTTTAAAATTAAGAGAATCGTTATAAAGATGTATAATTGAATTGCTGAACATGAGGTTAGGATGTTAAATCTATCAGCTTTCATATCCATTAATAATGTCTATGAAATAGGAAAATTTCTCTCGTTGATGGAAAAAAAAAACAGAGAGAATTTTTTAAATTTTGTAGATAGTTAATTTCATTTTTGGTCTTAGATTTATATGTAACAATTTATTTTTAGTCATTCATTTTGAGAACATCTCTTTTTTTGTCTAAGTATTATTATGGCATAACCATTTTTGGTACCCGTCAACAAATTTATTGAAATGTCGTTAAATACAAAGATATTTTGATCTTTCTTATACAAAGTGGATGGGTTTACTCGCTATATTTTTATTTTTATTTTTTGAAAAAAATAATAATTGAAGAAGACCTAAATGCCTTTGCATTTTACGGAATTTAAACGGTTTTGTTGATGAAAGACAAAAAATTGTCATGCCACAATAATACTAAGATCAAAGAAAGATGTTTTGAATGAAAAAAAAAAGATTAAAAGTATACTGCCACCTATAAATCTATAAATCTATGACCAAAAATGAAATTAATACATTTTGTAGATTTTTTTTAATAGCAAAATCAAAGAAATGATATTACTATAAGGTAACAAGTTCACGAATACAAATTTTAGGATTTTAAATTTTCACATCACCATGTCACCATAGTGAGAGAACATGCTAAATGGTTCGCCGATCTTTTATCATGACCTTTTATTGGTTAGGATCACGAGGTAAAATTTATCGAGTGCATACTTTTGCGTAGTAATTGCGGTTTTCTCTAATTAAAGAGAAACGTACAATCTCTCACAACATAGCCAGCATGTATAAGAGAAATGCGACGCCCCACCATTGATAAGTACTATGACAGGCATTCAAGCAATCAATTTCCAGCTCAACATTACTCGGATCAACCTATGATTCTTTAGTCAAAATATTTAAAGCCTCTTCACACGATAGATCATTAGTGAAAATTTAAAGTTTTCTATAATATATTTTACTCTGTTATTTGCCTCTTTTAAAAAATAAAAAGAGTTGAAGTATTTTGCCCAAATCAATTCGATTAATTGATTTAGAAAAGAAAGAAGAGGTAAGGCTTTATTTGGCATGTCTAGTTAAAAAGTTAACTGAAAGTTTAAAGTTGTTAACCAAATGGGGTAGCTTAAATGGCAAGTGAGCTCTTTTTGTGGGGAAGAATTTCCGAAGAATCTGAGTTCGATTCGAAATGATAATGTAAGATTATTCATTTTATTAATGTATGGTAGATGATGTTATTTTTATAAATTATTAAAGATAAAAAAGGAAAAAAAAATTAAAAAGTGAGGAGCTTGGTTTGAAATGCTACATAAGTAGCGTTTCAAAATAAAATATTATTTTAAACTCCCAATGTTTTACCAAACAGAGTTTATAGCTGTAACTTAACCATCTATAAGCTTCAAAATAAACTCTACCAAATAGAGTCTAAAATGACAATAATGTTTTTTTTTTTTTCAAAAGTCATTGTAATTTCTCTATTAAATATGGATTAGTAGATGAGTTATTAAATTTTCTAGTGTCGTGTTATCTATATAATAATTAAAGGTAAAATTCTCTATAAAACTATCTCACGGTTCCTTATCTATAAAATAAGTCAATTTTTTTTATAATATTACAATTTTCTTTAAAATATTACGGAGTATAATTTTTCTTATTTTTGAGTACTACTCAGTCTGTTATAATGTAGTATCTGTTAATTTTGCTTATAAGTAACTCTTAAAACTCTAATATTATATTTTGATTTAAAAGTTTAAGGCAATTATGCACATCACCCCAATTGTCAACATCAAAGGCTTGTCACAACGCCAAAAAGTTATAACTAGTATCAAATGTACAAATATATTTTCTTATACTTGTGTAGTATTCAGTATTACTTTTCAATGATAGGATGCTGATCCCGACTCTCTAACTCGCCACATGACAAGAATATCTAACACATCAATGGTAAAAATAGCATGAACATCACTTGGATATAACATAGCTTCAAAAATATCAAATCCATCCCAAAGTGTGTCCATCAAACTACATTGTCAGAATCCCCTCATATACATCAATCTAATTTTATCTTTGTAGTCCTCAAGAATCACCTCCCAAGCAACAAAGATATATAGGTGCAAGATCTTGCACAATTCCCTCCATTCTAAGTACATAGGAATTAGCTGAAATTAATTGGTCTCTTTTTAATTTATGGCCAAATTAAAGAGTTTTTTCCACTTTGGTCCTATGACTTTAGTGCATCCGTCAATTTAGGTACACAATTTTCATTCATGACATAAGTAGTGCTTGACTTTGATCTATTTTCCACTTTTAGTCCTTGACTTTGATTTTTTTTCCACTTCTAGTCCTTTCGGCCATTTGAGCTATAATTTTTAATCGGAATCAACAAACTGTTGTGCCATTAAGGGTAAATAACGTTTAATGTATTTAGCGCTTTATCAAAAGACACTTTTACCCTTAATGGCACAACAGTTTGTTGATTCCGATTAAAAATTGTCGCTTAAAAGGCAAAACAGAACAAGCAAATAACATTTCTTTTTCCTAATTTTTTCTCTAATTTTATTTATAAATATATTTATGACTTTATCATAAGACACTTTTACCCTTAATGGCACAATAATTTTTTTTATTTCAATTAAAAGCTATCGCTCATATGGCCAAAAGGACTAAAAGTGGAAGAAAAAATCAAAGTCAAGGACTAAAAGTGGAAAACAAATCAAAGTCAAGCACTACTTATGTCAGGAATGAAAGTTGTGTACCTAAATTGACAGAGACACTGAAGTCATAGGACCAAAAGTGGAAAAAACTCCCAAATTAAATACTCCCTTGACCTTGCCTACTTTTTTTTTTTTAATCATAGTAAGACATTTATAATATAAATAAATTATTTTTATTTTAAAATTATTATTCTGTATTGTTCTTTGGAGATAATTTTTATATATACTATCAATAAAAACAATTTTTTAAAGAAAAAAAATTCTTGGCTGTCTATCTTTGGGACCATTTTAGGCCAAGTGGGTTTGTTTATTTTTCAAAAATAATTCTGGAAGGAAATGGATGCATAGCAGATGATGCAACCCATTCTCTATCATACATTCTTCATGCACTTATTGGCTTTCCATGACCTTCTAAAATTTGAAATATCTTCTACATCTTTCATTTTCCAAACTATATAATAAATGCCATATACCCCATATTATGATTGGGAATCAATTCTCTCTCCCTCTCCCTCTCCCTCTCCCTCTTTCGCTTTACAATTATTTGAGGGCCATGGACTTGAAAGATTGACCAACAATTTTCAATTTTATTTAAAATATAATATGTGGTACAAAAAATTTAAAATGTTTTATAAAACGTACTCTTAGAATAACTTTTTTAATTATTTTTCAATTTGCAGTTCACATATATTAAGCTAAATTAGGGGTGAGCATTTTGGTTCGGATCATTCAAATTGAGTCAAACCGAACAATTATATTTTGATTTATTATTAAAAATTAATTGGTTCTCATTTTTATATACTCAAATATTTTTCTATTTAAAAATGTATTCAAATATGTATACTAAATCCCCAATCTCCTAATTCAAATTTTCACAATTGTTTTGTTTTGAATTTGTATTTGCAAATCTATAAGTTTGTTGTTGGACGATAAAAGTAAGTTAAGAGGTCGGTTCGATTTGGCCTTATTTTAGATTGAGAAATTGAAAATATGCATTGTGGACTTGTTGTTTAGATTTTGAAATTTAAATTATTAGTAAAAATAAATAAATATTTATGAGTGCGCAAGATAACTAGGAAACTGTGGGTTTTCAAACCAAATCGAAATTTGAGTCGAAACTGAACTATTTAAAACCAAATCGATTTTTTTTTTTTTTCAAAATCGAAAAAACTGAAACCAAATCAACTCCCCCCCCCCCCTCCCAAAAAAAAAAACCACCCCTTGGCTAAATACATATAACTCATTATTGTATTAAGCAATATGTTTTTGGCATGTTTTAAGAATGGATTAAAACCGACTTACATACCAAAAGTGACTCATATCAGAAAGTGGGTGATTTGATCAAACTGATTGAAAGATGGACGGTTTAAATGTCTAAAGTATCACTTTTGACATAAATTACTAACTTATTATTAGTAGCAAGTGTTTTGCGTGTTCTACTAGTGTGGATTAAAACTCACATGTATTAAATGTGATTGATTTGAATGGATTAAAAATAAATAATTTAAACAGAAATGACAGATTAAAATGGAAACTATATATATCCAAGCTCATTTTCATCTTTAACATATATAAAATGCAACCTTTTAGTTTAAATATTTGAATAATTTCACCATAGAAAAAAATACATTGCAAGAAAAGTATGCATGGGTGAAATGTAGAGTTATAAATTAGTGATGTTATGGGTGGAAATGGAATTGAAATATATATAGTTGGGGAACATCTCCTTTTATATATTGGTGTAATGGCAGCTCATGTCTCGTATTTTGCTTCCTACCATCCCAACACCTGTTATATTAGCACAGCGTTTCGGACGGTTTGCACCTAACTTTGCTAAGCTTCTTTAATATGCCGACATTTTCGACTTTTTATTTTTAAAGATGTCAATATTTTTTTTTTAATTTCTAGAAATTATTAAATTTCATTATTTAAATAGTTACTTGTTATAATATTTAAGTTGATGAATTAATAATGTACAAGTTGTTTAATTGGAATTGATAAAAAAAAACAACTCATAATCATAATTGTTAGTTATCTAATAATTAGTATATAAAGGTGCAAATAGTTTAATGATATGATAGTGCAATTATTTATGTTCATTATACTTCTACAAGTATATGTATAAACAATTCAACACATACATATACATAAACATACCTTTGTTAGAAGTATAATGTTTAAGTCACTATAAGAAAATGAAAAATATCAATATATTTAGCAACAAATTAAATAGTTATCGCTTAAATATCTGTATATTTTAATGTTTTATTGATGAAAATTGATTGTTAAATTAAATATCTACGGACTTCACTAATTTATCAATGAATTTTTCGTTGGAAAATTTGATTTTTAATTTCTTGTAATGAGTTATGATAAATCAATTTAGATGTTCAACAATAGGTATAAGTTTTATTACTAATAAATATCAAATGTCTTTTAACACCAATATAACTTATTTAAAGTGAACTACTGGATATGATTCACATATAGTTGCGATGCGATAATTGATCGAATTATTGATGCATGAAACATATATGATTATTTGATTGTCATCTATTGATGCATGAAACAATGTATTATCTTTTCATATATACTTTCTCAACCTGAAGCACAAAGAGTCAATATCTCACTTCATGCCACTCAATCGCAAGTTCGTTAGCATCTATTTTATATCTAAAATTAGTTAATTTTTGTGGAGCAAGGAGGGGTTATCCATTTATGATGGGTTGAGGTTGTTGTAAATTAAAGAAAACACCACATAGTACTAACTGGGATAAGATTATTTAGTATATATCTAAAACGTGTAGCAAAATCAAAATGAAGAAGAAAATATTAAAATCAAATTAAAGAGGAGAGGCGTGTGTGTTTATGTTATTGCCACGCTGTTGCTAAGGCATTCATAAAGCCATAAATGCATATATAAAGAAAAGCTTCACTATCAGAAATGATTGAATGATAACTACCAAAGGTGATATATCTTTCCATGGCCCAACCTATATCTTTCTATGTCCCATTGGTCCAACATCTCTAGCCTGGAATTGTAAACCAACTGGCTAGGAGCGGCTATACAATGAGCTCAGCTAAGTACATGCATAGTAGGCACAGATGTAGATAGGTTAGGGATGGAAAGTAGCTAAAATTGGTTAAGTAAAATGGTTATTTTGAGGTAAAATTTTCAGCGGGTCAGGATTTACTTTTGATTTGAATCGAGTCAAAATAGATTTGAATCTTTATAAATGAAAGATTTAATTAGATATATTATAACTTATTAAAATGAATAATATATTAAAAAAAATTGATTCTCAAAAGATTTAATTAGATATATTATAACTTATTAAAATGAATAATATATTAAAAAAATTGATTCTCAAAGTATACCAATTTTAGTTGAGAAAAATGATTTTCCCTAACTCTACAATAGTAGAACTTGTGTGGTCTACTGTTAGCCTCTGCCAAGTTGGCATGCTAGAGATCTGTCTAGCTGGTGAAATCGAGAATTGCCGAGTTAGTGAGATCGAGATCTGTCGAGCTAGTGAAATTGGGATTTGTTGAGCTAGTGAAGGTCTGCCAAGTTCTCTCGCCTTTACCTAACTGAAGGTTTACGAGCTCTCTACAGGGCATGTGGAGGTCTACCAACCTGGCCTATATGACCAAGGTCTTCCGATTAGATTTATCTTCTGAAGTTGTGATCTCTTGAATAGTAATTTCTACTGGTGTTAACATTTTTTAGGTTCAAATTAGTTGAGGATGATTAAATTCTCGTTATTTTCAAGTGTTCTAAGTTTTAATTTCAAATTTTAAATTAAGAATTTAATTTGTAAGGTTTGTGACCTCATGTATTATTTCATATTAAATTGGAGGTTATGAAATTCAAAGCCATGAATGCTAATGAATTCCACTTCACGTATAAATACCTTGTGTTGGACATGATCTTTGGTATGATAGCTACAACGTCTTTGAATAATCAAAACTTTGTTTTCCTCTCCCTAAAAAACTCACTCCTTTCTTCTTTTTATTTGGCTAACATTTCCCATTAAATATAATTTAGAAGTAGTGTTCCTTTTGTTAGATTTTGTTGAAAATAATATATTTGAGTGCTCGAATATATTTATGCATATAATCCATGAGTGCTAAAAAATCAATGATTCAATGCTTCTAGCACAAGTGGGAGAAAGTGAATCGATTTCAAAGAAAGTGTGGGAGTGTGGGTATCGCAGACCTTGAATTTTCATTGATATTATTGGGACTAGAATTATTTTTTTAGAAATTATTATTTTAAATTTTTGTGAAAATTTTGCAATAGGCAAGGGTAGCCTTGAAATATGGACAAATATATTTTTGAACTAAAATGTTAAACTAAGAGTAGGGTTATTTTTAATTTTTTAATCATGTAGTGAAAATGTTCTAATTTTAGACATTTTACTAGCTCTGATACCAAATTGAAATTTATTTTTTATATTATTTCATCTCAACTAAAAATTATTATCAGAATTTTTCCTAGTTCAAAGCAAGTTTGGTAGTGATTCATTTGGAAAGAAAAACAAAATTACTCACTAATTGAGATAAAACACAATTTTAAGTTAGTATTATACGTCGGTCTACTGCTCTATGCGTGCAAGGCGGCAATGTCCACGTTTAATTCTTGCATTATTTGTTTGATTCCAAGATCAGCAAATGTTATTGCTCATACTCTTGCTTCTGCAGCCTGTTCTCGGGCTAACATTTTGCACTGGGACTCGGTCCCTCCTGACTCGATTTCCAGTCTTTTACTCTAATCAAAGTTAATTGTTGGTTTTTAAAAAAAAAAAAAAGAAGTTAGTATTATAATAGAAAAAAATTGACTCTTTGTGCTTCAACAGGTTGAGAAAGTATGTATGAACAGATACTACAATGTAATAGGGTCAGTTGTATTCAAAAAAAAAAAATAGAAAAAAATTATGTCTCCATGTTCTGAGGCCCAGGCCATCAAAAAGTATTTGTCATATACATACAATAGGAGTGTGTGTGTGTGAGCGCATGGGTTGGCAAACAATTTTACTATCAATTTAAGCAATGATACAATCGGATGAGACATCATTGTCAATGACATCCTAACAAGCTAAGAATCAAATTGTGCAATCGATTGCAAAACTGTGTTGTTCATATATCAACAGTGCTTTGATACCAAATGTGATTGCTTAATAATGAGAATACACACATACACACAAACTATATATACATATATATATATATATATATATATATATATATATATATATATATATATATATATATATATATATATATATATATATGATCATATGAGAACTTCTTCCCACATAAAAATTAAGGACTAATATGAGCCTTTGATACCAGGTTCATGTATAGTCATGATTTTTTTTAAATTTGTTGGATTATTTATTTATGGAGGGGTGAATTAATAATTTGTCTGTGCAATTAGAATCCTGATATTATTATTTGTAGATATTACACATGATTTTAGTGAGTATATTTTCTCATAGAATTATATTTTTGGTAGGAATATGTGCTTCCAATTTCATAGTGTGCATTTCATATTCAATCAATGTGCAATCCAGTATAGATATGTGTGCATCGATATTTGAGGGTTAAGGTATGCGGTATGTGTGTACTGCATTGTAGTGTTATGTGCATTCCAAGGTTGTATGTGTGCTTCTATTTCAATGTGCACATTTAATCCTAGTATGTTGGTTATAGCGTGCACTGTTGATTTGTTAGTGTGCATGTCATCATTTATGCCAAGTCGTTATATATATTTCTTGTCTTTGTGTTCATACGTGCACACTTGTGCTATTGTGTTTGTACTTATGTATTATGCGGGGTTTTAAAGGTGTGCACTCGTGTTGATTTTGTTTATGTTCAAATTGTGAACTCATTCGTTAATGCACACAAATTTGTATATGTATGCACACTCCTATTAAACATGACCCACATTCATCTTTGTTATGCAGAAAAATAGGCTTAATTGTGTGCTTACATGAAAAGAAATAAATTTAAAAAGAGAAAAAAGATGATATACACGAATGGGCTTATTTTGTAATGTAGAAAAATAGGCTTATTCTTTTGTTGTTGACTTACCTAATTTGACAAGAGTTTAGAATTTGACAAAAATAGGCCGCGCCTTCCCGTGTGGTCGATGCGGTTTACACCACTCAATGTTAGAAAATGCACCACTCAACGTTAGAAAATGCACCACAATAAAAATGCACAAAAACACCAAAAAACACACCACACACCCAAAATAATGCACCATAACTATCCTGCTCCTAATGGTGCATTTGCTAACACTGTGTAGTGTATATTTGCATATCTAGTAATGTGTTTTTTTGTGATGCGTACCTAACTATGCATATTTGTGTGTTGCATTTTCTAACATTGGGGGGTGTATATGTGTATACATAGTGGTACAACCGCACTGACCGCACGTTAAGGGGCGGCCACACCTGATTATGACCATATATATATATATATATATATATATATATATATATATATATATATATATATATATATATATATATATATATATATATATATATATATATATATAGTCAGTTAGTTAGTTTTTTGAAAAGATATAGTTAGTTAGTTAATTAGTTCGCTTGTTTGTTTGTTACCAGCTGAAATCATTCTACTATTGGCATTTATCTAATTAGATCCTTCGTTTAAGAGAAATTAGATTCTTTGTCAACCTCATTATATGTTTAACATCATATAAGGTCCTAACAACATAAGCATACATCTTAATTTTGATTTCAGATACTATTATGACACCTATCATCACCCAGAAAAACACATAACCAAATTTCCTAACAAGTATGTGGCAACAACTCTCTATAAGGCTATGTGTGATAAGAATAACCATAATCAAGAATCCATGCATCCGACAACTTATTGGATGAAATTGCAAGAATATCACCTTCATTGCAATTTGAATCGTCACATTGTACCACATTTACAATCTCTTGCTTTTCTTCAACTTGGGACAACCTCTTTGCATGTGTCCAACTTCTTTGCACTTGTATCACTAGAATTTCTTATTATTTTTGAACTTTGACCTAGAATCTCACTTTCCGAAATTCTCATTCCCTTGGTAGTTGGTACCTTCCACAAATCCCCCTATTAGAGCTTTCCCTTGCATTCTTTTTGCATTGGTTATTAACCAACAGAGCTATAGGAATCT
>CP025659.1:49906089-49916885 GCA_003576665.1 Ipomoea trifida
GATTTGGTGACACCGAATTCATTTGATAACAACTACTATAAGAACCTATTGCAAAAGAAAGGTCTACTTGAATCGGATCAAGTTCTATTCAGCGGTGGAGTAACTGACATTATTGTTTCAGAGTACGCCAAGAGTCCTCAAGCATTCCAAGCAGATTTCGCGTCAGCAATGATTAAAATGTCTGAAATTCAACCGCTCACAGGTCAAAATGGAATCATTAGGAAAGTCTGCAGTGCTTTGAACTAGTTTCATTTCTTCAATTTAGTTTTTCCTTTCCAATTAGGAAGGTCTGGTATGCCATATTATTATTTTCCCAAAGAGTACAATTACGAGATTCCTGGCAAGTAGATTTTGTGCTTTGCTGATTGAGGATGAGGCTACATATTATGTTATTTTGCAAGCTTTTTGCATCCAATTAAAGAAATATAGGTATTTCAATTTTCAAGTCAATTTCATTCTTCAACAACCGAAAGACGCAAATTATATCATAGATCAGGATTCGCCTTGTATTATGAATCATGTTTCGAAATGACGTTGTTTTGTTTAAATTAGTGTTGTTATTTAATTTTTCATTTCCTACTGTTTTTTTGAGTAGTATATACATAAATTTAAATCTGTAAGTATATAAATTAAACTATTGTTTTCTAAAAAAAATTAAACTATTGTTCAAATATATTAAGGGTTTTTAAAAGCTATTTTAAGGGTGTCATTCAAATCAGATTATGACAATAGACCAATAGTTATACCATGGGCCCATCACAATTTACATACTGAATGTTCACAATTCAAATTGTGAATGAACACTAAGAGTATATTATTTGTGTACTGAAGATACATTATACCTAAATAAATAAAAATATTAGATGTTTTAATTTCTGTCCAACTGAAAATTAAAATATGTAAGCACCATTGAACAACCTGAGGAGCGGGAAATACATCAATTTTGGCGTTATCTCTTCCGCTTTTCCACAAACCGCAGACAGCGCAACCCTCTCCATCAAAATCTCCTCCACTGACCGCCGTCTGGCAGTCGCCGCTTCCTCTGCCACAACCACCGACGACTATCGCCCATTGTCTCTGACAGAAACGTCGTCGCTGTGTGCTTCCTCTTGTGGTCGTCGCTTCCTCTTCCTCGCCGCCGCGTTGGTGGTCGTTGTGTCGGTCGTCCCCGACTATGCAGTCGCAACGATTTCTTCTGCGGTCGTCCCCGACTGCTTCATTCGTGTTTCCAAGCTGGTTAGTTCTATTACTCTAAATGTTCCTGATTTCATAAATTCCTAATTCCATTTATCCCTAAATCCTAATTTCATTTTGCCCTAAATTATTGCATTTACAATATAAAATTGTTTAGTACTGCAAAGCTTGATATGTGATCTCTTTGCTTATGCATTTACAATATCTTTGCTTTATATAGCTTGATATGTGCTCTCTTTGTAGATTATTTATCTTAAGCAATTTTCTTTTGTGTGATATTGCTTTATATTAGTTGATGATTGTGTTGAGTTTGAAAAAATCTGATGGTGGTTATCAACTTAGAATGTAAGGGAAATGGTTGATGCGGAACATGATTTGAGGAAATAACATACAATGGTCACATGCAGTAAGTCTAAGAGACATGAAATTTTGGTGGCTACTTTTATTGGAAATCTGGATTAGCTTTAAACATTATTTATATTTTCAATTCCCATTATGTTGAGGTTATAGTTTCCATGCATGTTTTTAATTTTTACAACTCTTCAGTTTTTCTAGTTTCCTATTTAAACAACTTTGTATCCTGAAACTTTAGTTTTGAATATAATTTGAAAGTTTCTGAGTTAATTTGGTTCTTTGAGAGTCTTCTCTCTTTGTCACTTGTTGGCATTGTTTTCCTTGTCCTACATCAATGGTTGTGCTAAGTTTGAAGAATCTGATGGTGGTGCTCTCTGGGACATCTTTAGAAAGTCTAAGTTGGAAGAGTATCTAAGGGACTTCAAGTAGTTCAGGCATATTTATTGTTGTCAAGTGCCAGGGGTACAACTGTTTGCATTAACCTTTTAAGAGATGTATGACTGTATGCTCCTTTTGTTTTGATTATCTTTCATCTTTTCTTTACTTAGGTTGTTCACCCAATACATGATCAAAGTTTTTACTTGACTCTTGAACACAAGAAAAGGTTTAAAGAATAATATGGTTAGTTTTCTTCTGTCAGCTTACACTTTTTTTAAATACATTTTTAAAAATTTCTCATACATGCTATGGTGGATGATGAACTGTTTAGGGTTTGAACCATGGTCATTTGTTCAAAATTTAGGGGATGCTATTATTATACCAGCACGTTGTCCTCATCAAGTTAGAAATTTGAAGGTATATTAGTTTTTCCTTTTGTTGTTTTGTTTTTGTGATTTAATGATTGCTTCTGGATCTCGTTTGATCCTTATATAGCACTTCTTTTTTTTTTTGGTTAAGATATGAATGTTTAGTGATTTGGTAAAAAGAAGTGTTACATTCTCTAGTGTGTACAATGGCATAATATATCCTTGCACACTGCTAATGGCTAGGAGTATACCAGTTTTATATTTTGCAATGTGTTTTGTTTTGAATATCCAATTGGTAAATATTGATAATTATCTAGATGTTAATGGTGTTTGGGTGGAGATTAACATTAGCATCATCTGAGAAAAACATACATTGTTTAAGCATATGTTGATGTTTACTTTTATTTGTTATTACTTGGTGTTTTTTCTATTTTGCAGCTAACTATTGTGCAATGAGTACTGACCTCTATGCTAGAGGTTTGGTTGAGATGAAGTTTTGTTTACAAATCACTTTAGAAATGCATGAGAAAAATGTTAATCTTACCAATTAATACTCTGCTTTAGACAGCTCCTTTTAATCTTGCTGATAATGATTTATATGTAACCTTAAATACATAGAAGGCTTCTAGGCTTTGAAGTAGAAGGCTGATCAAAGCTACCATCATCTACAATTGGTCAAAGTCATTGAAGTAGAAGACTGTGGATGCTGCATTGATCAAAGCCATTGAAGGAGTGCCGGATTTGAAGGCTTATTTGGGTGCAGCTAGCATACTTAAAGTAGTATATATTTTCATTGACTTTTTTTTGGTGTATGTTAATAGTCAATTGTTGGAAGTACTATGTTAGACATTCTAAAATTTTTGTTGTAAATAATTTTGATGTTTAAGTATATTTTAAAGTTTTGGGTCTAATCACGGTTGCAGTAGGCGCTAGGCGCTAGTCTCGGGCGGTTGACTAGCGCCTAAGCGGTCTAGGCGGCGACCTATAAAAACAAAAAATTAATTCAGGTGTGTGGATGTATGTCATATATTATATTATATATTACATATATATATCTCTTACTTCTCTTACTTATATAAATAAATAAATTTAAATACATATAAATATAATAATAAAATTAACAATGCCGACTCGCTCGAGTTAACTCGGCTAACTCTGTCGAGTTGGGCAAGTTAACTCGGCCAAATTCGGCCTAGTCGGCCGAGTTAGGCGCTAGGCGGCCTCCTAGGTGGCCGGCCACCTAGGCGGACGCCTAGGGATCAATTCGCCACGGTCTAGGAGCGCCTAGGCGGGGATTTTTGCAACGGTTGGTCTAATTGACTTCCCATATAAAGTTCAAGTTACATTTAATCTTTTTTCCTAAATTTTTTTAATTTTAAATGGTCAATGATAATTTCTTATTTATAATATTCATGACTTATGAGTGTCGCTTAATTAAAATACAGAGTAATAGGTAAAAATTATAAATACAAAAATTTTCTGAAAGATTAATATAATAATAATAATGTTGGAATCCCTTTTTTTTTTTTTGATAAATTTACAGGGTCTTTCTCTCCGTCCGTTTCCTCCCCACAAAGAGAGCTCATTTGTCACTTGAGCTACCCCGCTGGGTTGGGGTATTGACTCTTTGTTATTCAGTAGGTTGAGAAAGTATGCATGAACATATATTATATTGTAACAGAGTCATTAGTAATAATAATAATAATAATAATAATAATAATAATAATAATGGTAATAATAATAATAATAATAATGTATTATTATTCTCTCTTTACTATTGTGAATATTCTTTTATCATTCCTTATCTGACTAGGACTATGTATCCCTAATTCCTTATCTAAGTAGGATTATTTGTATCCTATAAATAATCCTTATATGTACTTTGCATAGTCAAATTATTCAATATTAATAATCTTCCCACTTTCCCATTCAGAGGTAGCTACAATCCCTTCATTTTTCCTTCTGCAACTAACCAAAACCTTGCAACATTTCTCTGTATATGGCTTCTCATATTATGCCATGCATTGCAGCTTTATCATGTTTGCTTCTGCTGCTCTCCTTCTTCTCGCAATGCCAAGCCCAACTGTCCCCTACATTTTACGACAACACATGCCCTAATGCTTTCAACATCATTCGCACTGCCGTAAGGCAAGCCGTGTCCACTGAGCGTCGCATGGCTGCTTCATTGGTTCGTCTCCATTTCCACGACTGCTTTGTCCAGGGTTGCGACGCTTCCATCTTATTGGACGAGTCACCGACCATTAAGAGCGAAAAGGCAGCGTTGCCCAACCTTGGCTCTGTTAGGGGTTATGATGTGATAGAGGCTGTAAAGGGCGAGCTAGAGAAAGCTTGTCCCGGTATTGTATCTTGTGCTGATGTATTGTCTGTGGCTGCACGTGATGCGACTGTTGCTGTGGGGGGTCCGTCTTGGACAGTGAAGCTGGGAAGAAGAGATTCCACCGTGGTTAGTCATACCATAGATCTCCCTAGCCCTTTCGACAATCTGGATAGACTTATATCCAACTTTGCAAGCAAAGGCCTTAATACAAGAGACATGGTTGCCTTGTCTGGTGCACATACTCTCGGCCAAGCTCAATGCTTCCTATTTCGCGATAGAATATATGGCAATCGTACTGACATTGATGCCGGTTTTGCTAACACTAGAAGACGAAATTGTCCAAAAGACTGGACATGGAAATTTGGCACCCCTTGATTTGGTGACACCGAATTCATTTGATAACAACTACTATAAGAACCTATTGAAAAAGAAAGGTCTGCTTCAATCGGATCAAGTTCTATTCAGCGGTGGAGCAACTGACAGTATTGTTTCAGAGTACGCCAAGAGTCCTCAAGCAGATTTCGCGTCAGCAATGATTAAAATGTCTGAAATTCAGCCGCTCACAGGTCAAAATGGGATCATTAAGAAGGTGTGTGGTGCTTTGAACTAGCTTCATTTAGCTACCACCTGCTACATACTTTCTCTTCCGAACTGTTGTTTTTCTAGAGTATTTAATTAATAATTTAGTTTTCCATTCTCATCAATTTCATTGTATTTTTTTTTCTTCATAACTATTGATTTCATGATTTGTTATTTAGAAAAATGTAATAATATGATTTATTTATTGTTTTTCTATTAGACCCAAAAAAGTGTGATTATAATAAACTTTTCATTATATATCTGTCAGGTTTCGAACATATCATTCCAACTATAAGTTGAAATCTAAGATTAACAAAGTATCAAATAATACATACTTAATTAACTTCTATGACACGTACTAAACGAAGATTTAATATATAATAATTCTTGTTTCAAGATCGCTTTAGTGCCGTGTTAACAATCTCTAAAATCATAACAAAAAGTACATTTTTAACATTCTAGATATACATTATTTGTGTACCGAATGTATATTATACAAAATGATATCTTTTTAGTACTCAAAAAATGTATTTTTCTTGAATACTATATATATTTTTAATATACTAAAAATATACAATTTGATAGTATGGTCTACACTAGTACTATCAAAGCGGGCCGGCCCGTCCCACCGCGGACCTAATTTCTAGCGGACTTTTGCGGGCCGGCCCGTTAGGCCCGCGAGCTAGGATTCATGCAATCCTAACCCGCCCCACGCGAGTTCAATCGTTATACCCTGCACCACGGTGCACATAGCAATGTGCACCACGTACGTAAAACGACGTCGTTTTGGTGTTAGTGGACACGGACGCGAATGACTCCGGGAATTCATTATCTATAATACACATAATCATTATCTATAATACACAAAACGTTTGCCTAGAATACACAGAATGTTTGCCCAGAATACACAGAATATTGACACAAAATACACAGATGTTAGTGGATGCGAACGCCGACGCGAATGACTCCAGGGAATTCATTATCTATAATACACATAATCATTATATAGAATACACAGAACGTTTGCCTAGAATACACATAATGTTTGCCGAGAATACACAGAATATTGACACAAAATACACAGTGAACTCATCCTCCTAACATTCAAATGCACAAACACATCACAACTTGTGTTAATAACATGAATATATACACAGGATATTTACACAAAATACACATAACTCATCCTCCTAAACATTCAAATGCACAAACACATCACAACATGTATGTGTTACTAACATGAAATCACAACATGTGTTACTAACATGAATACACATAACGGTTGCCTAGAATACACAGAACGGTTGCCTGGAATACACAGAATGATTGCTTTGAATACACAGAATATTAACATAAATACAGACCGGCCGAAACGGGAAACGTGATTTTCGAAAAAAACGGATGATTAGTTTACAATGCTCAAAACGACGTCGTTTAGGTACGTGGTGCACAGTATAATTTGCCACGCGAGTTGGCGAGCCCCGCGTCTTTTTTTTTTTTTTTTTTTTCAATGTTCAAAAAATAACCAAAGTTTACAAATACTAACATTGCGAATTTACAATTCAAATTTTAAACATAAACCTAACAAAAATTAATATTAATTCAAAATTAAAAAAGAATAAGTAAACTCTACAAATTATATTTTTTTATGTTAAAAAATTACATTATATATAATGTTACACAGCAAGGCAGCGTACTGCCTTGCTGTGTAACATATATAATTATTTTGTTTTTTTAATAGGGCGGGCCCGCGGCCCGCGCGGGCTGCGGGCTGCGGGCTTATTTTTCTATAACCCTAACTCGCCTCATTGCGGGGCGTGTGCGAACCAACCCACGGACTTTGACCCATTTTGACAGCCCTAATCTACACAGTTGTGTGGACCTCCTTGCATCATGGGCCAACCTATGCCATGCCGCCTTGAATATTTGCCATAGATATTACATTCTCTTTTATTCTAAAAGACCTCATTACCAAGGACAAAGAAACACTCAAGCGTGGAAATTAAATAATACATCATATTCAGAAACTCTCTACACCATAACAATTTTCTTAAACTGTATATTCATGTTCATAATTTTCTTCATCATCCTTATTACCTTCATCAAGTTCATCATCATACTCATTATCTTCATTTTTTTTCTTCAAGATCTTCGCTTGGATTACCTTCATTTTCTTCTTCAACCGTAATATCCTCTTGTTCTGGTTGGGTAACTACACCTCCATCCGGATCACCTTGGGGTTGGTTTACATTTGATGCTAACTGAGGTGTTAACTCTGAATATGGTACTACCTCTGGTTCATCAATCCCATGCTCAACATATATATCCACCTTCTTATATTTATGTGCTAACATCATCAGATCTAATGTGTGGGTGTCATTAAAGAATGGCATAAGCTTCTCCATCGGCTCCATAGGCACCATAGTTGAGCCTTAGAGTGTATATTGTTGAGCCTTTCAGAACATATTGTTGAGCCTTTCAGAGCACATTCGTGTGTCTTGCAATGCACATTGTTGTGTCTTCGAGTGCACACATTTTTTAGATCGTATGTGTTATATAGGGGTGAACAAACGGTCAGTCGGTTACATAACCGACAACAAAACCAATTGAAATTTTTGACCGTTATAACTAACCGAAGTAGATAATACAACCGACGTTGGTTTCGGTCGATTATGTCGGTTACCGAAAAATAAAAAAATAAAAAATAATTTCACAAATCGTATATAGTATATTATTTCGATTGAAACCAGGACACAACCTTAAGGTTATTTCTATCATTTCGTTCATAGAAATTCAAGAAAATTCGAAGCCTTCGTGTCTTTGCCATCTGATAGGACAGTAGATACACAGTATAAAAAAATGAGGCAATCTGGGAACCTCCTCCACAGTCCACAACTCCACATACATAGAAACAGAGCTCTCAAGCAAACCCCAGAATGGCGAATCCAAAAAGGGTCCTCTTGTTATGCTGTGATTATGTGAGGTTTACAAGGTTGCTAATCAGAATTGCTTGTTGTGCTATTGAATATTTAGATTGGCTAAATATTACTCCGTATTTGTTATGGCTATTGGTAGACTAGCAGGCTATTAGCAACATTATTGTTTGTATATATATATATAGGATTACGTTCAAATGAAAACGGTGAGCCTAGGAGAGAACTGAAAACGAATCGCAGCGCTCTACGTGTCCAGATGTAGTTGCACCTAAGGTTATAACTAGGTGCACTTAGGTGCAAGAATGTTAACAAGGTAAATTACTTACACTCGTAAGTGAAAATAGGTGCACAAATGCATGTAAAATGTATTACAAGTGCAAGTAAAATGTACACTGAGCATCAGTTAATACTAAGTGCACCTAACGTTATAACTAGTTGCACCTAACAGTATAATTAGTTGCACCTAGGTGCACGAATGTTAATAAGGTAAATTACTTGCACTTGTAAGTGATTTTACTTGCACTTTTTACTTGTAAATGTGTACCAACTAATTGCACGTATAACGCATTTACTTGCACTAAAATTTGAGTTATTTACGAAAATTTCACCGCGTCATTTTTTTTTTAATTACATCTGATTCGTTGATCTGGACACATGTACGGCTTTGGATCGTTCTTATTTCTCTCATGTGCACTCGTTCTCATTAGAACGCCCCTTATATATATATACATACACACACACACACATATATATATATATATATATATATATATATATATATATATATATATATATATATATATATAAAATTATTATAAGAGCCAATAATGTTAGACTCCTAATTGGAACTAAAAAAAAAATATTAGTGTAATAATATGCTATAACATATTATACTTTGTGTTCTTCTTATTGTGCAACCTCCAATTAAATTTCTAATATATCCTAATCATTTATAAGTTTACAATGCAAACAAAATCCTCAAGTGCTCATACGAATCGGGGTTTGGCAATGTGATCCGACCCATTTTCACAACGGAACAAAACCCCAGCTGAATTGAACACTTGCAGCCTTCTCAGGGTTTATCACTGTCTTAAACCCTAGTCTACCTCTTTACCCTTCTCTCCCTCGTCTACAATGGCGGCCTCTGATCACATCCAGGGCATGAACGATATTGCTCTGAAGCCTCAGCTGCTCCGCTCCTTATTGTCCGAGTATGTTCCCACCGAAAAGCATCCATTTCGGAGGCCTTCCGATCTCTCTTTCGTTGTCTCTGTCGTTAAAACTCATCGGTTGTTGTCGGAGTCTGCCGCACCCTCCGTCGATCAAAAGTTAATTGATAATTGGAAATCTGCCGTAGATGCCTGGTTCAAACGTTTTCTTAATCTTGCCTCAAGCAACATGGTAAAACGAAGCTTGTATCATACAAATACTGCATGAACACATTTCTTTTTCCTTGTATTGAACCCTTTTTGCTTGCATGGATCTTTAATGTGATATATGATTGCACAAAAGTGCGGTTCTTTCATATTTATTCTTTGAAAGGGGTGGCTTCTAGTCAGTGGCGGAGCCAGAAAAAACATTGATTGGGGTGAAATGACTTGAAAACATTCTTGTTCTATCTCTCCAATTAGAACTATGATGATCTCTTGGAACACATTTTAAAATAAAAAATTCACTATGTTGGTAATCAAACGAAAGTCAAATGTTGCTCATTAGAAACAGAAAAAGTGAAAAGAACTTAGAAACAGAAAAAAGCAGAGTTTAAAAATGCACCAGGTAGTAGTTGTATACTAATTATTTTTAGAAATTATTGTCTATGAAAAGTATTGAATTACCTACGATAGCATATTTTTTCCCCTTTTTTAAAGGGAAATTTTTAAAGATAAATTTGCACAACCTTTTTAGAGAATTTGATTGCACTAGAGATCATATAAATCCATCATTACTTGGGGGTTGACCATCTTTAGGATTAAACTTACTTACCCTTTGGTAATCCACCAAAACCTGATTTTGGGTCTGTAAATTAGGCTTTGGCACTTCTAAACCAATACTTATCTCAATTGGCCAATTCCCTACCCAGGAAAGCTTCAGCAATCAAAGCAAGAAAAAAAATAAAAATTCAGTAGGGGCCACTGCCTCCGTGGAGTTGAGAATGAGTTGGAGCAAATACAAATGTAAACACAGTAGACCCCATTGGTTCTGATCCAAGCATGAATCCTGAAATTGTGGTGGAAAGAGTTTCTTTTAACTTTTAAGCAATGACCTCAGTCAATAGTAGGGAATTTAATGTACTATTTTTCAAACCAATGCTTGTACCCTGTGAAGGTTTGTTTTTGTTTTTGTTTTTGTTTTGTGTGTGTGTGTGTTTTTTTTTTTTTTTTAATATGAATTTCCATTTCTTATGATATATCAAATGGAAAATCAATATTTTATAATGGAATATTTAGGAATATGTGTATGAGGTTTTTTTAATCTGAATTATGGCGCTCTTTGATCTATTTAATATGCCTGTTTACGTGGATATTGGAAGTTTCAAAATTGTGAGATTAATCTGAACCATTGTGTTCTTGGTTTTACAAATGCCTTGTAGCCAGATAAGTGCTGGGCTGGGATATGCTTGCTTGGGGTGACTTGTCAAGAATGTAGTTC
>CP025659.1:49929596-49940222 GCA_003576665.1 Ipomoea trifida
ATCGTTGTTGTCTTATCTTCTATCTTTGGATTTCGGCTTTACTTGAATGAGTTTTGGTTTATGATTCATTCAGTTTATCCTTGTTGAGTATCTGTTTGAACTATTGCACAGTTCGTTGGTGTTTATATTCTATATGGGTGTGTAAACCTATTTACAACCTTACATATATCTATACTTCCTTGCGGGTGTGAATGGTGGTTGCTTAGCATTCTTTTGCTAATGGTTCTTTGTGTGTTTTCCAGGTATGAGTAGTCTACGCGAGCGCGCTAGAGTTCTTCTTTTATGAGGATGCGTAGTCTTAGTTTACCTTGTTTAGTTGTTGGTTTTGGGCCTGTGTGCCTTGAGATATTATGATATACTCTTGACTAGTCCTTTGTCCCGTTTGGATGATTATGGATTTATACTCTGAGGATTATTATTATTTCAGTTTTATGAGATGACAGTTTAGTTTATTCTTGTGTTTAGCCTGTGCATCTAGGCTGTGAATATACCTAGATGTGGCATGACGCCCTTAGGTTTTAATTCGCTTCCGCTATGTTTGGTTTGTTGGTTGAGATTGGCAGCTTTTATGTTAAGTTTTTAGCTATCTCAGCCTATGTGAGGTTGGGGTGTCACAACAAGGGATTGGGATGTGTTTTGATGCAAAATGGAAGAGTGATAGCTTATGCATCTCGTCAATTGAAAACACACGAGGCTAACTACCCAACTCATGATCTGGAATTAGCAGCTGTGGTGTTCGCTCTTAAGATTTGGCGACACTATCTCTATGGAGTCACTTGCAAAATTTTCACAGATCATAAGAGTTTAAAGTACATCTTTACTCAGAGAGATCTAAATTTGAGACAGAGAAGATGGCTAGAGTTGATTAAGGATTATGATCTGGAGATCCAGTATCATGAAGGTAAGGCAAACAAAGTAGCAGATGCATTGAGTAGGAAATCAAATCATGCCCTTTGGGTATTACCTGACCAGTTATGTAAGGATTTCCAGAGACTTAATCTGGAAATAAAAATGAGCATACAAGTGGAACAAGAAATGAAATTATGTGCTCTGACGGCCACTCCAACTCTTTTCGAAGAAGTTAGACAAGCACAAGGAAAGGACAACTGGGTAAACCAAATCAAGGAAAAGATGATTGGTGGAAAACATGGCCCATTTGAATTATACGCAGATGGTAGTGTGAGATTCCAAGGTAGGTGGGTTATACCTACCGATTGTAAGAAAATAATGGAACAATTGATGAAAGAAGGCCATTATACACCCTATTCAGTTCATCCTGGAGGGGACAAACTGTACAAAGACCTGAAACAGAACTTCTGGTGGACAGGTATGAAGAAGGATGTTGCGGAATTCGTTGCTAAATGTCTAAACTGTCAAAAAGTTAAAGCAGAAAGGAGTAAGCCAAAAGGCCTACTACAACCTTTAGAGATACCTCAATGGAAGTGGGATTCTGTCTCTATGGACTTTGTGGGAGGACTGCCACTAACAAGGTCAGGAAAAGATAAAATATGGGTAATCGTGGACAGACTTACCAAGACAGCAAGGTTTATTCCCATGAAAGACACTTGGACTATGACTCAATTGGCAAAAGCTTATGTGAGCCAAGTTGTTAAGTATCATGGGGTACCCAAGGACATTGTTTCGGATAGAGATTCCCGATTCTTGTCTCAGTTCTGGCAAGCTTTACAAGCAGCTCTGGGTACAACATTGAAACTCACACTACAAAAAAACACGTTTTTAGCGACGGACAAAATCCGTAGCTAAAAGGGTAAAATCCGTCGCTAAAGGGTTTAGCGACGGATTAGCGACGGAATTTGTCCGTCGCAAAAACGCTCCTCGCTAGAATATAGCGACAAAATTTTTGTCCGTCGCTAGGGTTTAACGACGGATATTTCCGTCGCTAAGTAAAATAAATCCGTCGCTAAATTTCTTCCGACGACAAATTTGATGATGAAATTTGTGAGGGAATAACAACGACAAAATCCGTCGCTAAATCTAGCAACGGAAAATCCGTCGCTAAATTAAGAAAAAATCCGTCACTAATTCTGTAGTTTGAAGATTTGGTGACGAATTTGAAAGGGAATAGCAACGGATATTTCCGTCGCTAATTATATTTTTAAAAAAAAAATATTTTATTTATTTAATTAAAACCCATTCCATATCAACACACTATATCTAACACTATTATCATCAACACACCTACTACTATCAAATTACCATCAAACTTTATATTATCATAAAATTAAACTATTATAAAAGTTTATACCAACACAATACTTTAAATCACACTTTAATACAATAATATATATATCATCAAAACACAATACTATAAAATCAAAACTACAATTACATAACAAAACTCTAAAAGTAACATTTTTGGTTATTTTGGAAGTCTAACAAAATCAAAGTCTTGAAACCATCAACATGATCTCCTCCACCCACCTGCAATTCAAGCATAAGTATCAAGCATCATACTCAAGCATCAAGCATAAGTATCAAACATCATACTCAAGCATCAAGCATCATACTCTTTTCTTTGCCTTCAATTTCATTGGAACTAAGTTTTAAACTAAAAAAGTTCAAGTAAATAGGCACAATTAATTCATTAATTTCATTGGAACTAAGTTTTAAACGAAAAAGTTCATGTAAATAGGCACAAGTAGTTCAAGTAAATAGGCACAACTAAGTTTTAAACTCAAAAGTTCACGTAAAAAGCTCAAGAGTTCAAGACTACTAATAAATAACCTCTAATCACCATTGTTAAACATTCAATTAATAAACCATAATCCATAATCACTAGTTAATCAAGATCCATAATCATCATTAACTCATAATTAAATCATCATCCCCAATAAAAGCTAAGTGTAATGTGCAGTCCAGAAGATTAATTCGGTAAAAATACTTCCCAAACTCATTTTCACTTGAAATTTTTATGGAAGAACCTAAACTTATAGTACTTGATATCCAAAAAAAGTTTGAGTCAAGTTGATCTACAAATTAACACAGAAATTTACATTTATACCCTTAGCAGTGTGCTGTCCAGATTTTGGAAAATAATTCAAAAACAATACTTCTACTCCTTGGATTGTTATGAAAATTTTTATGTATGTTCTAGACTTGATGAACTACATATCTGAAAGAATTGACATCTAAATACCTTACTAAATACTCACACAAATTTTCATAAAATGACTTAGAAGCTAAAATGGCTTACCTTGCACGGGGACATCAACTATTTTTTTTCCTGTAAATAAAATAAATAAATTCTATTACACCAATAGCCATCTTTGGACTTTGGGTAGCATTTTCCACTAAAATTTCCATGGATAATTTACTAATCTAGAATAAACCAACTTTACACTGCATATCACCTACATTTTATACCAAGTAAAAACATAGTACCTACATTTTGAGAATTTGCATCACTTCCTTCACTTGAGCCTTCACTTGCACTCTCTGCACTGCAAACTCAATGTTGGCAAATATTTAATATCAAAATACACAAATAGCATTAGGCATACAGATCAGTTTGATTGCCAAGAAAAGTGAAATAAGCAAAATAGCATATCAGTTCACATAATCAATACATGCTAATGAATATTACTAAGCATATTCAAACTACCCAAACTTCCCATCGATCTTTTGATGGGCAATTTTTCTTTCCCCTCGGCCTTACCATCCACTTCCAGAGTGCTGTGAGTATTAGCCTATAATGAAATTGAAAAACAAGGAACCAATAGAAATTCAAAACCAATCTCAAAAAGGGTTTTCAAAAATATAAAGTTTAGTACTCACTGTGTGACACCCCAACCTCACACAGGCTGAGATAGCTAAAACTCAACATAAAAGCTGCCAATCTCAACCAACAAACCAAACATAGCGGAAGCAATTTAAACTTAAGGGCGTCATGCCACACCTAGGTATTAACAAGCCTAGATGCACAGGCTAAACATAAACGAACTAAACTGTCATATCATAAATCTCAAAACGAATCCTCAACATAATCCATAAAATCCAAAAGAAATACTCAAAGTACTAAACAGAGTATCATAAGATCTCAAGGCTCACAGGCCAACAAAACCAAGTCTAAACAGAAGACTAAGGCTAAACATCCTCATAGGAAAGCTCTAGCGCACTCGCGATGTAACTACTCCATACCTGGAAAACACGCAAAGAACCATTAGCAAAAGAATGCTAAGCAACCACCATTCACACCCGCAAGGAATATAGATATACATAAGCTTGTAAATAGGTTTACACACCCATATAGAATATAAACACCAACGAACTGTACAACAGTGCAAATCGATACTCAACAAGGATAAACTGAACGAATCAAACCAAGACTCAATCAAATAAATCCAATCTCAACAAAGGCATAAGGCAATAACGAACCATAAATGAGATACCAACTGAACACAATTCAAGGGAACATTCCACTCAACAAGAACCACAAGTATCAACTGAATAACACCAAGGAACTCACAACAACATCAAGAACTCTCCCAACAAAACCAACCAACCATCGAACCAAGTCAAACCATATGTCACAAGTCAGAAGTCAGATAGTCACGAGTCAACGACATGGACCGAAGTCGCACGACATGGACGAAGTCCGCACGACATGGACCGAAGTCCGACATCCGAAGTAAGTCAGAGATAGTCAATAGTCAATAGTCAATAGTAACCAATAATCCACCATCACAACCATACTCCAACACCATCACAACCAACCAAGACGTGGGTTCATCTCAAATATGAACACCAACCAACTCCCAGATCATGAATCAAAGAATCAATAGACCAAGAACACCAACAAGAGGAAACCGAAGACATGAATCAATACTCCAAACTAAGGCATCAAATGCTCAATGAATAACATGAATAAATACTCCAATAACATGGTAAAATACCCAACAAAACAATCCAACAATAATCTGAAACAAGGGACCAACAACAGACAACAACACAGAAAGTCACTCACTGGAAATCAATTCCCAGTGAACTAGCGGAAACACTCAACGGACACTGCCTCCTCAAGGAGAAGCCGGGCTCCCTCAACGGGCTACTCCCCTCGCCCAACACTCCGTCGCCACCTTGCGGATCGCCCTCGCGGGTTACATTGTGCCGCTTGGGTCTTCCGCAAGGCCAAACCCATCCCAGATTCCAGAGACCAAAAACAGACAATGAACAACACCATTTCCAGAATACAAAATCAGGCTAAATCCACTCACATTTCATCCAATTTAGAGTCCAAAAATAAGGAAATCCATAACATCATTGATCATACAACACAAGACAAAGATCAAGATGAAATCCAACAAGAAACATCCAAGAAATAGGCTATACAACAAGAATTTTCAGGATTTCCAATCACCAAAATCAATATGTATAGAATAGGGAATAAAATAGTTTTGATGGACATGGATGGTTACCTCAAAGAGCTTTTCCTCCAACCAATCAAGCCTCAAGATAGTCCTCTAAGCCTCACCTCCACCTTGATCATCTTTTCCCAAAGAACCCCAAAAGAACTTATAAGAAAAAAGCATAAAGACTACTAAGAACACAAAATGCAAGATGGATTCTAGGATAGATGCACTTACCACTTCCCACAAAGCCTAAAAGAGCAACCTTTACTTGAAATCTTGTAGGGAAATGAAGATGAATTTTTGGACAATAATGAGGAAATGGCGTGAGAGGCAAGGGAAATGAAGAAGGAGAAGTGTAATCTTTTAGGGTAATTTTAGTCTTCAAATCATATGCCAATAATACATACAATATTTAGATTGTAAGACTTTAATTGAAATTGGGCTCAAGTATGTAATATGATGGCTTACAAGGATTAATTATATATTCAAGACTAGAATTTGGGCTAATGAATTCATCCCTTATGAATTAAATATAAGGATTAGGATAAGAAAGCCCATAGAAGTGTCTTAGGAACAATATATAGACATATATTATATAAGATCAATAAATTGGGCTTGTAGGAATATTTAATCACAATTATTGTAAGGGTCCAACTTGAATAAAAATCCCTTACAAGAATAATCCAATTAATTGGGCTCTTAATTAGAATAATTAAATTAGATATATACAAGGTATATATATATATCTTCGAATTGAAGGAAAGACTAGCCCAATTAAATTAATAAATCGCCCAAGGAATTAATTAGCGATCGAAAGGCTTGAAATGAATTTACGGGGTGTTACACACTGAAGCATCAGCAACTCCATTAGAAGATGGCACTGCAAAAGGACTGAATGGATATGATCCTTGATAAATTCAAAAAATGTCTAAGATAACAGAAATTAAAGTAATGCATTGTAAGCTGAAAAGGCATAGAAGAAGAGGCCAAGAGAGAATACTGGAGGAATAGATGGATGGGCATATATGCCACAAGGTGGATACATGCAATATAAGGATGAGGTGGGGTACCATAGGGTGGCATGAGATGCTGCATTACATGAGAAAATTGTCAAAACCGTTACAAAGAATTGGTAGGAGTCCAAACAGCAAAAGAAAACAGACCTTCATGAACTGCCCCAAAGAAATAACACGGTATAAGATATATAGAGTGATAACCCATTTTTGGTCCATGGATTTTAGTTTTATATGCATTTTACAGCAACTATAGACCATCTGTATATTGACACATTATAATGTTGAGGAAAAGTATTTGAAAAAGGAAACTACAATACCGTCAATACGAATAATTTTTATTAAGAAATCAAGAGCACAAGAGTATAAATGATTTACCAATGAACCCTTTGTTTAAAAAGTCATGATTAAGGTTGAGTGTGACAGTAAATCATTTCAACAAATAGGCTCCAAATGAAGGACAAGCTCTATCTTATGGATAAATCATATTCTATTAAAAGCTCCATACATGGAAAAGCTTTTCCTTTGATAATCAAGTAGAGCTATAGCAAAGGAACCTGCAAGCATCTTCTTCAGACAGAAACCTAGAACACACATACATATATTCTACATATTGTCATTAGAAGAATCTACAACCCTCAAAATTGAAGTGCCTTTAGGTGCTAGAACTTTTCATTTTTAAAAATTTATTTTATAAAGCACATTTTTCAAGATAAGGCAAATAGCAAAATATACTCTTTAACCAAATCTGAAATACATACATTTTCACTCAAATTAACCATTTTAACCATCAAATTAGTATGATACTGAGCACTGCATAACATTTTCACTCATTTGTCTCTTTTATTCATTAGAGCCTTAGAGGGTTTACTATGGGATTTATAATAAGACCAATGAAAACTACCCAAGAAATTGGTATGAATTTTAGCAGAAAAATTGCAACTACAAACAAATGAAGCTATTGTAGCTTGAAATTTCATTTGAAGCTTAGGTGTGAAGCAAATAGAAAACATCTGCTTGGATTTTAAAATATATCTATAATTAAGCCCATCAAAAGGGTATCCAATTTCATTGCTGACCACAATCCATAAGTACTAAGGCATATAAAGGATCACAACAAATATGGGAAAAACATGAGAAAGTAGCTGAAGATATCACCCCAAAACAAACTAAGGTATTTGATTACCAAACAAGATGAAGTATAAAATATTAAAATATAGGGAGATAAATCATCACAAAGGAAGGCATGATTTTGTTGGCCTTAAAAATGGATGGGAAAGCAAATACCTGGGCAACAATACTTAAAATACCACATGCCAAGCAGTAATTGTAAACTAGACTATATCTCATAAATGCAGTAAAAGAATAAAAAAAAATGCAAATTGTAGTACCTGAACTCCCCACATATAAGGATGTGGTTGAGGACTTATGCCAAGAACCCAGGTGGAGGCATAGGAGAATATGCTTGTAAATAATAATCCAGGTCCTTCAACGCCGCCACTGTCTGCTGTTCGCGACTGGCCGGCAACCACGGCTCGCTGTTCACGGCTCGTTGTTCACTATTGGACGAGAAGAAGAGAGAGAGACGCTCGTTGTCGTCGATCCGCTGCTGAGGTTGCCGTTGTCGTCGATCCGAGAAGGAGAGACTGGCCGGCAACCACGGCCGCGATTGGCCAGCCACCACTGGAAGAGAAGGAGAATCTGCTGGAAGAGAAGGTCGCCGGCGAGCTGAGGTTGCCGTTCGCCACACTGCACTTCGAAGCGGGGGAGAGTGAGAGGAGCGGCTGCAACTGGAAGAAGAAATTAATAACATTGAATATACACCTAGGGTTATCATATTTAGCGACGGAAATTAAAATCCGTCGCTAGCTGAATTCTGTCGCTAGATTTTTTAGTTAAAAAAAATTTGCAACCTGCTTCATTAATTTTCTAGCGACGGAATTTGAATTCGTCGCTAGATTTAGCGACGGATTTAAATTCCGTCGCTAGATTCAATTAAAAATAATTTTGCAACCCGTTATGGTAATTTTCTAGCGACGGAATTTTGAATCCGTCGCTAGATTTAGCGACAGATTCAAAATTCCGTCGTTAAATTTTTAGTTTCAAATTTTTTTAAAGTTCTGCTCAAAATCTAGCGACGGAATTTTAAATCCGTCGCTAGAGTTAGTGACGGATTAACATTTCCGTCGCTAGATTTTGTCAAAAAAATTCCCGCTCACTTTCTAGCGACGGATATAGCGACAGATTTTAAAATCCGTCGCTAGAGCATTATTCCCGGGGTTTCTTTTGCTTTTAAAAAATGCGCGCCAATTTTTTGACAAAAATCCGTCGCTAATCCGTCGCAAGTTTATGCGTGAAAATTTACCGCTAAAATTAGCTACGGATTTACGACAAAATTTTCACGTCGCAATATTCCGTCGCTACTCCGTCGCTAATCTGTCGCTAAATTTTAATTTTTTAAATCTGTCGCTAAGTCGTCGCTATTCCGTCGTTAAATTAGCAACGGAATGAATCCGTCGCTAAATCCGTCGTTATTTCTGCGTTTTTTTGTAGTGTCAGTACTGCCTTTCATCCTATGACTGATGGGCAAACCGAGAGGACCATACAAACTTTGGAAGATATGTTAAGAGCTTGTGCACTAGATTTCCAAGGATCGTGGGACGAACATTTGGATTTAATTGAGTTTTCTTACAATAATAGTTACCATGCCAGTATCCAAATGTCACCGTATGAAGCCTTGTATGGACAAAAGTGCAGGAGTCCACTCTGTTGGGAAGATTTGGTTAGTCCTGTGATACTAGGACCTGAATATCTGCAAGAAATGACGGAAAGGATCAAATTGATTCGGGAAAGAATGAAAGCCGCACAGGACCGGCAGAAGTCGTATGCTGATTTAAAGAGACAATCAGTTGAATTTCAAGAAGGTGATAGGGTAAGACAATCATTTTTATATTAGGATGACTGTAGAAATGAGAAAACCACAACTAAGAGTTTCACTATTGGCAGGTATTACTAAAGATATCTCCTACAAAAGGAGTAATGAGATTTGGGAAGAAGGGGAAACTGAGTCCAAGGTACATTGGACCGTATGAAGTGCTAGAAAGAATTGTGAAAGTAGCTTACCGATTAGCACTACCTACTGTGCTAGATCGAGTTCATAACGTGTTCCACGTGTCCCAATTGAAAAAATATGTGCGCGATGATTCGCATGTACTTCAACCCGAGGTGAGTAAAACTCTTGGATTGAACTATGAAGATTATTAAGGTTATATTATAATGAGCATACGATAATTCCTGTAGGAGATGACTCTGGATGAGAACTTATCTTATGAGGAAAGACCGGTGAAAATCTTGGATACTAAGACCCGAGATACTCGAAGAAGGTCCATAAGAATGGTCAAAGTATTGTGGTCCAACCATTTGGTGGAAGAAGCCACCTGTGTGTTGGAAGATGTCATGAGGCTACGGTATCCCGAATTGTTTAACTAAGGTATGTAGGATCGACCTACTTGTGGTATACCTAAGTTATTTATGTGCTAATTTGCTACATCTATTTCTATTGTGAGTAGCTTACCCTGAAACCTTAGATGTTAAGACGGAAGTTTCGGGGACGAAACCTTTTTAAGGAGGGTAGACTGTAACCCCTCGTCATTTCCGGATCGGATTAAGGTTCGAGAAATATGTCCTTAAGTTAAGACATACCTGAGATGAGTGACCGAAGCGTCAAAAGAATTTTTATAAGGAAATATAGTTGTTATTAAGCTGCGATCTACGTACCGGTCACGAACCGTAATAATTTTAGGAACTAGTATTCGAACCCGTTTGACCTAAGAAATGGATTTTTAGACACCCTACTATTATTCTGGAATTTCCTATTTTATTAGATTAGCCCATAGCAGTCAAAATTTATTTGTGATCGTACATCGCGAAATTTCGCAGGATACCGAACCTAGCCCAATTTGGAGTTTTAGAATGGAATTAATTTTTTGGATTCGAAAATTATGAGAATTAAATTAGTTTCCACCGAGAATTTATCTGAATTAATCCCAAGCAGTCTAAGTTAAGATATTTTGGATTATTTTATTCCATATTATTTTAGATCTTATCCATAAGACTTGGACTAGTCAACCATTTGACCAAGACCATAAAAACCCCCTTTTCTCCCCCATTTCCTTGTGTTTGGCCGAAAAAAAAAGAGGAGAAAGGGGAGGGAATTTTCTTCATCTTCAACCTCAAGCTTCAAG
>CP025659.1:49952835-49963445 GCA_003576665.1 Ipomoea trifida
TTCAAATTTTGCCTTGCCAAGTGTTTTTATGTAAATATATCAGCTATCAGATTTTTAATGTGTACTTTCTGTACTTGAATAACTTTGAATAACTCGAGTCTAAGACCTTTTCTTGAACAAAAATCATAATGTATATCAATATTTTTTGTGCGAGCATCAAAGATTGAATTTTCAGCAAATTAATGACACTTTCATTATCACATCAAATAGAAATTGAATAAATTGAACAGAAATCGAATAGAATTTTCTTAATGTATACTCCCTCATCGAATAGAAATCAAATTAGAAAATTTTAAGCACTGATTTTCTTAATATATACTCTCCTTGTTTATTTTAATTTATCTGTCATACTTATTAATTGGCCAAACTAACCCAACACATAAAATGGAACGGAATGAAAAAAACATTTATTCACAGTTTAAATATTCAATTACCCCTTGTACTATTATAAAATATTCAATTTAATTCATACGTGTACTATCTCGTCATGTTCGTGGTAAAATGAAAGTAATTGTATTAGAAAATGAGCATTTAAATTGGACAAATTCAGGAGCACACTCCACATTTTTTGTAATATATAGTATCCACATATGATATCAATGATGATTTTATCAGACCATACTATAGAGTAAAAGATTAACTTCTTTAAAAGTTAAATAAGCAGTTTTATCTCAATTTTACATAAAAACTTCAAAGATTTTAAGCACGCATTTGCATAATACACAACATTTAATGATTCATATATATATTTAACTAGAGATATCAATGGCTTTAATTTCAGGTTTCTTAACTTCCACTTTGGGAACAGTCACAGTGAGCACTCCATTCTCCATCGAAGCTTTCACCTCATCCATCTTCGCATTCTCCGGCAGCCGGAATCTCCTCAGGAACTTACCGCTGCTCCGCTCCACACGGTGCCACTTATCGTTCTTCTCCTCCTGCTCTCTGCTCCTTTCTCCGCTGATCTGCAAAACTCTCCCTTCCTCAACTTCCACCTTCACCTCCTCCTTCTTCAGCCCCGGCAGATCTGCCTTGAACACGTGAGCCTCCGGCGTCTCCTTCCAGTCAATACGCGCGTTGGCGAAGGCCGATGTTTCCCCCGCCGAGGCGCCGGGGGCATTTGCGACGGCGCTCGAAAACGGGAACCCTTCGAAAGGGTCCCACAGGTCTAGAGAGAAGGGATCGAAGATGTTGCTCCGGCGACCTCCAAAGATGCTTGGAATCAAAGACATTTTCTTGATTGAATGAGCTGAGAATTCTTCTGGTAATAGCTGACTGAGAGTATGACGAGCTGAGGAATGCTTAATTTGAAGTTGTTCACTTTCGATGCGAAAATGAGGAGCATAAACGGTGTTTATATATGAGAGAAGATAAAGCTGGAACATTCAAGAATCATCTATGTTAAGTTTGAACTGGAGGTTCTACAATCTTCCATTTCCATCATTCTGCAGTGTTCTACTATGTTCTTGAATCACAATATCAGAAGATGGAACATGGGCCAAAATTACATTATGATTTCGAGAGTGATTTGGGCTTTTCGGCACAATTGTCTGCGCTCTATAGCCCGGAAAATTATTGTGGGTAATTCTTATGTGGATCATGGTCACTATAAAGGCAAATTATGCTATGGATCGGGTCCATTTTGCAAGGTGGATTTGAGTCTATGTTTACAATTTTAAAACCCTACGTTTACAATTTTAGATCTCAAATATACAAAATTACATTACTCAATATTCACAATTTTTAACTCTATATTCACAATTTTGTTATATAAATTCAAAAATTGTGTTATATGTTGAACATAGAATTTTGATACTGTTGAATATAGAGTTATGAAATTGTGAACATAGAGTTATGAAATTGTGAACATAGAGTTTTAAAACTGTGAACATGAAGTTATGAAATTGTGAACGTAGAGTTTTAAAACTGTGAACATGAAGTTATGAAATGTGAACATGGAGTTATGAAATTATGAACATGAAATTATTAAATTGTGAACATGGACCCGGATCCACCTTGCTAGGTGGACCCGTCCATGGCATAACAACTGCACTATAAAAAAATATTTTTGTAATATACTAAAAGTATATTATTTGTGCATTAATAGTATATTATATAAAATAATGTAGTATAAAGTCAATATCGTCTTCACTGGGATTCAAACTCACCCCTTTTCATATGAGAGTGTAACTGGGTGCCACTAGACGACAAGGTCTTGACAAAATAATGTAATTTAAGTATTCAAATAATATACTTTTTCTGAATATAATATATATTATTTGTAATATATTAAAGTACAATATTTGTGAACTGAATGTATATTATTTGATAGTGTACAAAATAATGTTCTTTCGGTAAGAGTAATTTCACATGTAGTCTCAAATTGCACTCTCATTTTATACTCCCTATGATTTGGCATGTCTGAATTGCTCAATTTAGTAGGGGCCATGATATATATCCATTCATTTTTTTTCTTCCTCTAATTAAATTTGAACAGAAGTGGCAATAAAAATTGGAGTAAGGTTTTAGAAGTATATCAAGTATTTTCCTTCAAATAATGTAATTTATGTACACAAATAATTTACTTTTTATTAGCTGTGTGGACCATGATTTACACAATAATGATTGAGTAATGTGTGGACCATAGTCTACACAACGCTGTTTGGACCATACAAAATACATTTTTAATAAAAAAAAATACTAAGGGAGGTGTATTCAATCAAGACTTTTATAAAATTTTAACAACTTTAAAAGTTTGGTGTATTTGATTATTTAAAAACTCTTTAAAAGTCAACCCACTCCCATCATCCATGTGGGAATGTAAACCGGGACACCGGGTACCACTAGACCACAAGGTCTTTGGCACATTTAAAGAGTCTTTAAAAGTATACTTAGGGGGTGTATTCAATCATGACTTTTGTAGATTTTTAAAATATATTATTGAATATTTTTAACACACAATAGGCAATAGCAAGTATATATATACATAATACACAATTTGTTTAATTAAACTATCACAACATTAATACCTAACATATACAATAATACACAATTAATCAAAAGTAAAATAAACAATAACAAATATTTTTCAAATATAAAAAAAATAAATAAAATAAATAAATTTAAACGTACTTGAACCGACGAGCAGACTGCCGGCGAGGAGCAGTGGCGAGTAGCAGCGGGAGGTTGGATCTGTTTGTCGGTGTTAGCGAGTGGTGTTAGCTGCAGCGAGGAGACGAGACCGGCGAGCAGATATGTTCGACGGTGGCGAGGAGATCTGTGCGTTGGTGTGGGGTGGTTTGGTGCATGAAGATGGAAGTAGCTAAGTCGTGAAGAAGATGGAGTGAGGAATTGAAGTGCGTTCCCAGATCTGGTAAATTAACCATAAGCATCGGCGTTCCCACTTCGGACGCAGATGGTCGCACGCATTATACCATCTGCGTTCGAAATGTGAACTTTATACGCAGATACTCCTATATTTAGATAAATAAATAAATAGTAAAATTTTAATTACAAAAATGCCACCGCGTCACTTTAGGCGTCCGGTGTTTCAACTTCGAACGCAAATGGCCTTATATTTATGGTCCTTTTTGTACTAGTGGTCCCTGGTGCTAAACTGTATATTTTTAGTATTAGAATTGTGAATTTTTAAAATATAAATTGTGTTTCTAAGTCAACACATAAATTGTGTATGTTAACATTGTTTGTTCGTAGTATACAAATTGTGAATTTTTAAAAGGTAAATTGTGAACATTTAGTATGTAAACTGTGAACATTCACATTGTGTGTTGATAATATACAAATTGTGAATTTATAAAAGATAAATTATGAACATTTAGTATGTAAATTTTAAACATTCAAAATCCGGATCCACCTTGTAATGTATGGACAATAATACAAATTTAAATTTTTTTTTTTACAAAGTAGTATCTGCTATATACTTTCTCAATCATTTTTAGCTCATTGAATCAATTTTAGTATAATTCAAATTCATTTTAATTTCTTCACTACACATTCATTTTTAATAAATTCATTATATTTTTATACAAGTGCATTTTAATATCTTTAATGCATTTCAAGTCAAAATAAAGATACAATATACTTGTACTAAAATGACCTCTACATAGGAGTTTATCTTGCTATGTAAACTTGATTTATTTTATAGTATAAGCATTGATAATTTGGCCTGAGCCCTCAAAGCACAATTTTTTATTATTATTATTTTTTTTATGAATCATAGCCTAAGCAGTTGTATGTCTCATGAATAAAATGTATACATTTAATATATTAAAGGTACATTATTTAAGAATATAGTATTTAAATATTAAAGATATATTATTTTGACAAAAACTTGAATGAAATCGTTCAGGAGGGTCGGATCTTTGATTAATGATATCTAAGATCCGACCTATTAATAAAAAATTTGACCCATTAATTAAATATCTGATCCGTTTCACAGATTGAGACCCTTGAAACGATCTCATAGAAGTGTTATTCTATTATTTTATATAATATATTAAGTAATATACCTTTAATACATTAATATACCCTTAAATCCGAGATATATACATTTTATTCAAGTCAATTGAACCCAATTGGTCGGGTAGCTCAAGTGGCAAGTGAGCTCTCTTTGTGGGGAGGAATTTTGAGAGAATCAGAGTTCAATTCGAGAAAGACGCCGTGAATTTTTCGAAAGAAAAAAAAAAAAATTTTTGCACAATTGGGCCACAAAAACCTAAATTATATTCGAAATTATAATGGCAGCCGAAGTTCCAACATCGGAAATTCTGCTTCAAGAACATAGTAGAACATTGCAGAAGTATATATGGAAATGGAACATTGTAGAACCTCCGGTTACAGAAAGCTTCGTGAATATTCCAGCCTCATCTTCTCTCATATATAAATGCCGTTTATGCGTCTCCATTTTCGCATCGAAAGTGAAGAAGTTCATGCAATGCATTCCTCAACTCGTACTCTCAGTCAGCTATTACCCGAAGAATTCTAAGCTCATTCAATCAAGAAAATGTCTTTGATTCCAAGCATCTTTGGAGGTCGCCGGAGCAACATCTTCGACCCCTTCTCTCTAGACTTGTGGGATCCTTTCGAAGGGTTCCCGTTTTCGAGCGCCGTCGCCAATGCCCCCAGCGGCTCGGCGGCGGAGACATCGGCCTTCGCCAACGCCCGTATTGACTGGAAGGAGACGCCGGAGGCTCACGTATTCAAAGCGGATCTGCCGGGGCTGAAGAAGGAGGAGGTGAAGGTGGAAGTGGAGGAAGGGAAGGTTTTGCAGATCAGCGGAGAGAGGAGCAGAGAGCAGGAGGAAAAGAACGACAAATGGCACCGTGTGGAGCGGAGCAGCGGTAAGTTTCTAAGGAGGTTCCGGCTGCCGGAGAATACGAAGATGGATGAGGTGAAAGCTTCTATGGAGAATGGAGTGCTCACTGTTACTGTTCCCAAAGTGGAAGTTAAAAAACCTGAAATCAAAGCCATCGACATCTCTGCTTAAATGTATGATTTTGTGAGTATCAAATTTTGAATAAGTGCTGAACAAATGCTGTGTAATTGTGCATTAAGAAAATGAGTGCTTAAAATGTTGTAATTTTTCTTGTCCAGAAAAAATAAACGGTAAATCTGCTTATCTCTAAACAAGTTTAGAGTGTCCATATATTGTTTTTTTTTATGAATAACTCCTGGGTGGTATTTTGTCCCCTAACAATAATAATTAGAGGTCGCTAACAAGGCTCAGAGTAAATAATACTAGGCTCCTAATTGGAATTAAAAAAAATGTTGGTATAATAGTTTGTTATAACATATTGTACTTTATGTTCTTCGTATTGTGCATCTCTAATTAAATTCCTAATCTATTTTAATCATTTATAATTTTACCAAATTTTTTCCGTTAAATATAATGGAAGTTTAACATTAAATTTTTTAGGCAATTTGTTTATTTATGATAGTTTTCAAACAAATTGGTAATATTCTATAATACAATTCTGTATAGATTCTTAATTTAAAATTAGAATATTGAAATCGTAATAGGATTCTATAATACAATTTTGTATACGTTCCTAATTAAATTATTATTTTTACACAAAATAACAGTATATAAACTCCTCCTCTTCCCTTACTAATATTCACCCAAAACTAAACCTAACATCTACTTAACACTGTATATGTATGATTGTCAAAATATTATCATGCTAATTCTATTATTTGTATTTGTACTCATAATGATTACAGTTTTTTTTTTAAATCAATGATGGCATAGTATAACTTCAGTATCTTTATGTAAATATATCTATTGTATAATTTGTTAAGCTATATTTGTATCCTTGTATGTAACGTTGTGGTTCTCATATCGTTATGTAAATATATCTATTGTATAATCTGTTCATCTATACTTGTATCATTGCATGTAATGTTGTGGTTCCCATTCATATTTCTCATGCCACAAGGATATTAGTCATGACAAATATAATGTAGTAAAGTTAATTGATCTTAATTGACACACAAACTGTGGGCTGAAATTGTACAGTTCATGTCATTAAGAAAAACGAACAAAAAAACGCTATTGGAACGCCTGAGAAAAAATATATGCTCATCGTCCTTGAGGATGAAACTGTAAGTAAATAGTAAAAAAGTTCTCATTCATCATCATCATCATCATCATCATCATCATCATCATCATCATCATCATCATCATCATCATCATCATCATCATCATCATTATTATTATTATTATGAAGATGCTCTCATTCACCACCAACATCATTGTGAATGCTATATCTAAATGCAAGGAAGAAGGAACCCATGTTCAATCAATAGTGTTTGATAATGACATTGGAATGTATGATATCACTTTACAAACCAACAAATGGTACATCGTCTCAAATGTCATTGTCAAACCTGTCCGCACGAACTATAAAGTACTTGATCACAAATACAATTACACATGGATTTTAAATGGTCGGACCGGTGTCCAAACAAATGACAATAATGACACACCATTTGCTCCCATGTAAGTGATTTATTTGTTTCTACTTACTTTAGTTGTAATTTAGCTATTTACAATTTCGTTATGTTTTATTAAAATATATAAGCATCAAGACTATTTCTTTGATTTTTAATAATTTAGCATTTTTTCCTCTCTCATTATTATATGACTATTTTAACCAATTAAGGAACACTAATTTAAAAATAAGCATTGGACATCGCGCAACGCGCGTTTGATAACTAGTAGTACTATAAGAGAACGAGGTGCTGGTCAGTCCATATGACTGCATTTGATATTGAAGAACTTAAGTATGCATAAGCTATCTTATGCCATAGGCCGGGTCTACCTTGCAAAGTGAATTTAGATACAGAATGACATTGTTTTGCTTTAAAATGACATCGTCTGAATATTAAAAAAAAATGACTTCTTTTTTTCTTATTTGTCTTCGAAATTCGTTCCTCTATATTCTTAACTTTTTAATTCTATATTCACAATTTTAGAATTGAATATTCCGAATTTTAGATTTCAGTATATAAAATTACTGAATTCAATATTTACAATTACAGAATTCTATATTCACAATTATAGAATTCTATATTTACAATTTCATAACTCTATTTTTACAATTTTATAACTCTATATCTACAATTAAAGAATTTTATATTCACAATTATAAAATCTTTATTTAGCAGTATAACATAATTTTTGAATCTATATTTTCATAATTTTTAACGCTATATTCACAATTTTTGAACTGTATATTAACAAAAAAAAAAAAACGTTACCATTAACGGCGCCGTTATTTCAAACACGCGTTTTGGGCCTGGGTCCACCTTAGGTCCATAGCATAATTTGCCTGAGTTGATGAGCATGGCTGGTTTTTGACCCGTGCATAATGCCTAATAACACATGGTCTCAATTTTAGAGGGCTCAATATATATTTTGACCAAGCTATTTAAGAAAAAAAAAATTGCAATTAAGCTCACATTCCTTCACACCTCTTTTTTATCTTACCTAAAATTCTTCAATTTTTTTTTCCAAATCTTGCACCACCATCAACAGGGCATTTGGTTGGAGAGAATTATAATTTCATTTCCACTTAATTCCTACCTAATTTCGAATGCAACAAATTCCTTCGTTTGGTTGGAGGGAATTGCAATTCCATGGAATTACAATTTCCTCATTTTCATGGAATTAGAATCCTATGCCCCCTCCCCTCCAAGAGATTTAAATTCCATGAATTTTTGGTAGAAAAAAGATAGTTTTGAGACAAAATTACCCCTTTATTTTTTAACCTAAAATTGATACATGACATTTCCTTCTAAATTATAGTGTGTATTATTCTTCTTCCTTTTGTGTATATTTATTTAATTTAAATCTTTATATGCAACAACTATTCAAAATTTGCATTCTTTATATGTTTTATTTATATACAACAAGAATGCAGTATCTGTTCATAACTACTTTCTCAACCTATTGAAGCACAAGAATCAGTATTGCCTCCACTGAGACTCGAACCCACCACCTCCCGAACCCACCACCTCCCGTATAAAGGGAAGGGTTTGATGCCACTGGACCACAAGGTCCTTGGCCTTTCATCCTCTATTAATTGTACCTTCTCCAAATTTCTTTGATTGCCAAAGTTGCAATTCAATTTTCAATTCTCTCTCCTAATTAATTGAACATGATTATAGCAAAATCGTTCAAAATCTTTGACATAATTCAATTTTCTTCTATTTTCAAAAAAAAAAAAAAATTCAATTTTCTTCTCATTCAAATTTTCAATTTTTTTTGCCAAAGACCTTGTGGTCAAGTGGCATCCGGTGTCCCGATTAACACTCCCACATGGATGATGGGAGTGGATTCGAGCCTCAGTGGAGGCAACTGTTGACTCGTTGTGCTTCAGTAGGTTGAGAAAGTAGCTATGAACAGGTACTACATTGTACCAGAGTCAGTAGTACTTAAAAAAAATTTAATTTTTATGTATCAAATAGCTAAATTAAGGCCTCTTTTATTAACAAGCACGGGGCCACAAATTTCTAAAAGACGATCCTGACAAAGAGGGGTGTATTATTATTCAAAATATTATTATGGCGCTTTATGCACGACGGGAAGAAATGCAAGAAAAGTCAATTATGCCTGCACGAGCTTAGTTCAATGGTTCAGTAGGCAGTATTTGGGAGAAGAGACCATGTTTGAACTTGTAAGCCATTGATGAGTCACCGATATTTGAGGTTGGGATCAACTTTTTGAGATTAAAATAAAAGTCAATTATGTCTATACAATAAATAATAATTTTGGCCATTAACATTTCCCCTTCACTGTATACTATCTCGCCCATCTTTGCACAATCCTTATACCGTGGACGAGGGTCCACAATGCATTGTAGACCCTGGTCCAAAACGACGCTGTATTGTTTATGTTAGTGGACGAATGACATACTGGACATGCGCCGTTTCGAATGACTTTAGGAATACAAAGAATCCTTGTCTAGAATACACAGAATGACTTTAGGGAATACACAAAATATTGACACAACTACACAGAAATCATCCTCCTAACATTCGAATACACGAAACACGTCATAGCCTATGTTTAAGTACCCGTAACATGAATACACTATAATCAATACTTTAAGTCTTATGTATAATATTTGTTATAGTATAAATGTATTACTTTATAGCATAAATGTAATAAACATTTTGCAGTGAATAAAGTAATATCATAAGAAAGTTATAGATATCATCAATACTTTAAATCATATAATACTTTATAGCATAAATGTTGTACTTTTATAGAAAAACTAAAATATCATTACATAGCAGAATTGTAGATATAATCAATATTAACTCAACTCGTCTCACATATTGAAATACGTGAGATTGTCTCATAGGAGAATATGTCAAAAAATTTCCACATTAAATTATTTATAATAAATTAAATAAGAGTCAATAATATTAATACTCGAATACAAATAAAAAAATTTATTGATCGATAACATCATTTACATTAATAGTATGTACATTGCATTTGTTAGACATGTACATATGACCGTATTCGGCTCCTAAGAGTCAATATTTATTATGTAAATAAAAATAATATTTATTTATTTTATTTTGACTTAATTAATATTTGGTATTAATATGAGTGATGAAGAATTAATTAATGAAGTATTGTATAAAAGTATTCCTAGTCATAGGAATTCTGATTGGGCATTAAAATTCTGATAAGACTAGCACATTGTCTTTCCTATGATGAGTCTCATACCATTTTATATGAGATACGAAGAGTGGACATGTGGATGTGATAGGGATGAACTCCCGGTCTACTTTTCCGATCTCCCGAGCTCTGGTGTAGTAAGGGGTTGTCCGGGGCCCAGATCCCCCTCCCGAGCTGGGTAGACCGGGCCTCCTCGAACTCCGAGCTGAGGTATAGGCTTTCGTAGAGGTTCGAACCAGAGACCTCCCACCCGCGGATCTATCAACTACCATATTTGGCCGACGAACTGACCGGTGCATGTCCGCCACGCGTCCTACATGCCGCCAGACCGGAAATCACGTTGTAGCCACTATAAAAGGCGCATTTATTACGGTAGATGGACTTTTGGCTATTTCCT
>CP025659.1:49964445-49974996 GCA_003576665.1 Ipomoea trifida
GTCAACCTCGCCGCGTTCCTCAAGGGGATTGGGATGGTTCTCGGCGGCGGGAGGGGGAGGAGTTTGGATTTGTTTGGAGTTCAGATGTTTGTGGCCGGCTATGGGGTGTTGAACGCTTTGCCGTTGTATCATGGGATGTTGTTGAGGAGTGATAAGGGAAGGATGCCCACTAAGATCACTGTCGTTTCTAGTTTTATTGCTTGGGCTATTTACATTTCTTTTTCGTTCTTTCTTGGAAATTTGTAGGGGATCGGAAGGATACACGCATGATGTTGTTTTTACTTTTTCAATAACATTGTAATGTGTAACATGTATGCACCATTGATCTTGCTCGAACTTGTGAGTTATAAGAATTTTGACTTTGTAAAATATACATAACTGTATCAATGCACCTCATTAAATACACACTGCACAACTGCACTAGATGCACCACCCCTCAGATCTTGACCGTTCAATCTCACATCTCAACAGTGCATGAAGTTTAGAGGTTCGCATGATAGCAATGATTCACACATGAAATGAACTATATATATATATATATATATATATATATATATATACTACAAATTACAACATTCAAGTGCAAGCGCATAGTGAGGTTATTTTTGAAAGATGAGAGAAAATTGCATGGATAAAGAGTAAAAAGTGAATAACTACAAATTTTGTGATGTGACATTTTAAAAGAGAGAGAAAAATAACATGAGTGCGGATAGTCTTAACTCTTAAGAGCATCCATAGCTGTGAATTTTTGATGATTTTTTTCAGAAATAAGACCTTGTGGTCAAATGGCACCCGGTGTCCGATTAACACTCTTATATGAATGATAGGAGTGGGTTCGAACCCGAGCCTCCGTTAAGGCAACTGTTGACTCGTTGTGCTTAAGTAGGTTATATATATATATTTTTTTATTTATTTTATATTTCCATGTCAGATTATTTTTTTCTTTTTCTTCTTTTTTTTTTTGTTCGCCTTCCTCACTCTCCTAATATCACCTTAAAAACTTGTGTAAAATCCACCACTATTATGAATGCTCTGAGCATTAATCAAGTTAAACTCTAAAAAAAACTCTTTCATTCACAGGTGGCACAACCTCATAGGCGTACCACAAACACTTCGGGTGGTCTCACTCGTTCCGTATCACTGTATTTCGTCTTCGGCTCTTCGCCGTCTGAAAAGAAAATGAAGTGAAAAAAAAAAAAAATAGAATCCTTTTCCTATCCGTTCTATACACATATAGCCGCCGATTCTCAAACTCCGTTTTGCAACATCTCCTTTCAAAGGTACGCCCTCGCGAATTCTGATATACATTCGTTATACTGGGATCTATCTATCTGTATCTATGTATGCCATTTGATTCATCTGTAGTTGTACAGGTTTTGTATTTGAAGTGTATATTATCATCCATATGCGTGCGTTATGTATTATTTTTTGCTGATTGTTTTGTGAAATATGAAAAATTGACGCTTGTGCTTCGATTTCAGTCTTTATTAAGTTGAAAAAAAAATTAGGATGGAATATTGCAGATATAAGACACTTTTTTTAGGTATCTTCATTCTTGGGTCTTTTAGCTCCAGAAATTGTAACAAACAAGAATTTGGTATGATTTCTTTCAATGTTTGTTTGATTTTGCAATTAATTGAAATGACTGTGGCAACCTGGATGAAGCTTGCACCACTTTGTTGATAAAAAATATATTCCTTTCTGTGGTTGATTTACATTAATGATGTAAATTACTATCAGAACATGTTATCCGCAAAACTAGCAGCTTTTCTATTCTCTTATTGACTTCCTGATAGTCATCTCTCACTTTGCTTTGATTCATCAACATGTTTTGTCTGCTTTGGTTTCAGATTTTACATCCAGGTGGTTGTGGTTGAATTTGAATCAGTGTGCCCCATATGGCTTCCTTTAGAGCATTTCTGAACAGTCCTGTTGGCCCTAAAACAACTCACTTCTGGGGTCCTGTTGCCAACTGGGGATTTGTTGTAGCTGTATGCCTCCATCTAATAGATGAGTTTAAAATTTTGGCTGCTTGACTTGGCCTTTTGATTAATTATGTTGTGCATATTACAGGGATTAGTAGACACACAGAAGCCCCCTGAGATGATATCTGGAAACATGACGTCAGGTAAAGTTCATTTTGCGTGAAATGTGGAATACAATGCTGGATTCTAGCCTAATATACTTTTTTTATTTGGTGTTGCAGCAATGTGTATATATTCTGCATTGTTCATGAGGTTTGCATGGATGGTACAACCTCGAAACTATTTACTTTTGGGATGCCATGCATCAAATGAGTGTGTGCAGCTCTATCAACTTTCTCGTTGGGCAAAGGGCCAAGGGTAAGTGATTAACTGATTATATATGCGGAATAGATGAATAGTGCATACAAGTGCATGCCACACATACACACATCCTGATACAGTTAGTTTAATCCTCATATGTCCTTTATCTAATTGCCTTCTGTCTTCTAGTATTCCTGTCTTAAGAGCAAAACTGAGGGAAAAGAAGAACAAAAGTCTTTTTTCACCCTTGATTTGTTGCACCATCTTCAGTATTTGAAATACTTTTGAAGGAAACACATTTTTACTCCATTTAGATTTGATCTTGTTGTTCTCTAGTTTTTCTTATACAAGGAAGATATTGAAGCAAACAGTACATTACTAAATTGGAATGATGACTGTCTGAGTATTAGAATAGGACTGTCTCTTGGTTGTGTGAGAGCTCTGATTAGTTTAGCATTATAGTTTGAGTATTATTTACTGTTTTATGTAAAGTCCATATAAGGGGCCTTTTGTGATTCGTTTTGATATGAGAGGTCTCAACAATAATATTATATTGGCCTTTGACCGAACATATCAATCAAGCTTGTGTAGTTGTTGCATACTGTTTTTCTTTTTAGTCCTTACTATATCTCCACCCTCTTCATGCCACAATGAAGACATCATGCTGATTAAAGAACATTTCCCAATAAATTAAATATCAACCTCTTGTTCTTTTACCTCTTTTAGTGATAATTTAGATGGGTGATTTTGTATTTACCTCTCTCATAAGTTCGTTATTTGAAAGCACGAGTCTATTCTTGTTTGCCCAACACTTGATGCCATCCATCACTGAACATTGCCATTTGAATTGGTACTATGTTACTACATCACGTTAAAGTCAGACGTACTTTTGGAACAAATATGTGAAGGGCATGGAATTCTTTCTATTTTTAAATGAGTTAGTGTTCCTTACATATTTATGTTAAAATGTTACACTGATTTTTAATCCCCAACCCAACAAAATGTAGGTACTTGCAGCAGAAGCAGGACAAAACCCAGTGATTCAATGCTACTTACTTTTGTTTTCCCGTTTGTGGGCACCTTCATCGCGTTGAATTGCTGGGCGATTTCTCATTTCTTTTTGTATTCTACCATTAGACAGTAAAGCCGGAAGCTTCGCTCTAAACTTCATCATCATGGTTAGTTATGCGTTTTCTTTCGTGTTTCCCTAGCCCTCTAATGTATGATTACTTTAACAGCTAGAATTTAGAGAGGTGTCTGGGTCTGCAATAATAAGATTTTCAAGTTTCATACACCACACTGATCCCAAAATAATTGATCTTCATGATTGTGATGAAAATTATGAAATATTCTAGGATAATTTAAGTTACTATATTTTGTGTTAGATGAAGTTGCACTTTTCTTTTGAATACCTTTGTAAAGAGAAAAAGGTACAATTTCATCTAGCATTGGGAAACCTTGTCTATGGCATCTTGTATGGAGTCTTTTCCATTCCTTTTTATTTATTTACCTTTTTTTTTTTTTAATACTAAAAATGTACCTTGTATTTAGGAAAAATATGTTATTAAGTACTTTTTAGTACATTATTTTGTATAATGTTCAGTACACAAATAATGTACATTTACTATATATAAAAAATGTACTCTTTTTATGGTCTACACAACACTGCCTGGACTATGATCCACACAGCATCAGTTGTTATACCATGGACCAGGGCCCACCTTGCAAGGTGGACCCTAGTCTTAAACGACATTGAATTATGTATTTTTTGTATTGAAATTATGAACTTCCAAAATGTAAATTGTGTTTTTGAGTCAAAACACATAATAACTGCACTAAATTTTATAAATATTAAATTGTATATTTTTAGTACTCCGTATTAGAATTGACGGTAGCATTTGAAAGGAACTTGTGAATACAAAATAAGGTAATCAATTACATATAAGTTTACGTTGTCTGTTCGCAGTATACAAATTGTGAATTTTTAAAAGGTAAATTATAAATATTTAATATGTAAATTATGTATGAGTGTACTTTGCAAGTAGGGATGGAAATAGGCTAGGCCGAGCCGAGCTTTAGAAAATTAGGCCTGGGCCTGCGATGGAAATCTAAAGCCTGGGTCTGGGCCTGGGCCTAAGCCCGTATGTAAGCTTTTTTTTAGGCTAAAGCCTAAGCCTACAGTTGGCCTGGCCTGGCCTGAAGCCTTTTTAAAAGCCTATTTAACATATAGGCCTTTAAAAAGGCTTCAAATATAGATCCTAAATAGGCTTTGCACCTATTTAAGACATACATTTTAAATCCTTTTAAAGTATACATGTAAAAAATTTACAAAAAATACCTAAGTTCATATTTCATAATGAATGACAAAACTATAAGTTCATATTTCATAATACAATATCCAACACCACAAGTTTAATAAGTGAAAGTTCGTGATACAAAATTCAACAATACATTGTTTACTAATTACTAGTATTACTACAAATCTATAAATCTTGCAATCTATTACTAGTAGGCTCATATTACATTAGTATTACTACTTTACTAATTGCTAGTAAACTATAAACACTAAACAACTAGCAGAATTATTACTAGTCATTAATAACACTAATTATTAGCAATTCAACATAATAGCAGTAGTAACTAGTAATATCTAACACTGTTTACTAATTAGCAAGTCATATTTGGGATTTGGGTATTAGGAATTAGGGTTGTAGTTATGTATACGAAATATATATATATATATATATATATATATATATATATATATATATATATATATTGGGGTTAAATCATAAATATAAAAATAGATTAGATATAAAATGTAATATATAATAATTAAATATTATAATATATATATATATATATAAATAGGCTAGGCCTGCGGGCTTGTAGGCCGGACTTTTAAATATAAGCCTAGGCCTTTTTAACTAAATAAGCTTTTAATTAGGCCTAAGTCTGGCCTTTTTACTAAATAGGCTAGGCCATACTAGGCCTTAAGTAGGCCAGGCCGTAGGCCCCTATGAAGGGGCCTGGCCTATTCCCACCCCTATTTGCAAGGTAAGCCAAATCCACAAAATAATTTGCCCCCACAACACTGGAACTGGGTCCACATAATAATTTGCCCTTCTCTTCAATGGTTTTGATGGATTTGTAGTATTTTGCATACAATAGTAATTGGGTCAATACGAATAAAGGCCCCGTACTATTTGGTGCCTGAAAAGAAAGCCCATAATATTTTTATTGGCAGATTTTATTGTGGACCATTGGCTATATAGCAATGTGGACCATAAAGTAATACGGGGCAAATTATTGTGTGGACCATGGTCGACATAGCTGTATGGACCATGAATATAAGGTACATTATTTTTATACTGAAGGTATATTATTTTTGTACTTAAAGGTACATAAGCGCTAGTCTACTGCCTAACTAGCTCTACTGTCTAACTAGCGCTTAACGCCTACTGCAACCATGCTAATTACACTTAAGTTTCATTTGATAATGTTGCTCTGTTTTTTAATTTTATTTTTTCACATACACTAGTTTCATTATAGCAATACCAAAGCATATATTTTTTAATTTTAGTTTTCACACAAACTAATTTAATTATAGTAATGCTGAAGTATTATTTTAATTATACTTTAGATTCATTTGACAAAATATGCTATTGTATGGGGGCTCTGAATTTTAATTTCATTATTCACACACACTAGTTTCATTATAGCAACACTAAAGTATCATTTTAATTATACTGCATGCAGTTTTATTTGATAATATACGCTATTGAATGAACTCTATTTTTTAGTTTCATTTTTCACAAAAACTAGTTTATTATATTAGTGCTAAAGTCTCATTTTGAGGGTGTTTGGTAACATAGCTGATAAGACAATTTTTGCTGATTTGAATGGTTAATAGGCTACTTTACGTGTTTGGTAAAATGGCTTATTGCATTAGCTTATTGAGGCAATAAGCTAAAACCTGAAAAGCTAAGAAGAGTAGAGTTTTTTGTTAGCTGATTGGCCTTAATTATGAAATGGCCATTTTACCTTAGCCATTCCTAACATTTATATCTTTCTTGTTGTTCATCTACCTTGTCCTTTTTTCTTTTTGTTTCCATAACAACAATAATACTGTTTTTCTTTCTTTTTGATTTCACTCATCATTGTAATTCAATAGTAGTTAATAATAAAAATAAAAATAAAAGTAAATAAATAAATAAAAATTATAAAATTTTTAAGACTTAATAAATTAGCATAATATGTTTATGCTCTTATAGGTCATTTTATATCCAATCAGCTAAAAGTAAACAACTAATTTATCGAAATAATTTTCACAAAATTGGTCAAACCAACTAACCCAATAAGCTATCTACTATCAACTAACTTAATCAGCTATAAATCATTTGCCAAACACTCTTTTTAATTTTCATTTGACATGATTCACAATGCGTTATGTGGACCATGATTCGTTATATATGAATTGATTTCTATTCTGAGAACAACTGATTTTCTAATATTTTCAAAAAGTATGCATAATGAACACTATATAAAAGTTAGATTATAACTTATGAGAAAAATAAGTTGCGTATACTTTATTTCACTATTTTTTTTCTCTTATTTTTAATCTCTAGCTTTTCTTTGTTTTATGCTTTTTTGAATGTACAGGTAACACACACATATATAGGGTCTGATCAAATGAGAACATGGTCTTTCTGATTTTGTGTAAAAAGTGATGACTCATCTCAACTGTCTATCAAAGTTCATCAATGGTGGAGATTTTAATAAAAAAAAGGTGAAGTCAATTTTATAATTATTAAAAACTTTCAAATTTTAATATTTATAGAAAAACCCCACTGTGTTTTCCTTATTGTTTTCCATCAATCCTTAACCGTTGACCTATTTAGATGGACGAATCAAATCAGTCCTCACTTTTTACGTGGAAGCATATTTTCACCTGAACCATCCCATATGTGTGTGTGTGTGTTCTTTCTCTAGTTAGTAGTTTTTAACTTTTAAAGGTATTCGGCTGTCTAAGGTAGGCCAGGAGATTTTGCTAAAAATGGTTGTGCAAGCTATTCCTACCAAATAGATGCCAATTTTCCTACTCCCCAAGGCTTTGTGTCAGGTGGCTATGAATGGTTTCTGGTGGTTTATTTTTTGTATTTAATTTTTTATCTACTCTTTAAATATATAAATTTTATACACTAAATCAAATGTCATTTATTAAAATAACACGAAATGAGACGTAAGAAGTAGTAATAATAAATGTGATCTAGAAATTGATGTATATTAAACTAATGGACAGAATTGAATGCATTTTTATTAAAAATGATGAATATAACATAACATTAAAAAGCATACTTTAATGATTGAGATTTCTTTAGTTAGAAATTAGAATTTATTTTTTGGAAAAGTTTAGGTTTTTGTCGCAACTAGCTGGAAAACGACTCGGTGCTGTAAGCCTGTAACTGGTTTGCTAGTTATAGGTGTTTCAATTCTTAAAGTTAGCTAAAAGCTAATAATTGACAGGTTCAATTAAAGGTATATGGCTATGAACTAGCTTTTAAAAGTAAAATAAATTAAAATATTTTTTGGTAATAAAACAAAAGTATAAATTAATAATTTGATTTTTTATTTATAAATTAGATATATATATATATATATATATATATATATATATATATATATATATATATGCATGTAGTAATGTATGTATGTATGTATGTATGTATGTATGTGTATGTATGTAATGTATTAAATATTTTATAGCTTGCAAATTTCATGACAAAAAAAATTATATTCACTTGCTTTTTGTCGTAACAAAGAAAATGAGGGAAAGATAGTTGGTAGCAAATAGCATCTAGTGATAATATGTATCTCAAGATATTATCTTATGTTCGCTTGCAATTTGAAATGATGATGTTTCCATGTATTATTAATTGGGATGCATACTAAGGTGGTATAAAAGGAATCCTAAATCTTAGCAAAGAATGGGAGTGGAAAAAAGTGTCATTATTTATACAGAAATAGAAGTTTTTTACCTAAAGAATGAAAGAGGGAAAAAATATATTTGTACATATTTGTAAAAAATAAGTGTTTCTTTACCTAAAGAGTGAAAAGAGGGAAAACTGTCATTTGTACAAACATAAAAGAATTTTTTTACCTAAAGAATGAAAAGAGGAAAAAAGTGTCACTAGTAAAAAAATAAAAGTTTTTACCTTCAAGTCTTTTTTTTTTTTTTAAAAAAAATCAAAACAAGCCAACTTCATTACAAAAACTTTCAAGCTAAAAACAGAGCATAAAAACGAAGGAGGAGTGATATGTCACTCTCCACGGCCTAACAAAGAACGAGCCTCTCTAGCAACAGCACCGTTCGCAGACTGCTTAACACACGAGAGGTGCCAGAATATCAAAAAGTAGTTGTCAATTCTTTTAAATACATCATCAATAATCAAATCAAACATACGTACTACCCATCCCCCATCCCCCCCCCCCCCAAGATCCACGAATACTCCTCCTCACATAAGATGGATTACTCCCAAGCATGTTTCAAGAAAGAAGAGCGAGGGAAATATCTCTCTTTAAACACTCTAGAAGCCAAAGACCCGGTATGTACATAATAAAATTTCAAGCATGTTTTCCATGCATAGCTTTACTGAACTCATGCACACACCGAAAGCCCAAGCCCCCAAACGACTTTGACATATATAAGTCCCCCCCCCCCCTCCCCTCCCCCATATTGCCACCAATACCCCTTCCATGTTCCTAGTTAGCCCCCAACCAGAAACCATTCATAGCCACCTGACACAAAGCCTTTGGGAGTAGGAAAATTGGCATCTATTTGTAGAATAGCTTGCACAACCATTTTTAGCAAAATCTCCTGGCCTACCTTAGACAGCCGAATACCTTTAAAATTAAAACTACTAACTAGAGAAAGAACACACACACACACATATGGGATGGTTCAGGCTGAAAATATGCTTCCACGTAAAAAGTGAGGACTGATTTGATTCGTCCATCTAAATAGGTCAACGGTTAAGGATTGATGAAAACAATAAGGAAAACACAGTGGGGTTTTTCTATAAATATTAAAATTTGAAAGTTTTTAATAATTATAAAAATTGACTTCACCTTTTTTTTATTAAAAAATCTCCACCATTGATGAACTTTGATAGACAGTTGAGATGAGTCATCACTTTTTACACAAAATCAGAAAGACCATGTTCTCATTTTGATCAGACCCTATATATGTGTGTGTTACCTGTACATTCAAAAAAGCATAAAACAAGAAAAGCTAGAGATTAAAAATAGAGAAAAAATAGTGAAATAAAGTATACGCAACTTATTTTTCTCATAAGTTATAATCTAACTTTTATATAGTGTTCATTATGCATACTTTTTGAAAATATTAGAAAATCAGTTGTTCTCAGAATAGAAATCAATTCATATATAACGAATCATGGTCCACATAACGCATGTGAATCATGTCAAATGAAAATTAAAAAGAGTGTTGGCAAATGATTTATAGTGATTAAGTTAGTTGATAGTAGATAGTTATTGGGTAGTTGGTTTGACCAATTTTGTGAAATTATTTCGATAAATTAGTTGTTTACTTTTAGCTGATTGGATATAAAATGACCTATAAGAGCATAAACATATTATGCAATTTATTAAGTCTTAAAATTTATAATTTTTATTATTTATTTACTTTTATTTTTATTTTTATATTAACTACTATTGAATTACAATGATGAGTGAAATCAAAAAGAAGAAAAACAGTATTATTGTTGTTATGGAAACAAAAAGAAAAAAAGGACAAGGTAGATGAACAACAAGAAAGATATAAATGTTAGGAATGGCTAAGGTAAAATGGCATTTCATAATTAAGGCAATCAGCTAACAAAAAAACTCTACTCTTCTTAGCTTTTCAGGTTTTAGCTTATTGCCTCAATAAGCTAATGCAATAAGCCATTTTACCAAACACGTAAAGTAGCCTATTAACCATTCAAATGCAAAAATTGCTTATCAGCTATGTTACCAAACACCCTCAAAATGAGACTTTAGCACTAATATAATAAACTAGTTTTTGTGAAAAATGAAACTAAAAATAGAGTTCATTCAATAGCGTATATTATCAAATAAAACTGCATGCAGTATAATTAAAATGATACTTTAGTGTTGCTATAAATGAAACTAGTGTGTGTGAATAATGAAATTTAAAATTCAGAGCCCCATACAATAGCATATTTGTCAAATGAATCTAAAGTAT
>CP025659.1:49975996-49986515 GCA_003576665.1 Ipomoea trifida
CTCTTTGCTACTCACAGCTCTTACAATCCCTTATGATGGCCGGGTTAGTACTGATACTCTATAACAATGTGTTTTTTTTGAGTGATGAGGGAAACTCTAGTCACAACTTGAGGATATGTATTAGGCGGAGACTGTAAAGCTAAGGGCCAAATCCATTGATGGATGGTTAGGGGACTATTGGGCGGAGGTCGGTGAAGAAGCAAGTCCAGTACCCGTTGGTCAATTTTCATGGGCATTTGTTTAATTTATCAGATTACAGCCATAGACCGTGACAGGGAGGCATATGACATGGGATTGCCAGTTATAAAGAAGGCAGGAGTTGAGCACAAGATCAACTTCATTGAGTCTCTGGCTCTGCCTGTTCTTGATAAGCTGTTGGAAGATGTAAGAAATTAACAATCAAACACACGTTAACGAACAATATAATTGTGCGGTTTTTTAATGCTTAGGATGTTGTTTGTTTTGATTTGCAGAGGAACAACGAGTCGAGTTTCGATTTCGCGTACGTGGACGCTGACAAGATGAACTATAAAAACTATCACGAGAGAGTGCTGAAATTGGTGAAGGTTGGTGGGGTTGTGGTGTATGACAACACGCTATGGTGCGGGACGGTGGCGATGCCGGAGAAATCAGTGCCGGAGGATCGTGTACGGAACTGGGGCCCTATTGTTGAGCTCAACAAACGGTTGGCCGCCGACACTCGGGTTCAGATTGTCCAGATTCCGTTGGGCGATGGAATGACGGTGTGCCGACGTGTGGTTTGATTTAATTTTCTTGCTTTTGATGTTTCCACTTTGCCAATTATTTGTTTTGTTGGAGTGATTGGGTGAATAAAGGCTACCTGATTATAGCGTTTTCGTGCTAGTTTAGATTATGATGATGAACTTCAAAGTTGAAGCTTTGAAGAATGACAGAACTGCATATAGATTAGTATCTACTTGTATAACTTTTGAAATTTGTTTCAAAAAGAGATTATTATGTGATAAAAATGAAATATTATATTATATTTTACTCCGTATAGGATAATTTTATTAAATAAGTTTCAATGGAAGTTGTGGGAATTGAAAAATTGGAGTTGATGAAAATGAGAGATGATAGTATCACCAATGATGCTTTTTGTTAGATTTTTATTTGGTGATGAAGAAAAAAAGTATGAGGAGTGAATTAAAGAAATAATTTTACAAGTACAAGCTTTTAATGAGCCTCTCTATAGAGAAAAATTCCAACTATCATGACATGCTCGTGGCTAAATCAATATCAATTATTATTGTGTGGACCATGATCTACAAATTTAACGTTGTGCGAAACATAAATAAAAAGTACATTATATGTATGTGTACATAAAACATATTATTTGAGTAGTAAAATTATATTATTTTGTATATTATCAAATAATATACATTTAGTAAACGAATAATGTATTTTTAGTATATTAAAAATGTATTTTTATATTTAAGAAAAGAACATTATTTGATTACTAAACGTACAATATTTTGAATAATATACTTTCAATACGCAAATAATATACTTTTAATAAATTAAAAATGTATTTTTTAATGGTATACACAACACTATGTGGACCATGGTCCACGTAATAAACAATTACTCTTTTTTTTTTTTTTTTTTCTTTTTATAAAGTTTTCTTATTTTTTCTTTTCTTTTTCAGCCTCTCTCCTATTTGACAGACAAAAAATTGTTGCTGATGTTAAGGATTTTTATTTCTTTTTACTTTTTTAAAGGAAAAGAAGATTTTGATTTGACCAATAAAGATGTTCAGAATCAAATCACTATCTTTTAAAGGTTGAGGATGCTCATCATGGAGAAAATGGATAATTGTTTGTCGTGTGGACGCTGCCCTTATCCCCCAAGAGAACAAAATTACTGTTGGCATGGTGCTACTATCTCCTGGTGGAACCTTCATCTCGGCCAGAAGCGGTCCTATCATTTGCCAGGATGTTGTATGTTTTGATTTGCAGAGGAACAACGAGTCGAGTTTCGACTTCGCGTACGTGGATGCAGACAAGATGAACTATGAACCCATGTCCATTGATTTAATAACTACTCCCTCCGTCCCGATTTATGTGGCATACTTTGGTTTTGCACGGAGTTTTAGGAAGTGAGTAGAAGAATGCATGCTTTCCCATTTTGCCCTCAACTTACCCATGTGCCATGTGAATTAACTACTCTTCATTTTCTTCTCATATGGAGGGCTTTTTTTTACTAAAAGTAAAAAAATGGATTGTACTTTGCACATTTCTTTAGAAAAGTTAGGACAAATAATTCTGAACATGTTTGGGTTTGGTTTGTAGAAATGAGTATTGTTGATTTGACTAGGTACATTTCTCTAGAAAAGTGGAGTATTACAAGTTTCAAATTCAAGGGTATTTTGGGAAAAATAGAAAGGTAGTAGTGTTTATTTTAGGAAAGTGGACAATATTTTGGGACGGATGAAAAAGAAAAGTAAGACAGGTAAAATGGGACGGAGGGAGTATTATAATACATTAATACCCACTAAATACTACTTTCTCACATAATGCTATGCTGCCACACATCACTAACATATAACTAATCACTAAACCTACTAATGCCACTACCATCCACTTGGTTTAATATTATTATTATTATTATTATTATTATTATTATTATAACAAAAACAATTGTATTCTTCACTTGTTATTCAATATGAAAAGGCTCAGTTTTACAATCTAGGCACGATATAAACTGTGCTACATATTGTTCACTACAACGAAATTTCAGACACAATGTTTTGTGACAAGTTGGTGATGGCATTACACTTTAGCTAGCATCTCGATTCTTGATCTTTTGTGATAAATTTTATTTTTGTGACCGATAATTGAGCTACTTATGTAGGCATGACAGCCGTTTCTTGAATTATGCAGGTGGAGTAGTGAGCGTGTTGGCAACGTCGATCACAAATCGATATCTAACATCCGATTTAGCCAGACGTTCCATGGCTGTGTTCACATAGTTCATAGGAACGACCTCAACCTCTGCAGTGATGTTGTGTTTCGCAGCAAAATCAATCATTTCTTGCGTTTCCTTTATTCCTCCAATTGCACTCCCTGCCACCATCCTTCTTCCTGGTAATCATGGCAAGCAACTATAATATTAGCTTCGGGTTGGATTGTTTCTGATACCAAATTGACAATATTTATGTGTAGTCATATGTTCTGACTCAATTAAAAAGTTAAGCTGATAGTTGGACTGCACATTCTCAACGAAATTAAGTTATGAATTTGGTATGAACTAACCCATGAGCAGAGGAAAAACTGGAAGCTCCAGGGGCTTCTCTGGTGCACCAACCAGCACGAGCTTCCCGTTAGGCTTCAACAGGTTTATCAATGGCGCAATTGCGTGCACAGCCGAAACAGTATCAATAATTCCATCCAATGTGCCTATAGCAGCCTAGTTCAAAGAAACCCAGATTTACCAAACATAATTGGACCAAATACTTAACCAATTAATCTATTTTGAATCTTGATTGGTTTAATTACATACCTGCATCTGTTGTGGATCGCGGCTGACCAAAAACGAGTCAGCGCCGAGATGATTTATGGCTTCCTCTTTCTTGGTCGGTGAAGTGCTTATGACTGTGACTTTGGCCCCAAACGCCTTGACGAATTTAACCCCGACGTGGCCGAGCCCGCCCAGGCCAACAATGCCGATATTCATGCCGGGGTGGTTGAGCCCGTAGTATTTGAGCGGGCTGTAAAGTGTGATTCCGGCGCAGAGCAACGGCGCGGACGCGGCGAGGGGCAGGGTGTCGGGAAACCGAATGGCGTAGTGTTCGTTACAGACCATTTCGTTAGAGTAGCCCCCGTATGTTATGGTTCCATCATGGTCCACGTAGGTGTAAGTCTGGATCATTTTGGGACAGTAATTCTCGAGGTCGGTTGAACAAAGGTCGCAGGAGCCGCAGGAACCAACTAGGCACCCCACGCCTACTTTGTCTCCCTCCTTGAATTTCTTCACCTTGCTGCCCACCTCTGTCACTTCACCCACAATCTCATGCCTGCAAAAATCAAGTCATTTAATACTAGCATTAAGTGTCACTTGGTTGCACCCCATATGGAAGGGATGGGTTCGAGTCTCGGTGGAGGCAATGCTGATTCTTTGTAATTCAGTAGGTTGAGAAAGTAGTTATAAACATATACTAAATTGTAACAGAGTCAATAGTACTAAAAAAGAAAATACTAGCGTTACGTTGAGCAGAGACCAAAAGGACCGAGCCCAACACGGCTAGGTGATTGTTTTGAAGGCTCAAGTCTACCACCTGTCTTTTGAAAATGTAGCATTGATGGCTAAGAGATAAAGTTGAGTGTTTGATTAATTATAACTATTGCCATAGTGATAAGTGTTTAAATGCCTACCCTGGTACAATAGGATAAGTAGACATGCCGAAATCATTCTTGGCAAAGTGAAGATCGGTATGGCAGATCCCACAGTACAGCACCTTAAATCTCACATCATCTTCTCCAGTTGCCCTTTCAATCAAAAACAACAACAGGATTGAACAACTTTTTGAAATAAAGCTGTAATTGTATTACTGAAATAAAACTGAGGCAAAGTCTGGAAGAACAGAGTCTCAATAAAACGAGTTAGCCTGAGTTGCTGAAGTAACAATAGGGTTGAACAACTTAAATTTTCAAATATGATGATATTATGAAAGAAGATATAAATAGATATATACCTTCTGGAGAATTTGAAAGGGGAGAGGACACCAGAAGTGTCTCTGGCAGCCCAGCCGTATGTCTTCACTGGGTGTTCATTTTCGTAGGATTCCTCGCCCATTTCGCTTTGTGATATGAAGAAACTTGGGAGATTATTGCAAAATTTATTTTGGAAAGATTTAGGAAGTGCTGGGGGATGTACTGGGAAATGTTGGATTATATTGTTGCATTTGCTCAGATTATCAAGAATATATATAGTGCTCATTCGAAGATTCGGAGGAAAACCAATTAATTAAAAAAAAATGGCGTGGGCCGTGCCGGTTACAAATATTTATAAATGAATAGAGTAAAATATAATATACGGAGCATTTTAAAAAAAGAAAAGAAAAGAAGAAGGAATATCTCAATAAAAATTGCTAACCCTGACATTGATATATGGCTAAACATTGCAATCATGCTGATGCTTGTGAGGGTCAACACTGATGGCTCTGTACAGTGTACTTCTGGCTTTATTTTAACAAAAATATAAATTTTAAATAATACACTGCTATATGGGAGGTCATGAGACCGAGTCTCACTGGAGGTGGTATTAACTGTTTACACTTCAATAGGTTGAGAAAATATAGATGAATAGATACTACTTTCCATGTTTCAAAAAAAAAGATACTACTTTCCATACAGTTCTGGACTTCTTGTTTTTAATCGGTGGTTCCTACAATATATATACGTACGATTCAATTTGAATCAGACCAGGGTCATTCTTATGTCAAAGTCCATTATAGATTTTTTTAATTTAATTTAAGAAAGGATATGATTTGGCATGTCAGCATGAGATTATGTTGATGTGACAATGATGACATCAATACCATGTCAACAAAATTAATGATCCTATTAACACAATTAACTATTATCCTTAATTATTTCAAAGTTTAAAGTATATGAATTAAATTTTTAAAAACTAAAGTATATGGATCAAATTACATACAATTATATAGTGACAGGGTAATTGGGTACCCGACCCGGAACCATTGTCATAACCAGGTTGCCGTTCAAACTACCCAACATACCTCACTCCTCAGCATCAATGCGCAACGATCCAACTCCTCAGCATTGATGGCCAACGTTCAGATCCTCAGAGCATTGATGACAGACGTTCAGCTCCTTAGCATTCAATACCTCGGGTATTGATGTCCAACGGTCACTGAGCTGAAAAGAATAAAAGGCCTCACAACCACATAGTGAGGGGGACACTTCTTACACTTCTTACTAGACAGCACTACGCTCTGAGCACTACGCTCAATATTGTATTCAAACACCTGATAACACTCAATAATACTCAGATTACATACCCGGTAACACAACATTATTACCGTCATATAGCACCCAAACTTGTGATCTATTTTTACATTATTTTATATAATGAAATTAATTGAATTTTAAATAATTTCATATTCTAAAAGGTAGATAATAATCTATAGATCCAAAAGTATATATAGATAATAATCTATAGATCCAAAAGATATAATCTATAATTATAATCATATATTTACTATTTTTTTTTCTTGCCAACCATGCAACAACTAAAATAAAAAGCTACACTATACTCTCTATATATATACTCCCATCAAAGAAGATAATATTTTCCCTGATGTAGGGTACGTGGCTGCTAACTTGCAGCCTCTTGTCAAACATGGCGGCCAACAAGAATTCTATAATGCGAAATTCTTGGTTTTAGTAGATAAGAAGTATAGTTTAAGAGTTGCTTACAACATTATAATAGGAATTTAATCTTTGTTATAAATATTGGGCGAATTTGAAATGTGTGTATTTTTTCACAGAAGTGTTCAGTTTGATGTAACGTCTCGAAACTATATTAATCTTGATTTACGTTATCATAGTCTAAGAGCGGATTTATGCGATTCAGGATATAGTATTGAGAGGAGTTAATACCCATTTTGGTCCTCTAACTATAGCGTAATACTTGATTTAGTCCTGAACAATTAAAAATACCTAATTTAGTTCTCTAACTTTTAAAATCACACCCAATTAAGTCCTCTGTTACAATTTCCATCCGTTATGATTTGATTTAAGCAACCATTGCAGTCTTCATGCCAATATTGACATTTTCACATAACATTGGATTAATTTGGGCCTCCACAAATGAACTTGGACTTGACCAAAACAAATTCTTCTTCACACTAATTGGTATTTTACAAGCCCAATTCTAACCAAACAAATTAGTTCTTCGCATCTCTTATAGTCTTATCTTATATTATATAGTCCCAATGTTCCCCCTTGACAAAACTGGCTTTTTAACGCCACATTGGGCCATTCTGGATGGAAAAAACTACATGAACTCTCATTTCTTACACTCAACTTCTACTCCTCCTTACAAATTCTTGATGCATACACTTTTCCTGGGATTTACATGATGAAAATATCATATCCTTGTTTGTCACATTATGGAGTAAAAGTGAGAGAGTAGAATTTAAGAGTACAAGTAGTAGAATTACAATCGTTATACCCTGCACCACGGTGCACATAGCAATGTGCATCACGTATGTAAAACGACGTCGTTTCGGTGTTAGTAGACGCGGACGCGAATGACTAAGGGAATTCATTATTTATAATTCACATAATCATTATCTATAATACACAGAACATTTGCCTATAATACACAGAATGTTTGCCCAGAATACACAGAATATTGACACAAAATACACAGATGTTAGTGGACGCGAATGACGACTCCACGGAATTCATTATCTATAATACACATAATCATTATATAGAATACACAGAACGTTTGCCCAGAATACACAGAATGTTTGCCCATAATACACAGAATATTGACGCAAAATACACAGAACTCATCCTCCTAACATTCGAATGCACAAACACATCACAACTTATGTTAATAACATGAATACACATAATATTTACACAAAATACATAGAACTCATCCTCCTAAACATTTGAATGCACAAACACATCACAACATGTGTTACTAACATGAAATCACAACATGTGTTACTAACATGAATACACATAATGGTTGCCTATAATACACAGAACGGTTGCCTAGAATACACAGAATGATTGCCTGGAATACACAGAATATTAACATAAATACAGAGACTGGCCGAAACAGGAAACGTGATTTCAAAAAAAACGGACGATTAGTTTACAATGCTTAAAACGACGTCGTTTAGGTACGTGGTGCACATTGCTATGTGCACTGTGGTGCACAGTATAATTTGCCGTAGAATTATAAGTGCGTGGAAGTAAATAATATCATACTCCGTATTTAATTTGGTTGGACAACAACTTTTACTCCACAAATATAATTGGTCACATTTATTACGATCTTTCTGAAAATCACCAACAACCTCACAGGAAGCAGATGCATCACAAGGTTTGAAATAATTCTTCACACCTAATTCTCTGCAATAATTCACTTTTGCAATAAAAGAGATTTGGTTAGATTACTTTCCAAATCTCTAATTTATCCCACCATAATCTCCAAACAGAACTAGCCTTTAGTTATGCATTAACTTTCCATCATGACTCCAATCACTTCAATTAGACCATTATACATTACCATTACATATCTTACTTACTTTACGAGTTTCGGTTTGTGATATATGATCTCAAACAAATTTTTGTCTTGAAATGAATAAAATTGACACAATTTGTTTTGTGATCTTAAAATGGAATAAAACAATCAATATTTTAAGACTGAAAAGTAGTGCTATTGGTTGTGATTCAAAGCAGAGGAAGAAATTTTATTTTTAGTTGCATCAAACTAACAGTCAACACAATCAAGGACAATAAGATGCTAAAGTACAGCTTCTCAGAGTTCAAAAATCTTCTTTTAACGTTCATAATCTGCTCTTGTGAAACCTTTTAAAAGGTGTAGATTAAGCAGCCTTCAAAGTTTTCCCTATATCCAGTACAAATCTGTATCTCACATCAGATTTCTTAAGGCGATCCATGGCAGTGTTCACGTAGTCTGCTGGAACGATTTCAACTTCGGGTGTTATGTTGTGTTTTGCTGAGAAATCTAACATTTCTTGCGTCTCCTTCATCCCTCCGATGCAACTGCCAGCAATTAGCTTCCTACCTGTTTGAGCAATGATCTCATAAATCTCGAGAAATATGAGCAATTGCAGAGATTATATAATAAGTGTCTATAAATATCAATGGAACTTGCATATGCTTACCCATAAGCAATGGGAACATGTGGATTTCAAGTGGTTTTTCAGGTGCCCCAACCATGATCAGTTTTCCATGGGACTTCAACAAACCAATCAATGGTAAAAGAGCATGAACTGCAGAAACCGTGTCAATAATGCCATCCAATGTGGCCATTCCAGCCTACATTTTATTCAAACCACACGGTTAAAACGCAGCAATAAGCCATGATTGTCAAGAATTCAACAAAACTCTAGAGATCGGATTTCACCTTTATCTGGTCAGGGTCGGTGCTAACTAAGAACAAGTCAGCACCAAGACGCTCCAGAGCTTCCTGTTTCTTACTAGGCGAGGTGCTAATAACAGTCACCTTTGTGCCAAAGGCCTTTGCGTATTTGACAGCCATATGGCCTAGACCACCGAGACCAACCACACCAATGTGCATCCCGGGCTTGTCGAGTCCAAAGTATTTCAAGGGACTATAAGTAGTTATGCCGGCACAGAGCAGAGGAGCAGCTTCCATAGGCAGGCTGTCGGGCCATCGGACCACAAAGTGCTCATCAGCCACCATGATGTCTGAGTAGCCACCATAAGTGGTGGTTCTCAAGTCATTGTAAGTCTGTACGCTTAGAGGGCAGTAATTCTCGAGATCATTTGCACAGTTGTCACATTTCCGGCAGGACCCTACCAAGCATCCCACACCTACTTTGTCTCCAGCCTTAAATTTCTCTACCTTGCTACCAACCTCGGTCACCACCCCAACAATTTCGTGCCTGTATTTTAAACATAGTTGAAAATGGATAATAGACATTATATCCTTAACCATTTCTTAGTAAAAAGACTACACGCAATCCATATACACATGTTTACTCGCCACAAAATGCAAAATTCCCTCACCCAATGCCTCACATCCCTACCCAGCTGGATAGTGGAGAGATAAATCAAGTGACTCAACAGCAAGTTAAGTGAGAAGACTATTGCCTAAACCACAACAATGGGAGTAACGCCCACACTGCAACTGGGCTGGATTTGTGTCATTAACCACAATCTATTCAATAGAATGTTAGATGAAAAGACAAGTTTATGGTGCCTACAAGAAGGCCACTACATTGGGAATAACTCCAACTAGGTGAAAAGATAAGTGTCTGATGCCTACAAGAAAACAGCCACATTGGGAAGGGAATAACTCCAACTAGGTGAAAAGACAAGTGTCTGGTGCCTATAAGAAACTATCACATTGAAAATAACTCCAAACTATAACTGCCAGGCTGGATCTGCCTCCTTGCCCGCAATCTATCACCAGACAATCTACCTACCCCTCAAAAACCAATTGAGTTGCAAATGTGGGCTATACATACACATGTTCACTAAGCTAAACACAAGCTTAACTAGAGCAAATAAAGATTTCATGGAGTTGATAAAGTTTGGGTTCTCATTAATGGAGGATGGATACAATTATGAGCAAGCAGTGTATATGTAAAGAGGGAAAGAGAAATGGAATCTCACCCAGGGACAATGGGGTACTTAGTGAAGCCCCATTCATTCTTGATCTGGTGTAGATCCGAGTGACAGATGCCGCAGTACAAAACCTTGAATTGCACATCCTTTTCACCGGTAGCTCTGCACCGATCAAA
>CP025659.1:49987515-49998013 GCA_003576665.1 Ipomoea trifida
ATAAACATATAGAATTTCAACACAAAAATATTTTATTAATTATTTCAATCCAGCTTCTCAACCGTCATAGCTCTTAACAGATCCACCATCATCCTTTGCATCACGTTGTTTGTTACTTGTTAGGCTCCAAATTTCCAATAGGACTTTTAGGCACCTGTCCAGAAAGTCATGAAAAACAAGAAAAGTAAAATAACTAAATAAAGTTACACAGATAGAATAACAATGTAAGTGACAAATAAGTAACCTCTTCAAACAAATCATTATCTTCTTTGTTACAAATTAAATATGCGTAGGCAAAACTGCATACTTGAATTCTCTCACAGTTGTGTTAGAATAAAACTGCAACATATACCTGTGAGTGGTTGTTTTGTATCTTTACAAATTAGTAACCACCAAAAAAAATTAATCCTGTAAATTTGCCCTTCTTTAAATTTCTTCATCCACTTTTGAACATAAATTTTAGAAATATGTGCATGAAAAAAAAAGTTCCTGAATTTGAAGTGTAAAAAAAGATATATAGTAAAAGACCATATGCATAAACAAAACCTTTTGAATTAACAAATATTCAGAGGATATTACAAATACAATACCTTTTCATCATGGAATACACACTTTATAAACTTGATTGTTTCAGCACCTTGATCTTCTCTCTGGAATCTCATAGGTAGGCATCACTGTAACCTTGATTGCATTCCTTTTGTTTTTAGGAGAAATTTCACGTCCAACAAATCCAACAATATTGATTGAAGTTGAAGCCATGCGTATTTGGTGTAAATAGGCGTCTACCAACATTTCATTGGAAGTTTACAACTATACGTTTAGCATAATGAAGTGTTTAAATAGGAAAAAGAATCGATCTTTACAAAAAATTAGTATTCGAATAAATAGGAAAAAGAATCGATATTTATGCAAATAAATTAAGGAATCCATCTTTTTGCAAACAAATTGGAAAAGGAATCTTCAAAAATTAGTATTACACAAAATCAGTAGTCTGCGTGTGTAGAATTTGAATTATTATTATTGGTGCAAATAATAATTAATAAATTTTTTTTATAAAATAACGCAAAATTTCTAAAAAAATTTTCATTTATTACACATAATTTGTTTCCATTATCATTTTAAGTACATATTGACTTTCTTTTCTTTTTTTTTTTTTAATACAACTGACTCTACTCCACTGTGGAGGCTCAAACCCACCACCTCCCGTATAAAGGGAAGGGTTTGATGCCACTGGACTACAAGGTCCTTGGCGTACATATTGACTTTAATTAGTGGTAAAAATTCATTAAATATTAGTTAAATTTCATATTAGTTTGGACGGGAAAGTTGAAGAGGAAGATTTTACTTTTATTAATAATATAGATAGATTATTTATTCATAGAGTTTCTAAATAAATTCTTAATTTTTCCTTAGATTTTATAATTATGTCTTCTAGAAAATATTCATCTGTTGAGAAGCATAAAAAGAAAAGAAGAATTTAGCAACTAACTCAATCCCAAAAGAGCGCTCTTAAAAAATTCATTACAAAATAAACTCAAATAAATGAGCAGAAAGATATGTCAAAAAAAAATTTATTAGATGCTAATCTTCGTATAGAAGAAAGATATGTCAAAAAAAAATTTATTAGATGCTAATCTTCGTATAGAAGATCAAAATGATGGTGAGATTTAAAAAAAAATAAAATTTAAACGTCATCCTAGAGACTGGCCGGCAGTTTGAACTTTTGTTATGTGCTGTATAATGTTTCTCATGATTATTCTTATTCATGTTTAGTTATTGATCAGTGTAAGTCTTTAGTATTTGGCTTTGACGAACACATTCAGAATAAGATAAAACAGCATATATAGATTTGAGCTGTAACTCTGTAAGATTCCCACTTAACATTAAACAATATCATGTTGTCATTATCTATCTAACATTAATCTTTCCAAGTTGCAGAAATTTGAACATAAAATTATACACTAAAAGTTAGTGCTGCCCGGCCTCTTGCAATTAAAAATGCTTTCCTTCTTGCAATTATTGCACTTAGAGCCATAAGGCAAATTGCCAATTGATGATATGATAATTACTATACACACACACATACTAAGTGAGAAGAAGCTCAGATCAGAGAAGAATTGAAGAATGGCTTGTGTTGCTGTAAATTCTCTTGTGAGGACGATTGAGCTTGAGTTCTTGCAACCTCTGCCTCGCCCAATCGTACGACAAAAGCAACTCATCCTTGGCAATGAACACCTGATCCAAAATCTCCACCAGAAGCTTGGTGATCTGATAGAGCTGATCGATGAGAACAGGATGGATGGTATCGAAGCAATTAAAGACTTGGAAACTAAGCTCAGAGATGTGGCTTTCAGAGTAGAATATGAAATTGAATTCCAAATCGTACATCTTTATGAGATAGAGGAAAAGGAAGAGTTACTTGCAGGAATAGCAGGTCTTTTTGTGGAAATACCAGAGAGTAGTATTGATGCAGTAGAAGAAGAAGACTTGGGAATTGCTGATGCCCAAAGAAGTTGGCAAGCTTTCAAACTTGGTTGTATTTTGGAAGAAGCAATAAGAGACATTGATGCCATCCACAAAGAGTTGTCCAAAGTGAAGATGGAGTCCTTGCAAGGAATTGGAAGGAAAACAACCATAGTACTTGCCCCAGCTGCAGCTTCTACCACATGTTGTAGTGATGGAAGAGTTGATGCCATGATAATGGTGGGGAAAAACAATGAGATCAAAATTGTAAAGGCGATGCTAATTCAGCATTCGTCAAGGCAACGAGAAATTGTCTGCATTGAAGGCATGGGAGGCATCGGCAAGACAACCTTAGCTAGACGACTTTATGAAGATCCATCAGTTGCTTCCCGCTTTGACATCCGAGCTTGGGTTGTTGCCTCACAATCTCATAATAAGTTACAAATACTCACAGAACTTCTTAAATCAACAGGTTGTGCAGGTAGTGGCACTCAAGGGGATCAGCTAGCCCAACAACTATACCAACATCTTATGCATCAAAGGTACTTTGTTGTGATAGATGACATTTGGAGCGTTGATGCGTGGAATTCTGTCAAAGCTTGCTTTCCTGATAATGCAAATGGCAGTCGAGTCTTGTTGACTACTCGCTTTGCACAAGTGGCTACCAGTATTGGCTCTAGTAATAACTTTTCTCATCAAAAGCAATTTTTAGATCAAACTGAGAGTTGGGATTTATTTCGTGAAAAGGCAAGCAAATCTGGCTATGCTGAGTTTGAGGCGATTGGAAGACCTATTGTTGAGAAATGTAAAGGATTGCCTCTGGCAATTGTTGTAGCTGCAGGATTATTTTCCAAACTTCATACGCTTGATGAGTGGAAGAATGTTGCAGAAGTTCTAAATTCATCTGAAACAACAACAGTTGATGAAGAATGCTCAAGGATACTCTCATCCAGTTACAATCACTTGCCTCACAGTTTGAAGGCTTGTTTTTTATATTTGAGCATATTTCAAGAATATGAAGAGATCTATGTTAGAGATATTGTAAAGTTATGGGTTGCCGAAGGACTTGTAAAGGCATCCAAGGATATGAGCTTTGATGCAGTGGCTAGAAGGCACATTCAAGAACTCAAAGATCGGAACCTAATTCTTATAAATCGGCCAAGTAATTGTGGAAGGAAAGTAAAGACATTTAGAATGCACAATTTATTGCATTCTTTTTGTGTGGGGGAAGCTAAAAAGGAGAACCTTCTGTATATTATCTACGGAAATAAGTCCAGTTCCCCTCAGAAAGATTACCGATGGGTAAGAATCCTATCACCACTACAGGTTAACAGACAAACATTATATTCTTTAAAAAACTGTAGATCCATCTTTTGTTCCAAAAAGCATATGTCTTCGAAATTGAAATTTTGCAGTCTATTAAGAGTACTCTATAAAAATAGAGGCTGTGAGATTGGATCTCCTGTCCATTTGAGATTCCAATTGTCATGGAACGACCGAGCTTCTACCATTTTAGATCCATTTCGTTGTTGGAATCTTCAAACACTTTTAGGTGATAGTATTGATAAAATGAGCTTTTTAGAGTTCCCACAACTACAACATTTGTGTAGTTACAGAGGTCTGAATGATTTTCTCATATTTTTTCATCAGAACTTAAAGAGCATTTGTGGGTTGATTCCTGATCAATGCACAAAAGAATTATTTACAAATATTCCATACCTAAAGAAGGTAGGGATTCAATGTGAAGATGGTTGGAGTGATTGCATTAATAACGTTGCCTATTCACACCAGCTCCAGAGTCTGCATCTTTTTGGTAAATTTGGTTTGCATCGGTTGGCGATTCCAAATATTAACCACCTTGTTTGCTTGAAAAACCTTATGAGGTTGAGGTTTACGCACTCGACATTTGAGTGGAAGGCAATTAATATTCTTAGCAAGTTGTCTAAACTTGAGGTGCTAAAGCTAAGATATTGTAAGTGCATCGGTGGAGAGTGGGAACTACTTGAAAACGAGAGTTTTGACCGATTAATTTATTTGGGAATTCAATCGAATAATCTTGAAAGTTGGGAAGCAAGTGCTTGTCATTTTCCGAATCTTGAGCATCTAGTCCTTTATCAGTGCCAAAAATTGGAAAAGATCCCAGTTGAGTTTGCAGAAATTTCAAACTTGAAGTCAATCAAATTGTATGAATGTCTTCCTTCTGTTGTGGATTCTGCCAATGAAATTCAAAGAGAGCAACATGAGCAAGGAAATGATAATATGGTTGTCATTGAGGAAAGAGACATTAGAGGTCCATCTCTCTCCTTTACCCTTATGCTATTGCCTGGCCTTTTTTATTTCACTCTCATTATAAAGTTTCATCATATATATCCTAATATATAATTTGTTTTCAATGACTCATGACAGCCTCACTCCTGTTCTGATGATGAACTTGAGCCATAGTTGAATATAAAGCAAAAAAGGTATATATGTTTACAGTTTACACACACACACATATATAGCTTCTTCATTCATTTCATTCATATGTACTGTCACGGTTTATAGTTTAATATTGTCTTCTTGGTTTGATGTTTTACTTTCTTTTACGTGTTTAATGTTTACCTTAATTTGAATATATATATATATATATATATATAATTACATGACAGATGAGGGCATGTTCTCAGACGGCTAAAATTGATGTCAATATATACCTAGTGTGGCATTTGGGCATTTCAGTGTGGTGTGTGAGGCTATTTATATTCAGCAAATTGTTGAGACTTCAAATATTATTATTATTATTATTATTGTATTTTAGTAGTTGGAACCTTCTTTCAAATTCTGTTGTCTACTTCTCAGACAATAATATTTCTTTGTGAACTACTTTTTCTTAACTAAATACATTTCTTTCTCATTCATATAGCATATTATATGACACACGGTCTCCATATATAGAGTTAGATATTCTCTGTTTGATCACCATATATTTTGCATGATCATGTTAATTTCAGTCATCATAAACAAGTAATTGACTCTTTTTTTGCGAATGACTTAAATGAGTGTTCAAATGATAAAAGATTTTTATCAAGTATCAAATTGTAATATATGGAATTAGATATGTATTGAGAACAGAGAGATAATAAGAACAAAGATAAAACACATACAAATGCAACAAGATGGCAGTCTTTATAATAGCATATTAGCATTGGAGTGGCTAACATCACTTGTTTTGAAATTGTGATAATTTGAAAACAATTGGTTATTATGACAGAAATGATTCTAGCTGAACACTTTATTTGTAGAGTGTATAGACATGGGTGGAAGGCTCTTAGACAAGAGCTCTGCAGCTTAGGATTAGTACAACTCAAGCCCTATACCTAATGTATAAAATTTGGTACCTCAGTGACTTAGTGAAGCATGCATCTATCACTTAGTAATTCAAGGGCATATTTCCTCTAGGAAACTGAGATCCCTTTCTTTTGTCTAGCCACTTCCAAACCTATGAAGTACTTCAGGGACCCTAGATCCTTTATCTGAAAGTTGGCATCGAGTTGAAGTTTGATTTCTTGTATGAGTCTCAAGTCAGCACTAGCTACTACAATATCATCCACATACACTAGCAATGCTACAAAGGATCGGATTTCCCTTCCCCTTTAGTAAACAGAGAATTATCAAGAATGGGCTGCTTGACGACCATATTCGGTAAGGCAGTACACAACTTAATGTTCCATTGCCTACTTGCCTGCTTTTAAACCATATAAAGATTTGTTTAATTTGCATACCTGCCAAGCCTTAGCTTGTTGCTTGCAAAACCAAGAGGTAGTTGCATATACATTTCCTCCTCTAAGTCTCTATGAACGAGGGCATTGTTCACATCCACCTGATGAAGGTGCCAATCTTTGGCTACTATGGCTAGAAGGGTTCTAATTGTGGTCATTTTAACAACTGGGCTAAAAGTATCCATATAATCAATGCCTAGGATTTGAGTATAAACTTTTGCCACAAGCCTAGTCTTGTATCTGTCAATGCTTCCATTAGCTTTATACTTGATTTTATATACCCACTGAAGTTCAAACCCATGACCTCCCATTTGGGGGAGTCACTTTATGCTGCTTCACAAGGTCTTTGGCAAAAAATATTATAGGAAGTTGATGGAGATTATAAGATAAATGATAAATGTTATAAATTGTTATCTATCATGATATATTCTTTATAGTACTCAAAAATCATGATATATTCTGTATTTTTTAAAAATTTATTTACAATTAAAAATTAAGAATGAAATAGATGAGACGCAGCCACGCGGCTAATAATAATCATTTCAGAAAACTTGGTTCCGTTAAAGTGAAGTTCATTATTATGATAAAAATTGTCAACAAATGCAACTCTTATCAATCTTATTATATTATTGTTATATAATGATCAGATTTTACTTCTAAACAATAATATGCAATTAAATAATTAATTATAATAGATAATAAGACTACTCTTAAATATTCTTGATTTAATATATAAAATTAGGGTACAACATAATTTTTGTGCCAAAAAATCATAAAAATTTAATAAAATCGTACATATTTATTTTTTAAAAAATCTGAATTTCAAGAAAAATAATAATAGCCGACATATTATCAAATGTTTTTGTCTCCAAAAGACAACAATATTATCTCATTAGATATTGTCATTTGGACACAAATATATATGGTCTATATTTCTTGCCCTTTTATCTTCTTTGGACACAAATACTAGTAAGTAAGTGTGTGTGTGTATATATATATATATATATATATATATATATATATATATATATATATATATATATATATATATATATATATATATCATCTACTTATACACACTGACACACACAAACATAAATATATAAGTAGATGATATATTTAATTTCCATCAAAATTTTAAAAATTAGAAGCCTGGAATTTGGGTAGACTTATCAAGACCGATAACTTTTGAAACGTCTTAGTCCTTCCTTGTGACCATGCATGTGTAGTCTGTGATGAAGACTTAATTATATGTTGACTTGTGTCCAATGTTGCAAAAATCGCGCCTAGGCGTTAGGCGGCGCCCGGCCCGTCTACATCGAGGAAGGCCGAAATCAGCCTCCTCCGCGGCCAGGCGCCTAGACCGCCTAGGCAGCCGCGTAACCGCAATTCGTTTGTTTGTTTTTTTTTTTTTTTTGAAATCTCATAACGAAATCGCCGACCAAATGACTTTGCAATTGACTTGTGGGCACAATTCAATAAAATAAATTCATAAAATTTTACTTTAGTACTAGTAGCATGGTATATGCGGATTTAGCTTAGCATTTGAAACTTGTTGACCAGTTGAGACACATTTCGTGATTTACTTCATCTACCTATCTCCACAACAGGAGCGGGATAAATAAGGCAATGATGATCATAGCATAATGTGTTGTAATGTGCTTATGTCATGATTATATTGTCATGGGGCATCATCATCTTGCAAGTTGCAAAAATAATGAATGATGGAGAACAATCACAACAGATAATTCCAGGCGCGCCAGTGTGGAAGAGTCTTGTGTTTTGAGAAATGTTAGATGCACAATATGCCTATAAAAGGGGCATGGAAACCACCACGAAAATGCGATCCTTACAGTCGCAACTGTCATGGGACCACAGAGCCATAAGCCATCCGATTAAACCAGATTGTTGTGTACTAAATTTCCTACTCTACCTATGTTTGATCTTCATGTTGGAATAATTCGGAAATGACAATAAAAACCTATTAATGTAATGTTTGTATGATACTATATCAGTATATTGGCATATAGTTTTGGACCATGGAAATTAAAGTATGTGACTTCTGACTATTAAAAAGTGATTAAAAATTAGGAGATTGTGGATGTAATTCAGGTTTCCAATCATTTACAGAGTCTAAAAATATAATAATAAGTAATTTCTGATCTCTTCCTAAAAATAAGTAAAAATTGTCAACAAATGCAATTCTTATCAATCATATATTATTGTTATATAATGATTAAGATTTTACTTCTAAACAATAATATGCAATTAAATAATTAATTATAATAGCTAATAAGACTACTCTTAAAAACCCTTGATTTATTATATAAAATTATGTAGAGCATAATTCTTGTGCCATAAGGTCATAAAACTCTATATATACCTATTTCAATAAATGAAATCATACATATTTATTCCAAAACAATCTGAATTTCAAGAAAAATAATAATAGCCTACATATCATCAAATGCTTTTGTCTCCAAAAGACAACAATATTATCTCATTAGATAGAGTTTCTCAACCCCTTAACAAAAAGTCATGTACTGCAAATTTACAATTTTTTTTTTGTGACCATAGAGTTTCTCAACCAGTTAACAAATTAAACACGGGGTTTATGATTAAACGGAAAGAAACCCCGTCGTTTCATTCAAACCTCCATAAGTGTCCTGCATTACGTTATATTTACTCTTAATTTCACTTTAGTAAGCAATTTGCAGCAAAACAATTACTAGTAAGTATCTAATTGTGATTCAGACGAGAATTTTCAAAATTGATGCTATATATATATATATATAAAAGTAGATGAGATATTTAATTTCCATCAAAATTAAAAAATAAAAATTTGAAGCCTGGAATTTGGGTGGACTTGTCAAGGCCGATAGCTTTTGAAGCGTCTTAGTCCTTCTATGTAGGGGTGGAAATAGGCTAGGCCGAGCTGGGCTTTAGAAAATTAGGTCTAGGCCTGCTATGAAAATCGAAAGCCTGTGCCTGAGCCTGGCCCTGTATGTAGGCTTTTATTTTAGGCTCAAGCCTGAGCCTACAGTAGTTCAGTTGGCCTGGCATGGCCAACGCCTGTGGATCCGGTCTCGGGTTCAACCATACTGCGAATTCTCAAATTCAGGGTAAAGAGGAGTGCCCCACGTCGCTCTCACCATCTTGTTTGTTCTCTTTGCGCGCTTCACTTTATCTAAAAAGGGGTGAGTACGATATCTTTATAACAAAGGGACTCCCGGTTCAATTCAATGATTGTAATGTAACTTAGTAGCTTTAAAAGCCTATTTAATATATAGGCCTTTAAAAAGGCTTCAAAATAGATCATGAATAGGCTTCGAACATATTTAAGGCCTACATTTTCAAGCGTTTTAAAGTATACCTGTAAAAAATTTATAAAAAATACTTAAGTTCATATTTCATAATACAATATCCAACACCACCAAGTTTAATAAGTAAAAGTTCGTAATACAAAATTCAACAATACATTGTTTACTAATTACTAGTATTACTACAAATCTATAAATCCTGTAATCAATTACTAGTAGGCTCATATTATATTAGTATTACTACTTTACTAATTGCTAGTAAACTGTAAACACTAAACAACTATCAGAATTATTACTAGTAATTAGTAACACTACTTATTAGCAATTTAGCATCATAACAGTAATAACTAGTAATATCTAACACTATTTACTAATTAGTAAGTCATATTTGGGATTTGGGTATATATATATATATATATATATATATATATATATATATATATATATATTATATAGGTTAGGCATGTGGGCTTGTAGGCTAGGCTTTTAAATATAGGCCTAGGCCTATTTAACTAAATAGGCTTCTAATTAGGCCTAGGCCTGGCCTTTTTACTAAATAGGCTAGGCCCTAAGTAGGTCAGGCCGTAGGCCCCTATGAAGGGGCCTGGCCTATTCCAACCCCTACTTCTATGTGACCATGCATGTGTAGTATGTGAAGACTTATATGTTGACTTGTGTTACAATTCAAATAAATGATAGGTAAATTTGAATCATTATTACATAGACCAAGGTCCACACAGTTGTGTTGACCATAAATAAAAAGTACATTATTTGTGTACGTAAAATATATTATTTGGAAGTACATTATTTTATATACTATCAAATAATGTACATTTAGTACACAAATATTGTACTTTCAATATATTAAAAATGTACCTTATTTTCATGGTCAACAATAATTTTTCGATAAATTTGACGTAGGCACCATATCTATATGCTTACACTTTGAACGTGTGA
>CP025659.1:49999013-50009485 GCA_003576665.1 Ipomoea trifida
AGACTATGTTTGGTGGCAAATTTGATTGATACTTTGAATTCTCTTTCTCGCCCTTACATAACACAAGCAACATGACATAGAGTGAACACTAAGGGATTACACGAAAACATTAGCATAAAACAATTAATGGAAATTACCTTGAACCCCATCCTCATCATCCAACTTCACAACAAAATCTTTAGAGAGGAAAGGCAATTCCCCTGCAGTATAAGCACTCTTGCCTCCATCATAAGCAAGCATCCTATTCCCTAAGTAAGACTGCTGGTAATCCGTAACTAATTTATTGATAATTAGCCTGCAAACTGTCTTTGATGTAACCTCAGGAGAAATGCTCACCTACAGAAGTTTATTGCACATGGTAATCAGAAGGGATTTTGAATAACAGAACACAACATTGAAGCAAAATGTTTGAGAGCCAAGTGGTATCACTATCATAACCGTATCACAAGTAAGATCTGACAAAAAAACATCATGAACAATGATACAAAACTTAAAATTTTCAGACTTTCAGACATTTATATAACACATTATTACTGCACATAATATAATACATTGTTTTCAGAACTCCAAAACCTAAAATTTAGGTATGCACAACCACACACAAAATCATTATAAATGCTCAAATTCAGCACAAAAATGCAGGAGAGAGTGTAAAACCGTATAAATCAAAGATATAGGTGGCAATAAAAAATTATAATAATAATAGAAGCAAAAAAGGCATAAAAAAAATATAGGATGCACTTAACAAAACACACTCACATCGTAGTGATGTAAATCTCGTTCAGCAATCTGAACCAAAAAGTGATTGGCGCGTACAACGCATCTCTGACCTATCGTCCCAGCTCCCGGCCGAACTGGAAAACGAATAGCCTTCGTCGACGCCGGAGGGAGCACCGGAGACTCGACTTCCGGCTGTTTAGACGGAGAAGGTTGAAGCGTGAGTTTTTGCTCCATATCGGAGCTCAGAGACTGAGCTGTAGGAGGAGACAAAGACGATGAGGCGGGAATCTCCGGAAATGGTGACGTCACGCTGTAAGACGGTGAGGGACCACCACTACCGCGTCCCCTACCGCCGGTTCCCTCATGGCCGGCGACACGATCGCCGCCTCTACCGCCGGGACCACCACCACCACGTCCGCCGCCTCTACCGCCCTGACCACCGCCCCCACGTCCGCCGCCTCTACCGCCGGGGCCACCACCGCGTTGCGACCGTCCTCGACCGTCTCCTCCGCCGCCGCCCGTTCCACGGCCTGACATTTCTGTGATCGTAATCTCGAGGAAGATGGAGTATAATACGGACAAGGAATAGAAGCGAAGAAAATGTTATGACTACTCTACTCACAGACTTAGTATTTATAGGCTGAAGAGAGCTACAAGAATAGTAACGGAAAGACTGTGAGAGGACGTGGAAAGAGTGAGAGTGGCGTGGCAGTTCTCTAGAAAAAATCTTTGTCCTTCCGATTATTATTGCACATTATGATAGAAAAAATATTTTTTTTCCAAAATAAATAAATATATTGGTGTATGAGCTTATTCATATAATAAAGTATTTAAGAGCAACTTCATTTATTAAAGTTTTTTATGAATTTTTAGGTTTATAAGTAGGAGAGCAACTTCATTTATTAAGTTTTTTGTGAATATTTAGGTTTCTAAGTATGGGAGAGGAAAAGGGAAATGTGAAAAAAGAAAAAGGAAAAAAAAAAAACAAGTCTTAACAAATAAAAGAAAAAATGAAATAAAAAAGGACATCCAGCGTGGCACGTAGTGTGCACGTGCCGGTTGGGCGCTTATGTGCGCCTTATCTGCATTAGGATACTTTTTTTATGGTGGAGCTCACTATGCATAGAAAATAATGTACCTTATGCATAAAAATAATATATCATATGCATGGTCTACCTAATAAGCATTTCATTTGAGGCATGTAAGCCAATTCATTCACATTATGCAATTTATTTTCTCTATTCGTCTCTAAAACATAAGTGATTAAAAAAACTTTAAGTTAAGGTTCAAACTTATACTCCTTCGTCGTCTAATTTTATCTGTCTTGTTCGGTTAATGAGACTTGACTGAATTTATTTTGAATTCAAATTTTTATAGCATTACATTTAGTATTAGTATAAAAAATATATATGGTTAGAAAGGACATAAAAAGTACTATAAATACAAATTTTAAATTTAAAAATAATTAAAAACTAATAAGAAAATAAATAAAGAATAAATAGTTGATTTGACCAATAAATAATAAACAACACATGTAAAATGAGTTCTCTAATATTATTTTGATAATTCTATTTATAACTTAAATGATTCTAATATATATGTAACTTTGAAAAAGGAAAGAAGTAAGTGAACAAAGTTATGCGAAAATATTGGGGCAAAAACTTGTGTGAGACCGTCTCACCATGTGTCGGGCGCGGGGCGGGGCGAGGCCGAGATGCAAATGTAACACTTATATGCACAAATGTCATACTTTTATGCTCAAATACAATACTAATTAGGAATAAAAATTTTGTTACTTAGCGCAACACCATTAGTGAAGCTTGAGAAAATATTGTCAGAGTTTTAGCCACTTTGCAAGAGAAAAAGCAAGAGAGAGATTGAAATGGGTTCTTCTGCAAATGCAAATTCATAGAATAGTGTTTTCTGACAAAATTAACTAAGCCTAGGGCTGGTTTGGCGCACAGCTGGGCGCGTCAGGCGCGCCAGACACCTCCTGTTTTTTTTTTTTAATTTGATTATTTATTTAATTTTTTATAATAAATATTATTAGTTTATATATTTTTATATTTTAAATAAAATAATAAAAATATATAAATATACATTTCTACTCATTTTCTAAAAAATACACCAAACACACAAAGACAGTTTTCCAGAATGCAATCAAATACGGGAAATCAAACTATTTTATGAAAAATAACTCATTTTTCAGAAGTCATTTTCCTGGTTTCCAAACGCACCCTAAGTAACCCAACTAAATCTTTTACAAATTTGCTAAATCTCTGAACTAAATCCATTAAAAAAGTTGAAAATTTCAATTAAAGCTAAATGCAGTACAAATTTGTTTTTTTTTTTTTTTCTACTCAACACGACAAGGCACCCGAAAAAAACACAACTTATCTTAGGGTGTGTTTGGATAGTAGGAAAATGACTTCTGAAAAATCTTTTCTGGAAAATGAGTTCAATTTCAGTGTTTGAATGTACTCTGAAAAACTGTCTGTGTGTGTTTGGTTCATTTTCCGGAAAATGAGTAGAAATGTATAATTATATATTTTTATTATTTTATTTAAAATATAAAATATATAAACTAATAATATTTATTAGAAATTAGAAATAAATTTTTTTTTTCAAAAAAGGTCGCACGAAGCCATTTTCCGTTTCCGAAAAATGACTTCTAGGTTTTTTGTTCGGAAGTCATTTTCCATGGTCAACGAAAAATGTTTTCCGTTGACCATATTTTTCAGGTATTGCCAAACACCAAAAACCCGAAAAATAATTTCTGAAAATCATTTTCCGAATTAACAAACACATCCTTAATATGTCAAACAATAAAACCCTTCTCAGCTACCGTATCTTAAATTTGTTAAACCTATTCAACTGAACAAGATTCATTAATACTTGTAATTCATCATAAATACAGTAATAAAATCACGTGTGCCTGCCTTGAGTTGATTCCGTAGGAGTTGCGAACAAACAGAAATAGAGTTAGCTGGAAGGCAAAAAGACTTCCATTACTCGTCAACATGATGGGACCCTTCTGTATTAGCTTCACCTCACTGACTGACCCACCACCCCCCCCCCCCCCCCAAATTCAAATTGAAGAAGCTTACACATGAAGCTTCCTACAATCCTAGAAGTTCGCACCGATGAGTAGAATAATTAGGTTGTTTTAACATAATAATATGACAAAATAATATGATTATATCCCACCTAATGGAGATGTCTACAATCCAGTCGAAAAAATTAAACACTGTGTTCAACGGTGAAAACTATAGGTTATACCTAAAAAAAACCTAATAATATGATTGAACTTAAAACTTCATACCTATTTTTTTGACGAAAAAAATTCGCAAAAACTGCTTGAAGGTGTAAACTTGATAAAGAATACAGTTGTTTATAATTCATCGACTTAAATTGTAATTGTAATTTTAATTTTGTATCTTTAGCAATTTTTGCTTAAGGTTATTTCTTTTCATTTGAAATCATATAGCTCTCTAAAAAAACTGAAAGCAAAACAAAAAGGATATCCAAAAGATGTTCAAAGTTGACATCTTGAAAATTTTATTTTTTTTTTTGAAAACGACATCTTGAATTTGTTTATCCTAACGAGTGACCAAATGAATTTGTATTTCTCGACTATAACGTTGAACATATGCATTAGAAATAATATGTGTTTTTCAGCATCAGACAATTCTATGTCATTTGTATAAGTTAAAGCATGAAACTTGTTAACCTAGTAATTTCAAAGGACATATCAATATTGCTAAGCTTGAAAATGTGTAAATATACGGATTTTAAAAACATTATAGGTTTGGATTCAGGTTATATCACTTATTTTTATTTGTATTTTTAATATGACTGTATATTAAACTTAAAATAATGTACATCACATTTTATTAACACAAAATTACACCAACTCTATTATAACAACATTAGTTTTCTATTGAAAATATTTAAGGAATATTTTTAAAAAGTAAAATTATAACAATTTATTTAATCATATTATATATATTTATTAGTCATCTATATATCTATATATATATACACAAACACACATTCAAGGACCAAAAGAAGAGACACACATTAAATGCTGATTACTAACTAGACCACTAATGATTAGGATTTGGAGAACCGGAGAAGTTGCTAGATGTGTTTTTTCTTTCTTTTTTCATTCAATAACCAGCCCACTGATCATATTTAAAACGCATTAATTAACCATTATAATTGGAATTGAGTAAAAGCTTTCAGAAGGAAGTTATTATATTTTCATCTATCCATAAATCTTTTTTTTTTAATCAAATTAATGCATTCCTACATTTAGATCACTCTGACTAGGAATCAATTAGAAAAAGAAAAAATAAAAAACTAAATAAAAGCCTTAAGGAAACAAAGCTAAGCAAGTTTAAGGAAATTAACCGTTAAAAAAAAAAAGACTACTTGTATTTATGTATTCTTTTAAGATATTATTGATCATAAAAAAATATATTCCAATAACAATTATTAGTTCATAAGATTGCGAGACCTCATATTCTATGCTAATATCTTTCTCAATAGTATTAATAACTAATTATTAGTTTGATTAATTAGAATCAATAGTATTAACAACTAATCATTAGGTTGATTAATTAGAATCCCTTATACATTTTTTTTTAGAAAAGAATCCCTTATACATCAAAATGTCAGTAATATTAGTTTGGTTTTTGGCACAAATTTTTAGAAGCCACATAGGAGAGATAAGAGGGAAAGAGAAAAGGAAAAAAGGAAAAAAAAATAATGCAAAAATCTTATTCTAACACCCAAAAAAAATGTGCATAAAACGCGCAGAGCTTCTCATGTTGACTTTTCTCTTTTTGCACAAAACAGTATTCTAAAAACTTTTAATTACATATGAACCTCAATCTTTTTCACTTATCTTCTCTACCCTCCATGTGGCAATTTCATTCTTAAAACCCCTGAAAAGTCTTCTAGTGTGCATGCTCTAAGAATTGCATTCAAGATTTGTGAGTTCTATTGAATGATATGACTCAAACACGAATTAATGTCATCCTACATCTAGGGTTGCAATCCACTCCTTCCAATTGTGTGAGATCTACATTCACTAATGATATCTCTATCGCAAAGTTCATGCACTAATCAAGAATCCAATTCAATAAGCTATCAATTATTGAATAAAAAACAATAAAGACACACAATTGAATCAAAGGAAATTAAAATAATTAATTAATGGCAAGAAAGAATCAAGAACAAAGTTTGAACATAGGGTTTACCATAAATAATCCAATTATTACAACATTTAACCTCTAATCATGGAAGCAAACACAATAGAAATTAAAAAAAATTGTTCGTCCGTAGGAGTTGGGAACAAGTCTAGAGGGGAGTGGGAATATGGGGTGAATGAATAGACTTGTTAACTTTATCGAAAAGTTAATAAACTCATGCGAACTTGAATTCACTAAATCATATATTTAAAAAATGTTATGCAACCGAAATAATGTTACCCCTTTTAAAATTGTGGTACGAGTTTATTCTTATTAAGGGTGTGTTCTTTTTGAAATGGTGAAGTTTGCCCATGTGACACGGCGACACCGAACTTTATCTTCATTTTTAGCCTTGTTCTACTATGGATTTGGAAAAATGTTGATCATGAAGGTTGTAGGAAGTTATCTTACCTTTCCATAGACACTTGAATCACTTTGATTGGACTTCATATCAGGGAGATATGACTAAAACACTATAAGTGTGTCACAAGATCGTATCCTTGAGATACATAAGGTTCTTATGATTTTCTGGAATTAATGCTTCCCTAATCGTTGAAAATGCTCAACATGAAAGTTGTAGAGCACTTCCTTGTCCGCTTGTCGTTTCATTAATAACTTATGTACTTTAATTAGACTTCGTATGACAAAGTTATGACCAAAATACTCCCATAGTCCCAGTGTATCATGAATCTTCTTTTTGTATACTATTATTGTTTAGAGATATGAGAAACCCAAATGATAAATAACTAAGTACCAAATTCGATCAATCTAAATAAGAAATATACCAAATTAATATGAAATAGCTAATGGAAATAATTGCATTTGCATACATGGAGAAGATATGACATAACTTTGGAAGGGGGAGGAAGGAGGAAAGAGAATATATATATATATATATATATATATATATATATATATATATATATATATATATATATAGTGCAATTAGTATTGATGCTCATTGTACAATTTACTTGCAATTGTAATACATTTTACTTGCACTTGTAATACATTTTACTTGCACGTGTGCACCTATTTTCACTTAAAAGTTCAAGTAATTTACCTTGCTAACATTTATGCACTTGAGTGTACCTAGGTGCACCTAGTTATAACATTACGTGTACCTAATTATAACATTAGGTGCAACTACATTCCGGACACATAGCGCGCTGCGATTTGTCCGTAGTTCTCTCCTAGGCGGCCAGTATACACCTGAACGCGATCCTATATATATATATATATATATTTGTAGTGAGTCTAGTTTTTTTTTTTTTTTTTGTGCGACTCATGAGGAAATAGAAAAACGAAAAAAGCTTTTGCTCGGTGCGCGTTCAACGCACCAGACGTACCTAGTTGGTGAGTAATTAACTTTCTTTTTTCTCTTTTTTTTTTTTTGGTTGGCACCCTTATTTTTTCCTTCTTTTTCTTTCTCATCTTTCTCCATGTGACCAAAAAACACTCTACAAAATTTTCATATGATGGAGATGCTCTAAGCAAATAGCAATAAAAGGGGAGTATGGAAACGCTATCATACACATGGAGAAAAGGGGAGTATGGAAACACTATCATCAACACATGGGCCCATAAGACAATGACGTAAGGCATGGAATGGATTTATTATTATTATTATTATTTTTTTTTTGAAAAGGCATGGAATGGAAGTTTAGGTACTAAGAAATTGCAAAATGGCATAAAAGGTTCCGTGACTAAGAAAGAAATGGAAGTTTAGGAAAAATTATTGTTTTGATTCTTAATTATTTTACAACTTTTAATTTACTACCTAATTTTTAATTTGGTCGAATTGACTCTCGTATTATTTTAAATTTCATCAATTAAGTCCCATAGTCACTATTTTGTCAGTCAACTGTTAGTTATCAAAACAGTGGCTAAGTGATTTAATTGACGAAATTTAAAACAATTGAAATGTCAATTTGACCAAATTAAAAATTAAAGTCTAAATTGATAATTGCAAAACAATTGAGGGACCAAAACAATAATTTTTCCTTTATATTTATTTTTATTAGTTTAAAATATTTAAAATGCTCATATATTTTTCTTTTGACAAGTTTTATCATTTTAAAATGCATTTAATCAATTTTAAATGGCCAATAAACTATATTTAGTTAAATTAATAAATAATAACTATGATGAAAATTATTTCAAAAAAAAAATAACTCTAATGAAAATATTATAATCTACTAAGATAAAAATAAAATACTTACCGTCTATAATTTTTGAAGAAGGAAAATTTTTATGTGCGGTCCTATTCAGACTTGGATGTGGAACCTAATTATAATACTCTTAAAAAGCATATTCCATTTTTTTTTTGTTCTTAATCTCTCAAATATTATAGACATATTTGATATTTTCACTCTTAATCTTTAAGTTTGATTTGTTATAATTTTCTTAACTTTTCAAACATTATACTTTTAATCCTAAATGTTCAAAACGCTATTACTGTGTGAAAGTTTCATCAAAGCTCACATTATTATTATATTTAAAAATGACATGCGAGTATTCATTTTGAAGTAATGTTTTGAGTGAGATTAACTACCGATTTGAACCATATCTAAGTGAATTTGGATTCTTTTAGTTAAGTAGATAAATTTTATATATTTATACACTTAAAATAGATAACAAATAACAAATGAATGATAAATTAATTTTTAGAGTATACTTACTATGTTGACAAGCAAAAAATAAAATTTTGAAAAAGTTTCGAAGACATCTATGTCTCACATTGAAAATAAATATATTTTAATATTAAAATATTTTATAATGTGTTATTAGCAGAGTCTCTCGTACGCAAGAGTTACATTAGTGACAAAAATGAAACAAAGTAAGATAAAAATATTGTTCAAAAAAAAAAAAAAAAAGTAAGATAAAAATAAGAAGCAGCTTAGACCTTACTAAGGAACACGGGAAAAAGGCCAAAAGTTAACGTAATATATAATCTTTTCTTTGCAAATGCTTTTCGACTTTTCCGAGGCTGATGTCTAAGGTTCTTTTAGAATCTTCGTACGTATAGTTCCAAAAGCTGGCTAACAGCCAAAAGAACGCGGTCTAGTATTCTATGTTTTTACCCACTCTCTATTCCAAAAAAAAAAAAAAAAAAAAAAAAGTTTCTACCCACTCTTCTGGGTCGGTTTTATAGAATACAGTGCTCATTTCGTACTATCGGATAGACCACAAAAAGGATTATTTAAAAAACAAAATACATTAAGTTTTCTAGTTTATATCAAATTAATTTAAATTCTTGTCTAAGAATCGTCGGAGGAAGGACTATCACGGCCTATCTACCTATACAATTTGCACAAAACAGAATTTTCATATCCTCTAATCAATCAAGGCCTCTTAATGACCTTTCCGAATTTTTGGTGAGATTCGAACTCAACATCACCGCTGAGGTGAGATTTTAGGTGATATGTCGAATAATTGAGTTATTCTCGATGATAAAAAGAAAAAAAAAAAAAGAAAAAAGAAGATAAAACTCAAACTTGTAATCTTCCATTTGGAGTGGTAATAATAATGTCATCACACCACAAGGTACTTAGCATAATATTTTTCTTTATAATTATCTGAAATAAGCAATGTTAATTAATTTCATAAACATACTCTGTCAAATTTTTATTTAAAAGGTTTGTTGTGTGTGTTTCTTTTAATGTTTGCTTAAAGTAGGAGAAAAATTGTTTATTAACTATTCAAAGAAATTTGCAAAAAGAAATTTGTAAGGTCGACTTAATTATGACTTGTTAAAGTAAATAGAAAATAATGAGTAGTACGCGTGATAGTGATATATTCTATTCTTTTAAGTTTAATTGCGCTTTGATCTTTACTCTTTAATCTTTCTTTTTGAATTCGGATGCTTTTGAGATTAACAAAGAAAAAACGGTGGGTTCAAATGGAACTTTGCTAAATCTTGCTTGGATAGGTGAATCGTAAAGTTGAAAAAAAAAAAAAAAGTTGTACTGGAGATTAGCAAGCCAATAAAATCAATGAGAAAAGAATAGTACAAGAAGTGTAAAATTCCCCTAGAAGTAACTCAATTTATAATCAAATTAATGGGAGGCTTAGGCCATGATGAAGTTATAGTGTTATTTTAGTGAGTTGAGATATGCTAACTATGATGAGGTGTCTTCACTTTATTAATTACAAAAAGACAAAAATCTTTTGTTAATTAAGGTCACAAGTCGGGCTTAACTCAAAACGTATTGCTGTGGTTGTTAGTTGTTTTTTTTTTTTTTCGTAAAAAAAAGAGTTTAACGGTCCGGGTTCACCCACGTTCGCTCCGAGAGGCACATGAACTGGCCCAGGGGAAATCATCGCGTGTGTGAATTGAACCCGGATTCTCCTGAAATTCCTCCCCACAAAGAGAGCTCACTTGCCACTTGAGCTACTTCATTGGGTTAAATGTGCTTGTGTTAATTTTTAAAAAAAAAAATTACAAATTCATTGTTAAAGCATTTACAATGTTACTTCTTATTGTAAACTAGAGTT
>CP025659.1:50010485-50020914 GCA_003576665.1 Ipomoea trifida
TCCTGGTAATTTTCCGGTAGTGTTGGCCCGCCGGCCGATCGCCTGAAGATCGGGAAACCATCACTCAAAATCGCTAATAGCACTCATGCTAAAGTTATGGAGGAAAACAGCAGGCTAATTGCTGAAAGAGAAACACTTAAGAATGTCTCGAAAGAGAATTCAGAGTTAACTCTCAAAGTAAGCAACTTAGAAGCTGAAATAATCCAACTTAAGGAGGAGTGCAAAGCTCGAGAGGTTAAAGAGCTTAATCTTAAAGAGGGCATTGCATCATATACTAAGTCCTCCAAGGCTATGGAGAAAATGGTAAATGATCATAGACCCACAAATGATAGAACCGGACTTGGGTTCCGTCAGAACAATCTCTCGAAAGATAAACAGACCACTGGTTTGGGAACTTCAAATAATGGAGGATCTCAATCCAAACCAAACAAGGGTCATAAAGGACCAACAGAAAGGACCAGAGTAGCTATTCACAAACCGTCCTTATACACCAGAAATGGAAAGTATAGGAAAGCTACAAAGAATGGCCGGGTAAACAATATCGAGAGGTCATCTGGCTATCTCTCGTAAGGCCATTCTAAGTACAAGAAAAGCTACATTCCATATAATGCACCTCAGGGTAAATATGGAAGGTCTGAGATCCAGAAAGGTAGGATATCACGGATGGAGGAAGGCAGACACTTCCCATCCAGTGATGATTGGTCAAATGAACAAGAACTGTGGGATAAACTTCAGTTTCTACGGTACCACTTGACCAAACAGGCAATGAAGGGCATGGTGCGTAAACTCGAGGTTAAGCCTCAACTAAAACTGACTTATGTACCTAAAAGGCCCCGAGTCTTTGCTAGCATTCCTTATGATTATCAAACATGTAATGGCTACATTGCACCTAGACATGGAGTAATGGGTCCAAGGTATAAATGGATGCCTAAACTTACTAACCAATCAGGACCCAAAGTTTGGGTACCTAAATCTGCTTGATATGCTTGCAGGACACCAGGGACATATGGTTCATTGACAGTGGATGTTCGAGACATATGACGGGAAATTTAACATTGCTAGAGAACATCCAACCTATCGAAGGTCCCTTGGTGACATTTGGAGACAACGAGAAGAAAGGGCGCACAAAGGCTGTTGGTGAAATCCATAAGAATGGATTGGTGATCAAGGGAGTATCCTACGTTGAAGAGCTTAAGGTCAACCTCCTTACCACAAGCCAATTCTGTGACAAGGGCTACAAAGTGATCTTCACCAAAAGCAAATGCCAAATCATACAAGAGGAATCTCTCGAAGTCGTCCTGGAAGCAGCAAGGAAAGGAAACATTTACATAGTGGATTGGAGATCTGCCAAACATCCCTATGTATGCTAGCAAGGAGCAAGGAAGACTTATGCTGGGATTGGCATAGTAAGCTTAGCCATCTGAACTTCAAAACTATCAACAAGCTTACAAAGAGGAATCTTGTGGAAGGACTGCCCAATGTAACGTTTCGAAAGGATAAGATCTGTGAGGCATGTCAACGCTGTAAACAGATCAAATCCTCTTTCAAAAGCAAAGCTGAGACATCATCCACCAGACCATTAAGTCTTCTTCACATGGACTTATTTGGACCAGTGGATCCACCCAGCATAAGATGAAGGAAGTACACTCTTGTGGTAGTAGATGACTACACAAGATTCACTTGGATCGTGTTCTTAACCAAGAAGAGCGAGACAAAAGTTGCTTTGCCAAATATCTTGAAACAAATGCAAGTTGAAAAGGACGTCTCAATATTAAAGATCCGGTCAGACCAAGGTGGAGAGTTCGTGAATCAAGTGATAGAGAGCTACTGCAACGAAAATGGGATTCATCATCAACTATCAGCTGCTCGAACTCCTCAACAGAACGGAGTTGCTGAAAGAAGGAACAGAACTCTCAAGGAAGCTACAAAGACCATGATCTCACAAGCCAACATATCTCAGGGATTTTTGGCAGAAGCAGTCAACACAGCATGCTACACCCAAAATCGGTCCTTGATCGTGAAAGGAGCTGGAAAGACTCCATATGAGTTGTGGAATGGAAGGAAGCCGAATGTAAGTTACTTTCATACATTCGGGTGCAGATGCTATGTCCACAACAATGGGAAGACTCAACTGAGAACCTTTGATGAAAAGGCGGATGAAGGAGTATTTATGGGATACTCATCGACAAGTAAAGCATTCAGAGTCTTCAACAAGCGGAGGTTGGTGGTTGAAGAATCTATACATGTCTCTTTTGATGACAGAACGTCAACAGATCAATCATCAAAGATAATAGAAGTAGCTGAAAGTCCAGAGGGAATTCAGCAAGAGTTTATCGAGAGATCAGATCTACCTCTTGATAGCTCGATAGCTCGAGATGCAGCAGAACTCCAGTCAGAATCAAACGTTAAAGAAATCACCAAGGAAAAAGCACCTAGATCAGTTGAACCAATCCAGATTACAACTGATCAACCCTTACCGCAATCTACAACGGAAGCATCTACTGAGGAATCACAACCAGATTTAAGATGGTTGAGAGGTCACCCCGCTGATCAAGTGATTGGAGATGTACGTGACAAAGTTCGGACCAGATCAGCTTATCGGGAGAGCATGCTAGCCTGCTTTCTATCTCAAATAGAGCCTAAGGTGATCGATGAGGCTCTAGGTGATCCAGATTGGGTGCAAGCTATGCAAGAAGAACTTCATCAGTTCGAGAGGAACGACATTTGGGAACTGGTTCCGAGACCTCATCATCAGAACGTCATTGATACAAAATGGGTTTTTAGAAACAAGATGAATGAGGATGGAGTTATTGTTAGGCACAAGGCCAGACTTGTTGCTAAGGGTTACTGCCAGGAGGAAGGAATAGACTTTGATGAAACCTTTGTTCCCGTGGCACGTCTCGAAGCTATACGCATCTTTCTCGCATATGCAGCCTTCAAAGACTTCAAAGTGTATCAAATGGATGTCAAGAGCGCTTTTCTGAACGGACTTCTCGAAGAAGAGGTGTACGTTGAACAACCTCCGGGTTTCTTGAAGGACGTGGGAGCTGACAAAGTATACAAGTTAAAGAAGGCACTTTACGGCTTAAAGCAAGCTCCGAGAGCTTGGTATGATACACTATCATGTTTTCTACTTCAATGTGGGTTCACCAAAGGCCTAGTGGACAAAACGTTGTTTAGAATTAAGGATGGGGATCATATCTTATTGGTGCAAATCTATGTGGATGATATTATCTTTGGTAGCACCAATCCAGATCTATGCGAGAAGTTCTCCAGTTTGATGAAAGGGAAGTTCGAGATGAGCATGATGGGAGAGCTCAACTACTTTCTTGGGCTTCAAGTCAGACAGCTTAATGAAGGTATCTTCATCAACCAGGAGAAATACACCAAGGATCTGCTCAGGAAATACAACATAGAAGGGAAATCTTCAGTCAAAGTACCAATGGGAACGTCTTTACGTATCGATGTTGACAGTGAAGGTCGAGAGGTTGATCAAACTACTTATCAAGGTATCATCGGATCCCTTCTCTATTTAACTGCTAGTAGGCCAGATATATCCTTTGCAGTAGGTGTATGTGCTAGATTTCAGGCAAGTCCTAAGGAAAGTCACTTGAATGCATCGAAAAAGATCCTTAGATATCTTAAGGGTACGCAAAGTGTTAGGCTTTGGTATCCGAGAGGTGGATCTTTCGAACTTATGGGATATTCAGATGCGGACTTTGCCGGTTGTAAAATAGATCGAAAGAGCACATCAGGGACATGTCAGTTTCTAGGAGGGAGACTTGTCTCATGGTTTAGCAAGAAACAGCATTCGATAGCTACAAGCACCGCTGATGCAGAATATGTAGCAGCTGGAAGCTGTTGTGCTCAGATTTTATGGATGAAACAACAACTATTAGATTATGGGGTTGAATGTAAAGAGGTGAAAATTATGTGTGACAACACAAGTGCTATTGCTATCACTCAGAATCCAGTGTTACATTCAAGGACAAAGCACATTGATATAAAGTATCACTTTATCCAGGATCATGTTGAGAAAAAAGATATCACGTTGGAATATGTTGCAACGGAGGAGCAACTAGCAGATATTTTCACAAAAGCATTGTGTGAAAATAGATTCTCTCAACTAAGGTTAGAATTGGGAATGATAGAGCTGGGTTGAATGGTCAAATCTTATCTTCTTGTATTAAGTGCCATGCACTGTTTCGCATGTGAGGAGCATTTCATCAACTTTATGACAGCTTTAGAGTTACACAGCATTGAATGGTCATTCAAAGTAGCCTCCCGTGACTCTACAGTTTCTATCTTTTTGGGCTATAAATAGAGGGGTTCTCTCATCAGTTTATGTCATCGACTTCTTCATGGAGAAGAAGAAAGGAAAAGACGATGTACCGTTCTGGTATAGAGGAAGGAAATCAGCAACAAAGTCCACAGACTTTCAAGGAGAGAACTATCCAGATCTAACGACGGGTAAACAGATTGCGGAGCTTCCTGATAATCCAAGCAATGGCATAAGCAAGCATTGTATTCCCATCCAAGGTGAATGGATCCCCAAATGCGTGGAGATCCACAATGGTGGGATATTGGAGTCGGGAGAAGAGTCTTGCACAGGCAGGACTCCTACCGCTGCACATTCTGGAAAAGGACCTCCCTCAACCAAATGGAGAACCCAGGGAAAGGGAGAAGGAGCCTCTGAGGAGTGCAACAGCGGAGAGGCAGAGAAGAACAAGAAGAACGAGCCACCTCTAGTTCTGTAACTCAGACTAAGTAGGATGTAGATGGCTAGTTCTTGTTCTAAAATAGATTCCCATTTGGCTATCCAAGGCCAAACAAAAGTTTCTATGGAATCTAATAGGATATTGATTCTTATGTAATGCTTCTGGAATCACTAAATGAACTTAAGGAAATGTTCTAAGTGACATCTTTTGAATGAATCAATCTTGTCTCTTCTATCGCAATCTGTGTTCGAAAGGTTATTCGAGAGATACCATGTCAGTTTAAGCTAAAACGTTATGTCTCGAAGAAGGGTAGTTCGAGAAGTCACTTCGAAGGATACTAAACTGACTATCTATATATCTCTGGATGGAGGAATAAGGAGGGTTAGGGATCAATCACTCAGGGGGAAGATCCTTAACCAAAGGAAGACTTAAATGGAGGTATAAGGAGGTTTAGGGATCAATCACTCAGGGGGAAGATACTTAAACTAACAAGTCGAGAGTTTACCTTCGAGAGGTAAAACTGATGCACCAACGGATATAAGTGGAACGGCTATTTTGGAACTTAATGACAACCACGTGGTCATCAGTTACTGACGGTTTCCCACGTTTTAAGGTCTCTATCTCGGATAGTGGGAGCATGCTTATAAATATTTTATCTTTTTAAAAACCCACTCAAAATCGTCACTTGTAATCCCAAAAGTACCCTTAATATGTCTTATACGCATAACCGTTATAAAAGGGTATTTCTGACCTTATGCTTATTTTAAAATAGCCGGATCTCAACCTTGACCCAAATCGTCAACCCTACCCATGTATCCGACCCAAATCCGGACACTATAAAAGCCTTACCCATCATCTTTACCCGGATTCAAGCTCAAAACCGAATACCAAAAATTTTCCCAAATTCGACATACTGTACACATTCCCTCCAAAACCTTAATCTTTCAACAATGGCGTCCGAATCATCATCTTCAACCTCATCTACCGACGCATACCAGAAGGAGGTGCGACACATTCGCACTCAGATCAAGCAAGTCAAGGCGGGAAGCATCCTTAACAAGAATGGGTTCATTACGCACTCGGCGAACCCGACGATAGCAGAGAAGGTCCTGAAGAAGTTCGAGAAGGCAGGACTTCTCAAATACATGACGCATGACTATCGAACCATCCACGACTTGGACTTCACCGAATGGTTTGCGAATGCTAAGGTCACGAAGGGCGCAATCGAGAGCAGCGTCAACGAAATCCACATAACAACATCGGTGGGTGACCTTAGGGCAGCATTCGACTTTCAAGAGACGGAGGAAGCAGTCAAGCACCTTTCGGATTACGATTTGGTCAAACAAGCTTTCTGGGATAAAATCCGAATGGAGACTGCACCACCAAGAGCATCCTCTGCCCCTCCGCAAGTTCCATCTCAAGGAGCGGTTTGCTCTGGCTGCCGACCTAATCATGAAGTTCATCCTCGGCAAGGTGTCCGGAATCGACGAGATCAATATGGACATCCTCAAAATCCTCCATGCCATCTGGAACAACGCCAAAATGGACAGGGCACAGATAATTTTCAACTCTCTACTACAGCAAGTGCAAAGCTCAGTCTCAAATGCCAACCAGTTGAACAGTAAAAAGGTTGGTTTTGGTTTTGTTGTTCAAAGTATTTTACGTTTGAAGGTCTTACAGTTGAGGGAAGGGCGAGAGATTCATCGAAATACCTATATGGGTAGGACGAAATCTCAAGCTCCGAAGGGTAAAGGTGTTAAGGATGCACCATCTCCCTCAAAGCCGAGAGCTAAGGGCAAAAGGAAAGCCCAACCTGAGAGTGTTAATTCTGATGATGAACCCTTAGGTAATTTGATTAAAAGGGTTCAACTGCCAAAGAGGGCCAAGAGGGCCAAAAAGGTTTCTGTTAGTCAGATTCGAGAGGTAGCACCGTTGATGATTCAAGTACCATTCGAGGACAGGGCACAAGCCCAGGGGGAATCTCAGGCTACACTGGCCGCTGAGATTGAGAGAGTGCCCCCTACCAGGTCTTTGTCAGGAGCGCTTTTTGTTGATATAAATGTTGGTGTTGATGGTGTTGAGGGTGCTGATGAATCTGAGGTTGGACCTCGAGAGGAGGTTCGAGAAGTTGAAGGCACTGGGATCAGTGATCCAGTGCAGGCAGAAACAGAGGAACCACGAGAGGTGGTTCGAGAAATGGATATTCCAGCAGCTGGTGCTAGTGTATCAGTTCAAGAAGTTGCTGATGATCAGCGCACTGTGGTCAGGAACCCAGTGCAAAGTGCTGAAAATGCTGTACTAACGCCCATGGAGTCTGCACGAGTTGAAAGAGCCATTGCACAGGCTTTAGCAGATGTTGGGCTGATCAGCGATCTCTCGGATGGTCATCGAGAGATAAGTGAACAAGCAGTGACTCGTGCATCACCAAGACAACCTGTGTCTGCTGGATCGGTTAGGACAGATGCAGAGGCTTGTGCTATGATGGATTGAATGGAGAACAAGTCCAATTGATCAACTGATCTTGAGAGCAGCAAGCATGGTGGCTGAGGAGACTTTTGCACTAAACTGGTTGAATCTTACATCAATCCCAGCCAATGAACTCACAGACCTTGCCCATGAAATGAATGTGACTAGGAGAAATCTAGGTCGATCTGATAAAGGAAAGGGCATAGCTGATGATGCACAAGAGGAGGAAGCCGAGTCTGAAAAGGATCCTGCAGCTGAAGCTCAATTTCCAGAGGAAATCAGACTTGCCACTGCTCTATCCTTGGGACATCAAGTAGAGGTTACGAGAGGTCCATGAGAAACCTCTGGTGTTGCGAAAGATAGCACTGAAAATCCCATAGCAACAGCTGTAACCCCTCGTATTTTTCGATAAGTTTGAGGTTCGGAAAATAGGTCTTTAAGTTATGACATTCATGAAATGATCGCTCGATGCTTCAAAGGAATTTTTTTTATAAGTGAGTATAGTTGTTATTAAGCTGCGATCTACGTACCGGTCACGAACCGTAAAATTTTTAGGAGCTAGTATTTGGACCCGTTTGTCCTAGGAAATGGATTATTAAGCACCATATTATTATTCTTGAATTTCATATTTAATTAAATCAGCCTATAGCAGCGAAAATTTATTTTGATCGTAACATCGCAGAATTTCGCGGTGTACCGAACCTAGCCCAATTTTGAGTTTCAGTCTGGAATAAATTTTTAGTTTCAGAAATTATTCTATCTGGATTATTTTCCACCAAAACTTTATCTGTTTAGACCCCAACTGATAAGTTGGAAGATATTTTATTATTTTATTATTTTTTTTTCCAAGCTTATCACATAAGATTGGGATCAATATAAAAGCAATTTCCCATTTCTTCAATTCTTCATTCCCATTTCGTGAGGAGAGAGAGAGATGATTCCATTTCCATCTTCTTCACAAAGCTTCAATTTCCATGGCAAATTCCTTCACATCTCTCAATTTTATTCGGTAAATCTTCGTTTTTATTCGGTAAATAGTTCTATTTTCCTTCCTAGAGCATGGATTTGAGATTAATTTCTTGAAATCTCTTGTTATGGTGTTGATTGTGATCTTAGGATTTTAAGGTGAAATTTGGGGAAATCAACTACAAAAGTCTTCTACGAGGACTAGTAACCCGGTGGAGGTAAGGAATTCCCTTAAGTTGGTTTAGTCACTTGAAATTAGATAATTGATTATTTGGTTGAAACATGGTGTTTTGGAGCTTTGGGAATATTTTTGTATACATGTTCATAGCTTGGATATGCTTGTATATGTTGTATTTATGTCGATATAGGCTTATACTTGTGGAAATATTGAAAAGGAACTAAGATAGTCTCTGGCAGTGACTTCCGAGAATTTCTGGGAAAAATCGGTAAGGTATTTTGATCCAATTTTTTTTAGAGGTGTAGTTCTATAAGTGTAGAAGCTGCATATAAAATTTCATAGTGATCGGAGTAGTATAAGTATGGTTTCCGGAATTTTTCCCAAAACTGGTCCAGAGAAGGAAAGATGATGGACAGCACACTGCCAAGGGCAAAAATGGAATTTTCTGTGTTAATTCGTGAACCTAGGTGACCAAACCTTTATATGAACATCAAGTACTATGAGTTAGGGTTCTACCATAAACATTTCAAGTGAAAAAGAGTTCGGGAACTATTTTTACCGGCTCAATCTTTCGGACTGCGCCAAGCTGAAATTTTCTGAATTATGCTTAGTATGATTATGGATGTGTTAGTGATAATTGTGAGGTAGTTAGTGAGTTAATGGTGATCAGGTGATGCTAAGGACAGGGATTAATGATGGAGATTAAATGATAATCTCATGATTTTTGGGTTATGGTTAGGCAATGACCTTACCTATTAGAATTTATATATATATGTTAGGATGTACGATATCCTCAAGTTATGATCTAATGGTGTTGATCATGGTGGAAGTTGTCAATGGAAATAATGACAAGGACAGCTATCTATTATTAGTTAATGGTGGGGACGATAGTTGAGGATGCTGGTTGTTTTAAAGTGTGAGATGGACATATGAAGTGTATACAAAAATGTTTATGAAAACTTACGTTGAAAGACGTATGCTATTTTGGTATAAAGGTTGTCAAAACCTTATTTTTTTTTAGGAAAATACCTCACTTGATTATTGTCAGAAAATGATGTTTGAAAATCCTTCAGGGGCTAAAGAGGTAGCCGGTTTAAGTATTGGACTCATTTGTGAATTATGTCCAAAGAAATGATTTAAGACAGAAAAACTGAAGGAAGGAAAATGTTTTCAAACCCTTAGTTTCTGGAATAAGGTGGGGACCTACGGGAAGGCTTAAACGCCACGGCCCGGGGTTGGAATAAGGGTGGACCTACGGGAGGGCTGGAGTGCCATGGCCCTAGGTTGGGATAAGGAGACCTACGGGAAGGCTGGAAATGCCATGGCCCGAGGTTTGTATGATCAATTCATACTGCAGAGCGAAGTCTATTCGCTGAGAATAGAGGGAGTTATGAAAAAAGAAAGCCTCGTGCTTACTCAGGGGAAACTAAGTGAATTTTTTACTATGAAAATTATTGTTACTCTGGGCTGCGGTTCAGATTATTATGAGCATTAGAACTGCGGTTCTAATTACAAATGATGAAATTCTTGGAAATGAAAGTTTTGCAAACTTGTCTGAAAGGACATGAAAATGATTTTGAGCGGCAGTTATGCCATTACATTTAACAGAGAAAACTTTACAAACTTCTAAACTATTTATGTTTTCAAACCTTTGTCTACTTTTAAGTAGGGCTGTCAAAATGGGCCAAAGCCCTTGGGCTGGCCCGCACCCGCCCCGTGGTGGGGCGGGTTAGGGTCATGAAAAAATAGGCCCGCGAAAATGCGGGCCTAATGGGGCGGGCCAAAATTAACCCGCGACCCGCGCGGGCTAACCCGTGCGGGCCGCGGGTTGGCCCGCGGGCTAAGTAAAAAACAATAAATATATATATATATATATATATATATATATATATATATATATATATATTCACATTCTGTGAATATATATATATTCACAGCACATGTGAATATATATATATTCACATTGCGTGAATATATATACATTAACATTCTGTGAATATATATATATTCAGAGTACGTGAATATATATATATTCATACTGCGAATATATATATATTCACGTACTTTGAATATATATATATATATATATATATATATATAT
>CP025659.1:50021914-50026914 GCA_003576665.1 Ipomoea trifida
ATTGAATTAATTCATTAATCAGTTATTAATGTATAATTCAATATCGATAACTCTTTATCGATTTCTTTTAAAGTTCTCAGCATTACCACGAACCAATAAGGTGTGACTTTCTAGGTTCATAGTCAAACTAGCAACGATTATTATTTAATAACTCATTATTAAATAATTCGTAAGTCATGAGTGACACCTAGCAGTATGTCATGACTACCTAGTTGACAATGAATATATTTTAATATATTATAATGAACCTTTCCGTTACAAATATGTGCAACATTCCTTCCACACAACACTTGTTCCGAACCAGGTAAAGGTCATGGTCAAACTTGGTCAAACCTATAAACCCGGTCAATGTCTATTCAATATTCTTAACCTGAAGTCCAACTTCATTATACTCTGGCCAGAGATTCTCGTTGTATGATTATTGAATAGACTGGAACATCCTTGTTACCTCAAGGCGGTGGATCCTCTAATTGAACACACATGTCTTCGTACAATACTGAACTAGGCCACCAAGTACACTTATAGTCCCATAAGGAACAAAAGACGCATACTGGCAAAAAACTAGTCCACTATATGTACGAGACAACCATGTCGTCTCAAGTCAAAGGATTATTGCATACTTGTAACATACAACATACCGATGACACGTAGGTAAACACCATGCGGTACGTTGTAGTCAGTCAATGTTCAATGACTTGTTCTCTAACAATCATCCACATGTCCACTCTCTGTATCTCATACAGAATGGCATGAGACTCACCATAAGAAGGACAATGTGCTAGTCTTATCGAATTCTAATGCCCAATTAGAATTCTATAACTAGGAACATTTTTACAATACTTCATTTATTAATTCTTCGTCACTCATATTCTTAACACTTAAGAATGAAGAATTAAGAAGATTGTATGGAATAATATCAAATATTAACTAAGCCTCAATAAAATAAATAAAACAATTATTTATTATATTTATTTAATAAGAAATTAATGCCCAAACAATAAATGCTGGCTCCTAGGGCATACATGTCTAACAGTCTCCCACTTGCACTAGAGCCAATCGGTAACCCTCATCTTCTCAAGATGCCGATCTAACTGCTCCTGAATAAGTGGTATAAAAACGGATTTGCTAGGTTATCCGTAAATTCTATTATCTGCATTACTATATCTCCATTTCCAACGAAAACTCTTGGAGATGATAGTAGTAACGAACTCGACTCCAGTGTTGAATATGCAATCATTTATTGTTTGGAACTCTTCCAACTAATTGCACCACTATTATAAAAATAGACTTCCTATCATCTGATCCGATAGAAAATCAAATTTGTGTATCCTTTAATCTTTAATACTCGTTTTCCATCAGTTAAGACTAAACTCTTAGTTACTTAACTGATGTCCAGTGTTATTCACTTAGATTTGATTGATGTTTACAAGTGACACTCACTACATGAGAAACATCAAAACTTGTACATAATATCACATATATAAGATACCCAATAGCTGAAGCCTATGGTATTATTATGTCATGTGATCCCTCTTTCAGTTGTGTCAGGACACAAACTTTAGAGATATAGAACTGGGTAGTGTTGGGCTTTTAAAAGGCTAGCACCTTTCAGCCCAAACCAGGCTATATATATATAAGCCTTGCCCTATTTCTTAACTAAGAGAATTGACAGAGAGATTATTAGAAAAGAGTTTTCACGTGAAAATCTCTGGAGTTCTCACGTGCCTGGCCGGTGGACAGACTAGAGGCTGGACGTTTGGACGGTTTTGATTCTGCCAAAGCACGCTTCAAGGGTAAATTTTTCTAACTCCCTCGTTTACATAGAATCATAGAAAAGCGATTTGATGCTTCCGCTGCGCTGTATGTTTTTCTAACATCTGGCTGCCCCTCCGGTGAGAAGCTCGGTCAACAACGAAAATCCGTCCACTCCGAGTAGAAACCCACTCTCGGGCGGCATCAATGATACCGCGCTCCGGTGGTTGTTCTACTCGGTAGACTTTCCGTTGCTCTTCGTGGTAGCAATTTGACGGCAAAGGAAGAAGACATTGGCGATCCCGAGTGAAGAGCTCCAACAACAACAGAAACCTGGGTACTCCAAGCAGAAACCCACTCTCGGGCGGCATCAATAATACCGGGCTCCGGTGTTTGTTTTACCCGGCAGGTTTCTCGTTGCTTTCTTCTTGAGTTTGTGAACCCCATTGATTTTTTGAGTCTTGAGTTCTTGCTGTTTCTTGAATACTCTCCCAGCTTTTGTAAATGAAAACGCATATAGGGGAGATGAAAATAAAAAAAAAAAAGAAGCAAGAATGTAAGGAATGCACCTGATCAGAAATTCAGACTGTGAACCACTCTTCTCAATCTTCCGTTCCAATAATTGATGGAAAAATTGAAGGGTTTATGGCTCTATTTATAGGAGATGTTTAGCGTTCTAGTCTGAATGGGAGTCTTAAGAGTCCATGTTTGAATGGGAATTAAGCTTTGAGTTTGAAACCTAATGGGTTTCTAATATGATCTTGTTGCAGATTGTTTGGGTGGATAATAATGTGAATATTTTGGTTTGAGGCTCTGTTGACGAGTTAAAACAAATGAAATTAATTTAACAAGGTCCAGATGTCTATTGTTGGGTTCAACGAAATAAAATCAAAATGAATTGTGGTTTTATATTGATTTTGGTTGAGTACGAATTCGAGGATTACCTATCGCATTGCCTCAGCTACTTTGCAGTATGGTCCAATTTTCTTTTACCTGGAAGCCAAGTTTGATGTTACATCTTTGAGGTGGTTTGGGCTCACAAAATGTATGGACAAAATGCATTCTCAATGGGCCTAATTTGTGGAAAATAAAATGAGCCCATCTCTTTTGAAGAGTAAAATCTAAGTGAAAGTTTGGAAGAGGATTCTTAAAGTAAATTTTGGGTTTCGGGACTTCCACGTTCCAAGCACGTCAAGCGGCATGTCACAACAAGTCTCGAGTGGGCAATTTGTAGACACCGAAAATTTGAACTGACAAATGGACCGATTAAATTATCATTGGGCTCAATTCTTGAGATTGATTATTTGACCAATTTAATTAATTGGGTCATGATAATTAAATTAATTTAATTAGCCCAATTAAATTTGATGTTGGGTTATTGAATTAATTGATTAATGGGCCAAGCCCGATTCATATTTGAATTTAATAATAATTATAATTATAATTTAAATATAATTTTATTATATTTGAATTTAATAATTATAATTAATTTGAATTTGAATTAGATGATAGAGTTTTGAACCTGGACTTGATTATGGCAATGTTCATTCCCTTAATTAATTAATTAATTATTTAATTAATTAGGGAGTTTGTTGAGGGAAGTTGGTTGCACACCCCACTATAAATAGAGCCCCTCATTTCACATTTAAAACACACCTTGAAGATTGAAGACTTGAGAGCTTTTGAAGGCATTGAAGACATTTTGAAGCAGTTAGAGACTTGAAGTATTTTGACGGTTCTAGTTGAGTATCACGCCCTTGAATCCCGGAAGGCCACGCCACTTGAATCCCGAAAAGCTACGCCATTTGAATCCCAGAAGCTACGTCAGTTGAATCCCGGAGGCTACGCTATTTGAATCCCGGAGGCTACGCCACTTGAAACCCGGAGGCACTTCAGTAGACCACGTCAGTGAAAAATCAGAGGATTATACAGAGATTTTGTACCTGCAACTTGAATTACACATACACTGTAACCCGATATTGTGAATATATACAATTTCGAATTTTTTGTGTTTACAAGTGTAATAGTGCATGTTTATAATCTGGGATGGGGATTTTCAATAAGTGGAATTGTGCATTTTATCACACGTTGTGGTGCATTTTAATAGTAGAATGGTGCATATTTTAGCACATGTTTTCTAATGTGTAAATAGTGTGACAGTGTAATTGGGTACCCGACCCGGAACCGTCAAACTATCCAAGACACCTCACTCCTCAGCATCAATGCGCAACGGTCCAACTCCTCAGCATTGATGGCCAACGTTCAGCTCCTCAGCATTGATGACAGACGTTCAGCTCCTCAGCATTCAACACCTCGGGTATTGATGTCCAACGGTCACTGAACTGAAAGGAATAAAAAGGCTCACAACCACATAGTGAAGGGGGACTTCTGACACTTCTTACACTTCTTACTAGACAACGCTTGTACACTGAACACTATACGCTACATTGTATTCAGATACTCAGTTACTCAAATAATAATATACCGGTAACACATTATTACCGTCATAGTGTATACTTATAATCTGACATGAGGCACGTTGTGGTACATTTTAATACGTAGAATGATGCGTTTTAACACGTATATTGTTGAATTTTAAGTGAATAGGTGCGTTTGGTTATAGTGTGGAATGGTGTGTTTTATCGGTTTTCTAGTGCGTTTTAGTATGTAGAATGGTGTGTTTTGTAACACATATATATTGCGCGTTGATTTGATGACTTGATCTGATCTAATGCCTGAAAATAGGCCGTACAACCACACCTAATGACTAGACCGCACCTGATGATGACTCTCTCTCTCTCTCTCTCTCTATATATATATATATATATATATATATATATATTATATATATATATATATATATATATCATATATATATATATGTATATGTATATATATATATATATATATATATATTATAATATATAGGGGTGCACTCTCGTGAGAACTCTCGCCCAGGTAGGAAATGAGAACGCTCCACAGTCGTCCACGTGTCCAGATCAACGAATCAGATGCAATTTTAAAAAAATGACGCGGTGGCATTTTCGTAAATAACTGGAACTTTGGTGCACCTAGTTTCACTTACAAGTGCACCTAGTTTCACTTAAAAGTGCACCTAGTTTCACTTACAAGTGCACCTATTTTCGCACATATTTTAACTTACAAGTGCAAGTAATTTACCTTATTAATATTCATGCACCTATTTTCGCAAATACTTTCACTTACAAATGCAAGTAATTTACCTTGTT
>CP025659.1:50029414-50032339 GCA_003576665.1 Ipomoea trifida
TAATCCGTCATCTAGTGCATTTTAATACGTTGAATGGTGTGTATTTTAACACATGTTTTCTAATAAGTGTAATACTGCATGTTTATAATCTGGGATGGAGATTTTAACCAAGTGGAATTGTGCATTTTAACACACGTGTTGGTGCATTTTAATACATAGAATTGTGCATATTTTAGCACATGTTTTCTAATGTGTAAATAGTGCATACTTATAATATGACATGAGGCACGTTGTGGTACATTTTAATACGTAGAATGATGCGTTTTATCACGTATATTGATGAATTTTAATTTTAATAGGTGCATTTGGTTATAGTGTGGAATGGTGTGTTTTATCAGTTCTCTTTTGCGTTTAGTACGTAGGATTGTGTGTTTTGTAACACATATATATTGCGCGTTGATTTGATGACTTGATCTGATCTAATGGCTGCAAATAGGCCGGACTCCACACCTAATGACAAGGCCGCACTTGATGATGAATTCTCTCTCTCTCTCTCTCTCTCTCTCTATATTATATATATATATATATATATGTTAATAAAACTGCAATAAAAGAAAAATCCTTTTTCTCCTCTCTCGTTCATCATTTGAATTTGTTTCTTGAAGCCCTCCAGTTCTGTGGACAGTTTCATGACCTTTGAGTTGGATTCAGCTAGTTCAGCAGTTTTATCAGCAATCTGTTTCTTAAGGGATTCCACATTCTTTTCAAGAAACTCATTCTTTGAGTTTGTTGTGGTGTGAGCTTTCAGAAGAATGTCCCATTTCTTGTAGAGTTTGATGTAGGATTGTTCTAGTTCTTCATAAGGTATTTTGTCCACATCTTCATGATCTGAATCACAGCTTGAGTTTAAATTTTGTTCGGTAACTAATGCAGCAAAAGCTACAAAATTTCCAGATATTTCCTCATCTTCATCTTGAATTTCCTCTGTGCATTCCTCATCACTCCAAGTTGTGGCTTTCATAGACTTCTTTCTTTTGAGATATGTGGCACATTCAACTTGGATGTGTCCGAAACCCTCACACTCGCGACATTGAATTCCCTTTTTGTTTCGTATATCTCCTTGCTGCCATTGATTCTGTCGGGATGAATTCTGATTTTGTCCATATTGATTGTTTTGGTTGAGGTTTCTCTGTTGATTCTGATTTGATGTTCTTCCAGTGGTTCGTGATTGATTTGATGAAGATGAGGCAGCAGTATTAGATCTGGTTTGCTGATTCTTGCCTCCTCTGTTTCTTTGATTTATTTGTTTGAGTATTTTGGTAAAGTTTCTTGTGATCATTGCCACTGATTCATCATCCAAATCATCACATTCCTCTTCAGATTCACATTCTTCTGCAATAAACGCAACATTTTTGCCTCTTTTTGAGCTGTTGTCTTGTGACAGAATATCCATCTCATATGTTCTTAGATTACTCATGAGTTCAGCTACCGACTTTGTTTCCCAGCCAACACTTTCTTGAATTGCAGTCACCTTCATTCGAAAACGTACGGGAAGAGATCGCAAAATCTTTCTGACAAGTTTATCAGACGAGAACGGTTCTCCAAGAACAGCTGCTTCATTTTTCAATTCCTGAACCCTAGCGTTGAATTCGACAATGGTTTCTTCATCCTTCATCCGCAATTCCTCAAACCTTGTCAGAACCTGCTGCATCTTGGTTTGTTTTACAGAGGCATCTCCTTCATAGAGTTTTTCAAGAATTTCCCAGGCGTCTTTGGCTGAGCTACATCCAGCGATTAATCCGAATTGCCCTTCATCAAGCGATCCGGTAATTGTGTTCAAAGCCTTGTTGTTATTTTCACTGCTGCTGATTTCGTCGGCAGTCCATTGATCGACTGGAGTGAGAGTTTCAGACTTATCGTCATGAGTGGTTTTGGGATGTGTCCAGCCATGAGTAACTGCCTTCCATACATTCACTCCTTGGGCTTGAAGATAGATCCGAGTTCTTGCCTTCCAGTAGGCATAATTTGTGCCGATCAATTGAGGTGGTCTAGCCTGTCCTTCCATAGCTTTTTCAGACAAGACAAACTCAAAATAGATGAATCAGAAGACTACAGAAGAATGAAAAGAAGAGAGATCGACAGAAATCCAGAAGATCGCACTCAAGAGAAGATCCTTGAGACCCGCTCTGATACCAAGTGAAATTTCATTTAGAGAATTTAGATACTCAACCGATTGATTTACAAAGTCTTCTAACTGTTTGACCTAATGACTAGATCAGATTAGCAGACTATGTGAACCAACGTCTGAACGAGTGAATGAACCAAGAAACGAAATATAAGCAGATATGAACAACAGAAATAATAAAGCAGTAAGAACACTTAGGATTGGTCACCCAGTTCGGAATTGTCATTCCTACATCTGGGGGGCATCACTCTGAACGCCCAACTCTTCATTGATCAAACTGAAATGTCAACAGTTTACAGTATTGAAACACACGGCAACACCAGAAATCTTCAATCATCAATTCTGGCGTTCAGCCTAGAAGAGTTGCATATCACGTAGATCTCCCGATCTTCTTGATCTGAGGCTCCCCCTCAACTATAGCCGACTTGACATTCAGAGTGATTGTATGCCCAGTTTCAACATACTGAAACTCATCTTGAATCAAAGGTAGGCTTTGTCAAGATATCAGTTTAGCGCCATTATCTCCGAAATGCACATCTCCAATAATTCTTGAAAGACTTCAATCAGATCATCATCATCATACTTCTCAGTAATCTGTCTCTTATATAGACTGAGGAAGACAGTTATGTTTCCTAACTGAATTCGTTGATCTTCTTGAGGACAAGAAACGCTCAGCTGGATGTCTTGAATTCTTCTGAACCTTCTGCTGAACTACAAGAGATAAACTAAAACAAAAGATGATCAAGTATTGAACTATCCGCTGATCTAAAGTATTGTCCTAGAAAACTTGTTACAATCAA
>CP025659.1:50044711-50055077 GCA_003576665.1 Ipomoea trifida
TAATGGTCAGCGGCGCTGCTGTAGGCCTCGCTCAGCGTCTGAAACTTGAATACGACCAAGGCCATACGTGTATCCAAGTTCAACCCAGCCACGAACCTCTCGATCCGGGTCTCCTCAGTCGGGGCTAACGTCGGCGCGAAACGAGCCAACTCCAAGAAGAATCGGTGGTACTCCTGCACCGTCTTCGACCCCTGCTTGAGGTGTAAGAACTCCTCCTGCATCGCCGCTTTGACGTGAGCTGGATAGAAGCGGGCTCTCAACCGGTCCTTGAACGTCTCCCAACCAAAGTCGGGCTCCTGCCGCATCGCTGGGCCGCCGTGGACCCACCACAAGTCAGCTTCCTCCTTCAGGTAGAAGCTCGCCATCTCGACCTGGCGACCTGGTGGGCACTCCACCACCTCGAGGATCTTGTCAAGCGCCCTGATCTACTCCTCCAAGATCACGGGGTCCTCCTCTCCAGCGAAGAAGGGTGGGTGCTACCCCGCCACCCTCCGAACCAAGTCTGGCTGCCCGCGCTGGTTATTCTGAACCATCGCGTTCACGAGAAGCTGGGTAATCTGGGTCAGTTGCTGGAGATTCTGCATCAGCTGATCCGCGTAGGGCACCTCCGGGTAATCCTCGCGTCGTCGTGGCGGCATGGTCGCTAGTAGAGGGAGATACTAATAGAAGACGAAGAGAACACTGCGGTCGGTCTAAACCAAACACGCAAGAAAGCAAGTGAGAACGAGCTCACAGCAACAAACAACAAACAACCTGCAAAGCATAAACAAAAGCAAGTAAACGAGTCCTCACCGCGCGGCCTAGAATTCACACATCTTAGAACTCTTAAACATCTTAACTTCTACTGATCAAGTCCTAGAGTCTCAGATTACAACCCTAGGATCTCTATTCAGACCTCAACACAGGCTCTGATACCAACTGTGACACCCCAACCTCACACAGGCTGAGATAGATAAAACTTAGCACGACAGCTGCCTATCTCAACCAACAAACCAAAACATAGCGGAAGCGAATTTAAAACTTAAGGGCGTCATGCCACATCTAGGTATAAACACAGCCTAGATGCACAGGCTAAGCATAAAACGAACTAAGCTGTCATAGATATAAACCACGATAAAATCCTCAAGTCATAATCCACAAGTACCCATGTGACACCCCCAACCTCACTCAGGCTGAGACAGATAAAATGTCAACACAACAGCTGCCTAACTCAACCAAACAGAACATAGCGGAAGCGAATTTAAAACCTAAGGGGCGTCATGCCACATCTAGGTAAATAACACAGCCTAGATGCACAGGCTAACCAAAGAAAGATAACTGCATAAACGATAATCCTTAAAACAAGTCTCAAAACATTCAAACACTAATCAAGAGTTTATAAGGTCTCAAATGGCTCACAGGCCAAAGCATAAATCTAAAAACATAACCACTATCTATGCCTCCTCAGACGGGTATATCTCTATCGCGCTCACGCAAAGGCTTTTAAAGCAACCTGGAAAACACGCAAAGAACCATTAGCAAAAGACTGCTAAGTAACCACCATTCACACCCGCAAGGAAGTATAGATATACATATAAGTTGTAAATAGGTTTACACACCCATATAGAATATAAACACCAACAAACTGTTCAATAGTTCAAAACGGATACTCAACAAGGATAAACTGAACGAATCATAAACCAAGACTCATCCAAACAAAGCCAATATCCAACAACGAGAGCATAATACGATAACGAACCATAACCGAAATATCAACTGAACAACCATCCAAAAGGAACCAGCCAACCATAACCAAGAACCATAAGATATCAACCGAATAGCATAAAGAACTCACGAGACCAACCAAGAAAGAACTCCAACTCCAACCTCCAAACCAAGTCAACCCAACCATCAAACCAAGCCAACCTCATAGTCAGAAATCAAGAGTCAAATCCGGAAAACCGGTACGCAGGGGTAAAAACCCAATCACAGGGACCGTAGTCCAATCACAGGGACCGAAGTCCAATCACAGGGACCGTAGTCCAATCACAGGGGTAATGAACCCAATCACAGGGGCAAAAGCCCAATCACAGGGGCAAAAGCCCAATCACAGGGACCTAAGTCCAATCACAGGGGTAATCAACCCAATCACAGGGACCGGAGTCCAATCACAGGGGTAATGAACCCAAATATAGTCAATAGTAGCACAGTCAAATCACCCAACAACCACCAAGAGATACTCAAAGATCTACCACCACATGCTCATACTCAACTCAGCCCAAGAACCATCACTCAGAGTGTTCACCTCAGATATGAACACCAACCAACTCCCAGATAAAGAATTCAAGGATTCAACCAACCAAATAACATACTCATATCATGGACTAAGAGGTATGAATAGATGCTCAGAATCAAGGTAACATATTCAATAGAATACTCTCACAAAGTTAGAACGAAAGGGGAAACCAACCACGGATCACTCACCAATCACTACCACCTTACTCTCACGGAAAACCCTAGCGTTTACATTGTCCCGCTAGAGAACCCCGCAAGAGCAATTCCCACATACCGAATCAGACTCAGCTCAGAATACAAAGAGATACTCCAGAATACAAAGATCATATCACAATACACCAACATTCATCCAATCAGAGGCCAAATAACGTGGAAATCCAACCAATCAAATAATCATACAACACTAGGTAAGGATCAAGACACAAGTCCAAGAATCCAATAGACACGATCAATAATATGCTAATAATCAAGGAATCTCAGGATTTCCAATCACCAAATAATATCATATAGAGCGAGAGTGTAAAAATAGATTTTGATGGACATAGTGGTTACCTTTGAAGCGTAATTAACCCAAAGCATTTTAATCCAAAGCAACGTCAAACTCAAAGCTCGGTTCATAATCGTGAACCTGAAGAATTTAATATAATTCTAACACCGTCACTAACTATTAATAATGATACTAACGTTCCTACTCGGTCCATAATAATCTATAATCCTATAATCCATTCTCAAGGCTAATATAATACGATTATATGAATTATACTTAATCTAACTACTAACTAGTACTAAAAACAAGGTTATGACCAACAATACTAATCTAACCTCAAACTATAATATTATAACTAATACTAAACTATAAGCATAACAATAAGGTCATACTATAATATGAACCTAATGATCCAATTACTTAATAATAATATGCATGCTCCTAAGCTATGGACTTATTAATCGTCAAGGCTAAAAGAGAGGAATCACCTTAGAGGGGTTCGAACCCGCGCCCTTCAACACACCACCCAGGTACTACACCATCAAACTAGCTCATCTCTTTTGTTATGCCTCTGCAACCCTCGGCTAATATCCCTTACACAGCCCCTGGCCACCACCGTCGCAGGAGGAGAGAAAGCTGGTCGCCGTTGCCGCTGGTTGCTGCTCTGCCGGTACACCGTCGCCTTCACGCTGGTTCATCGACCATCCATTTGCGCTGCCGCCCGGAGTCGTTGCATGGAGAGAGAAGAGAGGGAGCAGGGTGACAGGGCCGGCGGTCGTTGGCCGAGCGGGGATCACATGTTGTTCGCTGGATGGTCACGCCTTGCCGACGTTACTCCGCCATGTTGCTCGACGGGAAAAGGAGAAGGGGAGAAGGAAGGGTCCATTCCCGCCGCTGCTACACGCCGTCGCCGCCGCCTTCTTGCACCGCCGAAAACAGAGGAAGTCCGTCGGGGCTCTTCATCGACTGTTGATCGAGGAGGAGTAACAGGGCATCGCCGAGGAGCTTCCTCCGGTCACGTCTCCGCCCAACAGCGCTGCTGTGTAACGAAGAAGATACGATCGCCAAAGACACCCGCCGGCTCCACCACAGCCGCATGCAACGGTCCTCACCAACGGAGGTTGAGAGTCCGCCACCCAACTCCGCCATGGCTGTCGAAGCTCTGTCCTCGCCCCAGCTGCCCGCTGAACCAAGTTCCATTCTTCGCTGCTCGTGCTCGGAGCTACTACCACCGGTCACCCACGCCCACCGCCATTGCCGCAACCATGGCCGGAGCTCCTTCACCGTGTGAAGCCAAGAGCAAGACGAGAATCCGAGACGGGAACGGGAATAGCGCAGCTGCTCACCAACACGTTCATACACACTAACTTACCAACTATAGTAGGGTTAGTATATTTGGATTGGACTAGTTATGGCAAGACCAAGTTTGGGTTGGGTCACTAAACATAGAATAGTTGGGTTGAATATGCTCTTGGGCTAGATCATTTTAGGATAGACTAATTAGTTTGGGCTAAATTAGAGAAGTTGGATCATAGATTATAATACATATAAATAATTATGGGCCCTTAATATAATCTTAAGGAAAATATAAATTATATGAGCTCAATTGTATACTATATATATATATATAGTAGGCTAGGAGTATTTAATAACATAGTAGTACTAATAATAAGTGATCCCGAAATTACATTATTCTAAGCCCATAATAAAATGATTATATTTAAGAAATTATTCTCATAATTATTTAATAGAAAAATAACCCCCTTATTATAATCAAAGGAGTAGTAGGAAATTTCGGGGTGTTACAATCCAAATCACTAAACAAGAGTATATAATAATATCTCAAAGGCACACAGGCCCAACAACTCAAAGTCTAAACAAGGTAAGCTAAGGCTAAACATCCTCAGATAGAAAAGCTCTAGCGCGCTCTCGCATAACTACTCCATACTTGGAAAACACACAAAGAACCATTAGCAAAAGAATGCTAAGCAACCACCATTCACACCCGCAAGGAGATATAGATATACATAAGCTTATAAATAGGTGTACACACCCATATAGAATATAAACACCAACGAACTGTTCAATAGTTCAAACCGATACTCAACAACAATAAGCTGAACGAATCAATAACCAAGACTCAGTCAACAAAGCCAATATCCAACAACGAAAGCACAATGCAATAACGAACCAACAACCGAGATACTAACTGAACAACAATCCAAAAGGAACCAACCAAACTCAACGAGAACAATAAGATATCAACCGAATAACACAAAGGACTCACAACAACCCACCAAGAAAGAACCCCAACTCCAACCTCCCAACCAAGTCAAACCAACCACCGAACCAAGTCAAACCACATAGTCAGAAGTCAGAAGTCAAGAGTCAATCCCGGAAAACCGGTACACAGGGGTGATGAGCCCAATCACAGGGACCGAAGTCCAATCACAGGGACCGTAGTCCAATCACAGGGACCGACAGTCCAATCACAGGGACCGAAGTCCAATCACAGGGGTAATCAACCCAATCACAGGGACCGAAGTCCAAAGTCAGAAGTCAATAGTAGCACAGTCAATAGTAGCACAGTCAAATCCAACCAACATCCACCAACAACAGCAACAAAACCACCATCACAACCTCATACTCCAACATCAACTCAAAGCAACCAAAACAAAGTGTTCATCTCAAATATGAACACAAACCAACTCCCAGATAATGAATCAAAGAATCAATAGATCAAGAATACCAAAAATGGGAAACCGAAGACATGAATTAATACTCCAAGCTATGGTATAAAATACCCAATAAATGACATGAATAAATACTCCAAAGACATGGTAAAATACCCAACAAAACAATCCAACAATAATCAGAAACAAAGGAGAACAATAGATAACAACAACAGAGAAACTGCTCACTAGAAACCAATTCCCAGGAGTCATGCGGAACACACTCACGGAGCTCACTCTTCCGCCAGTCTCCTCCGCAAGAAGGAGACGGCCTCCCTCGGCGGACCACCCTCCTCCGCCTAAGCCTACCGTCGCCACCTTGCGGAGCACATCAACGGGTTACATTGTGCCGCTCAAGTGTTCCGCAAGGCCAACCCGAAACCCTTCCCAGACAGTTTCTGCTCAGATCAAAAATCCAACTTCCAGAATACAAAATCAGACCATATACACTCACATTTTTCCAATTTAGAGTCCAAAAATAGGGAAATCCATAACATCATTGATCATACAACACTAGGCAAAAGATCAAGATGAAAACCAACAAAATACATCCAAGAAATAGGCCAAATAGCAAGAAATTTCAGGATTTCCAACACCAAGAACATCATAAATAGAATAGGTGAATAAAATATATTTTGATGGACATAGTGGCTTTTCCTACTCCAACAAGCCTTTAGCTAGCTCACAAAGCCCCACCTTCACCTTGATCATCTTTTTCCCAAAGAACCCCAAAAGAACACTTATAAGAATATGCAAAAAGACTATCTAAAACACAAAATGTAAGATAGATTCTAGGCTAGATGCACTTACCCACTCCTAATCAAGCATAAAAGAGCAATCTTGACTTGGAAACTTGTAGGAGAAATGAAGATCAATTTTAGCGAATTTTAGGATGAAAATGACGTGTGATTGAGTGTAGGAGGAAAAAGGAGTGAAAATCTTTAGGGTAGTTTGATCTTCAAATTATATACTAGGAATACATACAATATTTAGGGTGTAAGACATTTAAAGTGATGTGGGCTTAAGTAACTTATAATATAATGGGTGTAGGGAAAATAAATATAATCAAGACTAGTAAGTTGGGCTTAATGAATTCACCCCCTTACAAATTAAATACAATAATTAGCCCATAGAATGTCTTAGAAACAATATATATATTATATAATATATGATCAAGAATGTGGGCTTGTAGGGATATTTAATTACAAATATTGTAAGGGTCCAAATTAAATAAAATCCCTTACAAGAATAAATCCAATTAATTGGGCTCTTGATCAGAATAATTAAATTAGGCATCAAATATATATATACAAGTGTATATATATATCAAATTGAAGGAATTAGCCCAATGGGAATTAATTAAATTGCCCAAGGAATTAATTAACGATCGAAAGGCTCGAAATGAATTTACGGGGTGTTACATCCCATGCCTGGGGCTTCCTCCCGCTTCGTCGACAGCAGCATGATGCTAAAGAGGGAGATAACTAATAGAAAGCGAATAGAACTGCGGTCGGCCTTAACCAAACACGCAAGAAAGCAAGTGAGAACGAGCTCACAATAAGCAAACAACAAACAACCTGCAAACATAAACAAAAGCAAGTAAACGAGTCCTCACCGCGCGGCCTAGAATTCACACATCTTAGAATTCTTAAACATCTTAATTGCTACTGATCAAGTCCTAGAGTTTCAGATTACAACCCTAGGATTCTTACTTAGACCTCAACACAGGCTCTGATACCAACTGTGACACCCCAACTTTACACAAGCTGAGATAGATAAAACTTAACACAACAGCTGCCTATCTCAACCAACAACATAACAAAGCGGAAGCGAATTTAAAACTTAAGGGGCATCATGCCACATCTAGGTAGAAAACACAGCCTAGATGCACAGGCTAACCATAAGAAACGAACTAACTGTCATGCATAAATAATATAAATCCTCAATTCATGTTTAACAAGAACCGAATACTAGTCAAGAGTATAATGTCTCAAAAGGCACACAGGCCCAAAACCAATGTCTAAACATCATAAAACTAAGTCTAAGCGTCCTCATAAATCAGCTCTAACGCGCTCGCGCTCAGACTTAATCCATACCTGGAAAACACGCAAAGAACCATTAGCAAAAGAATGCTAAGCAACCACCATTCACACCCGCAAGGAGATATAGATATACATAAGCTTGTAAATAGGTTTACGCACCCATATAGAATATAAACACCAACAAACTGTTCAATAGTTCAAAACCGATACTCAACAACAATAAGCTGAACGAATCGTAAACCAAGACTTATTCACACAAAGCCAATATCCAATAACGAAAGCATACTACACAAGGAACCATAATCGAGATACTAACTGAACAACAATCCAAATGGAACCAACCAACCTCAACGAGAACCACAAGACATCAACCGAATAACACAAGGACTCACACACAACCAACCAAGAAAGAATCCCAACTCCAACCTCCAAACCCTCAAACCAACCATCATACCAAATCAATCACATAGTCAGAAGTCAGAAGTCAAGAGTCAGAACCCGGAAATCCGGTACACAGGGGTGATGAGCCCAATCACAGGGACCGAAGTCCAATCACAGGGACTGTGACACCCCCAACCTCACACAGGCTGAGATAGCTAAAAACTCAACAAAACAGCTGCCTATCTCAACCAACAACAGAACATAGCGGAAGCGAATTTAAAACTTAAGGGCGTCATGCCACATCTAGGTATAAACACAGCCTAGATGCACAGGCGAATCATAAAACGAACTAAACTGTCATAGATATAAAATAGAAATAAATCCTCATCCAAAATCACAAGTACTCAAATCACTAACAAGAGTATCATAATATCTCAAGGCAACAACAACCGAGATACTAACTGAACGACAATCCAAAAGGAATCAACCAATCTCAACGAGAATAACAAGATATCAACCGAATAACACAAAGGACTCACAACAACCCATCAAGAAAGAACCCCAACTCCAACCTCCCAACCAAAGCCAAGCCAACCATCAAACCAAGTCAAACCACATAGTCAGAAGTCAAGAGTCACGAGTCAAACAAGGGTGATGAGCCCAATCACAGGGACCGAAGTCCAATCACAGGGACCGAAGTTCAATCACAGGGACCGACAGTCCAATCACAGGGACCGAAGTCCAATCACAGGGGTAATCAACCCAATCACAGGGACCGAAGTCCAAAGTCAGAAGTCAATAGTAGCACAGTCAATAGTAGCACAATAGTCAACTCCAACCAACAACCACCAACAACATCAACCAAACCACTATCGCAACCTCATACTCCAACATCACTCAAAGCAACCAACACAAAGTGTTCATCTCAAATATGAACACAAACCAACTCCCAGATAATGAATCAAAGGATCAATAGATCAAGAATACCAAAAAATGGAAACCAAAGACATGAATCAATACTCCAAGCTATGGTATCAAATACCCAATAAATGACATGAATAAATACTCCAAAGACATGGTAAAATACCCAACAAAACAATCCAACAATAATCAGAAACAAAAGAGAACAACAGACAACAACAACAGAGAAATCGCTCACTGGAATCGAACTCCTAGTGAACTTGCGGAACCACTCAACGGACCACTGCCTTCCGCCGGTCTCCTCCGCGAGAAGGAGGTGGCCTCCCTCAACGGGCCTCTCCCCTCCGCCCGACACCACCGTCGCCACCTTGCGGATCGCCCTAGCGGGTTACATTGTGCCGTTCGGGTCTTCCGCAAGGCCAACCCAAAATCCCTTCCAGAGACAGTTATTCCAGATCAACAATTTCCACTTCCAGAATACAAAATCAGACCAAATACACTCACATTTCATCCAATTTAGAGTCCAAAAATAAGGAAATCCATAACATCATTGATCATACAACACAAGGCAAAAGATCAAGATGAAATCCAATAAAATACATCCAAGAAATAGGCCAAATAACAAGAAATTTCAGGATTTCCAACACCAAGATCAATATATATAGAATAGGTGAATAAAATAGATTTGATGGACATGGATGGTTACCTTTGAAGCGTAATTAATCCCAAAAGCATTTTAATCCAAAGCAATGTCAAACTCAAAGCTCGGTTCATAATCACGAACCTGAAGAATTAATATAACCTAATACCATTACTAACTATTACTAAAACGAGGTTGTAACCAATACTAATCTAACCTTAAACCATAATATTAACTCATTACTAAAACTAAACCATAAGCTTGGTGACAATATAAGAATCTAATCCAGTAGTAATTCTTAATAAAACTAACTATAAAGGCTTAAAGGGATATATATATATATATATTACCTCAATTACTATGCTTAAGCAGGGAATCGAACCCGCACCCTTCGGCTCAGGCTTGAGAGCTATACCACCACGCCATTTTGTTTCTCGTGCTGTGTTGCGCAACTGTTGTAACACCCCGAAAATTCGTTCGAGCCTTTCGTTGTTAATTAATTCCTTGGGCAATTTAATTATTCTAATTGGGCTAATTCCTTCAATTTAATATATATACACTTATATATATATATATATATATATATACATTCTTGAGCCTAATTTAATTATTCTATTCAAGAGCCCAATTAATTGAATTATTCTTGTAAGAGATTTTATTTAATTTGGATCCTTACAATATTGTAATTAAATATTCCTACAAGCCCAATTTATTGATCTTACATTATATAATGTACATATATGTTCCTAAGACATTTCTATGGCTTTCTTGTTTTAATTCTTATAGTAATTATAAGGGATGACTTCATTAGCCCACTTTGCTAGTATTGAATATATACAATTAATTCTTCTAGCCATTATATTATATATATTTAAGCCCAATTCCAATT
>CP025659.1:50067441-50077794 GCA_003576665.1 Ipomoea trifida
TTAGATTGCCCAAGGAATTAATTAACGAACGAAAGGCTTGAAAAGGAATTTACGGGGCGTTACAGTAATGAACCCGAATATAGTCAATAGTAGCACAGTTAGTTCATCCAACAACTCCCAAAGATACCAACAAACCACCATCACATACTTATACTCCAACACCATCCCAAACAACCAACCAAAAGTGTTCATCTCAATTATGAACACAAACAAACTCCCAGGTAATGAATTCCAAAGAATCAATAGACCAAGAGTACAAAAAGGGAAACTAAAGACATGAACCAATCTCCAAAATATGGTAATAAATACCCAACAAAAGGCATGGATAAATACTCCAAAACAATGGTAAAATACCCAACAAAACAATCCAACAATAATCAGAACAAAGGGCCAACAACAGACAACAACAACAGAAAGCAGTTCACTGGAATCGATTTTCCCAGTGTTCTTGCGGAACACATCAACGGTCCTCAGACCTCCGCCGCACCCCTCCGCAAGGAGGAGGCGGTCCTCCTCAACGGAACAAGCCCCTCCGTTCAACACCACCGCCGTGGCCTTGCGGAACTCCTCGGCGGATTACATTGTGCCGCCGAGGACCTCCGCAAGGTCAACAACCATTCCCAGATTCCAGAATACTCCCAGACCCGAAATGTTCCAATTCCAGAGAGCAAAATCAGACCAAAATACACCAATATTGCATCAAATTAGAGGCCAAAAACATGGAAATCGAAACCATCAATGATCATACAACACTAGGCAAAAGATCAAGATGAAATCCAACAAATAGATCCAACAAATAGGGCTAATCACAAAGAATTTTCAGGATTTCCAACACCAAGAACATCATATAGAATATGACTGAATAAAATAGATTTTGATGGACATAGTGGTTACCTTTAAGAGCTTTTCTCAATCCAATCAAGCCTCAAGCTAGTCCTCTATGCCCCGCCTCCTTCTTGATCATCTTTTACCCAAAGAACCCCAAAAGAACTTTATAAGAACATGCAAAAAGACTAACAAAAACACAAAATGCAAGATGGATTCTAGGATAGATGCACTTACCCACTCCTAACCAAGCTTAAAAGAGCAATCTTTACTTGAAAACTTGTAGAGAAATGAAGATCAATTTTTGGACAATAAGGAAGGGAAATGGCGTGGGAAATGATTGTAGGGAGGAAGAGGAGTGTAAACTTTTAGGGTAATTTTGATCTTCAAATTATATACTAAGAATACATACAATATTTAGGGTGTAAGACATTAAATGTGAAGTGGGCTTAAGTTAAGAATATTACAAGAGATATGGGAATTGAATATAATCAAGACTAGTAAGTTGGGCTAATGAATTTACCCCTTACAATTAAATATAATGATTAGGATAAGAAAGCCCATAAAATGTCTTAGGATCATTACATACATATATATAATATAAGATCAATAAATTGGGCTTGTAGGAATATTTAATTACAAAGGTTGTAAGGATCCAAATTGAATAAAATCCCCTTACAAGAATAAATTCAATTAATTGGGCTCTTGATTAGAATAATTAAATTAGGCTCAAGAATATATATGTACAAGTGTATATATATTAAATAGAAAGAATTAGCCCAATTGGAATTAATTAAATTGCCCAAAGAATTAATTAACGAACGATAGGCTTGAACGAATTTACGGGGTGTTACACTCTACCCCCCTTAAAAGGAGCTTCGTCCCCGAAGCTCAAAGCTAACGGGAACTTTAAACGAAACGATTCAAAGGAAACGAAGGTTCAACGGAAGATTCGAAAAGAGAACGATTGCTCTACAACTCCTAAACTCAAGAACATACTAACATGCAACCAAACTCATAACTTACTAACACTCCTAACAATCTAAACTCATAACTTACCCAACCCAAACTAGCATGCAAGAACATAACTAAACAACTTACCTAAACTACAGGGTTACTATTACGGAGCTAACACTAACGAGAAAACTATCAACTAACCTGGTTGGCCTCCTTGAGAAGAACTGCCTGGACCGTGTGGTGGATAAGGGTAAGGATACGGGTAGGGGTACTGCTGCTGATAAGACGGCAGATACTCCGGTGGCACCTCAATACCAAGCTTGTTCTCGATGAAGCCCAAACGCTGGAAGCCGCGATCCACTCTCAGATCTAGCGAATCGAACCTTGCCTCAACCATACGCTGCATCTCCTGCAGCTGTCGGAGTACAGGGCCAACTGGTGGCGTAGGAGCCAAGGGATCGTGCTGCTCCTTCCTCCGGAGCTCTCGGTCAGCCTCACCCACGGGTTCTTCTTCTTCAGCTTCCTCCTCAGACTCATCATCTCCCTTACCCTCACCTGCTTGCTCGGCCTGCTGGGGCGCGACTAACCCTCGCAACCTCTTATGCGGAATGTGATAGCGCTCAATCAGCTCCCTGCTCTCGTCGGCTGGCATCCTACTCAACTCGTGAGCGGTAATATACTCGTTCCCCTCCACCTGGAACAGCCCGGAGAACTGCAAACTCGGCGCATTGAACGCGCTGTGAACCGGCTGCCTGGCCAACTCCCCGGTCACATTGACCCTCCTCTGCTGAAATAACCAACTCAAAACCATCCCATACGGCCGATTGCGCCTCTTAACTGTCTTGCAGAAATCCATGTGCAAGATCATCAGGGTAGGCAAATCGAACTTCACCCGGTGCTTCAGAAAATACGCAAAGGCACACTCTATGGCTGTAACCTGTCGACTGTTGTTCCGATTAGGCAACAAACTTTCCCCCACCAACAATGTCAGAATCCTTTGCTCACCCGTCAGATTATGCTTATCGGGGCGTGTATCCAAAGCAACGTCCTCATTCGGCCCCAACATGTACCTCAGATAGTCACGAAAACCCACATCTTGCGTCTCAACCCACGCATTACGCTCATATTCATTAACACCTCCCAACGGCAAATTAAGCAGTCTAGCCAACTTAGGCGGGTCAAAAGAAATCCTTACGCCCTTCACTATCGAAGTGAGCCAACTGTGACACCCCAACCTTACACAGGCTGAGATAGATAAAATCTCAACACAACAGCTGCCTATCTCAACCAACAACATAACATAGCGGAAGCGAATTTAAAACTTAAGGGCGTCATGCCACATCTAGGTATAAACACAGCCTAGATGCACAGGCTAATCATAAGAATCAAACTAAGCTGTCATATATAAGATAGAATAGAATCCTCAAGTCATAATCATCAAAACCCAAGTACTAGCCAAAAGTATATAATGTCATAAAATCTCATAGTGGCACACAGGCCCAACAATCAACGTCTAAACAAGATAAACTAAGGCTAAACATCCTCAGATAGAAAAGCGCTAGCGCGCTGTAACACCCCAATTTCCCGTTCTGACAACTATTACAATATGCGTAATATAACGCTGCGGAAGCTTACCCTACAGCAGAAAACCGGGTGCTACCGCCACACTTAGAGTGAAGCCTATCACCTCTTTGATAAAACTTCCACTCTGAGTGCACAGGCTAAAAAAATACACTCAACCTCAACACCCCGACATCAAAATATAATATTCTAGGCATATATATATATTAATATCAAAAGATATCTACAAGAGTTTGCCCGACGGCTGTCATTACAACTCCGGTCCTCCACAACCTAATAGATTAGAGTCAGCCAAACTAAGGCAACCAAAAGATATTTTCTGGGCTGACTGGGGTTACTGGAATATAGTCAGGAGATGCTGGAGTATAGCCTGGAGAGCCTGGAGAATAGTCTGGAGAATCGGGGTCTCTGTCCGACGTGTCATGCAAAATCTGACCAACAAAAATAGGTCCCGGGCAAACATGATCAGGAGTGTTTGCCGGGCTACAGGATCCCTCACTGGATGACATCTGAAATGACGTACACGGTGAAGTGTAGTTAGCACAACGGCTAAGTAAGGCAATCCATTTGTCACTTCCATCAGGTAAAAGGTTTGACAAATAATTCATAAAGGGAAATACACATTACCAAATATAGTGTCCATGTCTTTCCTAACTGCAATCAACGGTTAATACCATATAATCACAAGCATATAATGAGAATACAAATCACAACATATTTCCTTTATCAAATTTCTTAGTTCATCAAACTAGGCTGCCTTTGACTTCTTTCCATACAGGATAGGTTTTCAGAACTACCCATGTCTATCACATATGTCAATGCCACAATTATGACTTCTAGTTGTCTTTAAGTACGAAAACGCTACTTAGTTTCTGACTAGAAGCAAGAGACCTTATAGAGAATACAAGTGTCTTTGACTAGACCGAAATCGGATCTGGACAAGGGATTACGGTCCTACCCCAAGTCTCGTTCGTGATCCCTTGGACGAAGGTTCATCATTATGATCCCTAGTTTGGCCCCATCTAGGTCCATAAAGCTGAAACCAACCCGAAAATGACATGAGTATCTATACTTAAGTGTGCACACCCCCACGGCCTACGCCTGACTGAGTGATATAGAAAACTCCTCTGCGCCTGACTGAGTGACGCAGAGCCTCCCTACGCCTGACGAAGTGACGTAGAGACTTGGCGAATATTATAGAAAAACTCCCCTGCGCCTGACTGAGTGACGCGGAGACTTACTACGCCTGACGAAGTGACGTAGAGACTCCCTACGCCTGACGAAGTGACGTAGAGACTTGACGAATAGATTTCGCTTTATATATGAATAAAACCTGCGCCTGACTGGGTGACGCAGAAACGCCCTACGCCTGACGAAGTGACGTAGAGACTTGGCTAATATTGCCATATATATATTGAAGGAGACCATCGGTCAATAGCCCGAGGTAATATAAATGTCAAGGTCCTCTTTAACTTCTTGAAACTAAGGTTTGAAAACATTTTCCTTCCTTTCTCATCTCTTTGAGTCAAAACCATTTTTGAACATAATCAAGTCCTCATTTTGAAATCAACTACCATTCTCAACTTGATTCCCAAGTCACCACTCTCAAAACATTTTCTCAAAATATTTTCCTTCCTCACACTACACCTATGTATATAAGCATACCACATAATATTTTCCATATATTTATGCATAGTCACTTAAGGTACATATACCAAATATATACACACTACAACACTTTATTTAATTATACATACATACTCATATATGCACATATATATATAATATAAACACACACACCACACATATGTATACCTACATACATAATACACGTATATATATATATACACCACACGTATATATATATATATATACTACCCTATACACACACACAACACATGTGTATATATACATAATACACATACATAACATATATACACAATTATACCATACATATATACATTACATACACCTACATATATACATATATACTATACGTATATACATACTACGTATATATATGTAATCGGTATAAATATATATATATATACTACACGCACATACATAATATATATACATAATGCGTATATATATATACATAAACACATACCATATACTATCCACAAAATGTGACATTTTACCATGTATAACATATACAAAATATATATATATTTCTTGACATCTACTATATTCACAATATAGGTAATTGGCATACTAACAACATAACATAGCATATTTCATAGTATAAATAATTACACAAACTAGTACCCTAACATGACATATACATATGTGTATCATGTAGAACATAGTCATTTCTAGCATATATATAAACATAAACATAGTAATTCTTCATAAAACTCCATAATCACCAATCAATTACACCAATTACCTAATCTTGAGTGACTTCAACCCACTTAAGGAATTTCCTTACCTCAAATAGCTACTAAAAATCCTTAGGAGAGTCTTTGAGTGATTTCCCCCAAATTCTTCTTGAAACCCTAGACTAGGATCCACATCATAACAACAAAATTTAGGAAATCTAAACTTAGATTATGAATCTAGAGAAGAATATAAGACTATCTACCGAATAAAATTAAAGGTTTACCGAATCTATGATGAAATTGTGAAGAAAGATTGGCTATGGAGTTCTTGAAGCTTGAGGTTGAAGATGAAGAAAATTCCCTCTCTCTCTCTCTTGAAGAATTTCGGCCAAGCCAAGCAAAGGGGAAAAAAATTGGGTTTTTATGGTCTTGGTCAATGGTTGACTAGTCCACTCCCTTTAGGATAAGATCTAACCAAAAATGAATAAAATAATCTAAAATATCTCAAACTTAGACTGCTTGGGATTAAATCAGATAAATTCCCGGTAGAAACTAATTCAATTCAAAAAATTTTCGAACCCAAAAATTAATTCCAGTCTAAAACTCCAAATTGGGCTAGGTTCGGTATCCTGCGAAATTTCGCGATGTTACGATCAAAAATAATTTTGGCTGCTATGGTTAATCTAATAAAATAGGAAATTCAATAATAATAGTAGGGTGTCTAAAAATCCATTTCTTAGGTCAAACGGGTTCGAATACTAGTTCCTAAAATTATTACGGTTCGTGACCGGTACGTAGATCGCAGCTTAATAACAACTATATTTCCTTATAAAAATTCTTTTGACGCTTCGGTCACTCATCTCAGTTATGTCTTAACTTAAGGACATATTTCTCGAACCTCAAACTTATCGGAAAAGACGAGGTGTTACACGCGCTCTCGCATAACTACTCCATACCTGGAAAACACACAAAGAACCATTAGCAAAAGAATGCTAAGCAACCACCATTCACACCTGCAAGGAGATATAGATATACATAAGCTTGTAAATAGGTTTACACACTCGTATAGAATATAAACACCAACAAATTGTTCAACAGTTCAAAACCGATACTCAACATCAATAAGCTGAACGAATCAATAACCAAGACTCAATCAAACAAAGCCAATATCCAACCACGAAAGCATAACACAAGAACGAACCAATAACCGAGATATCAACTGAATAACCATCCAAAAGAACCAACCAAACTCAACGAGAACAACAAGGTAACAACCGAATAACATAAGGGACTCACAAACCAACCAAAGAAGAATCCCAACTCCAATCTCCAAATTCCCAAAACCAGCCACCAAACCAAGCCAATCTCATAATCACAAATCAAGAGTCAAATCCGAAAAACCGGTATGCAGGGGTAAAAACCCAATCACAGGGACCATAGTCCAATCACAGGGACCGAAGTCCAATCACAGGGGTAATGAACCCAATCACAAGGGCAAAAGCCCAATCACAGGGACCAGAGTCCAATCACAGGGGTAATCAACCCAATCACAGGGACCGGAGTCCAATCACAGGGGTAATGAACCCGAATATAGTCAATAGTAGCACAGTTAGTTCATCCAACAACTCCCAAAGATACCAACAAACCACCATCACATACTCATACTCCAACACCATCCCAAACGACCAACCAAAAGTGTTCATCTCAATTATGAACACAAACAAACTCCCAGGTAATGAATTCCAAAGAATCAATAGACCAAGAGTACAAAAAGGGAAACTAAAGACATGAATCAATCTCCAAAATATGGTAATAAATACCCAACAAAAGGCATGGATAAATACTCCAAAATAATGGTAAAATACCCAACAAAACAATCCAACAATAATCAGAACAAAGGGCCAACAACAGACAACAACTACAGAAAGCAGTTCACTGGAATCGATTTTCCCAGTGTTCTTGCGGAACACATCAACGGTCCTCAGACCTCCGCCGCACCCCTCCGCAAGGAGGAGGCGGTCCTCCTCAATGGAACAAGCCCCTCCGTTCAACACCACCGCCGTGGCCTTGCGGAACTCCTCGGCGGATTACATTGTGCCGCCGAGGACCTCCGCAAGGTCAACAACCATTCCCAGATTCCAGAATACTCCCAGACCCGAAATGTTCCAATTCCAGAGAGCAAAATCAGACCAAAATACACCAATATTGCATCAAATTAGAGGCCAAAAACATGGAAATCCAAACCATCTATGATCATACAACACTAGGCAAAAGATCAAGATGAAATCCAACAAATAGATCCAACAAATAGGGCTAATCACAAAGAATTTTCAGGATTTCCAACACCAAGAACATCATATAGAATATGAGTGAATAAAATAGATTTTGATGGACATAGTGGTTACCTTTAAGAGCTTTTCTCAATCCAATCAAGCCTCAAGCTAGTCCCCTAAGCCCCACCTCCTTCTTGATCATCTTTTACCCAAAGAACCCCAAAAGAACTTTATAAGAACATGCAAAAAGACTAACAAAAACACAAAATGCAAGATGGATTCTAGGATAGATGTACTTACCCACTCCTAACCAAGCTTAAAAGAGCAATCTTTACTTGAAAACTTGTAGAGAAATGAAGATCAATTTTTGGACAATAAGGAAGGGAAATGGCGTGGGAAATGATTGTAGGGAGGAAGAGGAGTGTAAACTTTTAGGGTAATTTTGATCTTCAAATTATATACTAAGAATACATACAATATTTAGGGTGTAAGACATTAAATGTGAAGTGGGCTTAAGTTAGGAATATTACAAGAGATATGGGAATTGAATATAATCAAGACTAGTAAGTTGGGCTAATGAATTTACCCCTTACAATTAAATATAATGATTAGGACAAGAAAGCCCATAAAATGTCTTAGGATCATTACATACATATATATAATATAAGATCAATAAATTGGGCTTGTAGGAATATTTAATTACAAAGGTTGTAAGGATCCAAATTGAATAAAATCCCCTTACAAGAATAAATTCAATTAATTGGGCTCTTGATCAGAATAATTAAATTAGGCTCAAGAATATATATGTACAAGTGTATATATATTAAATAGAAAGAATTAGCCCAATTGGAATTAATTAAATTGCCCAAAGAATTAATTAACAAACGATAGGCTTGAACGAATTTACGGGGTGTTACACTTCAAGTCTACTTAACTCCTCATCCACACGGTTAAACTCGGCCAAAGATTGATGATCAGATTGTCCCCGCAACGACTGAAGTTTCACACGAAGCTGGTTTATGCGCTTACCGAATTTATGGAACCTGTCACCTCCCCAAGCTTTCAGCCTTTCCCCACAGAACTGCAAACAATTTTGCAAACCTTTCTCCCTCCCTTCAAGCCAAGCGTCCTCCACCACACCTCGACACCCCTCATCCAGCAACCAAGCCATATTAAATCTGAAATTCTTCCGCCTTCTATGAGACGAATTCTGCACTCTTCTAACATCAACGAAAATAATAGAATGATCAGAAGAGCGAGAAAGAGTATTTACCACTTTAGCAGATGGCACAGAAGTTCTCCAGGCATCAGTTGCGAGCACTTTGTCTAGCCGCTCCTCAATCCAGGCCTCTATGCCTCGTCCACGTTCCCAAGTAAAGGGGTAACCGTCCATGTGTACAGTATGCAAGCCACAATCATCTAAAGTTTCCCCAAAACCCCATAGTAAGGCCTCTGGGTGGGGGCATCTCCCCCGCTTTTCGTGCTGGAATAATAAATCATTAAAGTCCCCTAAAATGACCCAGGGAAGAGCAGAGCGGTCTAGTAGGGACCGTAACAACTCCCATGACTCCCTTCGTCGATTGCGCTCTGGGAAGCCATAGAAACAAGTCATCCTCCATGGGGCAAGACCAATGCAAGTCACCTCAACATCAATGTGGTGTCTCGAAAAACTCAATAACCTGGCAGTATTATTACACTTCCAAAACAAAGCCAATCTGCCACTTAACCCCACACTATCGACATAAAAAAGCCTATCAAAACCCAATTTCACCCGCAAACGTTCCGCATGAATTCTACTAACTTTTGTTTCCATTAGAAAAATAAAATCCGGCTTCTTATTGGACACCATGTCCATAATCTCACGAACTGTACGTGGATTGCCCAAGCCACGACAGTTCCAGCTTAGGGTACTCATTGGGATGGACGGGTCTGGACTTCAGCACCCGCCAATAACAAGTTTTTTGAACCAGTAATCAATGAGTAATCACCAACCTCATCATCATGTGTTCAACGTCGCTTGAGTCCAGTAAAGGCTGCAACCATATTGCTCCCACCAGCACCAACTTGCATGTTTACTGTCTCCTCAACAACCGATGGAACATTAGAGTTGCTCAAGGTGATCGGCACGTCCGAAGAAGGATTAAAAGTAGCATCCATATTTGTTGCAGGTGAAGTAGTATTTGACGCTGCTTTTTTGCATATTGCCGTGACAAGGAGGGCTAGCATCCATACTTGCTGCTTCACAGGCCGGCGCCGGACTGGACACATTCGGCTGATGAAGACCAACGTTCTCAACTTCAGCATCCCGAACCTCCGCACCCACCGTCTCCTCTGTGACACCCCAACCTCACACAGGCTGAGATAGATAAAACTTAACACAACAGCTACCTATCTCA
>CP025659.1:50078794-50089126 GCA_003576665.1 Ipomoea trifida
ATTCCCACCTTCCCCAATGATCAAGTAAAGACTAAAGAGATTGGACTAAGACAAATAGAGACAGAAAATTTCTTACTATTGTACAGGAATGAAAACAGTAAATCCTTAGCTTATATGGAGTATATGTAATGTATCAGTATATAGGATGTAGGACAATAATTAAATGCAATGAAAACCAATAAAAAAAATTTTAGAAATTATAAAATTGTTGATACGTATTAGTTTGCTTGCAATAGTAATGTGTACTAACAGAAAAAATTATCAATATTATGAAGCCTTGGTTTTCACCATTATGGCATTATAGGTTATTGAATAAAATTAGACTTACCTGTTCAGAAAGGTAAAGACGCTGGCAATTTTTGTGACTATGCTGCTCAATCACAGGACCCATCTATCAATGATTCCATCCAAATATTAACTATGGACAACAAATCTTAATAGTGAAAAGACAAATACAAAATTACAAAAGTATAATGACAGTTGTTCAGCCCAACAGTGGAATCCAATAAATTACATGCAGGAGGATTATCAATCCAGCATCTTAGCTACACATGGATAATGCACAGAGATCACCAGCAGCAGATAGATTTAAGTGTGCTCATGTACTGAAACAGTTACCACCTGAACCATTTTTACAGTCAACAAACAGTCCTGATTATTGTTCACTTATTATACCAAAATAAATAAATACGGAGTATTCAATTCATTTTCCATAACAATTAATACTGTTATTTTCCTTCTATTCCGCTCAAAACTAAATATTACTTCAAAGAAAATGACAAAAATTACACTGTCTCGCACACATGATATGTATAACGAACCTGATTATAACCAAATTGCAAATAATTTTCACATGGAATTCGCAAACCAAAAACAACAAATTTATAAACGAACCGAACACTAGCATTAAGAGCCGCTTAAAATATTTAAAAATTCTAATATCATAGAACAGAAACAGGGATAAATAGAAAGGCATTTTACCGGCAAGAGAGGGAAGGCCAGACAAGGTTATGATTAGCGAACCAGTCGTAGAGGACCGGAACCAGCGACTTCCACTGAGCGTACTTCTCATCAACACCACCGCCGGCCTTCTTGCCACCGCCGGCCCCGCCTCGCTTCCTAGAGGTGGCGCCGCCGGAAGGATGCGAATCGCGTTCTCTGTCCTCCTTGGCTTGTTGGTTGAGCCCTTCGGCCGGCCACGCTTTCGCGGCTGCTGTTGCTGAGGAGGGCGAAGAGGAGGAGGTGTTTCCATGGCGGAAAAATATTTTGGGGGAAATAAAACCCTTGTGTACTGTAGTGTCGTAAATTAGTGATAATGACTTTTGGATAATATAAGGTAAAATAAATTAAGGGTGTGTTTGGAACGTGAAAATGATTTCTGAAAAATGTTTTTTGGAAAATGAGTTATTTTTTAAAAATCATTTTCTTTTCTTGTGTTTGGTTGCAGAGCAGAAAACTGTCTTTGTGTGTTTGGTTCATTTTCCAGAAAATAGGTCAGAAAATGAACAGATATCTCAATACAATTCAAAAATGTAAAATAATCCAAAAATGGAAACGTACATGATTATTATCCATCTATACAATCCAAAAATGTAAAATAATCACCACAATAATATCACAATTGTTACAAATTATTTATTTATAACAAAAAAAAATCACAACAAAATAACAATATCTCAAAATATAACTAAACAATACCCTAAACCCTAAAAAAATTCCCAAAATTGGAAACCAATCGACCCACTAGAAACCAGTGGGTAGACTGGGTTTGCAAACCAGTGCGTGGACTGGTTTCCCAAGCCAGTCCGTCGGACTGGTTGCACAAGCCAGTCCGACGGATTGGTTGCAAAATCCCTCTCATTTTTGCTCATAAATAGGTAAATGTTTCATATCTGAGAAAATAACACATACAAATTACAAGTGAAAAAAAAAAAAAGAGAAAAAAGAAAATTACCTTGATGGAGGAAGATGGCAAGAAGAAAAAGAGCAGTGAGCCAAAAGGAGGGAGAGCAGATGAAGACGACAGTGAGAGGCGGAGTCCTAGAGATGAAGACGACAGTGAGGCGGAGAGGAGTCCAGAGGAGCGAGAGGCGAGGCTGGAAAATGACTTCCCCTTTGGGGGAATCTTTCCTTCAAATGGGGCTCATTTTCCATTGACCCAAGTGGTATTTTCCTTTGACCATATTTTCCTTGCCTCTCCCAAACACCAAAAACCGAAAAATGATTTCCAGAAATCATTTTCCGGGTTTCCAAACACACCCTAAAGGAAAATCAAAGTGTTGGTTCCTTTGAATTATTTTTTTATTTCTTTTTAGAAATTGAATTCTTTATTTATTGAACGAGTTTTAATTTAGTCCTTCAATTAATTTCGACATAGTTTGTGATGAACCTAGAAGCATGACCCAAAATATAATTAAAGTAAGGGTGGATTTGACCAATGTGAGTCCAATTACTAAAGCAAATGTTGGCCTTCTTCTATAAAGAGGGTTAAGGACTTGTTTGGCAACACAATATATAACATAACTTGAAAAAACAAACAAATGAGAGGAGCGGTCCACCTAGATTGTGGGGGTGTCGACTCTCGGCCTATTGGCACGCGACAAGCCCTGTGGGGGCCAGAGTGGATCAAAGCGAACCACTCCCAAGTCCACGTTTGTGGGGATATTCTATCCCTTGATTAGCTACCACCGGCCCACCGCACAACGATCGGAGGGCTCTGGCCCAATATGACCGCCTAGGGCAAACCGCGCATGGTGATCGATGAACGGTGCAGATGGCCTGATAGACGACAAGGGGGAGCAGTACAATGAGGTGGTCAACACAGGTTGAGAGGCAATCAGGCGGTTAGCAAGACTTCGAACGTGCTTTGCAACATGGCTCACAGTGAAATGTTTGGCAAGAAAGAGTGGCACCCGGCAAGACACGTGTATGGCTTAGGAGGGCAGAGCATTGTGGTCCATGCAGTCGTGCACCTGTCGACGACATGCGGTCCTAAGAGTAGTATAAGATGTGGGGCTGGTGTCTAGTTCAAACTATCATTAGCACCCGTATTCTCTCTTGACTTCTCCCCCTATCAATGGTGCAGTGTGTCATTTACCCCCGTGGTCCTCTAGTTAACAGTAGTAGTCTACCCACATGTGGAGGAAATTGACTGAAATGTGCCATTTTGTTAAACAATAGACAAAAACGAGACACTTTTCAAAGTTGTACAAATTAGGGAAAAACTCATTTGCGACTTGAATTTCTTATCAAAAACGCAAGTCACATATGAGTTTCTCACATTTTCCAAAAACTATTTTTTTTTCAATTTAATACGTGAAATGCAAATCTCACTTGCGTTTTACATTATTAGGATGTACGCCAAACAAAAGTGGAACTTACATTTGTGCGTTGTATTTTCCTAGGCTATTGTTATACAGAATACTACAAACGCAAGTCCCACATGAGTATGTGAGAAAAAAAATTAAAAAAAAAACATTAAATTAAATTAAAAGTTGCTTGCCTTTGATGTTGTGCTTTCACAGGTGGTTTCACTTATTGGGATACAAACATAGGAAAAGCAACATTGAGGAATGGATGCTTTTTTTTTTTTTTTTTTTTTTTTTTTTTTTTTTTTTTTAACATGCATATGAGGAATGCATTTTTTTTTTAAATTTATTCCCAAGAGAAGTACAGTACATTATACCGATATAATACTGGATAATATGGTAAATATATATATATACATTAATAGATACAGACTTACCTATTATAAATAGGTAAAACCTTAATTATTTTAGAATTTTAATTTTCGTATTCCTTCTCCCTTCCACTTTTTACGTTCGGCCATCCATTTGGGAGAAGAAAGATACAAAGTAGTAGAACGACGTCTGTTTGGGCGGTGGACGCGGCATTGTGTTAGACAGACGACGGCGTTTGGTGGTCTACGGTGGACGACGATGTGTGAGGAGGAAACCGGCGGCCGTGTATTTCCTCTCAACCCTGTCTACAATTGTCTCACTTATTTTTTTTTTGGGTATTTGTTGGTTTCTTGCTTCCCTATAATTCCCTGTAAAGTCTGTGTCTTGTTTGTTTCTATTGTAATAATGGTGAAAAATGAGAGCGGCCAAGAAAAGCCTCTGGATATATTTTTGATGATTGAATAGGATGAACGGACGACGAAGCATACCAATGCGAGCAATAAAGTTACAGTTCATCTCATTGCCGTTAAACTTTATATGTTTGCTGTAGTGAAATGAAAACAAGCTCTGTTTCTTTCTTCTTTTTAGCACATTTTTTGTGCTCAGGTGATATTGATTGGTGATGTGTTTACAGATCAAAATCCTTGCTCAATTAGAATCTGCATTTGCACTTCTTACTTCAAACTGACAGAAACAACAGCGGCAAGCTCTAAACTTGCTAAGTTTTTCTTATGTGTCTGAATAATGTAAGCCTTGTATAATCATTGTTTTGTGGTTATAACTTAATATGACCCTATAGTAGTATTTAAGAATAAATGGAATGTTAAATAAGCTTATGTGATGGTAGTATCTGACTTGTAGATTAGTTATACTCCAGAATGCTAAAAGTTCTAAATTACATCCCAAAGTCTGGGAATGAGGTATATAAAGTTATAAAATGTAGTTTGGCATTTTCTGTGTTTTTTTAAACCTATATTCACACAACATAGCCTCATCGAGGCCATGTTATATTTTTTTTAAGATGTATTAGTTTGGAATATTATTATTAATGTCCTCAGGGGAGTGCATTTTAATGCTATATTTGCCGAATTGTTTGCAATTCAACCTTTAGATGAATTTCTTATAACTAGTAAGATTTTTTCTACAGTCGTACTCAATGTTCCACAACTCATGGAGAGCAGCTAAGATCTTGAGGTGCAAAATGCCACGCGGATACTTATCTTTCACTTATTAGGAGAATTTGTATTCCATGAAACAGCGAAGAAAGATATGAAATTATTTTTGTTAGAATTAATTAGTGCTTTTGAAGTGTGCGGTCAATACCATTAGGGATCGGCAACTTTAGCGTACCTGTACAGGGCGTTGTGCATAGGGGCTTATCACGAAACTTCGACCGTATGCGGATGCTTATTGTTGGTTCAAATTTGGGCATGGGAGAGACGGTCTATAGTTATGCCACAATGCGTTTTGCCTCAATAAATGCTTGAAGATTTGCCACTTGCAGCAAGGTTAGTTGCAAAGTGCGATTAAATTTATTAATTTATATTGTATGTGAAATACTTATTGTTCCATTTTAAAACATAGGTGGAATTGCCCGTATTCATAGCGTTCTATCTCCGGATACGTGGTACGAGTTTATCACGACCAATTGGATCAAGTTAGTGCAAGCAAAGTGAGTCACTTTGATGTTATGTTTATATTTTACAATTATAATAGATATTAACATTATCATAACATAAATAAAATTTTAATTAACATCGCGACATTGATTTTTTTTTTTTTTTTTTTTTTTTTTTGCAGTTCAATTTCACTCCATATGATAACGTCTTGAATAACTTGCCCTATTATTGCAAAGCTGGCAAAAGGGTGCGGTAATCCCTATGTCTCACAATCAATTCCCCATGCTTTGTGGGTGGTGTGTACATGAAAATATGATATTATTAACCAAGACGGTGTGATAATTTAGAAGTAACATGGCTCCCTGTGATGTAGGGGTGTGCAATTTACCGAAATTTTTCGGTTAACCGACCGAACAGAAAAATTTCGGTTAATCATTAACCAAATCGAAAAATTCGGTTCGGTTAATGGTTAAAGGAATCTTGAAACTTCGATTAATGGTTAATTCGGTTTGAAAGGTCGGTTAACCGAACAGTAAACCGAATTTATATATATATATAATTAAAGAGTCAATTCCCTTTTTGGTCCTAGACTTATAGTGGCTTGGACAATTTTAGTCCTCCATACAAAATTTTGCCAAATTTTACCCACACTTATTGTGACGAGGACAATTTTGGTCCTCCGCCAAAATTTTCATCTGTTGACCGTCTAAATGAGGGACATTTCTGTCATTCAATGTGTTCTTCTCAAGTGCAGAAGAAAGTGCATAGAAGAGAATCACTTTGAACCGTTGATCTCTCAGGATTATTTTATAATCATAGATAGTCGTTCCAGTTGCCAGTTGAATGTCGGAAATGAACCGTGTAGCTTTTCCAGAGCTTTAGACATCCATTGATACAGTACATTTGCAAGACCCCTGCAGAAATAATGACGGAAGATATTTGCCTCCTCTAAAACCATTTCACAACATAATGAAGCTCTGTAGTCCTGTATCAGGAGTGATGGGCAGAATCAGTAAAATTAAAAATAAAATGGTGGATATTGATAAGGACATGGTGGGGAGAGGGGAGGGGGTCATTGTGTGTCCCTGAATAAACACTGACTTCCTTCGCAGAATAAACAAGTGATTCTTGAGAATTGGATCCCAACATAGAATTCCGAAAAATAAAATAAAAAACTCAATGTGAGTGAGTGTTTCCTCCATTTTAACAATTGCATATAATATAGAAAGCTTTGTACATATGAAATAGGTACAGGCGAGTACACACAGATAGATGAGGGGTATCCAAGCTCCTTCTCGAATCTTATAGATCGTTGCTGACAGATAGAGGAGTTCCACTGATCCAAATAATGCAGCAAAAGTAGTGGCTCTTAGTATCTTCTCCTTCCACACAAATATAACAGTTGTGCCTACAAAAAGCCTCTGGAAACAATTTGAATTAAAAAAAAATGCATGTGTAGCAATTTAATAAGCTAAACAATTGGTTAGAGCTATACCATAAGCAACTTGTTCATGTACCTTAATTCATCCGATAGTAACAGCTAAACAGAGGCAATATAATAACAAATTTAATCTCTACATTATTTTACTTTAATCCATATTATAATGTACCGGCAGTAGCAGCAGAAGCGGCTAGAGGACTTCCTTGACGGCGGAGTTGGTTCGCTACTCCGATAACCAGACAGAGACTCAAGACTCGTCGCTCACCCACATCTCCACATCCGCAGCGGCCTACTTTAACAACCGGCAAGATCTGCAGCTCATACTTGGAATTTAGGCCTTATCCACAAACTCCTTCCGACGTCGACGACTCCGCCTCTATCTCCCGTACTCAGGCCATCGCCACCGCCGAGTTCAACGACCATCCCATCGACTCTGTGAATGCCCTCCCCTACACCCAACGCCCCACCGGAGCTCTATCTCTCTCTATCAACCGCCAGACAACCAAAAATGTCATTGTCTCCGTCGACTCCGACACCTCTAGGAAAATCTCCATACCTTCGTAAAATGGAGACGATTAGAGAAACCAAAGAACAGAGGTTAATTAGGGATTTCAGATTTATAATATAATTTTTTTTATTATCAGATTAATTTTTTTTATTGAAATCCAGAACAAAACATTCATGGATATAATATATAAAAAGAGATAAGTTGAATTGACACAAATACCCTCTCTTAGACTGCTAATAGACGGAAATTTTGACCGAGGATTAAAATTGTCCTCGTCACAATAAGTGTGGGCAAAATTTGGCAAATTTTTTTATGGAGGACTAAAATTGTCCAAGCCACTATAAGTCTAGGACCAAAAAGGGAATTGACTCATAATTAAATATAAATACTAAATACTAATTGGATTGAAGATTTGAAGTTATGGATGTTTGAATATTTGAAGTTATGGATGATTTGTATTTTATTTTAATTGGATTTATTATTTTAGGTGTTATTTTTAGAATTTTATATTTTAGGTTTAAAAAGTTCGGTTAATCGCTCAGTTAAGTTACAGATGATTTGTATTTTATTTTAATTGAATTTATTATTTTAGGTGTTATTTTTAGAATTTTATATTTTAGGTTTAAAAAGTTCGGTTAATCGGTCGGTTACCGGAAAAAAAATTTCGGTTCCATTAATTCGGTAACACAAACTTCGATTCGGTTAACGGTTAAAGGTTTTAAAATTTCGATTAACCGAATGCACACCCCTACTGGGATGCATGTTACTTCTAAATTATAAATACCCCGCATTTTTCTATGTCTCACGATCAATTCTCCATGCTTGTACAAAAAAAATAACAAAGTATTTTTTCCTAAGTAGTCAGGCGATGCAAAGACTCAAAAACACATATTTGACTTTAAATTATTATTATCTTTATTTTTTTGTGTTTCTTTTAATTTCTTTTTTTTTTATTTGAATCGTGCTGCCCACTTAGTTGTTCGGGATGCCGTTTCTTTGTCAGGTTGTGGATAATGGTTTGATGACCCTACTCCTTTTCTTGTGGATTGTCTTTCTTCTGAGTTAATGAATTAAGTCTTTTATTTAAAAAAAAATATTTATATTACCAAAAACAATTGAGTTAATGAAAATGGCACTTTGTTAGGGGGAAAAAGTGCCATTTTCCCTTGAAATTATATTAAGTGACATTATGACTTAAATTAACCAATTCCTTTGTTTATATACTTTGTTTGAAACAAGTCTGATATATATTTATTGTAACCCTCCACTCATTCCAATAAGTCTAGAGTTCGAGAAAAAAAAAAGGGTTTAAATTTATTTTATTCTAAGGCATTGGCATGCATGAGTTATGATTTATAGATATTTCAAAATAATCTTTACTAGTTAGAATAGTCATTAATAAGCTGCGATCGTACGTACAGGTCACGAACCGTAAAAAAATTTTAAAGTATGTGTTCAGTCCCGATTGTCCTAGGAAGTGGGTTATTAGGCACCATACTATTAACCTTGAATTTCCTATTTAATTAAATTAGCCCGTAACAGTGAAAATTTATTTCGAACTTAGTATCGCTATATTTCGCGATGTAACGAAATCGCCCGATTTTAGAATTTAAGGTTAGAATTGAGTTCGGGATAATTTTTTTTCGAATTTACCCTACCTAAATTACTTCCTACCGTAACTATATCTGTTTTAACCCTTAACAGTCTAGCCAAAGATATTTTTCCTTGAGTTACCACATGAAGTTGACACATGTCACTCTTTCTAGCCACATACTAGTAGTAAATTAATTTAGAGTTGATTTAAATAGAGCTTGGTCTTCAATCCACACCCCTTGGCCGAAAAATTGAAGGGAAAAAGAGAGAGAGAGAAACTTCATCTTCATCTGTAAGCTCAAGAGCCTTCATAGCTAAGTTTCTTCATCAAGTCTACCACTATTCGGTAAAATTCCATTATTATTCGGTTAAAAGCTTTGTTTTCTTCTCTAGAACCTAACTATAGGTTAAAACCTCTTAAAAATTATTGTTATAGTGGTATGTTTTGCCTAGGGATTTTGGTGAAAGAATTGAGTAAAGGTTCAAAGCTATTCTTGCAAAAAGTGCTTCACCCAAGAGGTAAGAAATCCCTTAAGTTGGTTTTGTCACTTAAGATTTTATGATTGATATTTGAAATAGGAATTTATGAGCTTTGTGTTAAAATATATGGATATATGTAAGTGTTAGTAGAATATATGAGTATATAACTAGGTGGGTAGTATATATATATATATATATATATATGTATGTATGTATGTATGTATAAGTGCCATAAAGGATGAATATGCATATGAATATACATATATGTGTATGTATGTATAAGGAAGAGGTTATGTTGTATATACGTGCTACCTATGAGTACTATGTATAGATGATACATACATGTGTATAAAGTGTGTTTTGTGTTACTAGTATTGTATATGATGAAGTGGTGAGATGTGCAAATGGTTTTGGGAACTATGCTTGAAAAGCCTATGGGCAAATAAAAATGTTTATGAAACTTACGTCGAAGAATGTACTATTTTGGTAAATAGGTTGTCAAAAACCTTATTTTTGAGGAAAATGTCACTATTAGTAAGTGGGTACCTTACTTGAAAGATGAGAAAATGGTATTTGGAAAGCCTGCGAGCATTGGAAGTATTTTGAAAATCCATTTTAAACAAATCACCATCATGGGCTAACGAGGTAGCCAATTTCAAGTATTGGACTCAAATGTGAAATATGCCCAAAAGGAATGATTTAAGAAAGAAAAACTAAAGAAAGGAAAATGTTTTCCAAAACCTTAGTTTCTAAGTAAGTTGAGGAGGACCTTGATTAGCCTACGGGATGAAGCGGGCTTAAATGCCATTTCCCAGTGGTTGTTTACATCGTATGATCAATTCATACTAAAAGGGGCGAATTCTATTCGCCGAGTACTGTATTACTCATAGGATGAGGTATTCCTATGGGGGATGTGCACACTTAAGGTATAGTTACTCCAAAAGTCCGGGTAGGTGTCGTTTTAACGGACCTGGCTAGGCCAGCTAGGAATCATTTTAACGAACCTATAAG
>CP025659.1:50090126-50100462 GCA_003576665.1 Ipomoea trifida
AACCGTACAGGAGTACACCGGCGCTTTCTGGAGCTAGCTCGCTTCGCACCCACCTTAGCCCCGACAGAGGAGACACGGATCGAGCGGTTCGTGGCCGGGCTGAACCTGGAGACGCGCATGGCCCTGGTTGTATTCAAATTCCAGACTCTGAGCGAGGCCTACAGCAGCGCTGCCGATCACTACCGCGTGCTGACTATCCGCCGAGGGCTTCAGGATCGCTCCAAGCGGCCAGCAGAGGGAGGAGCTTCAGACGCCAAGAGGCATCGACCCGGGGGCTCCAGCGCGAGAGGAGGCTTCCAGCAGGGCGGCTCGAGCCGTGGTGGTGGATCTCGCCCTAGCTTTGGGCAAGGATCAGGAGGAGATGGAGCCCGCACGCGGCACTTCAACTGCAGGCGTTGTGGGAGGGACCACCCGGGGCGCGACTGCGAGGGGAGGCTGGTTGAGTGTTTCAGCTGTGGTCTGCGAGGGCACCGAGCCTACGAGTGCACTGCGAAGAAAGGAGGACCATCTCAGTCCCGACCGAGCGCAGCACCAGGAGTTCCAGCAGCGACCCGACCTTCTCGAGAGGCCGAGGGCAGTGGAGGCAGCCGGCCGAGCGGAGGCCGAGGACAGCACCAGCCGGCGGGACCGCAGCAAAGAAAGATCTTCGTGATGGGACGCACGCAGGCTGAGGCCAATGGGCTTGAGGAAGGTAACCTCCGAGTTTAATCTTTAAATAAGTGGTTTAAGCGCTTTCCGAGTCTTTCGTTGCATGTTCGTAGTTAGTTGAACCCTTAAGTGAACCGTAGGCGACCCCTCGTTAGTTAGGAAGTTTTAGGATGCGTTTCGTTAAGAGGCCTGAAGACCCGACCGCGTTACAAGTGTTGGGAAGTTCGTGAAGTCAAGAACGAAGGAACAAGGCAAGGAAAAAGGAAAAAGGACCTAAGGATCTAGCCAATGTGCACAAGGGGGTTCGAACCCACGTCTAACGCTTAAACACAAAGGAGTCACGCCATCCAGCTATTTTGGTTCGTGGTGTTCAAGTCACAACGCTTACGTTTTAATCTTAAAGGGGCCAGCAGTAACCGTGCGGTAGAGGAGAACGGAACGGAGGTTTCCGTGAAGGCGGTTCGTAAGTGTGTGCGGAGGAGAGCGGCGGACTGGGGTCATCCGTGAAGTAGCTCCGCCAAGAGAGACGTAGCAGCGTAGCGGTACGGTCTTCCGTGAGAGTGGTCCGCAAGTGCGAGGGCACATGCGTCTTTTGCCCTGTCCAAGCGCGTTATAACCCTAAGTCCTCCGTTTCGCTCTCCGCTTCTTATTTTCTTTTGCCCGTAGCAGCCAGAGAGCAAAGGAGCGCCGAGGACCGCAGTTTTCCTCCGTCATCAACGCCCAGTCTACGCACAACCGTCACCCGCGTCCGCGAACTCCATCCGTCAACAGCGCCAATCACGCGAGCTCTCCGCAAAGGTCCGCAGTTTTGACGTTGTCGTTTCTTCCACAGCAACACCGAATTCAACCCTCAACCGCAACAATGTCAAGAAGAAATCAAGCCGAGGTCGGAGAAGGCTCAAGCAACATTCGCTACAACATAATTGATGGTAAAGCTCTTGACCCGTCACACTTTTCGCCCGAAATTTTGAATATGCTTAACTTTCAAGGTTTATTGAACACATTCTTGAGGATCGAAGATGTTGTGTATCCCAATTTGGTTAATCAGTTTTATCAAAATATGAAGCTTAAGACCACCAATCAGATGCCGTGATCACTTCGATAGTGAAGGGCATAAGGATTTCGTTGGACCCGCCTAGTTGGGTAGGCTGCTTAATTTACCGTTGGGAGGTGTTGATGAGTATGAGCGGAATGCATGGGTTGAGACGCAAGAAGTGGGCTTCCGTGATTATCTGAGGTACATGACAGGGCAGAACGAGAATCTTGCTTTGGATACTCGCCCCGACAAGCACAACCTGACGGGGGAGCAGAGGATCTTGACTATGTTGGTTGCAGAGAGTTTGTTGCCAAACCGGAACAACAGTCGGCAGGTCACGGCAATTGAGTGTGCCTTTGCATACTTCCTGAAGCACCGAGTGAAGTTCGACTTACCTACCCTAATGATCTTGCACATGAATTTCTGTAAGACGAGCAAGAGGCGCAATCGGCCGTATGGGATGATCTTGAGTTGGATATTTCAGCAAAAGAGGGTCAATGTGACTGGAGAGTTGGTCAAGCAACCGGTTCACAGCGCGTTCAACGCGCCGAGTCTGCAGTTCTCTGGGTTGTTTCAGATTGAGGGGAACGAGTACATCACCGCTCATGAGCTGATTAGGATGCCAGCGCCGAGAGCGGGAGCTGATCGAGCGCTATCACATCCCGCATAAGAGGTTGCGAGGCTTAATTGGGCCCCAGCAGGCTGAACAAGCAGGTGGGATGAGGGAGAGGATGAATCTGAGGAGGAGGCTGAAGAAGAAGAACCGATGGGGGAGGTCGGCCGAGAGCACAGAAGAAGGAGCAGCATGATCCGTTGGCTCCTACGCCACCAGTTGGCCCGGTACTCAGGCAGTTGCAGGAGATGCAGCGCATGATGGAGGCAAGGTTCGACACCCTAGATCTGAGGATGGAGGCAAGGTTCGATACCCTGGATCACAGGGTAGATCGTGGTTTTCAGCGTTTGGGCTACATCGAAAATAAGCTCGGGATTGAAGTGCCACCAGAGTACCTGCCGTCGTACCAGCAGCAGTACCCTTACCCCTACCCGTACCCTTATCCGTACCCGCCTCACGGTCCAGGCAGTTCGTCTCAGGGAGGCCACCCAGGTTGGTTGTTAGTTTCTCGTTAGTATTAGCTTTGTATTAGTAACCCTGTAGTGTAGTTGCGTAGTTTTAGCTTTGTTCTGTTTTGCATTAGCTGGTTGGTAAGCTTAAGTTTAGTATGTTTTAAGTTTAGTTGCATGTTGGTAAGTTCGTGAGTTAGAATTGGTTGAGCAATCGTTCTTTTCGAATATTCATTAAATTCGTTCGTTCCTTTGAACCGTATAGTTCCCGCTAGCTTGAGCTTCGGGGACGAAGCTCCTTTTAAGGGGGGTAGAGTGTAACACCCCGTAAATTCATTTCAAGCCTTTCGATCGCTAATTAATTCCTTGGGCAATTTATTAATTCAATTGGGCTAGTCTTTCCTTCAATTTCGAATATATATATATATATATACCCTTGTATATATATATTTGTTGCCTAAATTAATTATCCTAAGTAAGAGCCCAATTAATTGGATTATTCTTGTAAGGGATTTTTATTCAATTTGGACCCTTACAATTTGTAATTAAATATTCCTACAAGCCCAATTTATTGATCTTATATTATACATGTCTACATATTATTCCTAAGATATTCCTATGGGCTTTCTTACTCTAATCCTTATATTTAATTCATAGGGATGAATTCATTAGCCCAAATACTAGTCTTGAATATATAATATTAATTCTTCTAGCCATCACATTTTATACTTAAGCCCAATTCCAATTTAAAGTCTTACAATCTAATTATTGTATGTATCATATTGGTATATGATTTGAAGACTAAAATTACCCTAGAAGATCACACTTCTCCTTCTCCTTTCTCCTTGCCTTTTCACGCCATTTTCCCTTCCAATTCATCCAAAAAAAAAATTCATCTTCATTTCCCTACAAGTTTTCAAGTAAAGGTTGCTCTTTTAAGCTTGGTTAGGAGTGGGTAAGTGCATCTAACCTAGGATTCATCTTGCATTTTGTGTTTTTAGTAGTCTTTATGCTTGTTCTTATAAAGTTCTTTTGGGGTTCTTTGGGTAAAGATGATCAAGAAGGAGGTGGGGCTTAGAGGACTATCTTGAGGCTTGATTGGGTTGAGAAAAGCTCTAAAAGGTAACCATCCATGTCCATCAAATCTATTTTATTCACCTATTCTATATATGATGTTCTTGGTGTTGGAAATCCTGAAATTTCTTGTGTTTTGGCCTATTTCTTGGATGTATTTTGTTGGATTTTATCATGATCTTTGCCTAGTGTTGTATGATCATTGATGCTATGGATTTCCCTATTTTTGGCCTCTAAGATTGATGTAATGTTGGTGTATTTTGATCTGGAATTGCTCTCTGGAAGTGGAACATTTCGTGTCTGTTTGGTCTCTGGAATTCTGGGGGATGGGATGACCTTGCGGAGCACACCAGCGGCACAATGTAACCCGTTGGTGCGGTCCGCAAGGCCGTGACGGAGGAGAGTGACGGGCGAGAGGGTTCCGTGAGGAGGACCGCCTCCTCCTTGCGGAGGGTGCGGCGGAGGTCAGTGGACCGTTGGTGTTCCGCATGAACACTGGGAGTTCGATCCAGTGGATTAGTTTCTGTTGTTGTTGTCTGTTGTTGGTCCTTTGTTCTGATTATTGTTGTATTGTTTTGTTGGGTATTTTGCCATGGTTTTGGAGTATTTATCCATGCCTTTTGTTGGGTATTTACTATCTTGATTTGGAGATTGATTCATGTCTTTGAGTTCCTATTCTTGTACTCTTGAGCTATTGTTTCTTGGAATTCATTAACTGGGAGTTGGTTTGTGTTCATAGTTGAGATGAACACTTTGGTTGGTTGTTTTGAGATGGTGTTGGGATGTGAGTGTGAGATGATGGCTTGTTGGTATTGTTGAGATTTGTTGAATGAACTAACTGTGCTCTATTGATTATATTTGGGTTCATTACCCCTGTGATTGGACCTGTGATTGGGTTGATTACCCCTGTGATTGGACTTCGGTCCCTGTGATTGGGCTTTTGCCCCTGTGATTGGGTTCATTACCCCTGTGATTGGACTTCGGTCCCTGTGATTGGGTTGATTACCCCTGTGATTGGACTACGGTCCCTGTGATTGGGTTTTTACCCCTGCGTACCGGTTTTCCGGGTTTGACTCTCGATTTGTGATTATGAGATTGGTTTGAGGGTTTGGAGGTTGGAGTTGGGATTCTTCTTTGGTTGGTTGTGAGTCCTTATGTTGTTCAGTTGTTACCTTGTTGTTCTGTTGTTTTGGTTCCTTTGGTTGAGTAGTCTCGGTATTATGGTTCATTCTTGTATTATGCTTTCCTTATTGGATATTGGCTTTGTTGACTGAGTCTTGGTTATTGATTCATTCAGCTTGTTGTTGAGTATCGGCTTTTAAACTGTTGAACAGTTCGTTGGTGTTTATATTCTATATGGGTGTGTAAACCTATTTACAACTTATGTATATTTATACTTCCTTGCGGGTGTGAATGGTGGTTGCTTAGCATTCTTTTGCTAATGGTTCTTTGTGTGTTTTCCAGGTATGGAGTAGTTATGCGAGAGTGCGCTAGAGCTTTTCTAGTCGAGGATGTCTTAGCCTTAGTTTCATGATGTTTAGTCCTGGTTGTTTGGCCTGTGTGCCACCATGAGATTCTATGACTTTATACACTTGTGATTTGTAGTTGGGTTTTGAGAATTATGACTTGAGGACTTATTATATCTTTTATATTACAGTTCAGTTTGCTTTATGTTTAGCCTGTGCATCTAGGCTGTGATATACCTAGATGTGGCATGACGCCCTTAGGTTTTAAATTCGCTTCCGCTATGTTTGGTTTGTTGGTTGAGATTGGCAGCTTTTATGTTAAGTCTTTAGCTATCTCAGCCTGTGTGAGGTTGGGGTGTCACACCAAGCGTCATCTTTCTAGTTAACCCTACCCTTTCATAAAGCTTCCTCAGAATTCTTTTGTTCTACACCAATCAGTCATCAACGATTCATCACCTTCAGCCCTTTTTGGAGAGATAAGGTTATGCGAACCATAGCAGAGCTCATTCGAATCTCAGATCCATGTTGCGTGGGAAGCAAGGCAAGATCTGTCAATCAGTCAGAGTGTCGTAATCGAATCGTCAACCCGAAGAAATCGTTTAGAGTTGAGAGACTCCTTGACCTTCTTAAAGCCGAATTTCTCTTAGTTCCTTGAAACCCCAATTACCCTCCCATTAGCGAAATCCCTTCTCTTTACTCTAATCAGTATTCCTATCTCTTCTTGGAAACTAAATTTTCCTTTGTTTCTTGAAACTCTAAATGCCTTAGTGTTGAAATATCCTCTCTACCGGTTCTAAATCTCTTTCTCGTTTTCGCTTGGAACTGAATTCCTCTTTTCCCTTGAGAAAGTGCATACCCTATCATTAAAGAATCATTTCCATCCTTCTAGACCTCATTGCTATCGACTCTTGGAACCGAATCCCTCTCATTCCTTTGGGGATTGCACACTCTTTTATTAAGGCATCCCTCTCTATCCATTTTAAATCTCCTTCTCACCTTCGTTGGGAAATAAACTCCTCTCTTTCCTTTGAGAAATTGAATACTCTATCATAGAGAAAGCGTTTCTGCCTTTCTAAGACCTCGTTCTTAACTCCTCTAGGAACCCGATTCTTCCCTTTCCTTGAGTAAGTTGAATATCCTACCGTTGAGAAACTCGTTCTGCGTTTTCAATCTCATTCTTATCTTATTTCAAATTGAATTTCCTTTCTTACCTTGAAGAGTTGAATACCTTGTCATTGACAAACCGTTTCTGTCCTTCGAGACCTTATTCATAATCCCTTTTGAAATCTAATTTCTTTCTTTTCCTCGAATAAGCTAAATACCCTATCGTTGGAAAACTCCTCCTGTGTTTTCAATCTTGCGTTTATCTATTCCCGAAGCCAAGTTCTTTTCGTTCTCTTTTTAGAACTTGATATTCCCTTGATTGAGAAATTCGTTGCCCATTTCGAACCTTGTCCTTATTTTCTCCCGAAGCCGAGTTCATTTCTTTTTCCTTAAAGAACTTGACATCCCTTTTATTACAACAATCGTTTCCAACCTCTTGAACGTTGTTATTATTCGCCCCTTGAAAATATCTTGTGGAAGTAACAATCCTAACTCCTAAGCTGTAACCTTGATAACCTTTGATTCTATTCTTAACCGACGTCGTTCTTGAACCTTACACCTTAAACCTTTCATTCCCTGTTTCAGTTGGGTCAAACTTTTCAAAACCGGGCGTATACTATATAAATATTTTCCCTATATGTGCTACCGTACTAGTTTCTAACTCTCTGTCCCCAAACGTCTTTCTGAGCTTCGGGGACGAAGCTCCTTTTAAGGGGGGTAGAGTGTAACACCCCGAAAACTCCTACTACTCTCTTGAATATTATAAGGGGTTATTTTCTTATTAAATGAGTATTTAAATAAATTATAAGTATAATTATTTTCCTATGGGCTTGGGATTATATACTCTTGTATATATATATATATAGTTTATTGATATGATTAATAATAAAGTCCATAGCCCAATATTTCTATAGTCATATATATATATATATACGTAAACATACATCCTACATAATATTATTGAGCCCATAATTATATATATATGTTTTATGGACTATGATTAGTCTTGAGCCTATACTATGTTAATAATAAAGCCATGGACCCAAAGAGCTACTTTAAAGCAAATTATAAACTATGGTATTTATAGTCTTGACCCAATTGAGTTAGTCCAAATTATATAACCTATTCCTAATATGTTTTGGCCCAAACTAGAAGCCCTTCTAAGTATGATCTAGCCCAAGTAATCTATATGCATAACCATTCTTTTTATTTTAAATCTTAGACCAAAGTTGGCCCAACATCTATTTTTGATCCATGCTCAAATAGGAAACCTAGAGTTACTAATTAGGGCATAGTATATTTATAGTAAAGGAGTTAAGGTAGCAGCTTCTTTCCTCCTCTCTTGGCCTCTCTCGGCAAGACCAGTATACCACCAGTGCAACCGCCTCTGCCCCTAACCTTCCCATTCTTTTCCCTCGTCTTCCCGTTCCAGTGGAGTGTGGCACCGACATCAGCAGCCAAAGAAGGAAATGGTTACATCGTCGATCCTCTCGGCATTACCTTCTCCCGTCTCCCTTCTTCCCGTCTCGCCCTAAGCTTCACGACGACGCGAGAGCTCCAACCCGGCAGCAGCAATGGCGACTCAGACCTTCCGCTATCAGCGGCAACGAGGCTCGGTGAACCGGCAGCGCAGCGGGTGAGTCACGGCGATCCATCTTCTCCGATTAGCGTCTACGGCAGCAATGAAGCATATGGCCGGCGGCAACATGGAGTAGCCGGCGAGTATGTAGCTCCGGTCTCCATCTTTCCCCCTGTTCTCCAGCAACGAACGGCGAACTCCAAGTGGCGATGCAGCGGCTGGTCTTGAACGGCGGCAGCAGGTGGTGATTGACGTTGAGCCGGAGCGACGAGGAACGTACGAGGCGTCGACAATCTTCGGCAGCAGTACGCGTCTCCTCCTTCTCTGTTTCCGGCTAGCAAGCAGCAACGGTGGATGTGAACGGTAAGGGCAGTTCCGTGCACCTGTGCCGTGCCTTTAATCCTTCGACGTAGCGGAGCTCCTTGGCGGCAACCTTCCTCCGTTTGACGTGAACGGGAGTAGCATCTGCGTAATCTGATCGGGAGTTCTCTAGAAGGGTAGTAAAGTCTAAGGTTGCATAATGTAGCAGTAAGGAGCAGCGTAGCGTAGCGGTATGGTGCTTGCGTGTGAGCCGGAGGGAATGAGTTCGATTCCAGGGGCAGGCAGATGGAATTAAGGTGATGTTTTGGTCTATTAATACTAAGCTTATAAGTTTAAACTTTAATTCTAATATTATAGTTTGAGGCTAGATTAGTATTGTTGATCATACCCTTGTTTTGATATTAGTTAGTAACTAGATTAGTATGACTCATATGGTGTTACATTAGCCTTGAGCATGGAATTATAGGATTATAGATTGTAGTGGACCGATTAGGAATATTAGTATCATTATTAATAGTTAGTGACGGTGTTAGAATTATATTAAATTCTTCAGGTTCACAATTATGAACCGAGCTTTGAGTTTGACGTTGCTTTGGATTAAAATGCTTGGGGTTAATTACGCTTCAAAGGTAACCACTATGTCCATCAAAATCTATTTTTATACTCTCGCTCTATATGATATTATTTGGTGGATTGGAAATCCTGAATATCCTTGGTTATTAGCCTATTATTGATTGTGTTGTGGATTCATGGACTCGTGTCCTAATCCTCTGTCTATTTGATGTATATGATCATTTGTTGGTTTGGATTTCCATGTTACTTGGCCTCTGATTAGATGAATATTGGTATACTGTGATATGATCTTTGTATTCTGGAGTATCTCTTTGTATTCTGAGCTGAGTCCGATTCGGTATGTGGGAATTGCTCTTGCGGGGTCCTCTAGCGTGACAATGTAAGCGCTAGGGTTTTCCGTGAGAGTGAGGTGGTAGTGATTGGTGAGCAATCCGTTGTTTGTTTCCTCCCTTGTTCTTGAGTTTGTTGGAGTATTCTATTGGTTATGTTACCCTGATTCTGAGTAGTTATTCATACCTCTTAGTCCTTTGTATGAGTCTATATTATTTGGGAGTTGGTTGGTGTTCATATCTGAGATGAGCACTCTGAGTGATGGTTCTTGGGCTGAGTTGAGTATGAGTATGTTGTGACACCCCAACCTCACATGGGCTGAGATAGCTAAAACTTAACATAAAAGCTGCCAATCTCAACCAACAAACCAAACATAGCGGAAGCGAATTAAAACCTAAGGGCGTCATGCCACATCTAGGATATAATCACAGCCTAGATGCACAGGCTAAACACAAGAATAAACTAAACTGTCATCTTATAAAACTGAAATGATAACAATAATCCTCAAAGTATAAAAATCCATAATTATCCAAACGGGACCAAAGAACTAGTCAAAAGAGTGTAACGTAATATCTCAAGGCACACAGGCCCAAAAACCAACAACTAAACAAGGTAGACTAAAACTACGCATCCTCATAAAAAGAGAACTCTAGCGCGCTCGCGTAGACTACTCCATACCTGGAAAACACACAAAGAACCATTAGCAAAAGAATGCTAAGCAACCACCATTCACACCCGCAAAGAGGTATAGATATATAGTAAGGTTGTAAATAGGTTTACACACCCATATAGAATATAAACACCAACGAACTGTGCAATAGTTCAAATCAGATACTCAACAAGGATAAACTGAATGAATCACAAACCAAAACTCATTCAAGTAGAGCCGAAATCCAAAGATAGAAGAATAAGACAACAACGAATCAACTCCAAGGTACTAACCGGACACAAGCATAAGGAATAATCGATAGAATGAACAAGGACTCATATCTCAAGAATCAGAAAGGAAACCCAACGACAACCACTAAGCATCATACTAAACCCAATCCTAAACTCAAACCGAATGCACAAAGGCAACGCTCACTCACAGGGGTAATGAACCCAATCACAGGGGTAATGAACCCAATCACAGGGACCGTAGTC
>CP025659.1:50112808-50123112 GCA_003576665.1 Ipomoea trifida
CCGGAAAAATCAAATGACCTGTTATAACAGGTCAATTACCTGTTCGTGGGCTTCGTTGCCTCATTTTGACATGTTTGAGGGTCTAATTGCAAGTTTTAAAAGTTCGTGGACCTAATTGACTCCTTATGAAATGTTCGAGGGCCTATTTGACCCTTTTCCCTAACGCGCGACACTTTCGGCCACCAGCGACAAAGTCCGCGACCGCGACGACCGAATCGACGCCGGTCGCGTCTCCGGCGTCTGGCCGCCTTCTCCGCGAGTTCTTGGCCGCCTTCTCCCCAGAGCCGGAGACGGCGACCGGCGTCGATTCGGTCGTCGCCGTCGTCGGTCGCCGGTCGTCGCGGTCGTCAGACTTTGTCGTCGGTGCCGGAAAGTGTCGCCGGTCGCCCGGAAAAATCAAATGACCTGTTATAACAGGTCAATTACCTGTTCGTGGGCTTCGTTGCCTCATTTTGACATGTTTGAGGGTCTAATTGCAAGTTTAAAAGTTCGTGGACCTAATTGACTCCTTATGAAATGTTCGAGGGCCTATTTGACCCTTTTCCCTAAGATTTATTATGTTTAAAGAAAGATGTTGTTAAAGACCTTGTGGTCAAGTGGCACCTGGTGTCTTGATTAACACTTTTACATAGATGATGGGAGGGGGTTCAAGCTTCAATGTAGGCAACTATTAACTTTCTTTTTAAATATATATAATTGAACTATTTTTTTATATATATAGATTAGAGTGTTTTGTACTACGTAAGATTATCTTTATTCATTGAACATTTTTATTTTCCAAAAATGATACGTAATATCTACGATAAGAACTTGTAATGATTTATGTTTAATATTAATATCATAGAGTTGTATCAATAGATAAAAGTATAAATGTATACTATCATGCATCATTCATGTTCGTTTACCAAAATTTAGTCTTATAATTTAAAAAATAAAATAAAAATCAATCAATATTTTTAGGAATAAGGCTCAAATTGGCCACTGAACGAAACCTAAAAGTGCAATTAGGCCACTGAACGGAAAAAAATGTTCAATTACTCCCATCAACACTCCAAATGTATGCAATTTTACCTGATAGCAGGTTAACGCTCCATCCAGCAGGTTGCATGTTGACGTGGACGATGACTTGGTTTTTTTTTTTTTTTTCCTTTATTTTCCACCGTACGTGTACAAGGCAAACTAATAAGGTATATTATGAAATTTCCAAATCAACTAAACTTCTATTAGAAATTTCCATTAAACACTCAATGTTCCATCACCGTATAACACTCAATCCTTCATTAAACAACTAAGCTTCAATTATAAATATCCAAATCAACTATGAAATTTCCAAACCACACCTTAAATTCCTAACAGTTTATCAATTTGTAGCTTTATCGGTTCATAGATTCACCAGTTCGAATTTTCAAAGAAAAAAAGGTTCATCAGTTCGCAATTTCAATTCCTTACGGTGTATATGTTCATACAAAAGAACTAAGTACTACAGTAGATTTTTTGCAGATTGTAATGAAATGAAGTGAACTAGAGGTTTTAGCTCCAAAATAATGTTTGGTCAACCTTTCAGTCTACTGTAAACCAACCTAGGTTACCCATAGCTGACCAGCTCAAATCCAGGGGTTTGAGGTTCGAACCTACGACCTCACAATTGTAGGTGGATCTCTCTTACCACCTAAGCTGGGGTCACCCCGTACTACACTTATCTTAATTATATGGTTAGTTGTTCTATAAAGAATAAGACAAATAGAAGGAAAGGAAAATAAAGGAAATAAAAAAATGCCAAGTCAAGACAAATAGAAGGAAAGGAAATAAAGAAAATAAAAAAAAATGTCAAGTCATCGTCCACGTCAACATGCAACCTTTTAGATGGAGTGTTAATCTGCTATTAGGCAAAATTGCATAAATTTGGAGTCTTGAGGGGAGTAATTGCACTTTTTTTTCGTTCAGTGGCCTAATTACACTTTTACGTTTCGTTCAGTGGCCAATTTGGACCTTATTCCATATTTTTATATCCTACAAGTTGGAATATAGATAGATATATCATATTTATTAAAATTTTCAATCAATATTGCTTGCAAGATTCTTTGAAATGTAAATACAATATAATATTATAACTATAATCATGGGAATTTTTTTTCTTTAGAAGTCATTAACGTAAAAGGAAAAAAAAATGTATTAAATTGATAACCATTTTTAGTCATTAACGTAAAAGGAAAAAAAGTATTGTATTAAATTGATAACTAATCTAGTCATCAACGTAAAAGGAAATAGATATTGCATTAAATTGATAATCATTCTAGTCATTAAAGTAAAATGAAAAATATATTACATTATATTCACAACCATTCTTTAACGTTTGTAACCGATGTTAAAGCAATTGTAAATGCAATCTATATTACCTAGTAAAGGAGTCAATTTGAAAAATAAATGTAAATGATACAATGCAGAAAACATAAAGTATAAAGTATAATCTATCAATGCAATCTATATTACCTACACATTTTTTATTCAAATTAAGAAAAACAAGATTGACTTTTAATATATACTAGTATTGTCCCGTGCGATGCACGGATATGTATTGTAACTGTTGTGACTTATAAAATAGAATGTTATACATTATTGAACACTTCATGGTACACTACGTTAGTAGTTGAAGTACTAGCATTATTAAAGTCATTACATATTAATATTTTCAACCCATTAAGATTGCTTACTCTAGAAGCTACAATTGGCCATAAACAAATACGGGTTTCTTAAAAGTAACCAGAAGCTACAATTGGCCATAAACAAATACGGGTTTCTTAAAAGTAACCAAACATGTATAAGTGTTTGACTTTACTCTTGTTAATTGTAAAAGCATATGACAACATTAAAGGAAATTGTCTTCTTTAACATTTGAACATGATACACTAATTGACACTAATAAAATAATACGGAGTAATATTTTATTAACACATTAATACGAATAATATTATTAACACATTTGGACCACAATACTCTTACTAATAATATTATTATCACTAGTGTTTTACCCGCGCGATGCACGGAAAAAATTTTGTTATTATGAATTTAAATAAAAAAGTTAAAAAATAAAAATATATTAAAATGTACAATTAATAATATAGTTAAATTTTCATATATTTGGTCAAGTATCTATTATCATAGCATACAAATTTAAAATTAAAATTAAAATTAAAATTTTGTATGATTAATATACTCTAATCATGTACATATTTAGATAAATTTACATAATTAAATTGAATTATTCCTAATCGTATTTCATATATTTCATATATTATAATTCTAACAATATGAATAATAACTAAGAAAATTATACTTAGAAATTTAAAAAATGTAAATTTTAAATTTTGCATATGTGATTTTAAACTCTAATCGGACGCATTTTCTTATATGATTGTGTAATATAGTGTATATACAAATAATATTTATTAATATGTATATATGCAAGTTCTATAATATAATTTCTGTAATTATAATTTATATTGATATATTATAATTAAAATAATTAAATTTAGAAATTAAAAAATAGTATTTTAATTTTGTATGATTAATATAGGCATAATAATTATATGTGTGTATGTATTTTTTTTAAAATATAAATATTTCTGAACACACTGTTAATTTTATAATTTTATTTTTAAATATATTTTATATTTTATTAATTATAATTAAGAAAATTACATTTACAAATTAAAAGAATTTAATTTTTAAATTTATATGAATTAATGTAGTCCCTAACTATATATTTAGACAAAGTTTTAAATATTTTTGAATGTTTAATTAAGAGTATGAGTTGTACTCAAAAAAAAAAAAATTAAGAGTATGAGTTTAGACATATTTTAAAATGATTTTTTTAATAAGTAACCATTGTAGTAATTAACGTATATAATTATGCCAGTAATCACAATTCTATAAAAAAAATGTGTATATATTTTCATATTATACAAAATACTATAAATATAATATATGGCTACATAAATGGATAAAAAAATAAATTTATAATTTTTTTATACAGATATTGATAAATATTATATATTTTTTTTCTTGCATGAAAAATATTCTTATTTTAATTAAAGATCCGACCTATTTCACGGATTGAGACCCATGAGACGGTTTCACACAAATTTTTGCATTAAACGTTTGTTTGTTATCATAAATAGTAAATAGATCAGATGTTTGGAAACCATTTAGTTTTGTTTCTAAATATTTTCCAGCCCATAAATGTAGCACAATCAAAACCTCTCTATATCATCATTTAAATAACACTAGTGTTTTACCCGTGCTATGCACGGAAACAATTTTGTTATTATGAATTTAAATAAAAAATTTAAAAATATAAATATATTAAATATGACAATATAATAATATAGTTGAATTTTCATATATTTGGTCAAGTATCTATTATCATAGCATACAAATAAAATTTTGTATGATTAATATAATCTCTAATCATGTACATATTTATATAAATTTATAGAGAAAATTTACATAATTAAATTGAATTATTCCTAATCTTATTTCATATATACTATAATTCTAACAATATGAATGATAACTAAGAAAATTATACTTAGAAATTAAAAAAATGTAAATTTTAAATTTTGTATATGTGATTTTAAACTCTAATCAACGCATTTTCTTGTATGATTGTGTAATAAGTGTATATACAAATAATATTTATTAATATGTATATATGAAATTCTATAATATAATTTATGTAATTATATTTTATATTTGATATATTATAATTAAATTTAGTATAAGTATATGTATGTAGTGCATTTTTAAAAATATAAATATTTATGAATACACATTTTGTTAATTTAATAATTTTATTTTAATTATATTTTATATTTTATTAATTATAATTAAGAAAATTACATTTACAAATTAAAAGAATTTAATTTTTTAACTTTATATGGATTAACTATATTACATATTTAGACAAATTTTAAATATTTTTGAATTTTTAATTAAGAGTATGAGTTTAGACATATTTTAAAATAATTTTTTTAATAAGTAACCATTTTAGTAATTAACGTGTATAATTATGCCAGTAATCACAATTCTATAAAAAAATGTGTATATATTTTCATATTGTACTAAAATACTATAAATATAATATATGTCTACATAAATGGATAAAAGAAATTGATAAAAATTATTATATAGATATTGATAAATATTATACAATTTTTTCCTTGCATGAAAAACATTCTTATTTAAAAATTTTACATTGATATTTGAGTTTTGTTTCAAATTCTACTTTGGTGATATTTTAAACTTTGAGTAACACTTGTGAGACCGTCTCAAGGTCTCAATTCGTAAGAGGTTAGATCTTTGATTAATCGATCAAATATTTGATTAATGGTCAGATCTTTGACTCGTTAATTAAAGATCCGACCCGTCTCACAGATTCAGACCATGAGAGTATCACATACAAGTTTTTGCCTTAAACTTTTGTTTGTTATCATAAATAGTAATTAATAGATGTCTGAAACTATTTAGTTTTGTTTCTAAATATTTTCAACACATAAATGTAGTGCAATCAAAACATCTCTAGATCATCATTTAAATAATAGTCCACAATAGACTTTGTGGTTCAATATTTGTAGATCTATGATGTGTTTTTAACTAATTTATTGAATTTTATTTCTTTTAGTTCTATTATCTCGTATTCTTCTTCATTTTAAATTGATAGATCTCGAGATGATGCATCATTATTAAATATGTGAATTTCAATTAATTTAATAACATTATATTTAAATGTGAGACATTTACCAATAATATATTTTTTTTCAAACTCCGCAAATGTAAGTTAGTTCAATTAGTTCATTTTTATGTTAGTTTTTATTCAGTTATGTTATTAACGTAAATTTTTTTTTGGGCTCATAATATTTAAATAATAACTATTATTTTAGATTTGTAAATTTTTATAATTTATGGTATTTTATAAAATTTGTTACATCATTTGTACTACAAAACTATGCAATAATACTTATATTTGTTATTAGTAGAATGCTAAAATCATAATAATGATATATTTTAATTTCACATTTTTAAACTTTGAAAACCAACATCATTTATGTAGGAAGAAATTTATATATAGTAGTAATAATATTGTAGTTATTTTTAAAAGTTAGATGAAGAAATTGACATGCAACAATTTTTTTTGGCAACATATATATATATATATATATATATATATATATATATATATATATATATATATATATATATATATATATATATATATTATATATGTATATATATATCAAATTAAATTTTTAATTTTAAAAATTTTAATTAAAATTCAAAAAATAAACAAATGAAATTAAAATATCTATAATACAAAAATACTAAATTGAATAGAAGATTTCAATTTTATCTTATTAGAATAAATTAAATTTGACATATCTATTTTGATTTAGAATTTTTTTATTTTAATAGAATATATATTTTCTTTTATATAAATTCTATTACCATTAAATTACCATATTATTCTAATAAGATAAAATTGAAATCTTCTATTCAATTAGTATTTAAAAATATATATATATATATATATTTTTAATTTCATTTTTTATTTTTAAATTTAATTACAAATTTTAAAATTAAAATAATAATTATCATGAGAGGAATTTAATTACGTATATTAACATAATATAGTAATATTTTTTTAATACTATAATATACATCATATAGTAATTTTATTATTGATTTTTTTTTAAAAATATTATCATGAGAGGAATTTAATTACGTACATTAACATAATATAGTAAGATTTTTTAATACTATAATATACATCATATAGTAATTTGATTGTTGAAATTTTATTTTTTTTGAATATTATCATGAGAGGAATTTAAATACGTACATTAACATAGTATAGTATATTTTTTTTGAATACTATAATATGCATCATATAGTAATTTGATTGTTGGATTCTTTTTTAATATTATCATCAAAGGAATTTAATTACGTACATTAACATAATATAGTATATTTTTTTGAATACTATAATATACATCGTATAGTAATTTGATTGTTTGATTTTTTTTTTGAATATTATCATACTAGGAATCTAATTACGTAAATTAACATAATATGGTAATTTTTTTTGAATACTATAAATACATCATATAGAAATTTGATTGTTTACGAATATAAAATAAAAAATATGAAAGATTAAAATATTTTGAACCATAATTGAATTGAATGGTATATTATCATGAGAAGGAATTTATAATTATGTACATTAAACATAAGGGAAAATGGCATCTTTAGTCCCTGAGTCTTAGGGATGAGCTCAGTCCTGAGTTATAGGCTGTATGCGAGTTTAGTCCCTCAGTTATTCGCGAAGTGGCGAGTTTAGTCCCTAGCCATTAAATTTGACGAAAAAATTAAAAAATATTCAAAATTTGAGGGATAAAATAGGAAATTCACATTTTATTCTCTTCTTATATCAAAACCACTTTTACAATATTATTTTTCACTTCTTTTCCTAATTATTTTCAAGATTCTTCAATTTTAAAAGCATTTTAATAACTTTCAAATGATTTGTTAGGAACCTGACTCTCGTATTGTTAGGAACCCCGAGTAGTTTATTTTGATGATACCAAGCTATACGAGGAGACCCCTAATTTTTGTCTGTCTTTGTTTTGTTTTGGATCTTACAAACTTCTGTAAACCGAGCAATGTTTCACTCGAAGACATGAAGACTCGAAGACTTGAAGACTGAAACTCGAAGACTCGAAGACAGAAGACTCGAAGACTTGAAGACATGAAGACTCGAAGACTCGAAGACATGAAGACTCGAAGACTCAAGTTGAAGACTCGAAGACGAAGACTAAGACAAACATGAAGACATGGATCTTAGGTCAAAAACGGGAAGGACCAAGTTTCCATAACCGAGCAATCAGAAGTGATTGACTCGAGGAGTAAAGAAAGAATGATAAAGTCAATCATTCTCAACCAAGGCAAAAGACATTCTCTGATAAGTTGTCTTTTCTATTGCTTGAAAATGGGTATATCTGAATGACATCTTGGGTCCTAGCAACGATCCCAAGGAGCATTTAATGATTGTCACCTTTTTAGGGACAAAAGGTACTTTGTCCTTTTCCAAAAGTGGACAAACGGCTAGCTAGTACTGACATTCTAAAAGAGAAGATAATACCCATTGGATAATACTCACGGAATAGTTGAATTTCGATCTTCCCTCCAACGGATCTGAAAATTCCACCTATAAATACCCTTGTCCCATCTCACTTTGACAAGGTTGAATTGCGCGAAATATTGTTGTTCAAGCAAAAATTTCCAGTGTGATTTTTACAAGCTTACTAAGCATTATTCAGTTTTCTTTGGAAGTTCTTGTGAGCTTAAGGAAGGAGAGCTCAAGAATTCCAAGTTGGAGATTTACTTACTTATTCAACCATCTCTACGAGTGAAGTAGAAAGAGGCGGAGTAAACTTGGAAGAAGTTGAAAAACCTACCACAACATAGCTGCCGGGCTTTGTGATCAAAGGAGCTTGTTGTAAAGGAGATTGTACTATAAGGAGAATATAGTGCAAACCTTCACGTGTTGTGAAGAAGAGTGGAGTAGGCTTTGTTAACAGCCGAACCACTATAAAAACTCTCTCTCTCTCTCTATCTCTATCCTTTTTATTTACATTGCATTGCATTGCATACATTAACCTAACCTAAGTTTTGAAAAGAAAAACCCTAGTGCAAAGTAATAGATAAAACTTGATACTTTTCTTTCCGCTGCGTTTAACTCTTTAAAAAGTTTTTAAAAATTCCTATGAGTCTATTCAACCCCCCCTTCTAGACTCATAACGTCTTCACCGGGACCAACAAGTGGTATCAGAGCTAGTTTCCTTGAACGGTAAACACTCTGTGTATACTGCCTGGTGATCCTCTTTAAAAAGTTCTTGTCAAAATATTTTGAAACTTTGCACCATGTCTAAAATGGAACATCATAGGCATTTTCTTATGTTTAACCTGGACAAGTTTGATGACTGGAAAGTGCGCATGCAGGCTCACTTATCTGCCATGCATGATGAGATGTGGGACGTGATAACTGATGGTCCTATCCAGATACTACAGGTCAATACCAATCGTGTTCTCACAGATCCAACGTCACCAGAAATGATACCGAAGGATAAAGCTCTACTCACAACTGATGAAAGAACACGAGTGAATCTAGACAACATAGCGAAGGACATCCTCTACAAGTCGCTGGATGAATCCTTGTTTCCGAGAGTGAGAAAATGCAAAAATGCCAAGGAAATATGGGATGTGCTCATGCTAATTGGTGATGGAGATGAGCAAGAAAAAGAGAACAAACTGACTATCGCCATGAAGAAGTTCGAGGACTTCAAGCTAAATCCGAAGGAATCCATAACTGAGATGGAAGCTCGTTTCATAAAGCTGCAAATGGAGATTAATGATCTTGACGAAAATAAGTTAACACAAAAGGAGATAAACTTGAAGATTCTCCGAGGACTACCCAAAAGCTGGGATATGAAGGTCGTAGCTATGCGAGACCATAGAGATCTCAAAAACACAAGTACTACACAGATCTTCAGTGATCTGAAGCTATGAGTTCGAAAAGGAAGCACTAGGGTTTTCATGACATACAGATTCGGAACTATAATTAGAAGATTGGATCTTGTGAGGTTACCTCTTCTTCTTCAGCCATGAAGCACATTTCTTCATCTGAATCTTCTTGGCTGAAAAGACATAGTAGTCCCTTTTCATCTTCCGAGCTGTCACTTTCTGAGCTTGAACTTGAGGTACATGACTCTTCGTTCTTTTCTCCTGTCTTTTCTTCTACAGCCAGAGCTTTCCTTCGTTTATCATTCTTTTGGATCTTGCTTGACTCCTCATCAGCATCATTTGGATTACTCTTCGGGTGATGATATCTTCCCGTATTCTTCTTATAGTTGTGCTCGTCCTGATGCTTTTTGACGATCGGATACGGACATTCGGATTTGTAATGTCCAGGCTTCCGGCAGTTGTAACATAAAACTTGTGACTCCTCCTTGTCATGAGTTTTGATCCGCTTGCTTTGTCATTTCCTTTGATATTTCATTCTTCTCATCTTATCCGAGTTGTCAAACGATTGATTCTTTCGCATGAACCTTTTGAACCTTCTTACAAACAAAGCCATTTGATCATCAGTGAAAAAATCAGAAGAGGGATTAGAGATTGACCTTAATGTGGATGATGATGGTTGATGGTTCGCAACCAGAGCTATGTTTCTCGTTTCGGGTTCTCATCATTTT
>CP025659.1:50124112-50134398 GCA_003576665.1 Ipomoea trifida
ATTTGCAAATTTTAAAACTTTTAAAAGTATATTCACATACAATCAGTTATTCACATAATTAATCAGATTTTCACAATTTATAATAATAGAGTTTGGATGAGGATACTTATCTTGTAGCTCCGGAAGTCTGGAATGAATGGACTATGGAAAACAAAAAAAAAAGCTAAAACTTAAATTCTGGAACTACTGGACTGGACTCTGGATAACAAAAAAACATTAAGGGAAACCCTATTAGCACACATAACAAAAATGCTAAAACTAAAGTTTTTTGGATAAAAATAAAAGAATAATTAATATGAAAAATAAAATTTTCAAAATTTGTTAAAACCTGTTGACAGAGAGTGCTAAAATTAGAATTGCACAAAATTTTAATTTAAACATTAATTTTAAGGGAAACATTAACAAATTTTCTGGGCACAAAAACAACCACAAGACACAATGGAAAAGAAAACATTGAGAGCCAACTATAGGGATTCCTATATACGATCACTGTTGCAAAAATCCCCGTCTAGGTCGCCTAGGCGTTAGGCGCTCTTAGACCAAGGCGAATTGCTCCCTAGGTGTCCGCCTAGGTGGCCACCCACCTAGGAGGCCACCTAGCCGGCCGAGTTGGCGATCGACTGGGCCGAATTTGGCCGAGTTAACTCGTCCAACTCGGTAGAGTTAGCCGAGTTAACTCGAGCGAGTCGGTCTTGTTAATTTTATTATTATATTTATATATATATTTAAATTTATTTATTTATATAAGTAAGAAAAGTAAGAGATATATATACAATATATACAATATAATATATGACATACACCCACACATGAATTAATTTTTTGTTTTTATAGGTCACCGCGTAGACCGCTTAGGCGCTAGGCGCTAGTCTACCGCCCGACTAGCGCCTAGTGCCTACTGCAACCATTAATACAATAAACATATTCTTACACAATTATGCTGAAGAAACTGCAATACATATCCTGCACCCAAAGTAATGTGATTAATTAATTGTTCACTACCTAAAAGAAGCACATAGATGAATAAGGAAAACACTAAAAATAACAAATATGTAAACCATACATTGGCTCAAGATGTTTGATCACTACCTATCAAGATCTACGTTGTACGCTACGCAGATCTATGGAGCCAAAGAGGTGAGAGTATGATGTAATTTAACAGAAAGAGAGAGAGAGAGATAAATAGAATAGGAAGGGAGAAATACAGAGAATAGATAGAGTTGGAGAGGAGGTAGGGAAAACTGAAAGAATTCGTATTAATTTCAGTATAAGGAAAATATCTAATAACAACTCAGCAAAAACTTAACCGTTTAAGTTTCTATGAACCTAACATATATTTTTATACCTAAAATTTAAATTATATTAAAAAAAAAAAAAAAAAAAAAACTATTGCATGCCATATAACTTAGAAATAAGCTAGATTCACAAGTTTTTAACAATTTTACATACACAATAATAATTATGAAAAAAAATTATTAATGCTTTCCAAAATGCAAAATAATCAATAAAGGCATAAGTGCCATTATAAATAAATAATTATAGTTTATAAAAATGAATAAGAAAATATAGGAAGAAGTGTCAAGTTAACCCCTTAAATATAGTGGATAGTGCAATTGAGCCCCTAATTAAAAAAAAAACTTCATTAAAGCCCCCTAAACCAGCAGTAAATAAGTGCAATTGAGTCCTAAAATTTTGTAACTTGTATCACATTTGGTCTTGCAATAAAATTAATTTGTATTTTAAATATGATTTTAATAATTTTTAAATAAAAAAATTTTAAAAAAAATTAAGCAATAGTCGCAGTCCACTTGGGACTGTCGGCTTTTTGTGTTTTCTTTTTTGTTTTTTAATTATTTAAAATAATTATTTTTATATTATTAAACTAAGATTCTAAAATTATTTTAAATAATTTAAAAATAATTATTTTAATTATTTTAAAAATAACTATTTTAAATAATTAAAAAATCAAAACAAAAATAGAAAAATGTAATTTTCGTCCCTTTACTAGTAAAACATTAGGGACGAAATTTATAATTTTAGTATAACTTAGGGGCGAAAAGTGAGCACGAAAGGTCATGTTCACTTTTCGTCCTTAAATAATTATCATTGGCGCTACACTTTTCATCCTTGAGTTATACTAAAATTTTAAATTTCGTCCCTAATATTTTATTAGTAAAGGGACGAAAAATGCAATATCAATGATAACTTAAGGACAAAAAGTGAGTATGACCAACACTTAGTGACGACTTATACAATTACCCTATTACCTATAAACGAAAAGTGCAAATTTCCTTCTTGTTTTGTTTTTAATTATTTAAAATAATTATCTTTTAAATAATTTAAAATAATTTTACAAACCTATTTTAATAATATAAAAATAATTATTTTAAATAATTAAAAAAAAACAAAAAAAAAAGGCACAAAAAGCCGGCAGTGCCGACTTTTGTTTTAAAAAAATTTATTTATAAAGTATTAAAATCATTTTTAAAAATACAAATTAATTTGATAGCATGATCAAATGTGATACAAATTACAAAATTTTGCACTTAATTTCAACCCTAGGTGTAGTAACCTGCTAAACAAGTCATTTAGAACTCAATTATACGGAGTACTTTTTTGCCGGTTTAGGGGACTTTAATGGAGCTTTTTTAACTTAGGGTATTCAATTGCACTATCCCTCTATACTTAGGGGGCTAATTTGACACTTTTTCTAAAAATATAAAATCAAACAAACTTAAAAGCAATAACATTATTATCCTAATAAATAATAAAATAACTATTAACAAAAATTTATAAAACAAAACTTATAAACAAGGACGAAGCTAAAAAAATCATCGTGATTGGGGCGTGAAATCAAAATACTTCAAAATGCAGTAAAGTGTTCATAACAAAATATGAAACATAATTAAGTTATTTTGATAAATGGTTTGAATAGAACACGCATTATAAATAACACATTTCGTTCCTATATTGATATAATATTTACAAATACTATTTTCTTTTAGCTAGATCAATTTCAAATTTTCCTAAAATAATTTGAATACGATGAAACATAATAGAAACTTCAGAATACATTGACTTAATAATTCATAAAAAAAAGTATATTTTTATTTAAATTTTTATTAATAACTAAATCACAAAATATATTTCATATAAATTAATTAATCAAGTTAAATAATTTTTACAATTCATAACCCATTTTAAAAGTTCACAAAATAACATTTGTTATAAATACAAGTATTAAATTACTCATTTATAAATAAATTTCAAATTATAAATAAATCTCACAAATCAAATTTTTATTTAATAGCAGAGTGTTGAGACATTATAAAAGTTCACAAAATAACACTTATTACAAATACAAGTATTAAATTACACAATTATAAATAAATTTCAAAATTATAAATAAATATCACAAATCAAATTTTTATTTAATACAATGTTGGGGGAAAACATATCCAATCGATCTAATACAATGTTGCGGGAAAACATATCCAAAACAAAGCCAATTGGTCTCAACCCCATGACCTTTACAACAAGCAACATGCATCCTTGTATCCTACCGACCGAGCCAATTCATCTTTAATTTAAGCATATGAATTTTGTTTACTTATATATTATATACTATATATATAAAAGTGATGGGATGGGTGGGGTAGGCCCCCTCCAAGCATGGACCCTAGACAAGGGTCCAGCCTGCCCTTGCCCAGGGCTAGCCCTGGTTCAAGGACTACTGAACCAGCCTCTTTTTAAACGACACCATTCGTATTATTACTACTTGTATCGCTCTTCAGCCTCTTTTTTTTACCTTCTATTTCCTCGGGATGTTATAATACATTCCCTTCTAATAAATCCATGTCCCTAAGGATAAAAAAAATGGGAAACTGGTTAGTGACAGGGTAATAATCATCCCATGTAGCAGCTTCTTTGCTTCAAGCTCAGCAACTTCTTTATAGACAACACCACTTTTTGGTTATATATTTATTTGGTATAAGATTGGGAGTGTCTAAGACTCATCAAGATTCCCTCCAAAGTCATTGAGCTTTTTCTCACCTCCTTCGTCTCCACCATACGAAGCTAAAATAAATGATACTACGTACACCAATAACAAGCTTTGCATACGTATTCAAGACATTGGTTGATATATCAGACGGTTGCACATCTAACTATCACCACCAACCCCATAGTAGTTGAAAATCTTCCACCTAAAAATCACATAATCCACTCCCACAATTTCATCCCAGTTCATCATCACATTATGCATACCCACATTTTGAGTAGTAATTTCAATATAAATTTCTTCAGTAGATGGTAAGTTATTCTTTTGCGTGTCGTTTGGAACCAAACTAATAGCAACACAATCAATTACCTCAAACTCCTAGGTTCACTACTACAAAAATAGCTCCAATTTTCAATAAACCGACGTCATTAATATTTACATAATATTTTTTTAATTCGAAAAGAATACGACATCGATATTTTATGGTATGTTTTTTTTTTTTAAATAAATACTATATACAATGTCGGTTTTTATAAAACAGACTTTGTATATTACATGATTTTTTTTTAAATTTTTTTAATGATTAAGGAACTTTGATATGAACAAAAAGCTTATCGAGCCAAGTTTATAATTGTCTAATCATCTAATGTTTAATTATTTTCTATTTCTCAAGTTGTTTTTGCTAATTTCACTTAAGTTTTGAGTGTTGACAGGAAAAAGAAGAACAGTAATAAGAACTAGTCAACTAGGAACTAGGAAATTAGTTTGAACACTAGAATGACTGGATGCCTTCTCAGTTATCCCTTTTCAAGATGTATGTGGCTGCTTTAGAGTATTACTTTTGTAAATTGTATTTTTGTATGTACTAATTAATGTAAAATGTAAATGTGGAATTGTGGATTTGTGATTTTGTCATTTTTGTGGTATGTGGAAAAGTAGTTTTTGCATGTACAAGATAGTTTAATTCACTTAAATGTATTCTATAATTTTCATTTTGTAATATTTTTTTTAACTTTTTTAAATTTTAAGTGTTTTGTTCAATTATTTTTTTAATTTCACTTAATCCGAATTGATTTTGGATATCCGACCAATCCGACCCCATTCGAAAATTTAAAAAAAAAAATCGAAGTAATTTTACAAATTATGTTGAAAAATTGCACTAAAAATGACATTTTAAGTAGCCATTTTGTGGTATAAATATATGTGGGGTCCACTTCCGATTTGTGTGAGGTCAAAGTGGATTCGGGTTCTTAGTAGTTAGACGAAGAGATCGATATATTATACGCTCAAAATTGATAAAGAGTGAATGAGAAATTGATTCTCAAAGTAGACTCATTTGAGATGGAATTTGGGTGGGAAAATAAGCTTATGTAGCTTTTGTCCCACATTGGTTGGGAATGAACATTTGCCCCACTATATATACAAGAGTCTTTTTATGACTAAGTAACTTGTATAGTATAGAGGCTCTCTCTCGCGCGCAGGGGTGCAAATCAAATCCCAAACTGAGCCTGAAAAGGCTTGACTCGTGTACGTGGGCACGAATGTCGTTCGGAAAATTGGCTGGTCTTGCAGGCTAAGTTATGCCATATTTTCGAACGAGTTTTCCATCTCAGAACCACATGAGATCAGAAATGATCTCTCGTCCGAGACATCAAACGAACTGACCTCTCGAGAGGTAGTTCGATGTCTGACCTCTCGAGAGGTAGTTCGATGTCTTGCGGACGGCTTGCAGAGTCGACCTCTCGCGAGAGGTCGTTCGCGTGCGAGTGCGATGTCGCGCAGCCCGGGTTGGCGCGCGCGTGCGCAGACGGCTTGCAGAGTCGACCTCTCGCGAAAGGTCGTTCGCGTGCGAGTGCGATGTCGTGCAGCCTGGGTTGGCGCGCGCATTCGATGTCTCGCGGATGATGAAGTAGTTTTCGCGGTGGATGGAAAGAAGTAGGTGTTAAAACGGGAAAAAGTTCCCGAGTATCGTTCTCTAGGAAGGCACAAAAGAATCGGTAAGCAAGTGGACTAAGCACAAGGGCTACTAGTGTTTGAAAGCTAGTCCTAAGCAAGTAGGTGTGTGAATCATGCTAAAGGTAATATAACAAATGCAAAAGGTTGAGAAACAATCAAATGAAAAGCGGATTCGAATCAACCTCTCAAGCATGCTCACCCTCGATTTCCTAATGTCCTAGGATTTGGCAACGCTAATCGGACACGAAGGAGACAAGATCACAAGTGCCAAGGTCACTCTCGTAGACCATGGCCTCTCTCCTATACTTAGCCTTATTCTCATAATCACTAGCTAGAAGAGGCATTTAATCAAACATGTGGTGTGCCTCTTGTCTTCCACTCTCCCTTTTTTCAAAGGTGAGAGGGAAATGTGAATGGTGAGGGCTTACACACTCCCTACTCTCGTAGGTGAGTGTTCTTAGCCTAATCCTCTAGTGCAACCCGCCTAGTTGGCATATAGTCAATACATACATCCCAATTCACAATCAAACATCCAATAAGCATAGCTCAACCCTAGATTTAAGAACTTTAGCATTCAAGGGAAATTATGCAAGATCAATTGATTCAAAACCACAAAAAGATCTAGCTACTCATCTCTAGAATTGAAATCAAAGATGCAATTGAACAACTCAAAGTAACTAGAATCAAAATCAATCAATCAAATCAACAATTGAGAAAAGAAATACAAGAATAGGAATGGAACTTTACTTGAATTTGAAGTAGAAGTCTTGATTAAACTTGATCAATACAAACTTGAAGTGTAGAATCTCCTCTAAATCTAGCTAGGTAACTTGAATTTGGATTGAAATTGAGCTTTGGAAATGGAGGGAATTGGGAGCTAAAACATAGAAAGAGAAATATTCTAAGATGATCTAAGGTTGAAGTGTGTAACTCCCCTGAAAGTTGGCTCATCTCTCCTTTTAAACATTGCATAACCGCCAATATTTCGAGTCGGACGCCTAACTGGACGCGCGTCCACTGGCGCATCCAGGGCGGTCTTCTGCTGTACTATGCAAACTTCAGAGAGTAAAAACTTGGACGCCTGCTTGGACGCGCGTCCAGAGGCGCGTCTAAAGTACACTTTTGTTCGGCTTTCTGAACTTCAGAGGGCGAAATATCGGACGCCACCTTGGACGACGCACGTCCAGATGCGCGTCCAAGGTGTGCTGTTGCTCTGCTGGGCAAACTTCATAGGGTGCAATTTTGGACGCAGCTTGGACGCGCGTCCAGAGGCGCGTCCAAGGCCTATTTTTGCACTCCAACTTCGGCTCGTGAATCCTTCTCCGAGATATTGCCATTTTCTATTTTTTTGCACAACTTTTTCCCTACAGAACGATTAGCCAAGTGTGGAACGGGGTCCGATGACAACATAGAGCATCCCAACGCAATTTAGGACCAAATCAATCATAACTCATAAGAGCCGTCAAATGTGCACTAGATGATCCAAGAATGACCTTATAAAGATGGCATCTTTTGCACTTATCAGCGAACCTCTGCGACGTCTCGCGGCCGGTACGATGTCTCACAGCATGCACTGCTTGATGTCTCGCGGCAGCCTGATGTCTCGAAGGTACGCAGATTGGAACGATGTCTCGTACCGCGACTCCGGTGACCTCTCGAGAGCGACCTTTCACCTACTGATCCGTTGATAGAAATGACTCTTGGTATTACGGAATTAATATGATTAATTTCAATCATTATTTCAGAGTTTATTTCTTAATTAAATGGATTAGTAGTGGGTGTAAATGAGTTGCTAGTGGGTAGAGGTTACACATGGGAAATTAAATGCCAGATTTATTGTAATGATCCCATCCTTCACTATATAATTCGTTGGTGAGCAGCAGATTTGCAAGTAAGACGAACTAGCATCACAGAACACACGAAACACTTTCTCTCCTTTAAACTCTGCTCATCCATTCCTTCAAGCCATCTACGTTTCATCCCACGTTTTAGTTCGCCGAGCTCCAAGTTTGTGTGCTCAAACGCAGGAGTCGTAGTACATTTTATCCTGGGAAACCTAGGCCGCAACGCTCCAGCACCCCGGGAGGCGGTAAATAAGGTTTTAAGAACAGTGGCAACACGACTCGTGCTTCCAACCAGCACCCCGAAGTTCATACAGTTCAACCTACTCAACGTCCAGGTTTTTCAACCTCGTGTGGTTTTATTTCTTGGATGTCCTTCGTGGATTATTTCTATTATTATTTTCGTTGTATTTTCCATCTTCTTTGTGATTTTCTAGAATCAGAATTCTTACAGTGTTGGAAAAAATGTGTTGCTGATATCTGTAATACAAAAAGATACAATATAATACAGAAATACAAGGGAACAAAACCGGATCATCTGGTATCTTCAGGCGTGTAATCACTTTCCTATAAGCTTTAAATCTCCCTTATCAAAGCAACAGGGTACCAGATTTAATCTTATGGGATACAAGAAGATAATGAAATTCTTAAGTTGCTTGATCAAGAATTTCCTGTAGAATTGTAGGACTGTGAAATATCAAGGTTTCATGCAAATCAATTGCATGTATATTTTCATATGATATATTCTCTGTATATCTGTCTTCTTCTTCAAATAATACTCCCAGAATTTATAGAGATAAATTCTAACTGTTAGGAGAAGTTATTTGGAAGTTTACTGCAGTTATAAAACCAACTCCCAAAGATATATATGAAAATATAACTGATTTTGGAATTACTTACGTAAGATTATGTTATCATGCACGTAAAATAATTCAAAGTGATTATATCCACTCATTTAATATTCCAGATGCATGTATGTAAACATGCAATCCTAGAATATTAAAGTCACGTGCACAACAACATATATGCTAACATGAAAAGCATTTTACGTAAAAAGGAAAACCAAAGGGTTAAGCCTTCGAGAGGTGTATTCCCTTGTCTTCCTATATTCGAGAGGTAAGAAGCCTTCACTACGTAAAGGCTACAACTGTGTAGGTAAAGTAATTTAATTACAAACATATATTAGTATCTTAATTAGTATCTCAAGTGCATGTCAACAGGCAAAACAAGAAATACCAATACAGACACTCACATGCAAAGTAATTAAACATTACCAACAAGGATTCATGTCTTCGAGAGATAAAGCCAAATTCCATTCGAGAGGTTATGCATAGTATGTTCGAGACATAACTCCTGCGAGACAGATTTCACGAATCGACCTCTCGCGGACCTCTCGAGCACCTCTCCAGACCTCTCAAGTAACCCAAAATAATCTCTACCAAACTCAATAATATTTACTACTCCACAACTCCAAATATTATTTGAGCTTGCATGGTAGACATCTGAACCATTAATCTCCATTACTGTACAAATATCCAACATACAGTAAGTTCAATGAGACATTTTCTAGGGTTTGTGATTTCAAAATTCAGAAGTCTACAAGATAAGATCACTGGTATAATGTGAAAGGTTATGGAGTGATTTCATGATGAGTGTGCATGGTGTGGAATGCTTACAAGTTACACCCACGCAAATACAATCAAAATTGGGTTAAATACTGTTCTTGCACAAAAATAATTATTCTAGACCTTAGCTTCTTCATTTTAATAAACAAAAATTTATCTTTTAGACTTAATTCCTTGTTTGGGCTAAATAGTGTTCTTGCACAAAAATAATTATTCTAAACATTCTTCATTTTAATAAACAAAAAAATTATCTTTTAGACTTAATTCCTTTTTTTTCCTGAATTTATATGTAGGAATTTACTTTTAGTCTTTCTTTTTTCAGAATATCATCTTTAGTCTTAGTATTATTGTGACATGATCATATTTTGTCCCCATCAATAAAATCGTTTAAATTAAATTCCGTAAAATACAAGGGCATTTAAGTCTTTAGTTGTGAATTTTTTCAAAAAAAAAAACTAAAAATAAAAGTATAGCGGGTTAATCCACTTTATATTAAAAAGATCGAAATGTCATTGCATTTAACAACATTTCAACAATTTTGTTGACAAAGAACAAAAAATGATTATACCATAATAATACTAGGAGCAAAGGAAGATGTTCTGAAAAAAAAATTTAAAAGTGAACTGTCACTTATAAAGTAATGACAAAAAATAGAAATAAATGTATCTTTAAACCCAACTTTACAAAGCACTATCGTTCATTTAAGACACTTCATTTTAGCGGGTCTAATCACAATAATGTCCACAAGCCTACCAAAACACTAGCAGAGCAAAGCCATATATAACGTTATATCCTAGACTGTAACCCCTCGGTTTTTACGACAAAGTTAAGATTCGAGAATAGCGATATAATTTTTTTTTTAGC
>CP025659.1:50135398-50145651 GCA_003576665.1 Ipomoea trifida
AATTCTTCATTTTATTATAGCACTTTACATACTATTATTCCGCTGTGCACTCTACTTTAGATTTATTCAAGTCTAATTTAATTTGAGTTATTTTGTTAAAGTGTTATAAATTTTGATTTGTTTGAAAAGTCTATTCACCCTCCCTCTAGACTTTTCACCACCCAATCGGGACCAACAAGTGGTATCAGAGCACGTTGTCTATTTGAGTCAATCTTTGACTGCTAGACAGATCTTAACTTCAAAATGAAGAGAGATTTAGCTCAAAACTTATTATTCTCGCTTGACAAATTTGATGATTGGAAAATACGTATGCAGGTACATTTATCTGCATTACACGATGAAATGTGGGAAGTAATCTCAAATGGCCCAATAGAAATATTGAAGGCTAACACGGCATTTGTCCTATCACCGGATGCTCCTCAGTACATACAAAAGCCAAAGCCGGAATGGACTTCTGACGATAGAGTACGAAATAACTTGGACAACATTGCCAAGGATATTTTGTTCAAAGCAGTTGATGATACCATATTTCCAAAAATAAGGAAGTGCAAAACTGCCAAAGAAATATGGTAGACACTCATCAAAATAGGTGAAGGAGACGAACAGGAAAAAGACAATAAGCTAACAATTGCCATGAAGAAATTTGAAGACTTCAAAATGCTTTCAAATGAAAGTATAGCCGACATGGAAGCAAGGATGATCAAAATACTAGGAGAGATAAATGATCTGGGTAAAACCATTACTCAGAAAGAAATATCTCTCAAAGTATTACGTGGACTACATTCAAGTTGGGATATGAAAGTAACAGCAATGAGAGATCATAGAGATCTCAGAACTCTCTCTACGGATAAGCTTTTTAGTGATCTGAAAGCTTACGAGTTCGAAATGAAGGCGAAAGCAGAAGATGAACGTGAAGAAAGAACCACCGCTCTCATAGTCGAACAACCATCGTCCTTAAGGTCAGTAGATGATATAATTTTATGACTGACGAACAGTTTGCTCTTTTTGTTAGGAAATTCAAAAAATTCATGAGAAAGAACAACTTCAAAAAGCCAACCCAAGGAAATCAAGGAAGTTCCTCCAGAAAGCCAAGAAAAGAAACTATCGAAGAAAACACAAATCTATGCTACAACTGTAGAATGCCAGGACACTTCATAGCTGAATGTCCTTATCCCAAAGTGAGTAAAAATCAAGGTAAAAATCCTATTGAATCCTCACAGGAAAAGTTCGAATCAAGGGAAAGAAAACCTAGAAAAGATAGAAGAAAAACACTCATCGGGAATGAACCAGTTGAATTAAATGAGTCAGAAGAATCATCATCTAGTGATGAAAGTCAATCATCAGAAGAAGACACAGCTCTATGCTGCTTGGTGAGCAAGACAATAGAATTGGATTCAGATGAAGCACTACAAAAAAACGCGAAAATAGCGACGGAAATTTCCGTCGCTAGAAAGGGGAAAATCCGTCGCTAAAGCAACTAGCGACGGATTAGCGACAGAATCAGTCCGTCGCTAAAAGTGGCGTCGCTAAAATTTTGCGACGCAAATTTTTTTCCGTCGTTAAATTTAGCGACGGATTTTTCCGTCGCTAAACTTAAAAATATCCGTCGCTAATTTCCTTTCCACGACAATTTAAATGGCAAAATTTGCAAGGGAATAGCAACGAAAAATTCCGTCGCTAAATTTAGTAATGGATATTTCGTCACTATTTTGTTTCTGAAGGTGTTATTTAGCTACAACTTAGAGACGAAAATATCCGTCGCTAAATTTAGCGACCAAAATTTCCGTCGTTATTTCGTTGTCATTCTATATAATTAGAAGGTATTTAGCTAAAGATTTACTACAATTTTTGTCCGTCACTAATTTTAAAACATTTTTTAAAAGAAATCCATCGATTAATTAATATCACTTACCTGTATTACAACTATAATATAATATTCAATAATATAATTACAAAATATATTATATTAAGAAACTCAATGTCAATAATAATAACAAAAATATAACATTGTAAAGTGTTACATCGTTAGAAATGGTACAAAATACCCTATAAATTTTTTATTTAAAATCCCATACAAAATTTTGCAAAACCAACACAATAAACTATACAATATATCCCTCACAATAATACACTAATATATTATAATCTTCACAATTATACAAAACTAAATCAATATATCATCACAGTAACTACTATCAATTGGCATGTTGTGCCTTGTTTATTAACTCCAGTCCCAGTTTGTGCCTTGTTTATTAACTCACTGACCAAACCATTGACATGTTCTGTCTTTACTGGCACCAAGTAGCTCTGTAAATTCTCTCACTATTTTCCATCCTCATTTTCTGCAAACTAATTCCCAATTAAATTTCAAAAGTAACAAAGACTACAGGTATACTGCAAACTAATCCTCAATTAAATTTCAAAAGTAACAAAGACTACAGGTATACTGCAAACTAATCCTCAATTAAATTTCAAAAGTAACAAAGACAAGTATACAAATGTAATAAGGAATCAGTCTAGAGAAATCCCAAAGGAATCAAAATAAAAAAATTATGAATTTATCTAGCCTAACTGCATAATCCAATTGGGTTAGAAAATTATAAAAGGCACCAAATTTTCTATAATTCCTTTCAATGCATAAATAATATATGCAAAGTATCAAGAGCATATAATGTATGCAAAGTATCAAGAGCATATAATGTATGCAAAGTATCAAGAGCATCACAGTAAGCAGAGTCAACAACACTAGAAAAAGAAAAGCATAAGTTGTGTCCAATGTATCAATAACATCATGTTTAATGCAGTCAACTGCGCAGTCAAATTGAGTAATCTGTAAAACAAAATGAATAGGTGCATTTGAAAACTCTTGTTTAAGCATTTTGTTTACACAAACAGATAAAAAATAATGAAGCAAAACAATACAAAATATAATTTTATTCAAGCAAGCAAAAAAGTATAGTAACTTGCAAATGCCTACTAAATAAGTTTAACCACTCTTCTACAGAATGTGAATCTTGACAGCATTCATGTACAGTAAAAGGAAACTCTTCGGAATCACATATTTTGCACCCCAAAAAAAAAAAAAAACCTCTACATAAAGTTCCCAAGACACATTAGCAGTATAAGATTAAGCACATATTAAGCAATATTAGGAAGACAACAAACTATTAACAAACAACTCAAAGGCAACCTTATGGATGCAGCAGCAACAAGTTCATCACCCTTCTCCAGAATAACAATATAGAAGCCACAATAATTCAGCCGCCTGAAATTTGATCTACAACCAATAATGGCTTACACAAGTCATGCTTGACCCCAAGAAGCACCTGCAGGCCCTCAAAAAGCTATAGACCAGAAAGTTAGATGATTTCAATCTTTAGAAAGTAATATACAAATATGTGCATAGACCCATACATGTGGTCCATTATATAAGTTGGATTTTTTTTTTTTTTAAAAAAAAAAAGAAGAAATCAAAGACAGTTCATAATAAGTTTGACTAAATCATAGAAGACGATGAATCATAATGTTCACATAAAATCACTCTTGGTATCAGCATAAAAACACATACCAAATTTTCTCATCGTGTGACCTTTCTCTTGTCATCTTGTTGAACTCCTTTGTCTTGCAAAATATTTCATCTTCCCATGATTCATCCAGTACAGTAGCTCCTGAAACTGATTCACCTCCAGATCCTTCATCAATCAAAAGGATAAATCAACAGAATCTTTCAACCAGGGCCTTGCATGAGAAAAAATTCGAGTTCGCTTCAAGTTCTTATGATGCTCTACAGAGGCATATTTTGCAGACCAGTAGCGACCCTCAGCTCTGAGCTTGCTATCAAATGCTATTATGGTTCCACCAACAATAATTAAGCTCAAATATTTCCTTAGTGTTATGAAGTTTGTACCGAGCAACATCCATTTTGCACTATCACAAATTAAATTCCGAAGTTACATTTGCCAGTAAATTTACTTTAACAAAGTAGATGGTAAAACATATTAGCTAAAACATTATTTGGTAACAGAAACAACCGAGACACTCTTTTATTTCATGAACAAGTTTAACCAAATGTCAAGGAAGAAAATGCAGTAAAGATGACAAGAAAATGACCACATGATGAGAAAAGGTGGAGGCAATGCAGAGATTAGCTTCTTGAATGACCTAATAAAACATTTAAACATTGTTGGAAGATTTGATCAATAGTTAAAACTGGACTCTGCCCAAAATAATAATACCTAATTAAGCTCCAAAAGCAAATTATTTTCAAATCATAGTAAATCTCAAAAATTTAACAAGTACTGTATCTTTGCAACTTCCATTGACTCAGTAGGGTGGCCGTATAACAGAACGAGAAGACTAGAAATATATATTCAATCAAAGACAACACTTAATAATGGTCTTGAATAACAACTAACTACAAGAAAAACCCATTTGAGTTAAGCTCAATTCAACTCTGGGAATCTTACATACAAAACCATAAATTTCACTTCACAAACATTATGGCGACATTAAGAGGCAAAAATGGTAACCTAAAAAATCAGAGATCCAGAAATTCTCAAACTACGAAACACTAAATCGGCACATTCAAATCACAAGACAACAGTAAGGCCACGAAACAATCAGATATATTGATTCAATCCTAGACACTCGTCGGAAGAAAATCCCAATTCTGTAAATTCGAGAGACAGAGAAGCGACAGATTTACCTGCATCAGACACGCCCTCCGGTCCTCCTCACTGGTTCTGGACTCGCCGGTCAGCGGCGGGTACTCGGGTAAGGGAGGCGACGGTCGGCGGCGGGTAGGGGAAGCGGCAGTCGCGATCGGCAGTCGGCGGCTCCTTTGTGATTTTGTTTTGATCGACTAAGGGTTACTGAATTAGGAATTTGGTTTTAATATGTTCAAATATAAAATTTCTTAAAGTTAGCGACGGATTTTAAAATCCGTCGTTAATATGGAAAAAAAACTCTCATGTATAATTAGCAACGAATTAAAAGGCCGTCGCTAAAATGAACAATCAATTCCACTTGTAAATTTAGCGACGGATTTGATAATCCGTCGCTAAAAATTGATAAAAAAATTGAGCTATATAAATTTAGCGACGGATTTTAGATTCCGTCGCTAGATAGCTACGGATTCTCAAATCCGACGCTACATAGCGACGGAATCTAAAATCCGTCGCTAAAATATAAAAACAAAAAATATCGCTTAAATATTTAGCGACTGAATCATAGATCCGTCGCTAATTTGTAGGTATTTTTTGCGCCGAGGTTTACCGCTAAAATTAGCTACGTATTTAGTGACAAAAATATTCCGTCGCAAAAATTCCTCGTAAATCCGTCGCTAATCCGTCGCTAAATGTAGATTTAACAAAAAAAATAAAATCCGTCGCTAAGTTGTCACTATTTTGTCGCTACCTTAGAAACGGAATTAGTCCGTCGCTAAATCCGTCACTATATTGACATTTTTTTGTAGTGTAGTGGGTTGAGCCATCAAATACGATTGAGGTACTTAAGGTGCTTGCAGTGGGTATTCACAACTTTTTGTACTTTCTCAAATATTTTCAATCCAAAGAATCTAAAGCACCATCCGTGGGATTAGTTCGAATATATGACCACTCATTTAGAACGATAACCGGGATGTCATCACACTACATGGTAATTTGCATGGGTGAGAATTCTAATCCACTAAACCAATATTAAGGAATATAAAGTTAGACATTAACTATGCCATGAAACTAACTCATGTTGGTAGATTTAATCACATCCGTGGGATTCGTTCGAATATATGACCATCCATTTAGAACGATAACCGGGATGTCATCACACTGCATGGTAGTTTACATGGGTGAAAATTCTAATCCAGGAACCCAATATTAACGAATATAAAGTTAGACATTAACTATGCCATGAAACTAACTCATGTTGGTAGATTTAATCAAATTAAAATCTTATGGGTTGTTTAGTTGAGTGTAGTCTGGGGGGAATTGCAATTCAATGGAGGGGAGGAGGAGCAATTTTGTAGGTGTAAAGACAATTTTGCCCCTCCTCCATACCAAATATTGTAATTTCAATTCTCACTTTATTCATTGAATTGCAAGTCACCGAATTACAATTCTTTTTCCTCCTAATTTTCTCCTCGGCTCCTCCCAACCAGACGCTCTGTTATATTTTTTTTGAAGAGAAAAAATCTTATATATTTCAGTACATATTTTTATTAGTATTTGATGTGGACCCACGAGAACACAAAAAAAAAAAAAGTGTTAAAAAAAGAAAAAGAAAAAGAAAGGAACACATGGTGACAGACAGACATGAATTATTGAATCCTAATTTGTCTCTATCAATCCCACTTTTTTTGCAATGCCTGTCCGGCCTGATCTGATGATCTTTCTCATTCAGGGTTTAGTTTAGCCACACATGTTTGGAAATTGGAAAAGTCGTCTATTCATTTCATTGGTTCATCAAAGAATATTGATTCCCTAATTAATATTTATTTAATTTAGAACAAAATTCCTTTTCGTAGATAATTAGAAAAGCTAACTATGTCTAACCTAGTTTGTCAAACGTTAAAGGCAACCCATCTTTTCACTTTATTAGCATATGTTACATCGTCGTCATCTAGCTTACTGTTAAAGGTATGCACTGAGCTCGTATGTAATAGCTTGCACAATGAAATGTCTAGACAAATTTTACTCTTATGTAATAGACTAATAGCCTACCTACTACATAAGTGGTCTAGCTAATCTCTCTCTTTTTTTTAATGCCAACCCTAACTAGAATGCTAGAATGCGATTCAAAGGGTTAGTACCACCTGGAGGCTCGATCTCATGACATCTCAAATAGGAGAGCCACTACATGGGACAAGGTGCTTGGCATATTTGGCATTTAATTAACCAGTTAATTATTTAAAAAAGATGACACGAGCAGTGACATGTGGATCAGATTATTGGCCAGGAAAGCTTTGCTACAATAAGTTTGTTACATGGGCCTACGGTCCAGGAGAAATGTAGACAAATGGGCCATCAACCCAAAGCCTTTTAAGACAAAATTCAATCAGATTGGGCGCTAAGTTTTGCAGGGACCCATCGTAATGTTAATATGAAGTCCGAAGATATAGCAGCTTTGTTCTATTCTTGGTTAGCCCGGAAACGGTGGCAACCAATTTTTATACAATGGATGAGGTACACCTTGCATTGTGAGATTTTATCCAATAATTATACTTATGTAATTGATATATTTTGCATTTGTAATTTATTTATGTGTTTTTAAATAAATTAAAGTCACACAACATGTTAACTACAAACACATAATATAATAACTATAGACACATCCATTATTAATTATAGGTAAAAATATGTTAATTGGAGATATTATGTTATAAATATCTCGTAACATATGTATGTGCATGAAGACTTATATAAAGCTAAGCTCACAATTATAAAGCTTAGGTCTAAGCCTAGGTATGAGTTTAGGTTTATATAAGGCTTGTTTTTAAAATTTCTTTTGTATCTAGTAAACTTGACTATTTATTATTTTGAGCCTAGATGCTATGACACCTGTGTGATTTAATCGATTTAATTGATTAAATATGAGTATTGTGTGCATGGATTATACAATTTGCTACGTGTTTCTTGAATGCATGTGTATGCATGAAAGTGTATATTGAGCTTAGGAATAAGCTTAGGACTAGATTTAAGTCTTGAAGCATGAGTCTTTGACATTCTGATCATGTGAAATATGCTATGTGAATAATTTATTTTATTTTGTTTATGCATAAAATTCATTAATTATTTTGTGGCAAAATTTGTTAAAATCCCTTATGAGTCACGCATGAGCCAAGGATTCCTTATGCTTAAGTTCTTTAAATTGTTTTGGGAAATTTTATTATTCTATATACTTGCTTTATAGAAAATATTTTTAAATATTTTATAACTTTGTTTCCAAAATATTTCTCTTATAGAATATTTGTTAGATGCCTTTATCTTGTGACCTATGTAATTAATCATGTATATTAATTTTTCTTTATATGCATATATATATATATATATATATATATATATATATATATATATATATATATATATATATATATAATTATCCCAATTGTTGGGCACAAGCTTTTAAAATGGTCTCAATTTTCTCAAATATGTCCAATATTTATTTTTCTTTCGTAAATAATTTTTTTTTAAAATTATTATTTTCCCAAGATTCCAAGGTCTATTTTGGTTAATCTTTTTGTTTAAAATAAACGTATTCATCAAACCTTGAAAATTAGTTTTCAAAGAAAATTTTATTTTCCTATATGTTTTATAATTATCCCAGGCTGTTCTAGGTCTTATATAATTCTAACCTTTTTCTTCTCTGGAGTGGCCATAGTCAGAAATTCTTCTAAACCTACACATTAGGTTTGCATGGCATTTAATGCCCATGTCTTCCTAATGATGAAATCCATCAGAATTGGCGCCACCTCTCACAAAAATTCCCTATCTTACCCTTTGTTCTTAATAGTTATAAGCCATCCTTCTGGGCAAAAATGAGAAAACACCCTACACACCCTTCTCCCATACAACGTATAAAACCCTTCACCTTCAAAGTCTGAAACCCATTCACTACCAAAAGAAACCCACTCAAACACACTATCCAGTCAATCCACCGCAATCTCTCTGAAAATCTCTCAACAATGGCGACAAACCCAGTACCTCAGGGAACCATCCATCAAATGCAGAAGAACAAGAAAATTTGGAGAAGCCTACCCTAGCTCATTTGGCAAAGCAGACTCACACTGGGCAAATACTACACGTTCCCGATTTTCTCAATGTGGTCGACGACAAAATTTTGGGAAATCAAATTATTCAAGCCCTAGGGAACAGTGGTATACTCAGGTTATGTACCTATCCATTCTCTGGTATATATGAAGAAGATGTTGCTGAATTTTACTTACATTCATCAATAGATAATCTATCTATCAAGTCTATTGTGAATGAAACCCCTCTTGAGATTATGCCTAGTGACCTAAGGGATATATTTGATTTGCCAGAAACTGACTTGGAGGTTGATAATCATGTGTTTGATCATCAAGAATTTTGGTCTTTAATTCGAGGGGAAAATTCGTCTATTACACCTAAATTTTCTGGTTTTAAGAACTCATTGAAGTGGGAGTTTGAAAAATTCATTGACATATTATACAAATGCTTAGAGGGCAAGACATCTAGCCTAGATGAGATAAATACACAGAAAATTACCTTGATGAATGAAGTATGACAAGGAATTAGGTTTAATTGGGCTGGTATGTTTACAATAAAATTGCAGAATTCTGTAAGAATGCTAAACCTGATAAACCTGATGAAACCACTACAAAAAACTGATTGTTTAGTGACATATACTTAGAGGCGGTTACAAATAACTAATTTGAGGCGGTTAAACCGCCTCTAATTTAATATGAAAATTTATATAATTAATTGTTAGTGACAATTACCTGGGACAATTCATCATAACCGCCACTAAAACTCTTTCTAAAAAATTATGCTTAATATTCATAACCCTCAGCTCCGTCAGTTTGCCCTTCTCCAATTCTCTAACACTCATTTAAGAATTTGTTTCCCTCAATTTCTTTCATTGCCTTCTTCCATGACCTTGTTTAGACGAGAAATCAAAGAGACATTGAATCCCTAAAAATCTAAAATCCCTAGCTGCTCGCCTCCGATTTCCAGTTCTGCTCTCCGCTAGTTCGTTTCACTGCGACTGCCCTGCGATTTTCGATCTCTAGTCTCCGCCTTCGCCCTACATTGCCACAGCACCGACGAGGTGACGAGATGTCGAGAACTCTGAAGTTTGAACTCCACCTTTGACGGAGGTTGGTGTTTCTTAGTTTTCTAGCGATGATGATAGTTTGGTTAAAATTGATGCCGAAAGACTTGAATTGGTGGTTTGGTCCAACAATACAATCACATTGCAGGTGTCCTGTTGTGAATCCATACTATTTGATGAATTAGATCCATGTTCTATAGATTTTGCATGCTTTCTGTCAGCTAGTTTAACACATTAGTATTGCTTTTCATTTTCATATTCTATCTTGGTAGGTTTTCATGTTTATGTGAGTGGCGTGAGAAAAGATTTATGAACCAAATCGTGGCACTCCGTGTACAGCAGAAACTAGGCCAAAAATAAAATTTGCCAGATTGAAATACCTTTCTCTTGCTACTCGCTGCAAGTTTTGCTTCTAATAGTTTCACTTGAATCCTATACAATAATTTTGC
>CP025659.1:50146651-50156902 GCA_003576665.1 Ipomoea trifida
ACAATATTTATGACTATATTATTTTTAAGTGTTTTATTTTTTAAACTACCTCCGCCCCCACTGAAAATTTTTTCTGGATCCGCCACTGTCCTTCGGGTTCTGTCTTGAAGAGTTGTCAAGATCTTGATCTCCTGATCTTCTTGTGCTGAGGCTCCCGCTCAATAGCAGCACACCATGCTTGATCAGAGTGAATACGCGTCTGTCTTCTCTAAAGAGAACTCCAACTTGAATCAAAGGTAGTCTTTGTTAAGTTTTCACTTCAGCTCTATCAGACTTAATCTGTGTATTAATCTAAGTAAAATCAACAACCGCTTGTAGAGATAACCTTCTTATTTATAATGGTTAAGAACTGATTCAGTTGTAACTTAATAACCGCTCTGAACGATCTTGTCTAAACTACTGTGTATACTTGTTCAGGGCCAAGTCTTCGAGTCTTCAAGTCTTCAGATCTTCGAGTCTTCAGATCTTCATGCTGAACTATCTATCGACTAGTATAGACTCGATCTACCATTAATACACCAAGACTTTACACAACTAGTATAGACTCTACATGAAACTATAACAACTTGGGAGTTTTTAAATCCTTTATGATATTCTTTTAATAAAGTCATTTTATTAACAATCTCCCTCCTTGTTAAGTTTCCTGGCAATGTACTATTCTACTTGAACAAAACTTCTAAATCAAAAAGATAGTTCACATACACCAAAAGACTTAGTTGAACATCAACAAAAGAGTGCATTATAGGCAATTTAAACAGACTCTATTACATAACTACTTTTCAACCTATGTTTATTATAGCTGCCTATTCTAAAAGATAAAGTCTTCAAAGCAGCAGCTCCAAAGGGTTTTCAAAAGAAACAGTCCCCAAAATAGTAACCTCCAAACAGTAGTAGCAAAAGCAAGGGACAAGTAACAAGTAGCACACAAGTAACAAGTAGCAGTAGTAACCAATGATTAGAAGGGTTGTTCTACTCCCCCTATTGCCAAACACTTGTGAATCTGTAGCCACAAGTCATAGCATGACCAAGTAGAAAAGGTAACCCTAGATATAGGTTCAGAATTGTTCAGATTCTGATGATGCGATGCCTTGGCTGGTCCCAACAGTCTCATCAGGTTCAATAGTTGTAGCAATTTCAACAGCAGTTTGAGCAGCACAAGTAGCAACAACTATCTCATTTTCACATTCATTCAGCATAAATTGTTCGTTCCAAAAGTTACATCTCTAGATTCCTCTTCTCAACCAACACCTGGATTACCATGTTTAGATCACTTCTGTTCTTCTCAAGAAGTTGGGTTGTTATGACGTTATGTTTAGAACTTTGGATGGCCATAGGTGGAGGCAGATTGCCTTGCTGTTCTGGATAGATATCAAGAACATGAGAGTTCTGTTTCAATCGTGAGTCAATCTGCCTTACTGTGGGTTTTTCCCTGGTTTCACTAGGATAAGGTCTGAACCGTTGAGACCACAGCAGACCAAAGATGGTACTGGGAAAGGGCAGCTTGACTTTAGGCTCCTTCGGCTCCAATAAACTGATTATTTGATTGTAGATTATGTGATCCAAACCAACAGGAATTCCCTTGCCAATCCTGTAAATCGACTCAGCCATTTGTAAGTTTAGCTCACCTCTGTGTTCAATAGGAATCTAGTTTTCCAAGGCAATTTTATGCAAGATAGCATGCTTGGTGGTAAGGAACTTGGCAAGCAACAGGTTTGTCTCTGTTGGCCAATAGCTGACCATGTCGTCTGTGATTGTCTTGGCAATTGTATTATGGTCCACTTCTTGGTCTTCTATGTCATCAGCATCAATTTACAGATACAAATTGATCTTCCTTAGAGAGAAATTGTAGTAGTTGTTCCTAATCCATACGCGACCAAAGAGTGGTGAGCTGGGTTGATTTACTGTTTCCATAAGATTAGCATAAAACTCTTTGATAGCCACAGGGGGGGTAATCCTTCATGTGTGTGACTGTCTTCATCAAATTTAACTGTTTAAAGGTGAGTAGTAGTTGGCATTGAGATTTGAACTTTTCAACATCTAAGAACCTTTCTCTTAGGATTTGGAGCTTGCTGATTGACTCCCATATAGCTTCTGCATCGCCAGTCAGAAATAGAGGTTTATGAACCTCAGCTGGCCCAGTTTCAGTTAGATCAATGGTCAGATCAATTGATGGGGAGGATTGATCTTTTGTAGTTTTCTTCCTTCTCTTCTGAGCTTTGGATTTGGGGGGAGACTTCTCAGCTTGGACGCTTTCATGTGCAGACTGTTTCCTCTTGGTTCTTTTGGTTTGTGTTGGTGATGATGCTTCAATCTCGACAGAGGTAGCCCTAGTCCTTCTTCTCGCAGTAGGAAAGCTTCCAGGAAACACTTGAATCTTCAGATGGGATTTGTGTCTGCATCAACTTCAGTCACCTTTTGCTTGTCTTTTCCCTTCTCCTTTGTCTTCCTAATTAGGGATAGGGGCACCTTGTCCTCTTCATCCTCTGGGTAATTATGTTCTCTTATTTCCTGGGGCCTTGTTTCATATTCAAATTCGAATTTCAAGGGCTTGGTGGTTTGGTCAGATGTTTGAGAGGTGACAGTAAGTTCAGACGGGAGAGAAAATTCAACTGATAGTGGTTCAGTATTTGGTTCAGCTTGTGGAGCAGTGGGTAAAGCAGACATAGAATCAATGGGTGGAACAACTTGAGACTCTTCAGAACCAGTGTCTTGGGGCTCAGCAGGTAGACAGGGTATGTACTCACAAGGGATAGTGTTTTCTGACTCAATAGGTGGTAATGAGAGGATAGACTCTTGAATATCACAGAAGGTACTAGTAGTGATGAGCTAGGCTCTGTTTCAGGTATGGGTATGTTTAATTTTCTTTGACAGGGACTCTGATTTTCTATAATCATTAAGAATGGTGAATAGATCAAGGTTTGAAAACGTATAGGGTCACAGTTTCAAAGGGTCATGACCATAAAAACTTTTGCAGAGTCATTTGGAACAACAGAAGCAGGAGAAATCACATTTTGAGCATATAAATCAGATACAACATCATTAGGGGTTTGTATTGGTTCCTTTTTCATTGAGATTAATGGCAAAGATTTTTCAATAGATGGTCTTTCTTTTGTTTGTTTATCTTCTTCAGAATCTGATATTTCGATTATCTCCTGAAATTTTGATTATGTGTATTGAAGAGATTATTCACAGATTCTTACAACAAGAACAACATGTATTCGAAGACAAACACAAAGAGAATTAAATCAGAAGTTAGGGTATTAAAATAAACCTCAGGAGGTTTGTGTTGGGAAGATTCTCATGTCTCAAAAACCAAAGGTTTCAGAAATCCTTTCATAAAATCCAGTTGTGTAGCCCTTGAGTAAAATGACCAGATTGATTCTCCTCCGAGAGGATCCATCATGTTATTTCTGATCATCACCATTTCTCTTGATGCTCGATGTTGTATTTCCTAACTAAACTTATTTGTCTTCTTGTGGGAAATCAAAGAACTTAAAAGGATCTCCAAGATTTTGAGCCATTTTTTATCGTTTGAAAAAAAAATAGAATGAGAGGACTAAGCAAGAATTATTTGCAACGAATGAAGGTTGAATGCCAGAAAAGAGAGAGATTGAGGGGATCTTTTGTTACCAAAATTTGCAACTGACTTCTGAAGAGGATAAAGGTTGCGGATACAGGCGAATTCTCCGGGACACATTGGAGAGCGTGATAGTCGTGGGAAACGTGCTTTTGATTAACAGATGTCTATTAGCATTAAATGCTCAGGGAGTTGTCAATCTTCCATTTCCTACAATTAATCATTTCAGCTTAACGGATAAACTCAAAAGATTTTTCGCTCAGCATAGATTAATATAAGGATTTTTATGGAGAAAAACAATTTAAAAACAGATTAACCTGAATAGTATGTGTATTATATTCAGAACTAGTTCTGCGATATGGTACACATACCTAGTTCATATTTTAAAAGATTAAACCTGATTGCATCCAGTGGTTTTGTGAATATGTCTGCCAGCTACTTGTCAGTTGGAATGTAATGAAGCACAATCTCTCCACTTTCTACAAGTTCTCGGATGAAATGATGACGAATATCAATGTGTTTTGTGCGAGAGTGCTGAACTGGATTCTTTGCAATGTTTATAGCACTTATATTATCACAATGAAGATCAATAGTTCCGAACTTGATTCCATAGTCGTTCAACATTTGTTTCATCCATAGTAATTGGGTGCAACAACTTCCAATTGCAATGTATTCAGCCTCTGCGGTTGATAACGAAATGGAATTATATTTCTTACTGAACCATGAGACTAAATTCTTTCATACGAAGAAACAACATTTTCAGTCCAGTCAGCATCACTGTATCCAAGTAGTTCGGAGCCTATTTCTCGAGAGTACCATAACCCATGATTGGTTATGTCTTTCACATATTTGATAATCCTTTTAACTGCATTCAAGTGAGTTTCTCTAGGATCAGCTTAAAATCTAGCACACAACCCAACACTAAACATTATGTCAGGTCTACTAGCTGTTAGGTAGAGGAGACTTCCTATCATGTTTCGATACAAATTGGCATCTACTTGCTTTGATGATGTGTCTTTTGAGAGCTTGACTACAGTAGATAATGGTGTTCTTGCTTCTTTTGAACTTTCTAATCCGAACCTTTTTACTAGGTGAAAAGCATACTTAGTTTGAGAGATAAACAATTCATTCTCCATCTACTTGACTTGGAGTCCTAAAAAGCAAGTTAGTTCGCCAATCATGCTCATTTCAAACTCTTGTTTCATGACGCTGGCAAAGTGCTTTTGACTAGTTCGGGAAGTAGACCCGAAGACAATATCATCCACATAGACTTGTATTACAATTATGTGATTGTTTGAGATTTTTACAAACAGAGTCTTGTCTGCTCCCCCTCGTTGATAACCATTTTTCAAGAGATACTGAGTAAGACGTTCATACCATACACGCGGTGCCTGTTTTAAGTCATGGAGTGCTTTCTTGAGTTTGTATACATGGTGCGGAAAATGCAGATCTTCAAATCCTTTTGCCTGAGTGATGAATATTTCCTCGTTCAGAAACCCATTCAGCAAGGCAGTCTTGACATCTATTTGCTGTAGTTGGAAATTGAGAATACATGACACTAACAATAGTAATCTAATGGATTCCAATCCAGCTAATGGGGCAAATGTGTCATCATAGTCTATTCCTTCAATTTGAGAGTACCTTTGTGCCACTAGTCTTGCTTTATTTCGTGCAACATTACCATATTCATCAATTTTGTCGCGAAATATCCATTTTGTGCCTACTATGTTAGCATTTGGAGGGCATGGTACAAGATCCTAGACATCATTTCTCTCAAATTGGGCTAGTTCATCTTGCATAGCACGATTCCAATTTTTATCCCGTAGAGCTTCTTTGTAGTTCTTAGGCTCTATTTTAGAGGTATAGCATGAGTACCCAAATAATTCAACAAGGTTGTTTATCAACATTCCTCTCGTTTTGACCCCTGTTGTAGGTGTACCTATTATGTTTGTCGCGGGATTATTTTTCTGGATATGACTAGGGACAAACTTTGGTTGTCGAGGAGATTCTGAATCACTTGATATGCCTGGTTCAGACTCTGGTTCAGATTTTCGTTCGACTTTGGTTATTTCAACAACTTCATCATCTTGTTCATTATCCTTGTATTCAGGTTCAGCCAGTGGTTCGAAGACAAGTTCTTGGGGTTGATCATCAATGATCACATTTATTGATTCTTGTATTGTCTTGGTACGCTTATTGTATACTCTATAGGCTCTACTGGTAAGAGAGTAACCTAGAAAAATTCCTTCATCACTTTTGGGCTCAAATTTACCAAGTTTTTCTTTATCATTCAAAATGTAGCACTTGCTTCCAAAAATGTGAAAGTACTTCAGATTTGATTTTTATTCCTCTCCACAATTCATAAGGTGTTTGAGACGTCCCTAGTCTGAGATAAACTCGGTTGATGGTATGACATGCAGTATGCACTACCTCAGCCCAGAAAAATTGAGGCAGATTTTTACTATTGATCAATACCCTAGCCATCTCCTGTATAGTCCGATTCTTTCGCTCCACAACTCTATTTTGCTGTGGATTTTTTTGTGCAAAGAATTCATGACTTATCCCATGTTTAGCACCGAATGAAGTAAAATCTTGATTTTCAAATTCTGTTCCATGATTAGACCTAAGCTTCACAATCTTGACAATATGAGTGTCCTTCTCCTTTTGAAGTCTCAAACACAGGTTCTCAAACTCCTTGAATGTTTCAGATTTGCTTCTCAAGAACATAACCCAGCAGAATCTTGAGTAGTCATCTACGCATACAAAATGTAACGCTTACCTCCGATGCTTTCCACTTGAGTTGGTCCAATCAGATCCATATGGAGTAATTCTAGACAAAAAGTAGTCACAATATGGCTGTAGGATTTGTGAGGAGCACGAGTATGTTTCCCAAGTTGACAAGGGTCGCACACACTAGTATTTTTTATCTTGAATTTCGGAATACCCCTTACACAGTCATTGTTAATAAGTTAGTTCATATCTTGGTAATTCATATGACCGAGAGACGTTGATGCCATAATTCAGTCATCTATGACGGATCTGCAACACAACAGGTTAGTCGACAAAACATAGCAATTATCTGAGGACCGTATACCTTTAATAATCAGTTCGTCATGTAGATCTTTCACGATTCATTTATCCTTTGTGAATCCGACGTTCAATTTCTGGTTACAAAATTAGCTAATACATATTAGATTTGTCTTGAGTCCACGAACCAGCAAGACTTTATTTAGAGGAGACAGCCCTGCCACATTCAGAATTCCTATACCACTTATCTCTCCCTTTATCCCATCACCAAAAGTAACTTGTCCAGTATACGGAGTGATATTCTTTAGATGATGTTTGCTTCCAATCATATGGCAGGAGCAACCACTATCAAAATACCATCTTCCTTGCTCTTTTCCCTGTTGGACAGAATAGCAAATTATGTCAGATTTCCTTACCCAGATTTGCATTCCAACTGGGGTTATCCATTTCTTCTGAAATTTTTTCACTCTTTGACCACGATAGAATGTGTAGCATCCAGGTCTTGTATGTCCTTTGACGTGGCAATAGTGACATACTAGATTGTATTTCTTCAGAATGACTTTCCTTCTTTGGTATCTCGAACCAAATCCTGCACTAGCTAGAATAAAGGTGGTTATTTGAGAAGAATTAGTGTTTTATGAATAACCCAAACCTTTTCGAATATTAGGAGATCTTCCAGCATCCAGGGTTTCATTTAGAGTAAAAGTTCTGCTCATCATCTGGATTTGTTTCTTGAGAGATTCTAGTTCAGTTGTCAATTGCACTACCTTTGTACTTGATGTCACTAGTCCAGCATCCTTGATTGCTAACTGTTTCCTCAGTATTTCAACTTTTTTTCTCAAGAAATTCATTCTTTGTCGTGGCTGTTCCATGTTATTTCAGTAGAATTTCCCATTTCTTGTACAATTGAACAAAGGATTTTTCCAAATCTTCATAGGACAGTTTGTCTACTTCATCATCGTCAGAATCATTTTTTGTTTCAGGTAGTGGTTCAGTAATCGCAGCAGTGAAAGCTACGATGTTTACGGAGATTTCTTCGTCTTCTTCCTGAGTTTTTTCGGTGCACTCATCATCACTCCAGGTTGTGGCCTTCATCAATTTCTTTCGATTGAGATAGGTTGCACATTCTGCCTGGATATGACCATAACCTTTGCATTCACGACATTGAATTCCTTTATTTCTGTTTCTTCGATTAATTTGTTTGAGGATCTTGGAGAAATTTCTTGTGATCATTGCAATCGCTTCATCACCCATTTCTTCATTTTCGTCTTCAGATTTGCAACCTTCAACGAGAAATGCAACATTTTTTTCTTTCTTGCTGCTGTTTCCTTGAGACAATATCTCCATCTCATAAGTTCTCAAATTTCTCATAAATTTAGCAACATATTTTTCTCCCAATCGACGCTTTCTTGAAATGCGGTTACCTTCATCTTGAAACGAACTGGAAGAGAACACAAGATTTTCCTAACCAGTTTATCAGATGGAAATGGTTCACCTAAAACATCAGCTTCGTTCTTTAGTTCTTGCACTCTGGCGTTGAATTCGACAATCATTTCGTCATCCTTCAGCAGCAATTCTTCAAATCGAGTGTGCACCTGTTGCATCTTGGTTTGGTTGACAACAGAATCGCCTTCATAGAGTTTTTCCAGTATCTCCCAGGCTTCCTTTGCACAGTTGCAACCGGCAATCAGACCAAATTGTCCTTCGTCTAGACTTCTAGTTATTGTATTCAAGGCCTTATTGTTGTTGTCACTATTAGTGATTTCTTGTGGAGTCCATTGATCAATTGGCCCCATTAGCTCGATGATCCCATTTTCTAGGTAGGGGGTGGACATAGTAGGAGCCCTACTGTGAGGTCGGGTAGGAGGAAGTATCTGATATTGGCAGTCGATTACTTCACCAAGTGGGTGGAGCCAATCTTTTACCAACATCACGAGCGCTCGGGGCAAGTAGTTCATATACAAATTAAAAAGATTCTATTCCATTTTGGGGTTCTGATGCAGCTCATTACCGACAATGGACGCCAATTCGAGGGGTAGGAGTTTGAGAAATTTTGTGCATAGCCGTGTGACTGTGTCTTACCTACAGGTCAATGGTCAGGTGGAAAACATCAATTGGACCATCGTGGATGGTCTCAAGAAGAAGCTAGAGTCAACAGGCGGGGCATGGGTAGAGGAGCTAAATGTCATCCTATGGGCAAACCGCACCACCCTTGGCGGGCCATGGGCGAAACCCCCTTCTCACTATCTTATGGTTTCGAGTCCCAAGCCCCCACAGATGGAGTCATACCCTCCCCCGGAGTAGAAGAGTACGACCTCAACCTTAATGAGGAGCACCACCGGGCTGACTTCCACCTGGTGGATGACAAAAGGGAGGCTGTCATGATCCGTGCCGAGAACTACCAACGGTAAGCCAAGGCTTATCATAACAAAAGAGCCCGAGCCCGCTACTTCCACGTAGGAGATTACTTATTGCGACGACGTGAAGCAAGTTAGCTCCAAGCCAGGGGCAAATTTGCTAAGAAGTGGGAGGGCCCGTACATAGTAGCATTTGTGGCACGCCCAAGTAGCTAAAAACTCAATACCCCAAAAGGGAAGATGGTAGCTAGAGTTTGGAACTCTAAGCATTTCTTGAAGTAATCTCAGTAATCTATTCTTGTAAGATGGTTCGTCCCCTTAACTTTAATAAAGTAGTCAAAATTTCGCCATAAGACTCATTTTCACTATTCATATGGGGGAGGTGGGAAGGGACCCTTTGGAGGGTCCGCCTAACCTTTCTAGCCATACCCTAAGGTCAATACGAGGTCTGTCCTTGCCTATTGCCTGACGGAAGAGACTAATGGCCCGAAGTCAAGTGGCACTAGTCGGAGGGTTACCACCCTAAGGTCAATACGAGGCCCGTCATCGCCTACTGCTCGATGGTAAAACCTAATGGCCCGAGGTCAAATGACCCGGGTCGGAGGGCTACCACCATAAGGTCAATATGGGGCTCGTCCTCGCCTATTGCTCGATGGAAGAGCCTAATAACCCAAGGTCAAATGACCCGGGTCAGCGGGCTACCACCCTAAGGTCAATACACGGCCCGTCCTCGCCTATTTGCCTGACGGAAGAGCCTAGGGACCCAGGGCCAAATGATCCGGGCTAAAGGGTTGTCATCCTAAGGGAGGCGTAAGGCCCGACCTCACTTATTACCCGATGGAAGAGATTTTTGGCCCAAGGTGAACCCTTGACCAAAGGACAAGTCTAATACTCACATAAAAAATAAAAATAAAAAAAAAAGTTATAGTCTATGGCTGGAGGTTTGGCCACCAAGTACATCCCAAGCTCGAGCTTGGAACAATGAAGCAACATACCACGAATAGAGGGGGATCGGCCTAGAGCTCATCTCGACCACCCCGAGTAGGGGGGCTTGGCGGAAGCTCATCTTGACCAGCCCAAGTGCGGGGGTCTCGGCTGTAGGTCACCTCGACCACCTTGAGTAAGGAGGGTTCGGCTGAATTTCATATAGACCATCCTGAGTCGGGGGGGACACAGTCGGAGCTCATCTCCGCCACCCCGAGTATGGAGGGCTTGGCCGGAGCTCATCTCGATCACCATGAGTATGGGGGGCTCGGCCGGAGCTCACCTCAACCACCTTAAGTAGGGGGG
>CP025659.1:50157902-50168131 GCA_003576665.1 Ipomoea trifida
GTGTCGCCGGTGCCCTCCCTTCCTCGTCGCCGCTGGACGGCAGTTTGAAGCGAGAGAGGGAAACGAGAGTCACGGTGAGGAGCAGAGGATGGAATGAAGTTATTCTTGGCTGCTGAACATAAGTTGCTAAATTTGGAAGCTTCCATTTAGGGTAGGTTTCCTATTTGGGTCTGGGCTAGACATTGGATCATTGAATTGGGTTGAATCATTAACCATGGTCTATAATTTATAATATATATATATATATATATGATCATAACTATGGACTTATAATATAGTCCTTAAGAAATATAATTCTTGTGGGCTCACTAGTATTATTTATGTAGGAAATATATATATATACAACTATAGAAATATTGGGCCATAGCCTATTATGAATAATCATATCAATAAACTATATATATATATATACAAGAGTATATAATCCCAAACCCATAGGAAATAATTATACTTATAATTATTTAAATAATTATTTAATAAGAAAATAACCCCTTATAATATTCAAGAGAGTAGTAGGAATTTTCGGGGTGTTACACTAAGACACTCGCAATGGAGCAAAGTATTCGAATGCAGAAGACCGACATATACTCCGGTTACCTATGAGTTTCTTGCTTGAGATGTGTCCCACTAAAACATTAGGTTCGCTATGCGTGGAGTTCAGACTTACATTTCCTTATTTTTCATGCACTTTACCACTTTTTTTAGGAAATGGGAAGAATCAAAGAGCAAGCCTTGAAAATGAATTATGAGAAAGCAAGCACAACCCAAACAATGGCAAGAACAGAACCACCACCTCCACCACCACAAGTTGAACCTAATGCAAGAGGAACAAGGGTCCTCCGAGGCTTAACTCATGAACAATTGGCGCTTGTGGATGTGTATAAGTCAGAGAATTTAATTGGAGGGAAATACTTTGATCCGAGTGTGCCAAGGGAATTTGGTTTGAAGACTTCGTAAATCGGTTGCTAAGACACTCGCAATGGAGCAAAGTATTCGAATGCAGAAGACCGACATATACTCCGGTTACCTATGAGTTTCTTGCTTGAGATGTGTCCCACTAAAACATTAGGTTCGCTATGCGTGGAGTTCAGACTTACATTTCCTTATTTTTCATGCACTTTACCGCTTTTTTTAGGAAATGGGAAGAATCAAAGAGCAAGCCTTGAAAATGAATTATGAGAAAGCAAGCACAACCCGAACAATGCCAAGAGCAGAACCACCACCTCCACCACCACAAGTTGAACCTAATGCAAGAGGAACAAGGGTCCTCCGAGGCTTAACTCATGAACAATTGGCGCTTGTGGATGTGTATAAGTCAGAGAATTTAATTGGAGGGAAATACTTTGATCCGAGTGTGCTAAGGGAATTTGGTTTGAAGACTTGGTAAATCGGTTGCTAAGACAACCGCAATTGTGCAAAGTATTCGAATGGAGAGGACCGACATATACTCCGGTTACCTATGAGTTTCTGGCTTGAGAAGTCTCCTACTAAAACATTAGGGTCCTTATGCGTGGAGTTCAGGCTTACGTTCTCTTATTTTTCATGCAGTTTACCGCTTTTTTTAGGAAATGGGAAGAACCAAAGAGCAAGCCTTGAAATGGAATTATGAGGAAGCAAACACAAGCCGAACAATGGCAAGAGCAGAACCACCACCTCCACCACCAGAAGTTGAACCTAATGCAAGAGGAACAAGGGTCCTCCGAGACTTAACTCATGAACAAATGGCACTTGTGAATGTGTATAAGTCAGAGAATTTAATTGGAGGAAAATACTTTGATCCGAGTGTGCCAAGGGAATTTGGTTTGAAGACTTCGTAAATCGGTTGCTAAGACACTCGCAATGGAGCAAAGTATTCGAATGCAGAGGACCGACATATACTCCGGTTACCTATGAGTTTCTTGCTTGAGATGTGTCCCACTAAAACATTAGGTTCGCTATGCGTGGAGTTCAGACTTACATTTCCTTATTTTTCATGCACTTTACCGCTTTGTTTAGGAAATGGGAAGAATCAAAGAGCAAGCCTTGAAAATAAATTATGAGGAAGCAAGCACAACCCGAACTATGGCAAGAGCAGAACCACCACCTCCACCACCTAAAGTTGAACCTAATGCAAGAGGAACAAGGGTCCTCCGAGGTTTAACTCATGAACAATTGGCGCTTGTGGTTGTGTATAAGTCAGAGAATTTAATTTGAGGGAAATACTTTGGTCCGAGTGTGCTAAGAGAATTTGGGTTTGAAGACATGGTAAATTGGTTGCTAAGATACCCGCAATGGAGCAAAGTATTCGAATGCAGAGGACCGACATATGCTCCGGTTACGTATGAGCTTCTTGCTTTAGAAGTGTCCCACTAAAACATTAGGATCCCTATGCGTGGAGTTCAGGCTTACATTTCCTTATTTTTCATGCACTTTACCACTTTTTTTAGGAAATGGGAGTAACCAAAGAGCAAGCCTTGAAAAGGAATTATGAAGAACAAAGCACAACCCGAACAATGGCTATAGCATAACCACCACCTCCACCACCTGAAGTTGAACCTAATGCAAGAGGAACAAGGGTCCTCCGAGGTTTAACTCATGAACAATTGGCGCTTGTGGATGTGTATAAGTCAGAGAATTTAATTGGAGGGAAATACTTTGGTCCGAGTGTGCTAAGGGAATTTGGGTTTGAAGACATGGTAAATTGGTAGCTAAGATACCCGCAATGGAGCAAAGTATTCGAATGCAGAGGACCGACATATGCTCCGGTTACGTATGAGCTTCTTGCTTCAGAAGTGTCCCACTAAAACATTAGGTTCCTTATGCGTGGAGTTCAGGCTTACATTTCTTTATTTTTCATGCACTTTACCGCTTTTTTTAGGAAATGGGAAGAACCAAAGAGCAAGGCTTGAAAAGGAATTATGAGGAAGAAAGCACAAGCCTAACAATGGCAATAGCAGAACCACCACCACAAGTTGAACCTAATGCAAGAGGAACAAGGGTCCTCCGAGGCTTAACTCATGATCAATTGGCGCTTGTGGATGTGTATAAGTCAGAGAATTTAATTAGAGGGGAATATTTTGATCCGAGTGTGCTAAGGGAATTTGGGTTTGAAGACATGGTAAATCGGTTGCTAAGACAACCGCAATTGAGCAAAGCATTCGAATGGAGAGGATCGACGTATACTCCGGTTACCTATGAGTTTCTTGCTTGAGATGTGTCCCACTAAAACAATAGGTTCGCTATGCGTGGAGTTCAGGCTTACATTTCCTTATTTTTCATGCACTTTACCGCTTTTTTTAGAAAATGGGAAGAACCAAAAAGCAAGCCTTGAAAAGGAATAATGAGAAAGCAAGCACAACCCGAACAATGGCAAGAGCAGAACCACCACCTCCACCACCACAAGTTGAACCTAATGCAAGAGGAACAAGGGTCCTCCGAGCCTTAACTCAAGAACAATTGGCGCTTGTGGATGTATATAAGTCAGACAATTTAATTGGAGGGAAATACTTTGATCCGAGTGTTCCAAGGGAATTTGGTTTGAAAACTTCGTAAATCGGTTGCTAAGACACTCGCAATGGAGCAAAGTATTCGAATGCAGAGGACCAACATATACTCCGGTTACCTATGAGTTTCTTGCTTGAGATTTGTCCCACTAAAACATTAGGTTCGCTATGCGTGGAGTTCAAACTTACATTTCCTTATTTTTCATGAACTTTACCGCTTTTTTTAGGAAATGGGAAGAATAAAAGAGCAAGTCTTTAAAATGAATTATGAGGAAGCAAGCACAACCCGAACAATGGCAAGAGCAGAACCACCACCTCCACCACCTAAAGTTGAACCTAATGCAAGAGGAACAAGGGTCCTCCGAGGTTTATCTCACGAACAATTGGCGCTTGTGGATGTGTATAAGTCAGAGAATTTAATTGGAGGGAAATACTTTGGTACGAGTGTGCTAAGGAAATTTGGGTTTGAAGACATGGTAAATTGGTTGCTAAGATACCCGCAATGGAGCAAAGTATTCGAATGCAGAGGACCGACATATGCTCCGGTTACGTATGAGCTTCTTGCTTTAGAAGTGTCCCACTAAAACATTAGGTTCCCTATGCATGGAGTTCAGGCTTACATTTCCTTATTTTTCATGCACTTTACCGCTTTTTTTAGGAAATGGGAATAACCAAAGAGCAATCCTTGAAAAGGAATTATGAAGAAGAAAGCACAACCCGAACAATGGCAATAGCATAACCACCACCTCCACCACCTGAAGTTGAACCTAATGCAAGAGGAACAAGGGTCCTCCGAGGTTTAACTCATGAACAATTGGCGCTTGTGGATGTCTATAAGTCAGAGAATTTAATTGGAGGGAAATACTTTGGTCCGAGTGTGCTAAGGGAATTTGCATTTGAAGACATGGTAAATTGGTAGCTAAGATACCCGCAATGGAGCAAAGTATTCGAATGCAGAGGACCGACATATGCTCCGGTTACGTATGAGCTTCTTGCTTCAGAAGTGTCCCACAAAAACATTAGGTTCCTTATGCGTGGAGTTCAAGCTTACATTTCTTTATTTTTCATGCACTTTACCGCTTTTTTTAGGAAATGGGAAGAACCAAAGAGCAAGCCTTGAAAAGGAATTATGAGGAATAAAGCACAAGCCGAACAATGGCAATAGCAGAACCACCACCACAAGTTGAACCTAATGCAAGAGGAACAAGGGTCCTCCGAGGCTTAACTCATGATCAATTGGCGCTTGTGGATGTGTATAAGTCAGAGAATTTAATTGAAGGGAAATACTTTGATCCGAGCGTGCTAAGGGAATTTGGGTTTGAAGACATGGTAAATCGGTTGCTAAGACAACCGCAATTGAGCAAAGTATTCGAATGGAGAGGATCGACATATACTCCGGTTACCTATGAGTTTCTTGCTTGAGATGTGTCCCACTAAAACAATAGGTTCGCTATGCGTGGAGTTCAGGCTTACATTTCCTTATTTTTCATGCACTTTACCGCTTTTTTTAGGAAATGGGAAGAACCAAAAAGCAAGCCTTGAAAAGGAATAATGAGAAAGCAAGCACAACCCGAACAATGGCAAGAGCAGAACCACCACCTCCACCACCACAAGTTGAACCTAATGCAAGAGGAACAAGGGTCCTCCGAGTCTTAACTCATGAACAATTGGCGCTTGTGGATGTGTATAAGTCAGACAATTTAATTGGAGGGAAATACTTTGATCCAAGTGTGACAAGGGAATTTGGTTTGAAGACTTCGTAAATCGGTTGCTAAGACACTCGCAATGGAGCAAAGTATTCGAATGCTGAGGACCGACATATACTCCGGTTACCTATGAGTTTCTTGCTTGAGATGTGTCCCACTAAAACAATAGGTTCGCTATGCGTGGAGTTCAGGCTTACATTTCCTTATTTTTCATGCACTTTACCGCTTTTTTTAGGAAATGGGAAGAACCAAAAAGCAAGCCTTTGAAAATGAATTATGAGAAAGCAACCACAACCCGAACAATGGCAAGGGCAGAACCACCACCTCCACCACCACAAGTTGAACCTAATGCAAGAGGAACAAGGGTCCTCCGAGGCTTAACTCATGAACAATTGGCGCTTGTGGATGTGTATAAGTCAGAGAATTTAATTGAAGGGAAATACTTTGATCCGAGTGTGCTAAGGGAATTTGGTTTTGAAGACTTGGTAAATCGGTTGCTAAGACAACCAAAATTGAGCAAAGTATTCGAATGGAGAGGATCGACATATACTCCGGTTACGTACGAGTTTCTTGCTTGAGAAGTCTCCTACTAAAACATTAGGGTCCCTATGCGTGGAGTTCAGGCTTACGTTCTCTTATTTTTCATCCACTTACCGCTTTTTTTAGGAGATGTGAAGAACCAAAGAGCAAGCCTTGAAAAGGAATTATGAGGAAGAAAGCACAAGCCGAACAATGGCAATAGCAGAACGACCACCTCCACCACCACAAGTTGCCTAATGCAAGAGGAACAAGCGTCCTCCGAGGCTTAACTCATGAACAATTGGCGCTTGTGGATGTGTATAAGTCAGAGAATTTAATTGGAGGGAAATACTTTGATCCGAGTGTGCTAAGGGAATTTGATTTGAACACTTGGTAAATCGGTTGCTAAGACAACCGCAATTGAGCAAAGTATTCGAATGGAGAGGACCGACATATACTCCGATTACCTATGAGTTTCTTGCTTGAGATGTGTCAAACTAAATCAATAGGTTCGCTATACATGGAGTTCAGACTTACATTTCCTTATTTTTCATGCACTTTACCGCTTTTTTTAGGAAATGGGAAGAACCAAAGAGCAAGCCTTGAAAAGGAATTATGAGGAAGCAAACACAAGCCGAACAATGACAAGAGCAGAACCACCACCTCCACCACCACAAGTTGAACCTAATGCAAGAGGAACAAGGGTCCTCCGAGGCTTAACTCATGAACAATTGGCGCTTGTGGATGTGTATAAGTTAGAGAATTTAATTGGAGGGAAATACTTTGATCCGAGTGTGCCAAGGGAATTCGGTTTGAAGACTTCGTAAATCGGTTGCTAAGATACTCGCAATGGAGCAAAGTATTCGAATGCAGAGGACCGACATATACTCCGGTTACCTATGAGTTTCTTGCTTGAGATGTGTCCCACTAAAACATTAGGTTCGCTATGCGTGGAGTTCAGACTTACATTTCCTCATTTTTCATGCACTTTACCGCTTTTTTTAGGAAATGGGAAGAATCAAATAGCAAGCCTTGAAAAGGAATTATGAGGAAGCAAGCACAACCCGAACAATGGCAAGAGTAGAACCACCACCTCCACCACCAGAAGTTGAACCTAATGCAAGAGGAACAAGGGTCCTCCGAGGTTTAACTCATGAACAATTGGCGCTTGTGTATGTGTATAAGTCAGAGAATTTAATTGGAGGGAAATACTTTGATCCGAGTGTGCTAAGGGAATTTGGGTTTGAAGACATGGTAAATCGGTTGCTAAGACACCCGCAATTGAGCAAAGTATTCGAATGGAGAGGATCGACATATACTCCGGTTACCTATGAGTTTCTTGCTTGAGATGTGTCCCACTAAAACAATAGGTTCGCTATGCGTGGAGTTCAGGCTGAACCCAAAGCTGTTACCTCGAAATGCATGGAGGCCATCCCAGAAACGTCTTACATCAGCATCTGGAGATGATTTTGATGCAGGATTAGAAACGAAGGAGCCATTGGAAATCATCATACTTCCTAATTGTAAGATCCAGATCCATGTCCTTAGATGCAGCCTACCAAGAAGAGATCTGTTATTAGGATTTGATGCCTTCAAAATGATGAATGTATTGGTTCAAGCACAAGGAATCAGCAAAGGCCCCTACTTCAAGCCATATGAAGGAGATTGCAGAATGTGGCAACTCAACTTCATGGATACCATAACCCAGATCAAACAACAACTGGTGGAGCAATTATGTGCAGACTCCCATGACGAATTCATGAAGAAACACAATAAGCCCCTGACACTTGGATATCCAACTATGAGAAGTTGCACCAGAACAGGAGGCCAATTGAATCCAACGAGGCTACCATCAGCAGGCGTAAGGATGGTACCGTTGGAATCTCCTTTAATCATGCTCACTTACGAAGGACAGAATTTCTACCATCTATCAACATGGTAGAAGAAGCCAGAGAAAGACAGGAGGAGCATGTCCAGGAGATCCTTGATTATGACCCAGATGATGATGATGCAGAATCAGTTTTCCTTGGTTATGGGAAAACAGGAATGAGTGAAATTATCCATTCGTTCAGTCAATCTGGCAAACCAGTTTTCTGGTTTAAGGATCCCATCTCAAATCATTGTTTCTTTGATCTTTGCGAAGATGATTGTAAGCAATGCTACCCAACAGAGGAGCCACAGAAGAGACCTAGATGCAAACCCTCAAGAAGGAGAAGATCTAAGAGGAAGGATGATAATGATGATGAAGATCCGCCGTCACTGCCACCTATGCCCCTGCAAAGAAGGAAGAAAGCTCTTAAGTGCTATGAGCAAGAATACTTAAGAAAGGAGCCCACAGTAGTTCCAGTTCCACCAGCCATCCCAACAATGGTGATTTCAGAAACCTATGAAGAGGATTTTCCCCCTTTGGAAAGTTTCCAGCGAGGAGGTTCTATGCACGCACCAAAGATCCCAGCTCCTAATGAAGTCTTACCTTCAGGCCAACTAAGAGGACAACCATCTATTGAGCAAACTTTAAACTGGCAGACGGAAAACGCTTTAGCTCAAAACCGCACTCTCAAAACCATTTCCAACAACCTTGTTGAGCTAAGTTACAAATCTGGAGAGTATTATTCAAAGATTGACTCAAGGATCCAGATTCTGGAGAAAAGATTGGAGCATATCCCTTTTGAGAGACCTTCTTATGGGCAATCCCTTCAAGCCCATTTCCAATACCAAGCCAATGAAACTGCTTCTATCCAGAGTATGATAGATCAGTTAAGAGCCGAAATCAAGCCTAAACCAACCCAACTTGTTTGAAACACCCCAGAAATACCCAGCTACTGCTACTCCCACACCATTTTACCAAACCAGTTCTTTAACAAGCCCATCGTTCCAATCTGGAAATCCCATGTTCCCTCCTACAGACTCTTCCATTCTAGAGGAGTACCATAGGAGAAGTAAACCTAAACAAAAGTATCCACAACCTCTACCACAGCCAACTTTGCCAATACCCACCTCTCAAGCCCAACCTGCTTGGAAAGTCAGAAATCCATCTCACCCATTACACCAACAAGTTTTTAGACCTTTCACTATTTCAGAACAAACTACTACTCCATCCCAGCCAATTATATCCTCAAATCCAGATGATCTTTACCCTCCACCAAACACAACCCAAATGATGCTCCACGAATCAATTACCGATAAGGATCTTTTTTATTCTGTTATCAAAGGACCAGACCCGCCTGAAGAAGATCTACCAGTCATGGAAGCTTACAGTGCTGGAGAAATATCAGAAGAATCAGACTGTCAATCTGAAATGGAATCAGAAGGATATACGATCTTAGAAGAAGAAGAATCTTTTTCTATTTCTGATCAAGATTCTGAAAACCCAGCATTTATGGCAGATCCGGCAGAATCATCAACTGGTGGATACACAACCCAACAACCTGCTGATCAACCAATGGGTCACACAGAGGAAGAATACTTTGGTGTTGAAAATGGCACAGAAATGGTGATGCACAAAGGAGTAAATTATCAATTCTTTACAATTGATGATTTACCACCAGAAAAGTGGGGAGATAAGTTTGCTGAGTTCCATACATGGATGACTACTAGGAATCTAGTAGAACGAGATACTTTCAAGGTCCTAATGGAATTTACAGCAAAGTTCACTGGAATTCTCAAAGATTGGTGGTCCAAAGCAGATGGTGCATTTAAGATGATGTTCTTAGGACTACCTCTCCAAGAAGCCGTTTCGATGATTTACTTCATATTTCTTGGCAAACATGAAGATGAAGTAGAACAGAAGAGAACGGAGTTTTTCAGAATGAAGTGTCTGTCTTATGAGAAGAAGCACTTGGAGGAACACTTCAAAAGGATGACAAAGGTTTTTTATTTCTTGGGATTCGACAACAATCTCAAGCAAGCTTTTGTTTCATCCTTACCATCTCTGTTAGCAGACAGCACAGACCAGCTCATCAAGAAAAATTATGGGTCTATAACACATCTTTCAACTGGGCAGATTAGGCAGGCAATATTTGAAAGTCTTGAAGGAATCTGTCAAATTCACAACAAGTTCCAGACCCTGAAGAAGAATGAATCAGTTCTTTCCAAGGCTTGCCAGAAGCCGAACCTTATAATAGGTTCTTCATGCAATGGAGTGTGTGGAGATAAACCCAGAGCAAGAAGGAGAAATTTCACCCGCTTCAGAAAGAATCCCCAAAATACCAGAAGGATAGGGTGGAAGCCAAGAAGGAGATACTTCAGAAAATCTCAGAACCAGAAGGCCCAACAAAAAAAGAGAGGAAATAAAGCATCTAACAAATGCTTTGTTTGTGGAAAGCCTGGACACTACGCCAGAGATTGCAAGGAAAAGCAAGCAGCCAAAATGATATCAGAAATTATGTCCCTTATTGATGATGATATCGCTGAAGAAGATCTTGATGGCTATCTCAGTCCAGAAGACGAACCCTCAACAGAAACAATCTTTTCCATAGAAGATGAAGTTCCAGAGGAGGATTTTATTTCATACAATTTTGGA
>CP025659.1:50169131-50179339 GCA_003576665.1 Ipomoea trifida
TCGATCACGTGGGTTCAAACTCATGACCTACAATTTGGGAATCACTTCGTATTATTAGACCACAAGATGATTGAACATAATTAAATTAGTTTAAAACAATTCAAATAAATATGCAAACTATTTAACCTTTTTTTGTTTGCTAATTTTTTCTATAATTTTAGCATATTTTACCTTATATCAGTAAAAACAACAACAAAATAAAAAATTGTGTTTCCGGAGATGACGAGGTTGAAACGTTCAATGGATGAATTGCGTGTTTACTTGCGGTAATGTGTTGTTGTTTGTCTGCCGTTATTTCTGTTTTTTATTAAAAAAAAAATAATTTGATGCAGTGTAGTCCTCTAATTTTAATGAATTTCCCTTTCAGGCACAAACATTTTGATTTGATGTTTGCAGAAAGCAACTTTTGAACAAGAAAATGTTAAATTAGTTGCAATCTAGTTGTTGTGTTTTTTTTTTTTTTTTTTTTTTTTCCTGAAAAGGTTGTTGTGTTTTATTAGTGTTGATATGGTTGCAAGCCACCACGCCCGGCCCCACCCGCTTCCTTTCTTGAAATTTGTGGACTTCTATTACTCTCAACAACTTTCTTTCTTTTTTTTGTTTTCATTAATTTTTATTTAATTTATAAAATAAATGAGTAAATATTGCATGGTACATGAAGATTTTAAAATAATGTTATTAGGTATGATTTTTAATTAGTCAAAACATTTTAAATAAGGAACAAACGGTTAAACTTAATAATTATAAGTTGATAAGTTCAACTTCAATGTGAGTAATGTATTAATCACAAGACAATACAAGACTTGTTCAGTGTACGCTCCTGAATAGTAATTGCGTGTTTATCTCGTCACCGAAAAAATTAAAACATCAAATAGAATTTTTCATTGATTAGTTAGTTTAATTCTGTCAATTATTAAGTGGTAGTCAAAATGCGGCTCAGCATTATCATTTATCAAATTAGATGGTCCCATCTTACAATTAGTGTTTTATTTATTTATTTATTATTAATTATTAATTACTGTATAGGCTATAGAAATACAAGTTTTTTTTTTTTTTTTAATAACATCCGACAGATTTGATACCCGAAAACAACGAAAATACAAAAATAAATAAATAAACACATTTTTTAAAACATAATTTGAATAAAGCACGAAACCAGTAAAATAACTAAATTGTGCCAACCAGACACCAACTATTAAAGAATACTGGGGAATTGAAGGAAGAAGTCAATCTCAATTATTTTTCATGTGAAACAATTTTGAACAAATAAACCAATTAACAAACTTTGGTCAATGGTCCGACCACAAATTTGATCTTCACTCAACCCTCCAATTCTCAAGTCAAGTTTATGGAAATTGAAGTCCTTCCTAGAAGCTGCATTTTGTAATCTACTAATAATATATAATGCCAACAACTTGAATCACACCATTCCTATGACAAATTTTTGGTCAAACAATGATGTTGCTACATTATTTTATATTTACCACAAAACCCTCTCTCACACAAATTATATGATGAGTTAAACTTGTTGCGATGGTTTGACCAATAACCCGTGCCCTTCAAGGCCAAAAGCCCTTACGGCAAGTCGGCAAACAAGTGGTGGGCACATGTGCCAGTTTAGTCTGGATTTTAATGTAAAGGCGTTCTTTTCTTAATGTTAGGTTGTGGGTATAGTATTACACTCTCAATCATTTAATATTAATTTTATCCAATAAAACTCTTGCACCGAGTCTAGCTGTCTTGAAAGAAGCCTTTGAGGAAATTATTTTATTGTGTTTAAATTCAATTTTCATTATAGTTTTTGGGCTGACACATTGAATGCCCATGGGAAAATAAAACATTAAAGTTGAAAAAATGGTATAGATGGATCAAAGTATGTTGCATATCTTGTCAACTACTCCATTGGGTTAGTCAAATAACTTGCAAGTCAAATTTAAACCATGGAGCACGGTATGGTAGAGTCAACAATTTGTAATTTGAGTAAAAAAAAATCAATTCTTTTATAATATAACATCAGATTTAAGTTTTATAAATAAAACAATAGAAATTATGATATCAAATATACAGAGAGTCTATTTTGGAGCAGTTCTGTAAATGGAGAAACATTGCCAGTAGTGGGCTGGACCTGTAATTCAAGACCAAAAAGTGTTAGTTGGTCCAATTAATATATTGGGCCGAAATATTTCCTATTGCCTGACCTAGGCCAATTGATTTATTGGGCCGAATTATTTCCTATTGCCTGACCCAGAAAGAAACATAGTAGCCCTATACAGGTTATGATTATTATGCATCTATCATATTAGTCTTTTGAGAAAAAAAATTATACCAAACAGCTATCAGCTAACAGCTAATTTACCAAACATTTTTTTACAATCAGCTAATATTATCAATTAATTATACCTTTTAACCCAATCAACTAACAGCATCAGCTAACAACCATTTACCAAACAGGGCCTAAATGATACAAAACTTTAGCTTCTTTTTTTTTTTTTTTTTTTTTAAATTATTTAATTTAAATTTTGACATGTTAAATTTTTTAAAATTTATGTCATATTATTTGAATTGAAATTTTATTATTATAAATTTATTTTAATGGATATCGTAAGAATGCATATGGGGTGATGCGAAGAGGTCTAGAAGCTAGAATAGCTTCTAGAGCAGCAACACCATTTATTTATTTATTTTTCCTTTTTTACTAAAATAAACTCAGGCCATAATTTTCATAATTAATGCAATGCATTTATAAAATGGCAATAACATAACAGTGATAACTTGAAGAGCAGTACTATTCAAAAAAGGGAAATAACATAACCACATACACGTTGATTATAGCAAACGTTATTGATTCAAACAAGAGCATAAAAAAAATGCCATTATCATCATGCAAATTAAATTTGGCAACAAATAAATTAGCACAAAAGCACTTGCAAGAATGAGTAAAAGCTATAATAATCTTGGAAATATATTTATTTGATGAACCAAGAGAGCATCTAAGTTTCCAAATACTCCTGGGCATGCTGAAGAACATAAGTGGTGTTTAAACCTAGAATGTAGTGAATTGATAAAGTTGGAAAAGGAAACAATTTAAACACACTAAAACAGTTAATGAAAAGATACTAAAAAAGAAATTCATACGATACCTGCTTCACATTCATCTCCATCTCCGCACGAGCTCCGCACGATATCCGCCGATCATCCGGGCAAAGACAATTCAACGTTGTTGCACCTCGTGGCTTTGCATCTCTGCAATTCGATCCCTCCTCAATTTGAACTCCTTGGATTGGGCAATCCATGGTCGCGTGCACGATGATACCCTCTCCGGATGATCGGAATTGAACGGAGTTTGATCTTAGATGACCCAGATGGTTTCGGAAACCAACTTTTTCTGCTCACAAATCGGAAACTATTTTCAGATCTGAGAATATTAATCATAAAAATTACAATTGAAAAAAAAAAAAAAAAGAAAAGAAAAAACATACCTTGATGGCTAGATTTGATGATAGGAAGATGGCAAGAAGAAGAAGCAAAGCTCAGCTTGGGTAGAAGCCAGAGGCAGAAGTGAGAGTTTGGAATAACTTCACAAAAAAGAAAAAAAAAAGTCATTTTCTCTCAAAAATGCCTTATTTATCATTGACTAGTGTCTTATTTTCTATTAACCACATTTTTTTTCTCTCTTCTCAAACACACCCTAATTGAGAATAAATTAGGGAAAAAGGGCACATGTTGTGCACGGGCCAATTCCCGTAAATAACATTTTTTTCAGTCTTTTTTTTTCTCTATCATTTTTCCTTTTTATCTCTTCTTCTTTTTTTTCGATTGTCACTGCAAAAATCACAAAAAGTAATATTATTGAGGTTGTTCTTATCAATCTTTTCAGAGATTTTTTCTAATATTAATTTTGTTTTTTAAGATAAGTCACTTGACTATTATGCACTCATGTTCAATATCATAGAGATACACAATTGGTCACCGATAACAAGAAATTAGGTTGGACCGCGGGAGGACCAAATACAAAATGATTTTAAAAGTTACAATCAAATGTGGCAAGATTTTAAGAGTGAGGATAAACTCATTATCTTTTTCTCACAATACAACTTTAATTTAGTCATTTAATAGTTATATAAAATCAAAAGCAGTGTTGCGCTAGGCGGCGCCTAGACTGGTTTTTTTTATTATTATTAAAAAATTATAAATCTGAAAAATTATAAGTAATAACTTAATAAAATAATAAATAATAACTAAATTAAACTAATAAGTAATGGACTAATAATTAATAAATAATAACTAATAAGTAATAACTTAATAATATTAAATATTTAACTATTAAAGTGTAAAGACTTACAATATTAAACACTTTATAATTATTAACTCTTAAATTTTTTAACCTAGACGCCCCAGGCGCCTAGCGATTTTTGCAACCTTGATCAAAAAAACTTACAAAGATAGAATAGTTGGGAAAGCAATAATAGTCATTTTTATAGTCAATAATTAAAAGTGACAATGTTAGTAAAAACAAAGGATCAAAAGTGATATTGTTAAGGTTTATTTACAATGTTAATGCTTCTTAGTAGGCTTCCTGTAGTTTCCTCTTTGCCACTTCCAATCTCACTTGAACTGAATCCGCATCTCAAGTCTTTAACTTCTAATCAAACCAAATTATATCAGTTAGACAAACAATCAAATTAATACTCATATAGTCATATTAAGTGAACTCCAGTTGATGCTCACATTTTGGTTGGAAACAAAAACCAGTCAGTGCTGACTTTTACTGAGATAGCAGAGAGCAGATCAAGAATGAGAATGTGTACCTGTGATAACACCATTGAAGCAGTTGTAAAGAAAGCTCCCTAATCCAAGGGTGGAGAAGGAAGCCTTCTTCCTCCTCCTCCTACTCCTCTTCTTCAACCACCGATGCTTTTACAGACTCTGGAGTGCTTTCTGCACATTCAAATACTAAATAAATTAACCTTCAACCTTACATTGAGTGCGTTTATAACCCAAATAACTGCTCCTAGCAACTACCTGTAATGTCTGCTGCTGTAGCTTGGATCCATTCATCAACCATGACCTTCCAATCCCTACAATGAACATAAATGGAACCAATCAGGGAATTAATGAATGAAGATAACGGGAAGCTACAGACACAATTGAGCTTATTCAGCCATCAAATGCTGTGTGACTGATAACATATTTGATCATTAGGCAAACTGGCAAACTAAACTCAGGCCATAATCTTGCTTCCTAATTAATGCTATGCATTTATAAACTATAAGTTGTAGATAACAGTGATAACTTGAAGAGCAGTACTATTCAAAAAGGGGAAATAATCACATACAAATAAATTAATAAATGAAGAGATCAAACGTTATGGATTCAAATAAAGGGTTACAGAGTCAAGTTACTAAATGGTTAATAAATGAAGAGATCAAATGTTCTAGCCTAAGGTTGTAGAATCCAGGTACTAAAGGGCTTAAAGATTTCGTAATGGAATGAGCAAATAAAGTAAAATTTTCATAAGCAAAGGAAAGTCAAAATAGGCAAATGAGAGAGGGAATGTTTTGATATTATCAGAGCAACAGCCATGAAAATAGCATGTCACCAATCATTTTGCAACTATACCGAAAAAGAGCACAATCAGAAACATTGGAAGAGGATTTTGTAACAAAAAGCTAGAACCATTTAAAAGCAACAAGCCAAGAATTAAGTACTTGATCAATGTCCAGGCAAGATGCTTAATCTGTACAGATCCATGTTTGTGTAGACAAGTCACAGATTCTACAATCTTTGTGGCCTGAAACAAGAGTCATTCAATTAAGTCACTGCGAATAAAGAAACACATATCAATATCAAGGTAGACTTTCCAGTAAAATAAAAGGCAAAAGATCAAACCTCGAGTGTCTCCACAGATATATTCATCAATTGAAGCATCCTCAGAGAAGTAAACAATATAGAATCAGACTGTCATAAAATTTAGAAGTAAAAAAAAACACCACAGATCAAAACTCACCAATGCCATTACCAATCATGCACATTAAACTGGCAACAAATAAATTAGCACAAAAGCAATTGCAAGAATCAGTAAAAGCTATACAAATCTTGGATATATTTTTACTTGATCAATCAACAGAGCATCTAATTTCCAAATACTCCCGGGCATGCTCAAGAACATAAAGTGTAATTTAAACCTAGAATCTAGTGAATTGATAAGGAAACAATTTAAGCACACTAACAAAAGAAATTCATATAAGATTCAACAACACTAATTAAAAATAAACCTTATCTTCGTAGTTATCGAGAATCCCCTTGATCCTCAACGCCTCACGGACAGTCAAAGCCTCTTCCTCAGCATCACCATAGATGAAATTTCTAACCCGCTTCATCTCGTCTGGAAAAGCCAATTCAACGTTTTTGCACTCGGAGCACCTCGTGGCTTTGCACGAGAAGAGCACCTCAGTAATTCGATACATCCTCAATCTAAACTCCGAGGGGCAATCCATGGCCGCGTGCACGAAGAATCGGAATTGAACGGAGATGACCGGACTGGTTTCGCAAACCACGGAAATCGGAAAATATTTTCAGATCTGTAGAATATTAATCCTAAAAATTAAAACTGAAAAAAAAAAAAAAAAAAAAGGGAGAAACATACCTTGATGGCGAAGAAGAAGCAGAAGCTCAACTGGGAGTAGAAGCGAGAGGCCGCCGATTTCCCTCTCTTTTCAAAAAGAAAAAACGGAACTCATTTTCTCTTTGACTAGTGATTTATTTTTCGTTGACCTTATTTTCCTCTCTCTTTTAAAAAACTCAAAATTTTAAAAATGAATTTCTAAACATTTAGAATAAATTAGGGAAAAAGCGCACATGTTGTGCACGCCCCAATTCATCCCGTAAATAATTTTTTTTTTAGTTTTTTTTCTCTATCTATTTTCATTTTATCTCTTCCTTCCTTTTTTTTTCGGCATGTCACTTCAAAAAATCACAAAAATTAATATTATTGAGGTTGTTCTTATCAATCTTTTTAGAGATATTTTCACCTATAATATCATGGTCATTAGATCATTTTTAAATTTCATCTCTAATCATTATTTTTCATCATTTTTTAGAGATATTTTCACCTTCAGTCAATAATAATTATTTTTCATATTTTATGTGTATCATTGACAATTCTTGTTTCGACAATGTGATCTGTCAGAAATTGTGAGATGAAAAGTGAAAAATAAAAATAAAAATAATAAAACCTCCAATCTTTTAATACTAATTAATTTTTTTCCATAATCTTATTTTGGAAATCGTCATTCAATTACTTTTATACCAAATTTTACACTTTTCCACATTAATGTATATGGTAATTTATTAATAAAATTAAAGATTATTACAATTTTTTGCATTAAAAATTAAAGATTATTACTAAAACAAAATACAAACTTTTGCCGGCGTGATTATTTTGACCATTTTTTTTAGATAGATATAATTTAGTACTAAATTTTTAAAGTTAATACGATTTTCTACAAAATATTACCTAAATGTAAAGAATATTTGATATAACTTTACCGTATATAATAGAGATGAATTGATAATAATTATCAAGTCAAAGAAAATAATGAAATACGGAGTATTACATAGGAATGATAGGATTACGTTAAAATCATTTAACAAGTACTGTATTCAATTAATATAAATAAATGATATATGAAAATATTTTATTCTTGAGACAATGCCACCAAAGGTTCCTTGTTATTGATGTTAATTCCAAATTTAGTCCCAGGTTGTTATTTTAGTCATTTAACATCTCATACTATTATTTTCTAAAAAAAAAAAAAAAACAGCTCATACTATTATTTTTTGAACACTTGTAGTCATTCTCATCACTTTTCATATTTTTAGTAAGGGTGTTTTTATCTCTTCATATTTTTCCGGTTTAATTGGTCTATGACAAATTTTTGGTCAAACAATGATGTTGCTACAATTTATATTTACCACAAAACCCGGCCTCTCTTAGAAATTATACTATGAATTAAATTTGTTGCAACGGCTTAACCACCAACTCGTGCCTTTCGGGGTCAAGAGCCGTTACGAAAAGTTGACAAACAAGTGGTGGACACATGTACCGTTTTAGTTAGAATTTTAATGTTAAGACATTTTTTGTTTATTGGTGGAAGGTAAGTCGAGAACGTTATGCTCTTAATTCCTTTAATAAATGATTTTATCTGTTGTAACTCAAACGCGATCTTTAGCTATTTGGAAAGAAGCTTTGGAGGGAATTATTTTAATGTGTTTAAATTCAATTTTAATTAGTACTAGTATTTTCACCCGTGCGTTGCACGGAATGAATTTGTTATAATATATTAAGAAATATTTGAATTGATATACAATTATAGAAATTATAACATCGAATATGAGTATGAATAAGTGTATAAATGCAATTATAGTATGAGTCTTCCTTGCATGCAACAAATATCACAAAAATTCAGTGTTCTAAAATAAGTGTATAAATGCAATAGGTAGATAATTTACATTATTGCATCATATTCATAAATTTAATTACTTGTCGGTTAGTTATTGCAAGATCTTGAGGTACACTTATATTTTGATATTCAGTAAGTATAACTATATTAGAGAAAAAATTTACATGGGAGTAATGGGATAATCAGTTGAGTAATTGTTGGTTGACCGTAGAGCGTTGTGTTGGAGGAAGAAGATGATATATATTGAAGATGATATTGCCCTTCACTATATATCATCTTCTTCCTTCAACACGTTGATATTCTCTGGACAAATAACTGTTGGAAAAAAATTAGCATAAAATGGCATTTTACTGGCAATATTATGGTACAAATATATGTGGGGTCAACTTTCGATTTGGGTCGGGTCAACATGGATTCGTGTTCTTCGTAGTTAGACGAAAAGATTGATATATTGTACGCTCAAAACTGATAATGGGTGAATGAGAAATTGGTTCTCAAAGATGACCCATTTGAGTTAAAAAAAATATAGAAAAAAAACCATTCAAGTAACTTTTGTCCCACATTGGTTTGAGAAGTGGTTTGCACCACTACTTATACAAGAGTTTTTCTAAGGCTTATTGAATTGTATAGCATATAGGCTCTCTCTCGCACGCAAGGGGTGAGGGGATGCAAATGAAATCCCAAAATGAACTTAAAAAGGCTTGACTCGTGCGCCGACACCTGCATGCACGAATGTCGTTCAGAAAATTGGTTGGCCTTGCGGGTTGAATTATGCCAAATTTTCATATTTTGTACAATATTACGCACCATACCATAATACAAGTTAAAACTGAGGATATTGTTTTTATTAATAGTATAGATTGCATTGCAGAGAAATATATATACTGAGTTATTATCATTAGTAATTCTAGTCTAGATTTATATTACGAATAGGAACGTAGGGAAGAATATATTTTATTAGGAATTCTATTTTAGTTTACAATTGTATTAGGAAAAGAACTGTATTACCATATTTTATAATATTACGCAAACCATAATATTATAAGTCTGTTTTGGGCGAGAATTTAAAACTGAGGATATTGTTTTTATTAATAGTATAGATTGCATTGCAGAGAAATATATATGCTGAATTACTACCATTAGTAATTCTAGTCTAGAATTGTATTACGAATAGGAACGTAGGGAAGAATATATTTTATTAGGAATTCTATTTTAATTTACAATTGTATTAGGGATAGGACTGTATTACCAAATTTTATAATATTACGCAAACCATAATATTATAGGTCTGTTTTGGGCGGGAAGTTAAAACTGAGGATATTGTTTTTATTAATAGTATAGATTTATTTTAATTTACAATTGTATTAGGGATAGGACTGTATTACCAAATTTTATAATATTACGCAAACCATAATATTATAGGTCTGTTTTGGGCGGGAAGTTAAAACTGAGGATATTGTTTTTATTAATAGTATAGATTACATTGCAGAGAAATATATATACTGTATTATTATCATTAGTAATTCTAGTCTAGAATTGTATTACGAATAGGAACGTATGGAATATTATATTTTATTAGGAATTCTATTTTAATTTACAACTGTATTAGGAATAGGAACTGTATTACCATATTTTATAATATTACGCAAACCATAATATTATAGGTCTGTTTTGAACGGGAAGTTAAAACTGAGGATATTGTTTTTATTAATAGTATAGATTACATTGCAGAGAAATATATATACT
>CP025659.1:50213833-50223865 GCA_003576665.1 Ipomoea trifida
TCAGTATTTTTCATATCCTCAAAATGGTTGGAAAGTTAGTCGAAGCGACCAGTTCTGCCCAAAAAGAAAGTGTGTTTTAATCACTTTTGGGTGGACAAAAATGCAAAACTTCCAATAGAGTGTAAACACTAATTAAAACTTTGTATCACATTTAACTGATTTATACTTGAAATTTACATACTAATCAACTCAACTGCATAAATTCGATAAACTAATCGGCTCAATTGCATAAGTTTGATGAGTTAAAGTGTCTAATTGAAACTTTTTATAATGACCTTGTTTGGCAAATGACAAATCCACAAAAAATTTGATAAATTCACAATTTTTTACATTTTAACCAAGTCAAAACGCTAAAAATATTTTTTGAATAATACAACGGTTTGGAGCAACGTTTTGCTCCGAACCGCTGATATTGCGAACATTGCATTTTTCTGTTGGCATTTTTTGCCAAATTAAAACGTCATTTGTTATTAAAAAAAAATTATACTAACAAAGAAGCCTTTAAGACTCTTTTAATGGACGGGTCATTTGGCTCCTCAATGCCTGCTCATCTAATGTGGGATGGGCCACACTTGTGTGAGACCGTCTCACAGATCCTTATTCATGAGACGGGTCGGGTCAAATCACCATGCAAATGTCATACTTATATGTGCAAATCTCATACTTATATGCTCAAATATAACACTAATCAAAAATACAATTTTTGTTACTTATAAGAGAAAAAGTAATACATTTTTCATAATAAGTAATGTTGACAAGTGCCTCTCACTTATAAGGGCAAATATAATACTTTTGAGAAAAAATGTAATACTTTTAAATCGAAATGTAAAAGTATTGTATTTTCCTTTAAAAGTATTACATTTACTCTAATAAGTAACAAAAATGTTATTCCTGATTAGTATTACATTTAAGCATATTGTGCATATAAGTGTTACATTTGCATCTTGACCCGACCCGACCCGACCCGTCTCATGAGGAGACGGTCTCACACAAGTTTTTGCCATGTGGGATATTTGTGGAGCCTTGAGACTCCTTAATTTCCTTATATAAGGGCCTCACGACTCCAATTCAATTTTTCCCACAAGTGCGGGAAAAGTGGTAAAACTAAGGGACGGCTAATTATTTTTTCTTTTTTCTTTTCTACTTAAAAATAATTTTATTATTATTATTATTATTATTATTATTATTATATGTATATATCCTTATAGGTCATTTTACATATTAACCGCTAACTCTTTACAACTAATTTTACCAAACATCATTTTACAAATTGTTGATACACTCCATTGGCCGAAATTGCTTACACAATCTTCTAACTGCCTATTGCCAAACAAGGCCAAGTTTGAAGATCTATCTTACCATTATAAATAAATAAATGAAACTCAAACCTTTATGCTCTAATAATTTAATATCAAAATTTATGCTCTAATAATTATTAATTTCTTTTGACAATTATATCCTATTATGCATAACAATTATATTCGAACTTTTAAATTGTTACAAATTAACACCACACTTTATAACTTGTGAAAATTATATCTAATCATAATACATGATCAAAAAAAAAATATAATGTTAAAATTCTTAATACTAGTGATTTTTCAAATCCTAGCAATTTTTTCAACCATGGTAATATGTAAAAATAAATGCTTAATACTAGTACACACTCAATGTTAAAATCATAGTTATATTGAATTTTTTTTAAAAAATATTTGTGTGTGTGTGCGTTTTTTTTAAAGCCGTGTGTATATTTATTTATTTATTAAAATCATAAAATTTATTGTTGTAGAATTCATATTATATTAAAAAAGTATATTTTATAATTTGAGTAATAATTATGGTATGATTAATAATTGTTAAAGTAAGAATAATTTTAGAAATAGTAAATGATTGAATATAATTATGATAGCATTTAATATATACAAATGAAAGTTTAAAGTGTACGAGTAATTTTATCCGATAAAAAATGATAGTAAAATATTTATAATGTAATATACAATTTAATAAATATAAAAATAAGGACATAAATCAATGGTACTTACCTGATGGATTTATTAGATATGAATGTATGTCTATATATCATGAATCATTTAAATTATTCGTTAAGATAGAGTGCACTCTTAAAATGTTTACATAATTCCACAATGGAGGCTATATATGGTGGTCGAAAAGTCATATGAATTGGAATTAACCTTAGTTTATTTGTGTTTTGTCTGTCTGTTTGCAGAAAAATTGCATAGGTTTTCCGGAGTTGATGATAAGGGAAAAACAAATGAGTGGTTGTAGGAAGTGCAAGCAGCATATGTATATGTCGTGATCGATACTGATGCGCATGATACAGAATAGATTCTGTTGTAATGAACATCAATCGAACACGAAACCAAAACCAGATTCTCATTTTGAAAACGAAATCCACATATATGAAATTATTGGAAAACTAGGCCTCTGCAATTTTAATTTTATTTTTTAAAAAAGATTTTGCAAAATTATTTGACACTGAAATTATTTTTGAGGGTTTTGCAAAACCAAGATTTTGCATGTCGCTAGGGTTTCGACAATGTTCTGACTATTTTCGAGAGAAAAATCGATGAACGCCGACTGACGAATAGTTGCTGGTCGCCTTCTCCACAGTTGAGAAGGAAAATGCGACTAGTTGGTCGCCTTCTCAACCATGGAGAAGGAGACCACTGGTCACCTTTTTTGTGGACCTGCGACCGTTTGTCAGTCGCCGATTTATTATCCCACCAAGATAGCTAGAACATTGTCGGAACCTTAGCGACTAGCTATTATAGGTCACTAATTCATTTTTGAACTATTAACATACTAAATTGACGTGATGATGTACTTAATTGTACCTTTTATTAAGTTTGAGAACCAAATTAACTTTCGGTATATAAAATTCAGGGGTGTATTTGACCATTTTTCCAAATTATGTAGCCATTGCCATGTGGATTTGCAACCCTTAGGATTGCAAGGATATGATGTAAGTACACATAGCCTTAGTTGCAACTTTCAAATGAGAACCTCTATTAAAATGTGGATTTGTGTACCATTATGCACTGTTTATTTTGTGGTTTATAATGATTTTGACCTAGTAAATATAAATCATTGCACCACCAGATGCACCATTGCACAACTCCTCATATCTCAGTTGTCTAATCTCATATCTCATCAATGCATAAGAGTTCACAACTTCACACTCAAGCAGTGGTTCTCACTTGAACAGGAATATATATATATATATATATATATATATATATATATATATATATATATATATATATATATATATATATATATATATAAAAGGGTTTAGGTGCAGAGTATAGCTTCACGTGCGGTTGTGCGGTTACGCATATTAAACATTAAAATGACGCACCTTAAGTATGCAAACTACGCACATTAAGTACACAAATTACGCACCTTAAGCATACAAACAAAACACCTTTAAGAATACAAATCACGCACCTAAAGTTTTGAAATGGTGCACCTTCAGTACACAAAACCACGCACCTTAAGCACAGAAACAAAACACCTAAAGTTTTAAAATGACATATCTTTAAGTTTCAATACTGACGCACCTTAAGCATACAAATCACGTACCCAAAGCTTTAGGTTCACGCACATTAAGAAAATTTATTATTTGTTTAAAACTTTTTTTCATCGAAATGATAATATTTGCAATATTCTTATAACGTTATTAATATAAAGTTAAAGTCGTACTCAAATATAATTATTTTTTGGACCATGAAAGTATGAAACACTCTAGACTAAAGAAACTAAGCATCAAATACTCATAAGTTGATAGAGAAATATAGAATATGTGTCTTTATTTAAAATTCAAATACTCATAATATGATATAGGTCACATCGAAATTCAACTTCACTCGTCATATTCTATAGGGTCATGTTCCCACATGGATTGAAACACTTGCAATTCCAAGTTCAAATTAAACTTTGAATTACCCGGAGATTGAAATCAAATACCATACGAAAATGCAGCATTAGGTGTGGTATATTTTTGCATACCTAATGGTGAATTCGCACCGATCACACGGGAAGCACGGTATGTATTTGAACCAGTATATATATATATATATATATATATATATATATATATATATATATATATATATATATATATATATATATAGGCATCTTTGTCAGATACTAGCGTTAGAGCATCCTTATCAATAGAGTTCTTTCGCGGTTTTTGAGGGGTTTTTGTAGGTGTGATTAGAAAAGAGAAAATGGGGGAGGAGGAAAAAAATAAAACACATATAATTTTAAAGAAAAAAAATAGAAAGTCAGGCGCTCCTGACGCGTCCGCTGCATAACTGCCACATCACGCGTGCTCAGTGGGGCCCTTAATTCTGAAATAAACCCCATTTTTGCAGAACGAACTCACTCTTCTCTCGATCTCTTCTTCTATCTCTCCTCCAATTCACATTAAACTCTGGCATAAACCAAGAAATCACCCCTGATAGGGGTGCTCTTAGTACTACATACTGGTGTTGTGCCGTGATGTTCCAATAGTATGAAAGAAGGTGAGCTAAAAAGAGGGTGCATGGCTAACACGCAATGGGGAAGATGACTCCTCTGCGTCTCTAACGCACCAAAGAAGCCGTCACGTTGCATGAGAAAATCGGATGCATATATGTCTCTAAATCTCTAATGCCAGGCCAGATGATCCAATAGATCGGAGCAATTAGAAGATTTATACAACAATACAGAAAGGCAAACATTGTGCAAATTGTGTTGGTCCAAAACATTATATATTGTCTAAAATTATTAACAAAAACATTATTCCAATCCTACTTGGACACAAAGAGTACGAAGAAAACAAGAATGAATCAAGACAAACTGGCAGCTAGCCAAGCCGCGCTCGTTGCTTTGGTGAATCAAAAAGATCTCAAAGCTTTCAAAAGTCTCTATGGTACTCAGTGTATTAAGGGAAAAGTGTAAGGAGAATCTTCTACAGTTCACATTGGAGTAGTGCAAATGGGAAGGTTTCAAATAAATAGATAGAAAGATCGAGTTTATCCAGTAAAAGTGACTCTAACCATTGTACTTTCATAGTAAATTAGATTTTTCTACTAATACTAATACAAGAACTGCTTTAAAAGTCTCTGACTCTCTGTGTTAAAACTACTATTTCAACATCACTTTTTACTTATCTTTTTTTTTTTCCCCTCTTTCTCTCATATTTAGAATATGAACAAATTCAACATCATGTCATTGAAATAAAATATCGTCCCTAGCTATAACTATTTTTAACATTATAGTATGTGTTGGATCATGAATCATGATAGTTGCTCTATATGCCCTTTCTTTTCTACATTTTGTAATTTTGTTGCCCATTTTCCACGAGTTAAATCATAAATATATAAGAGGCTTGTTTGGACTTTCAATATATCATTATTGCATTAGACATGAAGGCTCCACATCCTTTCATAAATTTGTTCATTCTCGGATGACTTTAGTGTCTCCATCGCTATCGACTCGATGGGTTGAGTCAATCCTTAACCAACATGACGTTTCACAAACATATTTCGATGTATAATTTAAAAGATACTATTTCAATTTAACGTTAAATAACACATCAAATGAATTGACACCAGTTTTTGCGCCTTCTCTTACTATGTTTAATTTTTTTTAGTTACCAAGTTAATTATCCGACCAACTTGGCTGGAGGTTACCCCATATATTACTTTTTTCCTTCTCTTTTTTAACCTAATTGATATAATTAAAATACTCTTCTAAAAAATTAGAAAGAACTTTTCCTTTTTTTTTTTTTTTTTTTTTAATTCAATTGATATAATTAAAGTACTCTTTAAAAAAGTATATATATACTTTAAAATACTTATTTTTTAAATAAGTATTTTAAAGTATATTATCAATGTTTTTCTCCTACAAGAGAGCAAATTTTGTCAGCCCCAATGCGGCCCAGTGGATGGCGGCGCGTAAATATTTTTTTTCTGTTTTTTATATGTTGTTTTATTTTTTCTTTTCTGTTTTTTTTTTTCTCCACCCCTATTTTTTCTTTTCTAATCACACTTAAATTTTTTTTTTCAAAAATCACACTAAAATACCAACTATTGAGGAAGGCCTTATAGGTCAATTCTTTAGTTGAGTGCTTGAATTGTACGTTGTAGTATGCAATAGAGAAAATGTTTCTCTCATCTAACCCCAGCACAAGATGGTGGGTTCCACCATTGGAGCAGTGGGACCATACTTAAATAATCTATATACCTTGCTATTTTTTTTTTGAAAAAATATACCTTGCTATTTGATAATTAGCTTATAGTTGATTGTATTAGCTATTTGATAATTAGCTTATAGTTTATTGTATTAGCTATTTTGATTAGTTGATTGTATTAATTGGTTATAAAAAGGTATATTAGCTATTTTGATTAGTTGATTGTATTAGCTATTAGCTATTCTCTCATCTAACCCCCAACAAATGAATTAGGATAGCAATTGATTCCGATAACTGAGTTGCTAGAGAACGAGCACATTTGCCCAATTTATAAAAATCCTAAACAATGATATATAAAATCTCCAAAGTTTTAGCACTGCATGCATACATCTACACATTAGCTATTAATTCAGTAATTATTTGCTCGAATTCAAGCAAGAATAACATTAGAAAACATAATCGATCCAAACCATACCTTCAATTGACTATATAATATTTGATGTTTTAATTTATATAATTATATATCAATCCAAGTATTCTTAATATATTATAACAAATCCATTCCGTGCATCGCACGGGTGAAAATACTAGTTATAATGAATATAATCTCCTATATTATCTTGCATTCATATACTTTGAATTACCTATTTAAATAAACAAATTCGACATTTAATTACCTATGTATGAACTTGTTATATATAATCTTACATTGATATACTTTGAAATACATATCTATCTACAAATCTACAAATCTAATAAGAGCCAATAAAGTTAGGCCCCTAACATAAACTAAAAATTGTTGGCGGTATTGTTTGATGATACGAATGGTTCAAATTATTTTGATTTTAGTAATTTTTTTTGAATTTTTCTATTTTATCCTCTATTATATTACTTAATTTTCCTAAATACCCTTGCAACTCTGTCAGTATAAACTTTAGTAACAGAATATTTCATTAACTATTTATTATTCTTAACTTACTAATTCATTTTCATAAGGAAGGTCTTATGTTCGAACCTCATTCCAATCAAAGTTGGCATAATTGTTGAATATATACTTGAATATGTTAGAGTGTATTAAAAAATACAGTATAAAATTTAACATGAACTTTGGTCAATTAATTAGCCAAATGCATAACATTAAAGGTTAGCATCAAATATTACAAATAAGAAATCTTGAAAATCATGTTCTTATATTTTTTAAAAAAACAAAACTATATTAAGTTTTTTTTTTCTTTTTTTTTTCGCTTAATTAATCTTCTTTTGATTATTTAGAATAAGACTCAATATTTTAATTATGTTTTTGCGTTATTGAGAATGATTTAGGTACAAATCTATGTTATCTCAGTGACAATTATAATGAATCTCATATATTATCTTGCATTCATATATATACTTTGAATTACTTATTTAAATAGACAAATTCGACATTCAATTACCCATGTATGTATGAACTTATCCTATATAATCTTGCATTGATATACTTTGAAAAACTTATTTAAATATAAACATTGAGCATTAGTCCATTTGCGTAACGCGTGTGCATGTAAAACTAGTTTAAATATAAACATTGAGCATTATCTCATTCGCAAAATGCGCATGTAAAACTAGTTAATGTATAAAAGGCTAAAAGTATATCATTAAATTTTTTTTAATTAAAATCTTTTAAATAACATCGATATTGATATTATTTTTATCAATTTTTAAAAATAAATCTAGACGTACATAAATTCATTATTATAGGTGCATAAATTCACTACTGTAAGCACATATATTCACTATTATTAGTACTATTTTTATATGCATGCAATATTCTTTTTATATACTTTTTTATGTACTTATATTATTATTTTAAGTACATGGGTCCACCATTCAAGGTGGACCTTGGTCTACAATCTAATTTGCATGGTGGTTGTTATTTAATTTTTTTAAAAGTGAAAGAGATTGAATTATGATAAGTTTGTTTGAATTTGAAGATTTAGTGATGTAGAGAATAGGACAAGTTTGTAATTATATGAATTATTAGAAAAAATTTAATGCAGAAAATTAGGCGTATAAAATAGATATATACAAACAAAAATTACAATCATGCTTGATATTAAATATTAAATAATGGATTACGAATATAACTATAAGATTACTTGAGCAGAGTCATATTTTGTGGGTGAGCATATGTCATACTAAAAAACAAAAAGATAATACTTATTTTTTTGCTTTTAACAAAATAATATTAGAGAACCTCATTTCCTTACATTATTATTTGGATTATTTGAAAACATAATTGAAATTTTTTGGCTCTTAATTATTTGCAATGTAGATTTAGTTTTAAAATTATTATTAAAGTGGCATGTTGGTAACGGATTTAATCATTTAGTCCATTGGGGGACTAAATCCAACACTTTATTAATAACTAAGGAAATAAATTTACACTTTAAATAATTAAATGACTAAAGCTATACCTCAATAGCTATTGAAGAATTAAACATGCCATTTTCTCTTCTTATCATTATTTGTTTTAAATACTCATGATTCTTTACAAACTAGTATACCTATGACAACCCATTTGGAATGGTAACGAGTATGTCATCATACTACACAATAGTTGACATTATAATTATTATTATTATTATTATTATTATTATTATTATTATTTTATTAGAAACATTTGTTAAATTCTGAACTAAAGAAAAAAAAAATAAAGAAATTTGAATTTTTTTTTACATCTTTCATTTTATATGAGGGCATTTATGTAATTGATGTACTATGACTTTCAATCAAACAAGTTAATATTACATTCATATAATTTTAACCAAACACATAAGATAATCTCGCATAACTTTCTTCGAGGTAATCCTATTATCTGTAGTAATCAATGATTTCTTCAAAGTAATCCTATTATCTGGAGTAATCAAAGATTTCTTCGAGATAATCTTATTATCTGGAATAATCAAAGATTTCATGAACTAAATCATCCCCAAGAGTTAAATTGGCATACTTTTCAACCTCTGCCACTATTTATATTCCTCATGTGTTAGTGTACTGCTAGCACATGTACAAGTTGCAAATCCGACCAAAATGGGGAATCTCTTTGACCCTAATGCCCAATCACAACAAAATGGATCAAAACATCCACCCATCATTTCTACTTTTTTTCCTTTTGCAATCGAACCTTCCCACCTCATAATTACAAATTACATTATATTATTGCATCAATTTCAATTTTCATATATAATGTTAAATCCATTTTTTAGGAAATGAAATAAAAAGATTTATCATATATACAGATATATTTTTTATTTTTATTTTTTACAAGCGTTGAATGAAGGGATAATCATTCTTATAAACAGTATAATCATATTCAATACCACTAATATTACATTAACAACACGATAAACTTTAATTTAGACTTTGATAAAGATTTAAAAAAAAAACTATATCTAAGTTTAATTCTCATAATTTGTATATGCTTTAAAAGATCAAAGATATTCAAACAAGAATTTGAATATCAATTCAATTACGCAAGTATTAACACGATTTTATACCCATCATATCCCTCTCACCCTTATTTGACTAATTGAGTTTTCTTGCCTCAATAAAGTTTCACAGAGCACAATCAAATCCAACTTTTAAAATACTCATAAGGTGTACCGTTTAACTAATTAATGCAATTACCTTAAAACATATTAAGGAATATTTCACCACTCTTAGAGTCTTCCCTCAAAATCGACTAAGAGTGTAAACTAGTAGTTGGATTACACATTTATATTTTATAGGAATAAGGGTCAAATAGGCCACTGAACTACACACAAAACTGCAATTAGGCCATCGAATTCAAA
>CP025659.1:50224865-50234872 GCA_003576665.1 Ipomoea trifida
ACAAGGAGAGGAATCGAGCCGAACCCCGCGAAAGTCAAAGCAATCGTGGACATGAGGCCGCCCGCTACGGTTCGGGAAGTACAGCAGTTGACCGGCCGACTGGCCGCCCTAAGCCGTTTTCTGTCGAGACTCGAGGAACGGGCTCACCCTTTCTTTCAGACGCTGAAGAAAACGTCCGCCTTCGCGTGGACGGAAGACTGTCAACAGGCCGTTGAGAGCTTAAAGGAGTATTTGGCTTCGCCGATTGTGCTGTCTAGGCCGGAACCCGGGGAAGAGCTGCAGATTTATCTCTCCGCGTCTGATCGTGCCGTGAGCGCGGTCCTATGCCGGACCGACCCGGAAGGGGTGCAACGGCCGGTATATTACATCAGTCACGTCCTTCAGGGACCCGAGCTCCGATATTCACGGCTCGAGAAGATCGTATTCGCTTTGTACACGACCGCCAGGAAGCTTACGCCCTATTTCCAAGGCCGGGTGATCCGAGTTCTAACCGACCAGCCCATGGGAGCCATCCTCCGAACAACCACATCTACTGGCCGGTTAATTAAGTGGGCGATGATGCTGACCCAGTTTGCGATCGAGTACACGCCTCGGCCAGCTATCAAGGGACAAGCCTTAGCAGATTTCGTGGTGGAATGTTCGGCAAAAGATCAAGCCGCGACGACCGCCGACCTCCCCCCGACAGAATGGGAAATAGCGACGGACGGGTCGAGTTGTAAGTAAGGTGCGGGGGCCGGAATAGTCCTCACCAGCCCAGAAGGCTTCAAGGTCTACTATGCCCTATCGCTGCTTTTCTCGCCGACCAACAATGAGGCGGAGTACGAGGCCTTCGTGGCCGGCCTGTGTCGCGCCCGTGCTCTGGGGGCTAGATGCGTGAGAATCCGCACCGACTCAGCCCTGGTGGTCGGACAAGTGACGGGCGCCTTTGAGGCGAAGGGGGAACGTCTAGCCCGGTACCGAGACCACGCGATATCAATTATGGGGTCGTTTGACGCGTGCGTCGCCGAGCACATCCCGCGGGCCGAAAACGCCGATGCCGATATGTTGTCCCGTTTATCGCATGAAGCCCCGGAGTACATTTCTAAGGTGGCGCGAGTAGAGGAGCTCTCAACTGCTTGTATTGACGTATTGCCCGTCGCCCCAATAGAGGTGAACGCTGACGAATGGATGTCTGACCTCCGGCAGTACCTAGAGACCGGAGCATTACCAGAGGACGGCCAGAGAGCTCGAAAAGTGAAGCTGCGAGCGCCACGTTTCCAGATCGTAGATGACCGCCTGTACAGACGATCATATCGGGGGCCGTTAATGCGCTGCCTCTCCCAGTTTGAAGCCGAGTTGGTGATGACCGAGCTACACTCCGGACTCTGCTCCGCTCATCAAGGAGGCCGGGCCTTAGCAAGAAGAATCATGTTGATTGGCTACTATTGGCCGTCGATCCAACTGGACTGCGAGGCGCTTGCCAAGTCGTGCGAGTCGTGCCAGTTGTATGCTCGGGTCCCGGGCCGACCGGCCACCTTCTACCATCCGGTCAGCACCGCGGTACCGTTCGCTAAGTGGGGAGTAGACATTCTGGGACCTTTTCCACAGCTGTCCGGGCGCCGCCGTTTTATCATTGTCGCCGTGGATTACTTCTCCAAGTGGGTAGAGGCCGAGCCGCTGGCGACGATCACCTCCCAGTAGTGTGCCCGTTTCTTGTGACGGAACGTGCTCTCCCGTTTTGGAGTGCCCGTCCAGTTGGTGACCGACAACGGGAAGCAGTTTGAAAGCGAATATTTCCAGAATTTCTTGGCAACAGTTGGCACCAAGTCAACCCGGTCCTCGGTGGCGTACCCGCAAGGGAACGGACAGGTCGAGAACGCGAACAGGACTATTTTGGAAGGACTCAAGAAGAAGCTGCCCTCAGCAGGACGTGACTGGGCGGACGAGCTCCCGTATATCCTATGGTCATACCGGACTACGCCTCGGGAGGCCACGAAAGAGACTCCTTTCGCTTTAGTTTACGGTGCTGAAGCTCGCCTTCCGGTGGAAGCATGGATACCGACCTCAAGGGAACGGAACTACGATGAGAACGACAACGATTCCATGATGGTCACCGAGCTGGACTCGCTGGCAGAAAGGAGGGACGCCGCAGCCCGGAGGGTCGAAGAATATCAAAAGAAGCTGAAGGCGTACCGGGATCCTAAGACACGTCCCCGCTACTTCCAGGTCGGAGACTATGTGTTACGAGAAAGACAAGCCAGCAAGCCGCTTGAGGGCGGGAAGCTGGCCCAGAACTGGGAAGGGCCCTACGTCGTGTCGGCAGTGGTGCGACCGGGCACATACCGGTTAGAAACTACCACCGGCAGACCGGTTGACCGTATTTGGAACTCCCAGCACTTGGTCCACTTCTACCAGTAGTTGTTTTAGATCAAGGAGCCTGCGCGCCCTGTTTTCTGATTGATTTAGTAGATTGTAATAGGCACTGAGGCCTGCGTGCCCCATTTTCCTCTAGAATGTATTGCCGGCCAGACAGGTCGTTTCTTCCCCCCGGTTGACCCTTTAATGGTGAGAGCAAGGTGCTCACCCCGGGAGCAAGGTGCCCGGTTACCGGTCTTCGGACCTTAATGGTGAGAGCAAGGTGCTCACCCCGGGAGCAAGGTGCCCGGTTACCGGTCTTCGGACCTTAAGTAGTACTAACGCGCAAAACGAAAAACGCTAACGTAAAATCAATTCGTACGGCAAAACGTAACGTTTATTAAAACCGGCTCGAGGCCGTCAAAAAAGTTAAGTGCCCGGCACAACGAGGCCGGGCTCTTGTTATCACCTTAGCCTAGAGGACCTAGCTCGCTTCCGTCGCCAGGTCGGCCCTGGGCTCACCGTCGCCCTCCGCCGATGGCCCGGCGCTTAGAGTCGCCCCCAATTCCGCCGACGGCCCGGTAGTCGCTGCGGCCTCCGCCGATGGTCCAGCAGAAACCTCGACAATAGGAACGGGCAGGTTGCGCCCCTCCGGGACCGAGGTGAACGGGGTCGGACCGGGATCGGGCACTTCCTCCGGAAGAATGGCCAAAACCTTCGGCAGGTCGGTCTCGTCCATCGACACCTCGAGGGCGGTCTTGACGTCGTTCTGCATCGCCCTCCGCTCGCTGTTGAAGGCCCAAGTGCCGAACTCGTACATCAGGTCCTCCCCGATCGGAGTTCGGGAGATAGCAGCCAGAACGGCTTCCCCGGTCTCTCGACCTCGGCAGATGTGACGAGCGAGCAAGACGGGGTCGGTGAGGATCTTTTCTCCCAGGTCCGCACGCTCCAAGATTCGTCGCCCAGTCTCCTCGGCCGTCTTGAGCTTGCTCTCGAGCTCCTTGATCCTCTGGTCCCGCTTGGCGAGCGCCTTCTTGAGGGGCGCTACTTCCCGACGATGGATCTCGTCCCCGTCCTTGGCCCGGGCAAAGAGATCAGTGACGGAGTGGGCCATCTGCATGGCAACCGGTCAGCAGCTGAGGTCGATAAGAAGCACGGTAGATCAGATTCGTGTTTACCTGTATCAGGTCGCAGGCGATGCGCTCCCCTACCAAGGCGGTCGACCACCCGCTCGTCTTCTCCGGAGGCGGGGCTGCGGCGCATATCCTGGACAGTAGAGCTGCCGGAGGCTCGTCCCCGTGCTTCATCAGCACGTCGATCACCGGGGTCGTGGACCCGGACCCGTCGCGGCGAGAGCGTTTCGCCGGCACGACCTCCTCGACCCCCTCGATCTCTTTTTCCTTCCCGCGCTTGGCAGTCTGGGCATCGCCATGATCACCGCTCTGGCCGGAGGGGTGCGTGGCGGCCAAGGGCAGCCCGGTAGGGATCAGGGCTTCGGCGCTGGGGTCCGTCGGCTTCGCGGGCTCGGTCTTCTTAGACCCGAGGCTGATCTTCTTCGCCGGGGCCAGAGGACGGGCGGAAACGGGAAAACTCCTCATAATTCCTGAAAAACACACAAAAAGCAATTAACCCCCGTTTACCGGACCATCGACCTCAGGTCTCCGACCTCAACGAACCTCGTGAGCTTGTCTCTGGGAGCGGAGCCTTGACGGCCACCGTCACCGCCGCTCTCTGGGGCGTGTATTTCTCCGGTAGGTCGTATCTGGGGGGCTCCAAGTTCGCCTTCTGGTACTCCTCAGGAGATCGGAAGATCTCGTACTCATATTCTTCGGCCGAGACCTTCACAGCCGCGTCGTCGAGGGATCGGCTCTTCTTGGGCCGCTTATGCTCTGTTGCGAAGACCGGCCACTCCCTGTCGACCGGAAGAGGCCAAGGGTATTTGATCGACAGGATTCGATCCTTCCACCCTCTGTTGTTCTCGGGTAGATGTAGAATCCGGCAAAAATGCTCACGGGACTGTATGCATAGAACGCCCCCCAGGGATCGTCGAGTGTCAAATTTGACGACCCCGGTTAGTAAGGTCGAGATCTCTTCGATCTCACCGCGCGTTAGGAGGCTGGTGTGTCGCCGCAGGCCGCTGTTGTCCAAGCGAATCCTGCTGGCGGCCTCCGGAGGGTTACAGTCTGTCGGTAGACCGGCGAACCAGTCCCGGCCATAAGCGGTAGGGACAGGTTTCCCTCGACCAGAGGGCCCGGCTCCCGTGGTTAAGGGCTCCGTGACAGGCCGGGACTCCGCCTCGTCATCCTCGGCAATCGGTTGAGACTTTGATACAACATATAGGATAGGAGAAATACGAGTACTAATACACTAAACATGTGAACGAACAATTTTACCCCTTCATTTGACCTCAATTTAACCAAAATTTGACGAAATGACCAACATTGGAAAGAATTTAAAAATCAAGGGACCTAAATTGTCCAAATTAAAAGTCGGGGACTAATTTGGAAAATCAACATAGTCGGAAGACCATTGCTGAATTTAACTCAGATGGATAACCTAACAAAGTATCAAAAGTGACACGATTTCAAAAATGAGATGCTGAATTTAATTTATTAAAAAAAATGAGGATAACAAATGGGAATGCATTTATTCTTAGAGAATCAAAGACAGAATTAACTTTGACTTACAATATATATGTTGAATGGAAACATCATATAGTGCTCATAAGTTTATATTACTCCACAATATTTTAAAATACTAAAAAAAAATTGATACTAATTATATATTTATAATAAACCTTGGCATAAAGTCGGCCACACCTACCTCAACTTGCTCTTATGAGTTATGATCCTCATTATTATAACTAACATGCATAATAAAACTTTATTGATGTAGAAATTTAAAATATTTCGAGTGATTTAGTATTAAAATTTTAAATATTGATACAAAAGTAAAAACTTTAAAAAATTAGTTATAATTATTTTTAAAAATCAAAATTTAAGGGTGTATTTAGTAAATAGAAAAGAGTTAATTTCATTTTTAGTCCTAGAATTATAGGTGACAATTCACTTTTAGTCATTTTTTATCGAGTTAATATCACAAATAGTCCTCTGGCTATTGGGTTAGTATTCATTTTAGTCCTCGACTTTCAATTCGACCACAAAATGGTCCTTTGATTTTCATTTTTTACCACAAATAGTCCTCTGTTAAAATTTCTGTTAAATAGGTGTTAAATCTAGGGGTAATATCGTCAAATTGATTAATATTATTATGATTACTTATTTTTTATAATTATACGACAACATAATTAATTTCAAACATTAATAAATATAAAAACAAAATGGACGTGACAAATTATATAAATGAACGAATTAAATAAAAATCTATGGTTAATGTTCGCAATTTGTAATTGATTAATTATATTAATTCAACGGTGACGGCCTTCAGTTATGTCCCAAACAAAATGTTTGATCGATTAATGAAGAGTATGTTTGATCGATTAATGAAGAGTGAAAACTATTAATCGGCCATGTATGAACAACCATGAAAATGATAGAAGCAAGGTTTTTGAAAGAAATTTCTTCCATTTTAATATGTTGGTTAAATTAAAACAAATAACTCTAATATTAAATCTTCATTTTGTATACATAATTACGAGATATAAGGTGTATTATCTTTTTATTTAGAAGTTTTTATATTTGTTAATTGTTTCAATTATGCTTGTTGGTGAAAAATTCTAAACATTTTTTTATGACCATTATATATCAATTTGATGATAATACCCCTAGATTTAACACCTATTTAACAGAAATTTTAATGGATGACTATTTGTGGTAAAAAATGAAAGTCAGAGGACCATTTGTGCTCGAATTGAAAGTCAAGGACTAAAAGGAGTATTACCCCAATAGTTAGAGGACCATTTGTGGTATTAACTTTTTTTTTTTTTTTTATCAAAACATCCACTTTTGGTCCTAATATTATTGTGGCATGATCATTTTTTGTCCTCTATCAGAAAAATAATTTAAATTTCGTTAAATACAACGACATTTGTTAAAGCACCAGCTACCACATTATCTTCACTGGAGCAATAAGATATATGCACCATCCAATTCTCTTTCTTTTATTATAAATGTTATAACAATACTTTATATTTAATTATATAAATTTAGACGGTGCATTGCACCTAAGGGTGTAAACGAATCGAATCGAGTCAAATATCTTACTATTCAACTATTTCGAGAACTATTCGAATTCGTATTCGGTAAATATTTCGAATCTAAAATTTTATTTGTATTCGATTCGGCTACATTATTCGAATATATTCGATTCGACTCGAATATTCGAATTTAAAATGCCTAACTTAATTTTTTACAAGTTCTCCAATAAATTAAGATAAAATGTAATAACATTTTAAATTTAAATAGCATAAAATTTTCTATTAATATACTTATACTTTTTTTTTTTTGATAATATACTATTATACTAATATTATACTCCCTCTGTCCCATTTTACCTGTCCTACTTACTATTCATTGGTCAAACCAACTCTTTCTTTTTTTTGTTTATTTTCTTTAGTAATTTTTACTCATTTTTAAATTTGTTTTTTTTTTTTTTGTGTTTAATAGTACTTTTAGTGTAGTTTCTAAATATATAAATTTTATATATTAATACTAAACTTAATATTATGAAAAATTGAATTAAAAATAACTTCAGTCAAGCCTCGTTAACCGAGTCAGACACATAAGTTATGGTAATTCGATTAAAATTTTTTAAAAAACAAAAGTTACCGAAATTTGCAAACTTAAGTTAGGGACAAAAAGTGCAACACAATGATAACTTATGGACGAAAAGTGAGTATTACCATAACTTAGGGACAAATTCTACAATTACCCTATAACTTAGGGACGAAAAATGCAATTTTCCCTAGTATTAATATATTAATATAGTCGAATCAAATATATTCTGATTCATATTCGATTTGAATAAAATTCGATTTGAAATATGTATTCAAAATCGAATCGAAATATTCGAAATCGAATTACAAATCGAACTAAAAATATTTGATTTGCTTACCCCTAATTGCACCAAACAATATGTAGTTACAATTCTATACTACCAAGTACCAAACACCTTATTAAGAAGTCGCAAATCAATGAGACAATGAGATTCGAAAGATATTGTGTGAGGTGATTTTAGCAAATCTTTTCCCAAAAAAAAAAAGGTGATTTTAGCAATCTCTCTGCAAGGAATCTGCGGTAGCTCAATGCGTTCACACCTGCATTCTCAGAATCACGACTTTCGTATTGTAATGACCTAAAATAGCCTTGAGCAAATTCATCTACTCCGTAGAAATGTTGGTTCGGGTACAGGGTTGTTATCGTCATTTAATTAGAGCAGCCACAGCAGTTCCCACGACGACTGATATTTTATTGGTCAGAGGGCCATTTTCAAATTTCAAATTCCAATTTTATTAATTATTTTTCCTATTAAGGTAGATTTCATTTTCCATTGGTGGACCGCCTGCCATCCATACTGGCCTCACGATCATCCAGATCCAACGGCTGAAATCAAAACACGGTATCTTTCTTTCCCCTTGCTCTTTTATATATATCCTCCCATTGTTCTTCACTTCTTCCTCACTCTCTCCGCTTGTGGTCTGCTCGTGCCGTTGTCGCCTTTCTCTCTGCTTGCAAAAAACCTGTCTGCTTACCAAAGGTTCGACTCTTCACGACTTCAATGCAGCTTTGATTTCTCCTTTTTTTTTTTTTTTTTTTTTTTTTTTTTTTTTTTTTTTTTTTTGGTTTTATTCATTTCATTGCCGTATTTTTGGTGATTTTCTGCTGAGAGAAAAGTCAAACATAATCCCAGTTTCTCATAAGATCTGGAGATTTTTAGTTTTGATCTAGAATTTAAGAGTGAGGTTAGAGGCGTTGGTGATGCTTCACGCCATGGTAGTGGAAGGTCTGTTTGAAGGGAAGTTTTGGACGGAAGAGTCGAAATGTCGAAGAGTTTGAAGAATATGACTGCGAGTTTTACAAGATATAGGATTCTAGGGACAATGCTGCAGAGAGTTTGTGGGGAATATGGTTTTACATCTAGTTTAGTTTATTATTTGTGTTTGAAAAAATTTAAAAGTATAGTTCATCCCGATTCTAGTTTTCAACTAAACAAATATAGTCTCCTTTGGTTGTTTCGCTCATGTCCTAATTTTTTTGGCGTATGATCGTTGTTGTATATACCTGTATGAACTTATTTAAGTGGATGGATTGTGTGTAAGTGCTTGTATGAAAATCTAGTGTGAACTCTTGTGATTTCATTAGCTGTGTAGTCTGTAGACAAAACTGTTGAATATTCATTTTGAATTAGGCCTGGAGCAATTGTGTTGTAGTCATTTGTTTAACCTTTATGGATTTATGATATTTTTGTTGTTAGTTTGATTTGAATTTGATGATATATGTTTGTATAGTTTGATTGGAATTTAAGATATTGTTTCTGTTATTTTTTTTTGTTAACCTCAGATGTTGGGATCTTGGTCTAATTGTTGCTTGCTTTTGTGTTGTATGTATAGTGGATTGTAATTTTAGGTGTAAATGGAGTTACACATGTGCTTGAATGTAATGCTGGATAGGAAGTTAATCTGTGCGCTTTTGTAATGCAGAATAGTTGCAATGGGGAAGTGCTATCCCACTGTTAGCGAAGAGTACAAGAAGGCTATTGAGAAGTTGAGGAGAAAGCTTAGAGGATTCATTGCTGACAAGAACTGTGCTCCTCTCATGCTTCGTCTTGCGTAAATATCTGTTCACTTTCTCTGAATCTCCCTTGCCATTTACTAATATTGTATTCCTTTTGTACGTTATGGCAGTCTGCTGATATTCTTGAATTTTATAGTTGTGTGCTGATGTGAATTTGGCTTGATTGTTATCATTGTAGATGGCACTCTGCTGGAACTTATGATGTCTCGTCCAAGACTGGAGGTCCATTCGGAACCATGAGGCTCAAGGCTGAGCAAGCTCATGGTGCCAATAATGGTCTTGACATTGCAGTTAGGTTGTTGGAGCCATTCAAGGAGCAATTCCCTATTGTTTCTTATGCAGATTTCTATCAGGTACTGCCATTTCCTTTGTTCAGCTTGGAGTTTGGAATGTCTGGATTTTATTTTCAGTGCTTTTCTATTTTTAAGAGTTTTACTAATTTGAACCATTTTCATGCTTTTAGCTTGCTGGTGTTGTTGCTGTTGAAATCACTGGGGGACCTGATGTTCATTTCCATCCTGGGAGAGAGGTCAGTCGGCGTTTTTTCTTTGTAAATTCAGTTACTAAGCATGCCATCTTTTGGTATATCTTGAATGTACAAGTCAAGTTTCTGTTGGTGCTTGTTCGTTATTTTATTTTCTGTGTAGGTAGACAGTAGACTTGATATCTTTCTTATAAATTAGCTCTTTTATTTAAGAAGTTGAAATGAATGTTTGTTTGATCTTCTTGGCAAAATATAGAGGATTGCTTCAGGGTAATTCATTTCCATTTTTCACTGTTGTGCAAGTTATTATTGATCATTACTAGAAAGTGTATTTTGAATTAACATGTGCCCCTTGTTAGTTTCCGATCTTATAAATATGTGTTTGTTTGTATCAGGATAAGACAGAGCCCCCAGTTGAAGGTCGTCTTCCTGATGCC